>OX457034.1:20496958-21202976 GCA_949752745.1 Protula sp. h YS-2021 | reverse complement strand
AAAAAGAATGGAAGTTGTGGAGGGAGAGGGCATGCCCTTGATATAATGTGTCGCCATGGGTGTCCATAAAGACTGGAGTATGGGTCGAGGAGAGGGAGAGGGGATTCACTTGATATCATATGTCGCCATGCGCGTCTTAAAACGCGAAGAAAGAAGGGAGGGGCGCGTTTATTATTAAGTATCATTATGAGTATCCACAACAGGAGGAGAAATGGGGTAGGTGTCATTTGTTACTTTGTGTGTCTAACAAACACTATGAAACTGGGAAGGGGTGCACACCAATGGGGGTTGGAGAGGGGCTGAATGGCTAGTTTATGTGACCATAAGTGTAAATTGAAAAAGAAAACTGGAGGAAAGGGGTTTGGCGCTCTTTGTATCATGTGTCATCAGCACTGTTCGAAAAAACGCGGAGAGAGGAGGGGGGGGGGGGGTGAGGGGCCGCACTAGGAATCATGAGTCACCATAAATGTGCAAAAATATGGAGAAAAGAGGGAGTAATTTTGAGGCCATGAGAAGTGCCATTTTTTCAGGGGCAGGGTGGGGAAAGAGCCGGGTCAGGAAGGTGTGCTTGGTAATTTTCATTCAGCACTTTATTCATGCATAGCACTCCACGTTTAGGGGGGGGGGGGATCGTTTTAGAAAAAAAATGAAGGACCTTCATGGTAATTAGTAGTACGTGAGTGCACCCCCCCCCCCCCGCCCCCCCCCCCCCCCCCCCCCCGCACTCTGCCCCCAGGAGTAAAACACACTTTAAAACGCAAATAATAAATAAGTGTCAAAAAGATGTTTAGTAGGAAAATGCATCATTAGAAGAAATAAGTCACATGCTAGTAGAAGATGCTTTTTATGATGTCAGACAATGACATCTTGACGCAGGTTTTAAACATGTATGAAAGGTGTCGTGCCTTTATTTCAATTGAATAATACACCGCAAAACGCATAATACTATTTCAGCGGCAGCTAACATCAATGTCAATTATTATTCTTCTTATAACACATTTTATATGCCAGTGTGTGCAGTTATGTGCACTGTTTATGTTCGGTGGTTGAAATTTAAAAGATATGCTGATGCATAACTTGTTCTGTTGGCTTGAAATAGTATGAAGTGTCTTTTGATAGAAGATAGCCACTGAATATAATTTTAACCAATTAAATTCGCTTGCAAATAAAATAACATGATAGAATGTACAATGAGGAGAAATATCTAGCGAACATTATAAATTTTTATTTTAAACCTCAGTTTTTGTTTTCTAGACATTTGACGGATATCTAGTTCTTTTGATTTACTTTAAGAGTAATTCAAATCACGCGTTTACTTTCTAGCTAGTGAATAATAATAATAATAATAATAATAATAATAATAATAATAATAATAATAATAATAATAATAATAATAATAATAATAATAATAATAATAATAATATTAATAATAATAATAATAAAAATAATAATAATAATAAGTATTTTTCTGGGTAATGTTCAAGTCAGTATGCGCTCACCAATTTCTCTTTAATTAAATTCAAGAGTTAATTTACAATTATTTTATGCTTAGAAAATAATCTTGCACGTAGTTCAATGAAGATAACTTGTTCGAAAAAGTAAGAGACGTTTAGTTCATCTGGTTTGGTAATCCCTCCAGTTTCCTTGACTGTGTAAATACAATGGATTAGATTATCTATAGCAGAATTGAAAATTAGCGCCTGCGGAGTCATTCAGCGTTCACCATTAAATCAAAATAAATAAAATGGTTACTGAATTTTTTAATGTCTTAAGATTTTTTCAAATCTAATACAATTTGATTATGATTATAAATTCTAATGTGAAATAAAATCATGCCAATGTGCAGGTATTATAATATATAATGTATATGATATAATATAATATAATATAATGTAATATATAATATATAATGTGCAGGTATTATAATATATATATGGATAAATGATACGAGCTGGGAGGTTTGTGTTGAATTTGGGGGCTTGCGTGGAAATCATGTGACTTAACCGCGTAGAGGTGAGTTCATTGCTTTTCATATTTGACTTATACGATGGTATATCGCAATATACAGAAATCAAACTCAGCCAACCAAACATCATCATAATTAGACGATAATATCCCCCTCATATTTTGTCGTCACCTGTGTAGACAACTACGTCACAACCCTTCCTAGCTTTTGCACTTCTCCTCTTCTCTCTCTTTCTCTCTTTCTCTCTCTATCTTTCTCTCTCTCTCTCTCTGTCACTATCTGCCTGTCTGCCTTTTTCTCCCTTTCCCTCTGCCCCTTCTTCCTCCTTCTCCCTCTCCCCTTCTTTCTCTTTCTCCCCCTCTCTGTCTCCATCTCTCTCCCTCTCTTTCTCTCCCCCTCTCTCTCCGTCTGTCTGTCTGTTTGTCTTTCTATCTATCTATCTATCTATCTATTTTCCTATCTCACGGTTGTGTGTGCCTTGTTAGCAAGCTGTATGCGCGATTAGAGAAGGTCAGATTTAATTATTTCCACATACTGGTGTGTATCTGTAACACTGGCCATGCAGAAAGAAATAATTAGTAAGCTGTGCGTTTTCCAGCGGGGTTCGAAACATCGCTCGCAACATTCAATCCAACATCATATGTATAAGCCGACATGACGCTGATAAAAAGGGTTTGTGACGAAATCCATTTTGGTTTATGTGACGAAAAATGGCGTCACAGTGTAGGAGTGTATTCGAAATGAAAGCAGTCTAGTTCTGCTCTGTTTTGGCTAACTAAGGCACGATTATGTATGTTTGTGTTATAACAGCGGTACAGCATGTGACTGATTTGCTTTGTATTAGATTAGGACACTTGTGGAAGTATTCTTGCGAACACATGCATGCAATGCATTGTGGGTAACTGAGGGCATAATCAGAGATATTTGGAGCTCATGGCACTGTTTTATACCAGTAATTAAGTTAAGTAATAAAATGTTTCTAAAACTATTTAAAGAACTAGCTTCCTGGGGTGTGACAAGTAGGCGAGTGTATGTAATCGGCCAAGAACAAAAAAATTTGTTATAAAAGAGTGAAAAAATATGCTTTTTGCCCCGATTTAGCACTGGCACTTTTTGATCACGTGACGAAAATGTTAATTTTCATTGGTGGATGTAAGGTTGTGACGTTAACTCGTCCTCAAGAATGTGATAAGTAAAAGGAGTTTATTTCTGCTCTATTTGAATATTTAAAATATAACTTTATTTGGTGCAGTTAAAATAGAACAAGCCCATGTTGTCTAGTGTACTTGCTGTGCGGTTCGGCCACAGATCTTCCAGTTCATTGAGTAAAAATCTTCCAGTCTCTTTACTTTCTCCACCTAAATAAAAAAATCTAACACTTTATAACACGCATTGCATAAATTACTTCTTGCAGGTATTCAGGCATTATCTTCGTCATAATTCAGTTCAATTTAAGAATTTTCCGAAACATGTGGAGACTGTTGATAGTTTATGGATGGAGTATCTTCTTTAAAGTGAGTGTGTATCGTTGTGCAGCAGTTAAATAATGGATTTAATTATTTCCACATACTGGTGTGTATCTGTAACACTGGCCATGCAGAAAGAAATAATTAGTAAGCTGTGCGTTTTCCAGCGGGGTTCGAAACATCGCTCGCAACATTCAATCCAACATCATATGTATAAGCCGACATGACGCTGATAAAAAGGGTTTGTGACGAAATCCATTTTGGTTTATGTGACGAAAAATGGCGTCACAGTGTAGGAGTGTATTCGAAATGAAAGCAGTCTAGTTCTGCTCTGTTTTGGCTAACTAAGGCACGATTATGTATGTTTGTGTTATAACAGCGGTACAGCATGTGACTGATTTGCTTTGTATTAGATTAGGACACTTGTGGAAGTATTCTTGCGAACACATGCATGCAATGCATTGTGGGTAACTGAGGGCATAATCAGAGATATTTGGAGCTCATGGCACTGTTTTATACCAGTAATTAAGTTAAGTAATAAAATGTTTCTAAAACTATTTAAAGAACTAGCTTCCTGGGGTGTGACAAGTAGGCGAGTGTATGTAATCGGCCAAGAACAAAAAAATTTTTTATAAAAGAGTGAAAAAATATGCTTTTTGCCCCGATTTAGCACTGGCACTTTTTGATCACGTGACGAAAATGTTAATTTTCATTGGTGGATGTAAGGTTGTGACGTTAACTCGTCCTCAAGAATGTGATAAGTAAAAGGAGTTTATTTCTGCTCTATTTGAATATTTAAAATATAACTTTATTTGGTGCAGTTAAAATAGAACAAGCCCATGTTGTCTAGTGTACTTGCTGTGCGGTTCGGCCACAGATCTTCCAGTTCATTGAGTAAAAATCTTCCAGTCTCTTTACTTTCTCCACCTAAATAAAAAAATCTAACACTTTATAACACGCATTGCATAAATTACTTCTTGCAGGTATTCAGGCATTATCTTCGTCATAATTCAGTTCAATTTAAGAATTTTCCGAAACATGTGGAGACTGTTGATAGTTTATGGATGGAGTATCTTCTTTAAAGTGAGTGTGTATCGTTGTGCAGCAGTTAAATAATGGATAAAACCAACGCCTCGGTGAAATAATACTGGCTATTTTCCAGAAAGCTATAGCATCGCTGAATACTTCTATATAATCCGTATGATAACAGCTGATCTTAAGAACCCTTGGCTAGAACATATGGAAAATGTGACGCTCTGTGTTACACAATTAAAAATTCACAGCTCTTATATATATATGTGATAAAAGTTAACAGTTTCCAACTAGAGTAAATATATTTTAATTAAAAACACTTCTGGCTTATATTATAGCAGTGACAATACTGATATATCCTTATTGCTAAATTGGAAACGAAATATAAAGAAGCAAAATGGTATTTGAAGATTTGAAGGGATTTCAAATAGCAGACTATGTGGTGTTTGTCATTGTGGTGGTGGCTTCATTTCTCATTGGAGTATATTATGCCACGTGCAAGAAAAACAAGACTACTGGGCAATATCTTATTGGTGAGCGACAATTGGGTGCTCTTCCCGTTGGAATCTCTATAATGGTGTCATATATATCGGCTATAAGTATCCTAGGCAACTCTGCGGAAACATATTACTATGGCATTAACTTCTGCTTTGCGGTAGTCGGTTACGTAACAGCAGCGATAGCTGTATCTGTTCTCTTTGTTCCGCTGTTTTATCCCCTGCGGCTCACAAGCGTAGATCAGGTTAGTTTAACTTTACTTTGTGCATTAATTGGTTTCGCTTTCCTTTTCATTCATTCATTTCTGTATTTTTAAAAAGATTGGTTATTATTTTTAATTGTCGATTAATTGTCAACTAAAACGAGCACTGACTGGTTAATCAAATGGTAATCGATAGTCAAGAAATAGTCAGTGAAGACAGAAATTCTCTAGGCGAAAATGCCAGACTTTATCCGTACCCTTACCCCTAGCAACTCAGAAAAACATCGAGACCAGACGTCTGTGATTGGCCATCCAATCACAATCGCTAACTTTCCATCCAATCAACATCGAGGAATGATCCCGAAATCACTATTGTTGTATTTTTGTTTAAAGTTCTTGTGTTATTTTTAATATTTGTAGTACTTCTACATTCGCTACAAGTCGAAATGTCTAGTGTACATAGGCTTAACCTTGCAAGTGTGTTCCTTCATCTTCACAAACGCCATCGTGTTGTACGGACCGGCAACCATGATGGACTCAAGTATGTATTAGTTGTCAATTTATATTTCCTGGCAAATATATGTTTGCATGTCTATGAGGCTGAGCATCAAACTAATGTTTCTGCCATTTGCTATTTTTCGCGGTTTCCGTTTCAGTGGCTGGTTGGCCAGTGTGGTCTACAATGCTTGGGCTCGGTCTTCTGTCAACTATCTACACTACAATAGTAAGACATAAGTTTTCTTGTGGTACATGTCTATCAAGAAGGCCTTCTGAAGACAGATATTGGTATTTGTTTTGGTCTGGATGCAATTGTTACAAGAATGTTACCGAATAAAACAGGGTGATCATATAAGTGGGATCATGGTTTGTTTTATAGGAAAAAATTACGTGAAAGAAATTATTTTATTGATTTAGATGGAGGTTCTATACCCAAAAGGCATATATCATTTGTTTCGGTCGCATCTAAAACAGATACCTTGCGATATTTGACCTCAGTCGAAATCTCTTTCTGGAGTTATCTAAAAGAAATCGACCCTATATTAGATTTTTTATTCAGATTAATTTAATATATATTTATTTCACGATTGCCAATACGTGTACTAAGGAAACAGTGATATTTTGACTGGTAAATACGCTTGAGAAATATGCACACGCACAGTTGTATTCTTAGCCCTTCCGGTATCGAAAACATCACATTACGCATTACTGTACTTGACACTGCCGTAACAACAAGACAAAATACATCACGGAGGAAAGCAAAGCTATTTAATCTATATGAGAGTATGGTTAAACCTAAACAGAGGAACTAAAATAAAACAACGTTGACGTTCGGACAGATCCAAAATATTTGATTCCGGGCTCGTACTACCAATGTCTCAGATTTAGGAAGAGTTTTTTGTAGCAGAATAGCCCTGCTCGTATGATTTTTATTTTCAGCTATTTCATGACAGTACTTTGGCCTGCATTAAAATCTCTTGCCGATTGCTTGTCTTTAGCAGTATCAAATTTTCGTTTTTGTGGTCTTTTTTGTAAAAAAGTAGGCGACAATTTTAAAATTTTGTGATAAGTGGTCTAAATTGTATTCAAACCCAGGACCTTGGGATTGTGTCAGAACCTTCCCTAATATATTCCTTACTGGTGTTTTGCAGGGAGGATTCAGGGCCGTCATATGGTCTGACGTATTTCAAACCATAGTCATGTTTGGTGGAGTGTTAGCAATCGTCATTTTAGTATGCAAAATATCTATGTTTTATTTCTATTCAGCAAATGTAACAATATTTACATTAACACAACAGAAGTTGCATTAATTTTACAGAACATGTACAGTGACTTGTTCACAAAAAGTGGGAATATCGCGAGTATATAATAGACACTTATACTGAATGACTGAACAGTTTTAGTTTTTGGAATGCATTTATATAGTACCACTTCGAAGATTTATTTACATTATCATTTTATGATCTGTTGTATTATTTTTGTGTTTAAAATAGCCCTATAGTATATATATATATAAATATATATATATATATATATATATATATATATATATATATATATATATATATATATATATATATATATATATATATATATATATATATTACGTGTAATTGGTAATAGGGAACAGTAGACGTTGGAAGTATTTCTGAAGTATGGAAAATTTACGAAGAACATGACAGATTGCAATTTAAGTATGTAGAACAAAAAGTTCGTTGTGTTTATTACGCGTATAGAAAAAAATCAAGTAATGTTGCTTTTATTAACCGCAAGCAGCGATAAAATCATGTTGAGTGTATTGTGTAATGAGCGTGAACTGCAATAATGTGATGTTTTGTTTATTAAGCATTAGAGCAACAAAGTAACGTTGTGTTTGGGATGGATGCAGAATAATAAAGTAACGTTATGTTTCAACATTCAACAAATGACGAGATCACACTTTATTTTTGCACATTCGTAACGAAATTGTACGAATGTTTTACCTATCTTAAACATCTGTTTAGATTTGTTAATAGCACAATTTTCCTTGTTATATTTAATACAGCCTTACTGTTATTGAACTACTTTATAGTAAATAAAGTAAATCAAGTAAATTTGAATATGTATATAATATATATTTCAGCTTGAATCCTTCGCCTCTTGAGCGATCAACAGTTTGGGGATTCGGACTTGGATTTTTCTTTGTTTTTACCGTAAACTTCGGAGTGATACAGATAGGAGTGCAGCGTTACTGTGCTGTGGGTAGCCTGAGTGCAGCAAGGAAGTGAGTCTTGCAGCATCAACTACAACTTCTCGTAAACAATAGAATAATACTCCTTTGTTGGCGAATGTCAATGTCGATATCACAACAGTGCCAAACCACTCAATTTAATCACAGAATCGAGGTAATAGCAGATACGTAGTTTCAATCTGCATGAAGAATCATTAACCAGTAATTTTAGAGACTTACTCATAGACTACACCACGTTTTGCCAAACGATATGCACATCGTACCATTTCTTATTGATAAATATCAAGGTCCCTAGCACAATAATGTCAAACCAGTAAATGTACAAATTGAAATATGGTACCAAAAATACATACTTAATTTGAATCCATATGAATTTTCATTGCCAGTAAGAAAATTGAAAAGATAGATAATGTCTTCAAGTTGGCTCAAAATAAGTCAATATATGCATTGCTGCAAACTCTAATGGCGTAACCCAAATAACTGCAAAATCTAGCGTAAGGAATGAAATAATATGCGAAATATGTGATATCTTTACTGACAAATATCTATATCACAGCGGCGCCAATCATATGTAATTATTGAAATTTTTGGCATCAGCATTTTAAATTTTCTAATTCAAACTACGAACTCTGATTATCACATAGATATGCTGACGGAAAAGAGAAACCTGAAATTATAACAGAGGCAAAAAATGCGTTAGATCCAGGGGAAGGGACACTGGCGTACCAGTTAATTGCTATGTGTATCCATGAGTTTTTAAAACGAATCCCGAAAAAGGACCACAAAATTTAACAAATACTCTCATTTGTAACAAAATGCGTAGTGAATTTCCGACGAAAGATCTCCATTTTGTGCGAAACGCGAAGTAACGAATAAACTTTACTAACCTATTTAACGAAATTGGCACTTCGAGTTTACCTCGTTTGCCCCTTACACCCTCTTTCTACGTATTTGGAGGACACGTATGACAACACATATGTTACCAAGTGCCCAGGGGGTATGATGTAAAGAAATAATGTACAACAAAAGAATGAAGGGGTCCTGCTTTTGGTCTTTACTGGTCACTGTACCAGTAAACAGTGCATATCTAATCACAGACCGAGCTCTACCATTTTATAACTCATTTTATTAAAGCTGTTTGATAAAGCTGATCTGTAAACAGCAAATGCTGTAAGATAAAAAAGAGAATTCGTCTAAATTACGTAATGCTCTGGAGTAATCATGCTCTGACGGCTGAAAAGTGGATGATTTAGAATATATATATATATATATATATATATATATATATATATATATATATATATATATATATATATATATATATATATATATATATATATATATCTGTGTATGTGTCATTCTAAGGTTTTTTAAATCTATATATTCTGGTTATTAATGTCATCGTTTCAGGGCTTTACTTGTCACTATACCAGGAAACATCGCGATCCAGATCACAATCTACGCCGTGGGTATTACTGCCTTTGCTTACTTCACTCAACTCGGCTGTGATCCTTTGACAGGCGATTTTATAAGTAACAAAAATCAGGTAAATATCTCTGGTTGTGAAGTTTCAATCTGCCTGTATGTCCAAAACGAAGGCCGACTTTTAGCATGGGCGACAGTCTGCAATTTCAGTAAACCCCCTCTTGCATGTTCACATCTGGATTACAGCACTACTTGTATCAATGACTTGTAATCTTCTGAAATCTATCTGTCTATTTATCCATTTATCTCTTTAGAAACCCATCTATTCATCTATATTTCTATATCTCCATACAGTCATTTGTTTATCTACTATTTGTCTTTCTAACTATCCGTCTTATTCCCAAAATGTAAGAAGCATTTTATTGTTTCAGATAGCGCCGTTCTACGTACTCAATGTACTCAACTACCCTGCAGTACCTGGTGTGTTTGTGGCTGCGGTATTCTGCGGTTGTCTAAGGTTGAGATAGAACTACAATATTAAATTTATGTAATGACTGGTTTAACAGAGGAGGAAATATCGACGAATAAGTATTAATTATGAACCACTTGGATAGCTTCTTGAAGTAACATAGCTTAAATATCTTTTTATATGGATAACACAGAGTATTAGCAAAAGATACGTTGGTATTTAAACATTTAACTGTTTACACGTTTAGCAATTTCAGAAGTCATTGTAAATTCGGCACTAAAATACCGTGATTACAAAACTTCCTGTCTTAGCAAATTGGACTCGTCAGTTTCTCATAAGCCTTTTCCGTGTATATGCTCAGTAGTTTAATCAGGTGTCATCATTTGATATGCATGTTTTTAAACTTAACACAGTAATAAAAGTTTAAACCTCTAGAGCATTTACTTAAAGTCATTCTACTATTTTTTCAAAAAGGATAAGCTCTGAAGTATGCCATGCGACTCTTTAGACAGCCTACCGAGTCTTTAGTTTTAGCAAAACGTCCGTATATGTGATGTAAATATTTCTGCAAACCGCGGATTATTTCAAAAGCTATATTACTTTCTCATCAATTAATAAACTTTTGACACGGTCTATGCATCTATATCATCCATTTGTCAAGCTGTTTACACATGCCATGAGTCTATATTTTCCACTCATCAAGCTTTTGACACAGACCATCCAACTATATCATCAATGTGTTAAGCTTGTGACAGATGTCATATGGGCCTATCGGCACCTCGTCAAGCTTTTGACACATACCATCTGATTGTTTTATAAACTCGACAAAATCTTAACACATAATATCCGTCTATATCATCAACTTGTCAAGCTTTTGACACATACCATGCGACTTTTCCAGCAACCTATCCAGCTTCTATAGCAGTATCGCCGCGCTGGTGTGGGAGGACGTATTGAAGGACAAATTTGTGAAGTTGAGCGAGGAACGCAAAGCCTTGGTTACTAAAATTCTATGTAAGTCTAACTCCACAGACAGTATATTCGTAAAAATAAGCAACAAAATTGAACGAAAGTATGGACAGTTAGCCATTCTTTTAAAACGATACTTCTGCTATAACTTTTGATTTCAACCTTTTCAAATCCATTTTTCTAGAGTCTACCTGACATGTTTAAAAAAAGACATCCTTCTGTCTCGGAAACGTTTTATTTTTAATTATACCTTTCACATAGATGTTTACAGCAATTCTTGTATGAAGAGTAAACTGTAATATGTAATATTTTCACTTTTGTAGTGTCTTTACTTGCTGGTAATTAAAATTATTTTGCAGCTTTTATAGCAGGAGTTCTTTCTATAGCCGCTGGTTTTGTCGTGGCATCGATAGGAGGGACTCTTATTAAGGTACGGTCAATAGTCTCACGGATGGATGGAGATATTGCTCAAGACTCTTATTAAGGCACGGTCAATAGTCTCAGGTGTGGGAGGCATTGGTTAAGACTCTTACTGAGGTACGGTCAATAGATTCAGGTGTGGGAGGCATTGCTTAAGACTTTTATTAAGGTACGGTCAATAGTCCCAGGTGTGGTAGGCATTGCTTAAGCTTCATTCGTTACGTGAAACATTTATTATCAAAGTAATAATGAACACAAGCACATTAGTTATAAATTTATAAATCAATTATTGATACTTATCAGTATCTTGCCATGGCATGGTATCATGTGTTTAATCGGTAAAAGTAAGGAAAGAAACTGATTGTTTTGAATAGCTAAAATAAATTTTTAAATAATAATAAATTTTCTATGACCCCAAAAGATTGATTGTGTTAATAGATTATAATTATGAATATTATGATTACTGTATAACTATCTTATTGTGGTGAGGTCTGTGGTTTCAACAACAAGAGTTACGTGTTATGTATAAGACGAAAAATTGTAAATGATAAACATATCTGGCTATTAATATGTTGCCAATTTATTGTGTCATTGTAAAAAAGGTAAAGAGGAAAAAAGAAGCTTATTTAAAACAAGAAATAAATCACAAAAATAAACAAACAATGTAACACTTTTTTGTATTTATTTGGCAGACTGACTGCGAAATAAATTGCTATAATCCATCCATGGCTTTTATGATGGCTTTCTCGCCTAGAATATCCCACACAAAAACAATGTGAAATAGGTTATGACATCGAGCCATCCTGTAAACAAAACAAACCGGAAATTTATACGTTACTTTTTCCTTGAGGCCACGCAAATAAAACAATTACATATTTGGTTTTGTTCTACAGTTTTTGCTTAATTGACAACTGCCACCATGTGTAATCCCTGGGCACTGTATATAATATGTGATGTCATGCGTGTCCAGTAAAAAGTGGAGAAAGGGGAATTTTGGTGCTAGACTAGTCCAAAGTACTGCCAATTTCGCTACAAAATAGGGGGATAGTCTGTGTTCAGTACTCTGTGTTTAAATTAAATGGTAGGGGTTAATTTCGGAAATAGGTTATGACATCGAGCCATCCTGTAAACAAAACAAACCGGAAATTTATACGTTACTTTTTCCTTGAGGCCACGCAAATAAAACAATTACATATTTGGTTTTGTTCTACAGTTTTTGCTTAATTGACAACTGCCACCATGTGTAATCCCTGGGCACTGTATATAATATGTGATGTCATGCGTGTCCAGTAAAAAGTGGAGAAAGGGGAATTTTGGTGCTAGACTAGTCCAAAGTACTGCCAATTTCGCTACAAAATAGGGGGATAGTCTGTGTTCAGTACTCTGTGTTTAAATTAAATGGTAGGGGTTAATTTCGGAATTATGCAAGACGTTTTGTAAAAAGAGGGTATTAGCAGTAGAGATAGTTACAAAAAGTGATGGACACGGTGGCCAGTTGCTGGCCAGTTTTTTGATAGGGTAATGGTAAATCAAATTTTTCACGTATTAATCATATATAAAGTTCTTGACGTATAAGTGATGCATCCAAATTTTATGCCCTGATGATGTCATGAGTTCTTCATGTATTAATGCTGTAATATGTGATATTGCTGTAATATGTATTCATGTATTAATGCTGTAATATGTGCTATTGCTGTAATATGTATTCATGTATTAATGCTGTAATATGTGCTATTGCTGTAATATGTATTTATGTATTAATGCTGTAATATGTGCTATTGCTGTAATATGTATTCATGTATTAATGCTGTAATATGTGCTATTGCTGTAATATGTATTCATGTATTAATGCTGTAATATGTGTTATTTTCAGGTGGTCATCTCCCTCACGAGTATCACTAACGCACCTTTCGTAGTGTTTGTCCTCTGTGGAGCTTTATCAAGGCGGCCAAACTACAAGGTTTTCCCCTTCACATTTATATTTCAGAACATTTAAAATTCTTAATTTTTAAAAACAAATAAGAATTTTTATTTCAAAAATTCAAAATTATTCAAGCTTTAAAATTCATTTTTAAAATTTGATTTCAATAGATTAATTGTGAGTCCTGTCTTTATAATTGCAAAAAGAGTAATTGTAAGCTTTTTGCAAAATTTTCAATATAAAAGTATCAAAACAATCAACCCAGAACACTCGAGACCAGAGTACCTTCACAATGCTAAAAATTGCTCCAAGCACCTAGCGCTTTCATGTTCTTCTCAGGTGGTAATTGGCAAGATTCGCTTTGTACTTCAAAACAAGGGCTTGTATTTAAACGAAAAAAGTTTTCACTTAAAAGCTGAAACAACAATTGGTTTGAATAAAAACAATTCTTAGAAATAATCGATTAAAGAATTATATTTTCCAGTGTGCTCTAATTGGAGGGACAGTTGCATTTGTGCTGACGGCATGGTTTAATATTGGACACCAGTTGTCAAATATCGTTGAACCAATCAAACCTACCGTAACTTCACACTGCACGTCTCCTGATGTACTCGTCAGTGATGATATCTACGCGAATATTTCAACCACGGATACTTATAGTACAGATCCTGTTTCTAAGGCAATGTAAGTATAACAGTCTTATCCTCTAAAATCATACATTAAAGTGTTGCCTGTAAGACTTTGTTTCGCTTAAGCATATCAACAACATACTTTTTAAATAAATCAATCTTGTCCTCAATAATATGCTGCGTTCTGGGGAAGAACAATCCCTGCTGAAACGTATTCTCCGATTGATTTTGTGATGACGAGTGCCTGCAGTGCCCTAACAAAGGGAACCGTAGTACCTTGCGGTGGCGAGTAGATATAGAGTGGTACTGGCTGTTCTTCAAGTTTAGGAACAGTACCACTTACAGTATACGCCACGTATTATTTACATTGCGTACTTAATGTTGTCATAACGCCATGACCGAAAAACAACGTAAATTAGACACAGAATGGCACAAAAATAAAACCACACTGCCTTTAGACTGATACAAAACATTCATCAGCATAATACAATGTTAACACTCGTGTTCCATATTCGTGACACCGGGACCATTGGCTATAGGGCGTTTTTAAGATCTGCAAATACGCTCGTGCCGTTTCATCATTGTAGTGTACTTGCCTTTAGGCGTAAATATGTATACACTACATGTGTATGGAATTATTGTGTAGAGATGAAGATGAAGATGATCCTCTACTGATATACAGAATCTCCTATGTCTGGTACTTGCCGTTTGGAATACTAGCAGGAGTCATCACTACTTTTGCACTGTCTCTGATTCCATGTAAGCCTGTTTTGGTGTCATATTTATGGAACAAGAAACTATCGGAAACTGAGTAATCATATAGCCAATACACTCAGGAGAAACTGTTGGAGAAATGAGTAAAATCTTACAGTATTTACAACTGGTAGAAAAAAAACTCTAATAAAACTCGGCAATGTTGCAGTTGCAGTACTAAGAAGGTATAATTTGAATTGAAAACAAAACTAATAGGAAAACTAGGTAAACTTGCAAAAATATGCATGTAAGTGTGTTTTTTAAATTAATTAATTTATCATTAATTTTTAATCTCTTTGATTTCTGAAATCTAAGGTATACGTGAGATATGTGAATATAAACATGAATCTTGTATTTCAGTTTTCAAAGAAGACGATGAGGATGACGTAGGACCTGAAGTTTTGTTCACCTTTGTTCGCTACTTCCTGAGGAAAAGAAATCCGAATGTGTTTGAAAAAAATCAAAATGGAGGAGTGAAATAGACTAAAAGATGTAAACCGCTTTAACATGGGATAACGAGTCAATTCTGAAGTAGTGAGGGTGGCGGTCGACAATTAGAGGAAGGGTAGCGGCATTCACATACCAACTGTTTACAATCCGCATCCATGACTTGTAAAAACTAAACTTAAACACTAATTTTGAAATAATGCCCGTTACTAGTTAAGAGCAGTGCAGTTCCTAAAACTTCTCCCTTTTTTGTGGAAACACGGAGTATTGAATGAAAATGAACAAAATTTAACGACATTGACACACGGTATCGGGGCCTGACATTATCCCCCTTTCTCCGTCTTTTTTCTTACATGCATGACAACACACATGATACTAAGTGCCACCAAGACGTTCCAAGATTTTATATATATAGGGTTAGAATACTCCTACTTTGTAAGTCAAATATACTTTCAAAAACAAAATCAGTTGGCGAAGATACCTGATGTCAAATTGTAATCTATGATACCCTTTCGTGTAATATTCTAAACTGATACAAAATATTTCTGTATCGGAAATTAAAAATGGTCTCTAAAATTAATTACAGATATCTAAAGTATTTTTGATATATCTAAAATTGAATTTAATATATACCAACAATTATATTTGCATTTCCTGATGACTAAAATTCAATTTAAAACAATACTGATTCTTTCAGATGTCTTAAACGCAATTTGAGATATCTTAAAAGCAGTTTTCGATTACACGAAATAGATATCATGCATTCAGAATAAAGTGTTGTTATCTAAAATTCAGCAAGAAATGCTTCATTTGAAACAACTGATATCCTGAAACATTAAGTTTTTTAAAGAATTTACTTACAATTCTTATGAATATAATATTTGTTCGGCTGTATTAAAGAGCGTCTGCGTTTATTGTTGACAATAATCAATAAAGGCACTTGCACATAATAATCTCTTGGCATTTCAGTAAGATTTCATTATGACGGATAAGCAAGAGATATATCCAATGGTTTAGCTTTCAGTTAAAAGTTCCATATTCAAAGCAACATCAAAACATGACATTCATCAATATAACAATCTAATTTCGATTATAATTTGACATAGAAATATACACAAATAATAAAATAACTCTAGGAATCGAAGCCTGCTTAGGAAAGAGAAAGAGAGAAAAAGAAAGAGAGAGAGAGAGAGAGCGAGAGAGAGAGAGAGAGAGAGAGAGAGAGAGAGAGAGAGAGAGAGAGAGAGAGAGAGAGAGAGAGAGAGCACTGCTTTTTAGTACATAAATCAGAAACTCAATCAAATAGGTCATATGGCAAAATGGCAAATGTTCCGTATTACCGTATGAGGAAAAAACCAGATGTGTAATCAAGAGTTTTACGTTTACGTAAAGCTTCTGTATATCATACATTGAATATATAATATAGTATATAATATGCTAGAAATATAGCGTATCATATATGATTATAATATATATCCAAGGGCTTTTTTGGTATTCCATGCATTAATATTTAACGGCAATACAACATGGCATTGACCAACATAGCAGTCTGAGTGGGTTACATCATGGACGCTAAATAAGGCAATGACTCAACGAATCAATACTGGAAAATTCCCCAAACCTGATAAAGGCTAGAGAAAGAGCATTTCTTTCTGAGCACATACGTCAGCAGCTCAGTCACAGAGATCATACAGCATATAACAAAGGAAGAGAGCACTGCTACAAATAAAAAGAGCTAGTTGGTGGACCAAAAGCAGGCTTGTTTCAATTTAAAAGTATTGATAGATCGGTATTTTCCTTGAAAACAAACATAGTTAAAAAATCAAGATGGTATTTGAAGATTTGGAGGGATTTCAATTCGAAGACTATGTGATTTTTGTAGTTATCGTAGTGGCTTCACTTTGTATTGGAGTATATTACGCCACGTGCCAAAAGAACAAGACCACTGGGCAATATCTTATAGCTGAACGACAAATGGGCACTCTTCCCATTGGACTATCCATAATGATATCGTATGTTTCTGCTATAAGTATACTCGGCAACTCGGCGGAAATGTATTACTATGGCATAAATTTCTGCTTCGCGGTGATTGGTTATGTAGCGGCAGCGGTATGTGTATCTGTTCTCTTTGTTCCGCTCTATTACCCACTGCAGCTCACAAGTATAGACCAGGTAAGTTTCAACTTCACTTTCATTTTCACTTTCTCACATTTTACCTAATAATACTGTGCTCAGTAATAACCCGCAACGGATCAGAACATTGGTATCCAACAGGATGGTTTCATTTCCTTTACGTTTTACTTCAATACATTTGCCCATTAAGCAAAAGCAACTGAGTGAATTGGAAAGGGTTTTGGGAATGAGTAATAGCTCTTATAATAGAAACGACTGCTTTCCCGAATAGAACACTGAAGAGACTGGAACGAATTGAAACGATCTCTGCTTTTATGATAACATAATTCAAAAGAATTACCTAAGTTTTCCTAACTCTAAAAAATCCTGAAAAGGTAATTAATTTGTAAAAGATCATTCAATGTTTCCTTAATTAGGGCACACAAATATCACAAATCGCCATCAATCCCACCCCCTTAGTCACAATACATCCACTTTATTAATTCATAACTGTTATATTTTACAAACGACGGTATTTTTTTTAAGAATGCCAATAATATTTCTCCCTTCGATAACACATTGTAAAAACATCACCCAAAATTTACCTTATTTTATTTAAGCTCTTATTGAATTTCTGCTCGCGATACTTGCCCCCTTGTATCAACTATGCAGACTTGCCATTGCATTGTATAGTCACTCGGTTTTATCTTCAAGTGTATCTGCTGTAATAGAAACTACAGTTTTATAATATACTTTGAACACAAAGATTCAAATACTTCTGTTTATTTCAGTACTTCTTCCTACGCTACAAGTCGCGATGTCTTGTATACATAGGACTGACCCTGCAAATTTTCTTCTTACTCCTCTCGAACGCTGTGGTGTTGTATGGGCCGGCAACCATGATGGAATCAAGTGAGTGAACTTTCTCTCTCTCTCTCTCTCTCTCTCTCTCTCTCTCTCTCTCTCTATCTCTCTGTCTCTCTCACTCTCTCTCTCTATCTATCTATCTATCTATCTCTCTTTTTTTCCTGTGTTTATTTTTAGCTTTCAGACGATGTTTATCACACAATAAGTTTATATATATATATATATATATATATCTGCCAAGCTATGGCAGGTATTTTAATGTCTGTTTAAGAAGTTGATTAGTCTTGGGGGGAATCACTTAACATTTTGGGGAAATGATTAGTCTTGAGGGGTTTGCTGTACATTTAAGAGGATTAGTTCGGTGAATTCACTATACTTTTGAGGAGGTGATTAATCTGGGCCGATTCACCTTACATTTAAAGAAGTGATTAGTCTGGGGATATTCACTGTACATTTAAGGAGGTAGTTATATTGTTGTTTGGATATGCTGTCTTTCAGTGGCGGGTTGGCCAGTATGGAGTACGATGCTTGGACTAGGTCTCCTATCAACTATCTACACAACAATGGTAAGATATATTCTTTTGCAACACCCTTTTAAGAGGGCCCTCTGAAAACATTTGTTTTGATCTGGTCACATGATCCCGCCATTTTCAGTTATTAGTTAAAACTTATTGCTGTAAAGTTGACTTTTTGACCAATATTATTTAAACGAATATCTCAACTAAACCCGCTTCTAATACATACTTAAGTAACATATTGCTGTTTATTTTCCTTTCCTTTTGTGTGATGCAAATTGTTATATTGCATTTTTATTATTAATACGCTGCAATAAGCGGTGACTTATGCACACACACACACACACACACACATATATATATAAATATATATATATATATATATATATATATATATATATATATATATATATATATATATATATATATACCCCTTTTTCTGGTTATCAATTGGTCACGATTGTGTGTGCTTGATTTATAGCAGCTACTGACTATGAGGCTGATGTGCTTTGCAGATCAGAGAAATGGGTAGTCCGTTTAAGGACGCATACCCATATGCAATACAAAGCACAAAAAAAAACACCATTTTCCATGCAAGAATTATTTTAGCTGACAGGTGTCTGGTGTAATGTGTTATGTTACAGGGAGGCTTCAGAGCCGTCATATGGTCAGACGTATTTCAAACCATTATCATTTTCGGAGGCGTGCTTGCAGTTGTCATTTTAGTAAGTAGACTCTTTTTAAACTAGTTTTTAATGTATTTTCAAGTATTCGGCAGACAAAATTTTCAGTATTCTGCTTCAGAACTTATAAACATGAGAAGGTTAAATGGCATTCTATCTGTTAGAGCATAAACTTCATGATGAATTGGAAAACTTTGATATATCCTCTTTGTAGTTCTTGAGAACGATTTCAAGTTAACTTTTCCCTATGAAGTGTTCGCATTGTCGGCTTATGTATAAGCTACATTGCACAGAAATTTCAGAACGAACGCAGACATTCACAACCTCTCCATACAGTTTAACGCACAAGCTTTGATCACAAAATATAAATTTTTAATACTAAAAAGTCTTTAATTTCATAGACTTCCAGAGGGAAAGATTGAGAACACTCGTGTATGAGACATTTCGCTTCGGTTTAATTGTAATAAGAAAGCTCTGCATTCTGTATGATATAGAATTCTTTACGCGAAATCTTGTGTATGAGATATTTGAGCTTTTGTTTTAAATGCAATTAGGGCACAATTAAAGTGGGTAGTGTTTCTGAAGTATGGAGAATTTACAGCACACACGACAGATTGCGACTGAAGTAAGTGAAACAATGACACAGCAGTGTTAAGTAACTGCCTATTAGGGAGTTAAGAGACATAAAGCTTGCCCTATGTTTTAATTTTCAAATGATTACGCTTTTATAATGAGGTTTAAATGATGTTTTGTGTATCAAACAATTCATTTTTATTCTCTGGATTCTCTAATCAGGTTTAATTTTACTGTATTGCACTAATGCAAATGTAATTATTATAGGGATGTCTTATGTAGCTGAATGCTTTGTATTACATTCTGACATGGTTGAAGTGCATGTGAGCCTCAGCGGTCATCTTATTAGTCTTCTATAAGTGTCTGAATTCAATGCAAAGCACACCAAAAACCCGTGGTTTATCGATATTTAAACACAAATACACATAATCATGCTTTAGATAGTTGGACAAAGTAAAAATAATTACTTTTAACTCTCATATACCCCCCTAGTGCTCTGTGTTACATAGTCACTTGCATCGTGCAAAAACAAAAGGGTCTCTACATAAAGCCTTTTTATGCGTCGAGTTGACTTGTAACGCTGACCTATATATTTATTTAATATATTTTTTTCAAGCGAGTGCACTTACTCTTGCACTCGGTGAGTGCTACAATAGCGAATAAACGATTCATATACTCATTTTAGTTTAAATCTATCTCCGCTTGAACGATCAACTATATGGGGATTCGGGCTTGGATTTTTCTTCAATTTCGCCGTTAACTTCGGAGTAACACAGATAGGAGTGCAGCGTTACTGCGCTGTTCCAACCCTGAGTGCGGCTAAAAAGTAAGTTGTGTAATTTAAGCTTTTTTTTAAAGTATGTAACACCATGCCATGCTAACTGTGCCATCATTTATGTTTTTTACACATATTAAGTGCTGTTATACTGCCTTTCTAGTACATGTCAAGTGTGTTATCTCTTGTAATTTAGCGCATGTCAACTGTGCCATAATCCTATTTTAACACGTCCAAAGGGGAAATTATTTATATTTTAGCCCATGTCAACTGTACCAATATTTATATTTTAGCACAATTCAACAGCACCATTTCTTTTATTTTATGACGTGTCCAGCGAGCCACTTTTTTATTGCAATACATGTCAATGCACTATTATTTATATTGTAACTCCAGCCCTGCATTTTTTTTACATTTTCTTTAGCATATGCCATAATAATTTTTATTATGTGTCTCACACACTCAAAGATCAACTAAGAAGTGAGTCATGTATTAGTGCTATTACCAGCTTCTCAGCAAAATAACAATACACCAATGGTCTGTATTGCTCAATGTCAGTGTCAGTATCGTTGAAAGGCCAAACTATTCAATGTAAAACCAGCAGCTAGTGATATTGACTTATTTTGTGTCAACATGAAGTATTTTACAACTGCAAGAAAGTATTGATCTGTTCACTGATATTGACTCGAAATAAAGACAATATTTCCTTTTGATATGTGACTAACCTGTCGTTGCAAATAACTTTAATATCTTTCGACATTAGCATAAGATACTACACTGGATATTTAGTACCTTATGAATCACATTTCCGCATCTCCCAGCGTCATATAACAGTGTAACCCTTATTTCTTTTTTATCAAGAAAGTAACTGCTCCTAAGCAGCAACGTAATACACCCAAAACATATCAAGCAATATATTTAAGCTGTCATATGCTGCATTTTATACACCAAAATTGTGATAAACTCGTTTTATCAACTGTTTAGACTGCCTGAAACGTGGGTCAGAATTTTATGCAAAATTACCGATGCATAAAAAGACTGTTCCGATCAGACTAGACACTAGAAACTAGAGAATACCTAATCAGTGATTGGATTGTAGTTCATACTGGCAGCTAAATGCATAGCACCTGTTAAAATATAGGACACCATACAAAGGCAACTAATAGCGCATCATTCTAAAAAAAACTTACTAATAGTGCACCATTTTAAAAGAGCTACCAATACTGCACCATTCAAAAAGAGCTAAATGTTTGGCTCAATTCCAGCTGAACTAATTACTGGGCTCCAATGCAAAACAACCAATGTTTAGACTACACCCCAAAATAGCTAATTGTTGTGCTCAGTCCCAAAAAGCATGCGCGTAACAGAGTGTGACGCTTAATTAACAAGTCTTTATATCGTGGCATAAACACGCCTATACATAATCAGGAAATTGTTAACATGCGAAGTAAAAATTATGGCTGTTACGAAACTATCGATTGCCATTGCAAAGGTGTTGAGATTCGCCAATAAACAGAAATCTCTATATCGCCAAAAAATCTCACAGATACGCTTCCGGGCGCCATCCATTACAACTCGGAATATTCTTCATAAATTTAAAAAAAATCATTAAAAAATCAAATGATCATATTCTACATATTAGTTGGTTGGCTATGTTAATTTATTTGTGGTCTAACATATAAAATTATCTTAAATACCAGTAGTAGAACAATTTGCAAAACTCAAATAAAAAATCGATAATTTTTAAACGACCAACCCTCTAAAAGTGAGTAAGATGTTGAGAGAAAGTTCAAATATATCAGTAGATATTGCCGTACCAATGATAATTGTAATTAAGAATGCGATTTACGTCAGTGTTTCCATTGATTTTATTCATTTGAAAGCTGCTTTGAGAAAAAATAACCAGTCGAGATAAACAAAAACAAATTTCGCTTGGATTATGTGATCTAGAACTATATTTCCAGATATTGTCATAATATGTATATTCTAGTTATTGATGTATTCTTTTAAGGGCTCTACTGGTCACCGTTCCTGGGATAATTGCTATTCAGCTCACAATCTTGGCCGTTGGTATAACTGCCTTTGCATATTTCACTAAACTCGGATGCGATCCCTTGACAGGTGGTTTTATCAGTAACAAGAATCAGGTAAATATCTGCCAGATCCAAAGAAAAGGAGTATCCCTAGCAACATGGTTCAATCATCTCCACTTTTGAACTGACCCCCGAAAGTTAACATTGTTGGATACTCACTTATAAATTATTCGATTGCTTTAAAATATCACAAATCATGTGGATGTCGTATGTTTTTATCCTTGTTAGCTTCACAAAACTCGGCTGTGATTCTTTGAAATGGCCCAATATCACCAGTGGGAACAAGTAACTTATTCACCGGTTGATCAAAGGAAAATGGTGTTGAAGTTGAACCCACCACACCACCGTCCAAACTCCTACCTCACCGTACGACTCCAGCCTCCATCCTCACCCTTGGCCAACGACTACCCACATTTCCATTCTCACCCCAACCGCGCTATCTCCATTCCCACTCTATAGCGCCACTCTGAAATACACTCCACCACACATCCTCACTCCGTCGCGCAACCTCCACTCAAATACCGCCGACCACCGCCCAATCCTCACTCTCACTCAATCACCTTAACCCATCCCCTCACCGACCCCCACCCAACCTCCCCCATATCGCACTTTCGCACTCTACCGTTTTGCACACATCCACCTAATCTAGTACCCAACTTTCATAGCGCCACCCAAACTCAACCGAAGCCCTTCCACCCGAAGCCCTCAAACGCTACATTTTCATCCTTACCCCACTTCACTACCGCTTCAACCGACCTCACTAAAACATCGCCACCGCACATGGGCTACCATACCCCACCGAGCCACTCTCACCCCACTCCATCACGTCAACAACACTCTACTTCACCAAATTCCCACCCCTCAACCGCACCACTACAACCTCAACGCATTGTCCACTCAACCAAGCCACCCTTATGACCCATCGCGCTACCTTCACCCCAACACAACGATTCGTCAAGGCATCCAAACCCCGTTCAAGAATGACTTTGAGATTTCTATCATATTTCATTGCGTTTGATTGTCAGAGTGTACGTAGGATTTCATTGTTGCAGATAGTACCTTTTTATGTACTCAATGTACTCCACTATCCTGCAGTACCCGGAGTATTTGTTGCGGCTGTTTTCTGCGGCTGTCTAAGGTTTGAATGCCATTGCCTGTTTAAGCATTTAAAATGACTGCCTAATTAAAACATACAAACAATAGTTTTAGTGGTTTGAATACATAGCATTCAATACTATATGATGATATTGTGTTTGGCTAATTTATTTAGCTCCATATTTAATACAAGTGTGATACATTTCGATTACAAGTGTGACTTCTCAAGATTTCACGAATAGTCACAGTGTAACTTATATTTCAGCAGGTAGATTTTAGCAACATACCTTGCTTTCCATTTGCTCCGTTGTTATATTTCTCCAAACGTTAAAACAGGAAACGCTGCTTACTACGCTACAAACAATTCAGTATTTAGACAGGACATGTTAATATTATATAATGTCATTCCGCTATTATAGAGACACGAGATATGTCAAGCTACTATCACAGAGAAACTTTAAGTTTTTTTTCTACACATGCCATGTTACTAATATAGACACACATGGAGCTTTTTGAGAAATGTGACGTTATTATTACAGAAGCATATGAGGCTTGTGACAAATACCATGCAAGCTTTATCATTAACCTAAGCCTTTTTGAGACACATATTGTGACCGCTTTTCAGCAACTTGTCAAGCTTCTACAGCAGCATGGCAGCGTTGGTGTGGGAAGATGTGCTCAGGGACAAGCTTGTCACGATGCACGAGGAGCGTAAGGCTGTGATTACTAAAATCCTATGTAAGTCTTGCCCATTCTATGTAAGTCCTGACTGGACACCCGCCATTTTATATAGATTGGACATATGAATCATTCATGCTTCAAGGTAGACTAGATATCTCACCCGCGTACTCTTATTGGACATGCTAGACATATTATTGAGCCCTACTCTACATGCCAACCATAAAACCTTCTAAGGATTCAAAAACATTCCGCACCCAGGCTTCTAGGCCGTCTACACATATCTACCACTCACCGTTCTAGGCAGTCTACACATATCTACCACTCACCGTTCTAGGCAGTCTACACATATCTGCCACTCACCGTTCTAGGCAGTCTACACATACTACCACACACCGTTCTAGGCAGTCTACACATATCTGCCACTCACCGTTCTAGGCAGTCTACACATATCTACCACTCACCGTTCTAGGCAGTCTACACATATCTACCACTCACCGTTCTAGGCAGTCTACACATATCTACCACTCACCGTTCTAGGCAGTCTACACATATCTACCACTCACCGTTCTAGGCAGTCTACACATATCTACCTCTCACCGTTCTAGGCAGTCTACACATATCTACCACTCACCGTTCTAGGCAGTCTACACATATCTGATACTCACCGTTCTAGGCAGTCTACACATATCTGATGCTCACCGTTCTAGTCAGTCTACACATATCTACCACTCACCGTTCTGGGTAGACTAGACATGCCCCATGCACATTGTTAGGTAGTCTAAACATATCACGCACCCATCCTTCCTCACAGCCCAGACATGTTCTCTCATACATATGTCTGTTTAGTCTGGAAATTCCATCATTTCTTGTAGTCTAGACATAACACCCACATACTCCTAACTATATCAAACTGATTACACTGAACTTGTGATATACAAAACGAGAGCAATCAGACTGACGATACTGCAGCATTTGCTAAGGGTGTGTTATTTTGCAATTATTTTGTAGCTATAAATTATGTGTTGAACAGGTTACACAAAGGGATTGCAAGTTCTTAAGATACACTTATCAATTCATAAAAATCACCCAGAAAAGAGAAAATAAAAGATGCAGCAGAAATGGAATCACCGAAGCTTGAGATTTTTCTGTAAAACTGTTATAGTTTGACCATTATTGAATTAATGCCATTGTTATACACCTGCATCATCTGATATCAGAAGAGATGCTGCAAGGTTAATGAAAGTAATTTACTTGTTAGTCGATAAGTGAATTTTAAGACATTCTATATTACAGCTTTTGTAGCTGGAGTTCTCTCTATTGCTGGAGGCTTCATTGTGGCATCGATAGGAGGAACACTTATTAAGGTAGTGCTGTTAGTTTTAAGAACATTCGATATGCTTATATGCTTATATATATATATATATATATATATATATATATATATATATATATATATATATATATATATATATATATATATATATATATATATATATATATATATATATAATTTTACAAATTATTAAGTTTGCGTATGTTTTTATTATTATCATTATTGTTATGATATTATTATAATTGTTATTATTACTATGTATTCTTATGCACGCAACTTAGCAATGGCGTGATAGAAAGCACTTTTTTCTGTTAAATTATTGATTTCATGAAGTCATTAAGACAATTCGCAATTTGAACAATGCGTTCTCAGTGAAGCATGTTATCAGAATCCATGCGAGGATCAAATCAAAACAAATCCGTGCCTTAAATGATGCTTTTAGGTCGTTTTATTACCAACGAACAGATTAATTGTAAACGGGTTTTCTGTATAAGTGCTCTAAAAATCACTTTCAGGTTATCTCTGCACATTTAAAATTGTGTATAGTTTTTTATGTATTATCCATATATTTTTCAGCCGTCCTTTTGCAAACATCATTAATTATAAGGATTTCATTTATAAATTTGGTTTAATTTCAGGTTGTGTTATCGCTCACAAGCATCACCAATTCTCCTTATGTCGTTTTCGTTCTCTGCGGAGCTCTGTCAAGACGGCCCAACTACAAGGTTCCATACTAACTGCTTCCTTGAAATATCTGGGCCATTATTTTATTGCACTTTTAAGTATGCACATGCACCCATTTCTTCTAGGCGTTAAAAGCTGTTTCTCACAAAATAGGGGATACTTTCAGGTAACTAATTGGCATGTGAGTTCCCTTCTGTGAAGTAAAACATGTAAACGTTTCGCTCAAAGATGCTAAAAACCCGCCACTTTCCATGACGCAAAACGATTTTATAATTGTAGCTGCGACCGCGTATTAAAATACAAAATTGTATTATAAAAACAAAATTAAAATCTGGCAACACGTAAACAGTGACAGCGCATTACTTTACCAAGACTGAAGGAAAAAGAAGAAAATATTTGATTTAATTTAATTCAATGAATATATAAGATGTATAAAATATGAACAAGCATTTTAAGCGAGGTATAGAATTCATGGAATGATGACTGGTTCATTTTGGTTACAGCGTTTTTGCGCTCGTCCTAAAGTCCTGGTTTCGAATCCAGCAGGGGATTTAGGTTCCTTACAATTGCCTTAGCTAAGTGAATGCAGTGGGTTAGATCACCCTATCATGACATTCAAAATTAACGTCAACTGAGTCATTCGGCCGTCCCTTCAAAAATAATAATAAATAAATAAAAGACTGTTCAGGGACATTATGACCAGCAGAGATCTAGTGACTCAAGCATCAATAAGCTTGAAATGATACACCGTTCTTTTTGATATTACACGTTGCTCTGGTAACCATAAGGTCCCTGGTTTCTAATTCAGATTGAAGCTGGTCCCATTTTGTATTAGCTAAGTGAATGTAGTGCGTTAGATCACCTATCATGAAACTCAAATTAACGAGTACTGAGTCAACAATGCACATTAAGAAAAAGTTCCTGAAAAACGCACCCTGTATCCACTAGCAAGCGGATCTTGCTGATGCTTTGAGATGTTCCGAGACATTACAAATAGAGCTAGCTGTTCTAAAATATTACAATAAATGCAGCTGTAATATTGCAATACATGTAGCTGTACTCAAGCAATATCAATAGGTAAAGTTGTTCCAAAATATTACTAAATCATGCAGCTGTTTTAAAATATTACAATGCATGTAACTTTAAAAAAAATCAAACCAAAATTGTTTACATATATGCTTCAAAAGAACATCTTTTAGTAATATTCTAATAACTAAACATCAATAAGCTCAAAAACTTATTGGTTGACGTAAAGTACTTTATTGGTTTTTAGTGCGTTCTGATTGGAGGGATAGTGGCATTTGTACTTACGGCATGGTTTAACATTGGACATCAGTTGTATAATATTGCAGCACCAATCAAATCGACGGTTACACATAACTGTACTTCCCCGGATGTTTTCGTTAATGATTTCATCTACGCAAATACCACCGATACTTTCACTACTGACCCAGTTTCAACGGAAAGGTAAATATAATATAAACTATAATATGATGTAATGTAGTATAATATAAACGTGATGCTTCGCTCCTTTATAAATGAATTGATAAGCAATTTATTTAGCAGAATTTTTAGTTGACGCAGATGTGAGGGAATCAAGTTCTTTCCTATTTCGATATTTAATATTAACGGGTACGTTAAGTCAATACACGAATCAACCCAATTCCCACATTGCCAATAACATACACAAATGTTACACTAATGTATTGCCAAAAATGTATTTTGTCATAAGACAGATTTGTCTGATTTAAAGCATGCAAACTCTGGACAATTTTTTCCAACTAATTTTACTTAAGATCATTCCTTATTTTAAAAAGTTGTATAGACACAAGTCATGGGACTTCCAAAAGGACATATTGTAATTAAAAATAACAAGCGCACACTGTGAAATGTTATTCTCTTACATAATATCTTGTACCAGCTTGTTGGCTAACTGATTGCAGTCTATAACTTGGGTATACATCTGAAGTTCTATTGATTGCAGTTTATTTTATTGCAATTTGGGCGTAAACCGATTGCTTAACCAATGAGTGACCCCAAAGTCATTGCAAAAGTAATCTACTCCAAAGACAGCACTGGCTTTTTACAGACTCTAGACAAGTATATTTTTCTTTAAGAGTAGGGTATGAATATCATGACAATCCGTGAGCTTGTTAATGGAAGTGATTCAACCAAAGATAATAAAATGATTAAATTCGCGTAGTTTGAGAACTAAACCTTTCACTAGATTCCTACCTACGAGGCTCTCCTAGTCATAGAACAAAAATCGGGGGAAATCTCTCAATTTTCTAAGACTGTTTGATTTGTAGTTAGATTACTTCCATCAACAAGATCGCAGATGTCAAAATATATGGAGCCTAACATATTAAAGAAACAATAATTGCCCAAAGTCTGTAAATAGTCAAAGATGCCTATGGAGCAGATTAATTATGTATAACAGATAAAAGTACTGAAATATTATGTTCAGAGACTGCATGGTTCAAGTCAAATAATTATAAAGATGTTGTGATGATGTTTAGCCAATGTACGAGTTTGCCCAGTGTATCGATATAACGTATATATAGGATGTGGACTAGCAACAATAGAGAGCATCTCATGTGTATGGAGAACACCTACCTGTATTTAGTTATATGCTTATTTGATCAGGGAAGTAGAGGAGCCGCTGCTGATATACCGAATCACCTACGTCTGGTACTTACCTTTTGGAGTACTAGCCGGGGTCATCACTACTTTTGCACTCTCTCTAATTCCTTGTAAGGATAGCTGAAACTTCGTTTAAACACAGTGTAATTTTACTCAGATTAATCACATTATGAAGTAAAAAACATTTGCCATCAGTGATCATTTAAAATCAGAATCGAATCTTGAACATTCTTGTAATAGCACAAAATTATCTATAACATATATTTTATATTTTTATTTTTGATCTTTTACTAAACGTTTTAGTGATGTTTGTCTGTTTTTGTATATATTTCTACAATTCTTCTATAAACATTGTTTGATTTTTCAGATTTTAGAGAAGAAGATGAGGATAAAATAGGAGAAGAAGTGTTATTCACATTCGTCCGATTCTTTCTCCAGAAACGAAACACCAACGTGTTTGACAAAAACTCAAGATGGCGAGCTGAGACGAGTATAGAAGATGTAGAAATTGTTAGGTTGGCAAATGATAATGATGCAGATCTGAGGCCGGATCCAGGGACCTGGGGCGAGGGGATGGAGCCCCATGGGTCAAGATTGAAAGCTGAATTGTATCTGGCCCCTGAGGAGACTCCGTTGAATCATTGTCCTTAAAATTTCAAAGAAATGCCAGGTAGTTGCTACCAGTTAGGGGAAAGCAAGGCCCTTGCTTTGTGTATTTTGAGCTCAGAAGGGTAAGCATTTCCGAAAACGGTCCAGTAATAAAGGGTCATCTATAAAGTACCAAAACATACAGGTGTAGCGGAAAGATTAGTAAAACTACTGTAAAACTATACTCAAGAATGAGGTACATACTCAAGAATGAGGAAAGTAACCGTTAGCAGATACTTTTATTATAAAACTATACACACGAATGAGGAACGTAATTCCTCTACCGTTACCCGTTAGTTTATACTTTTATTATAAAACTATATACAAGAATGCGAGCATCATACAAATAACGTAGATTTTTTAAAAGACTTCTTATTATAAACTATTACCGGATAACGAATAACCGATTACCTTTACTCTACTGAACTACAAACATCATACTCCAGACTTAGATGTGCATAAACGTGGTTTACATTCTTATCTTTAATTTTAGCGGTAACTTCATAAGTAACACAAAATAGTCAGGAATTTGTTAACCACGTCTTTGCCTACTGAGCAGATTATATGCTCAAGTACCTGTTGTGCTTAATCAGATTTTATATAATTCGCCAAGCACCGGTTCCATCTGCCGACTTGTTGCAATAAAGCAACACATGTTTATATAAATAAAAGTGTTTGGGAATCAATCGAGAAAATACAATTCCCTATGTCATAGTAATTGTTAATCAAGTCATTTCAAACCCTTTGTCAATAAGCAACTCGTACAATTTCTATAGAATTTAATATGTGTCTTTTTTACAATGAATTGTTTGTCATGCGTGTCTATGACTTTTTAAAACGACCCCGTAAACGTGGAGTGCTGAGTTTCAAATAATGCCCCCTTTCTAAGCAAAAATTGCAAAAATGCAATTTGCCCCCCCCCCTTTTTAATTAAAATGTGACTTCCTGCAAACAGCGTCTAAGCGTAAAATTACACCCTTTTTCTGAGCACTCATCTTATCATACATATGGTTCCAAATGCTGCAATCTCCCCCACTCTTCACGCCTCAACACCGGATATTTCGCACATATATGTTGGCCGTGCAAATTCGAAATCGTACACTTAATTATTCTTAAAATGGTATCAACATTTGTATATATAAACCAATGCTTGTTAAATCAATTACTGCTACTTTAGTAGCTTCAGCTGAGTTTAAATTGCATTTTTACGATTAACTGAATAGATAGCATAAGCAAAAGCATAGCTTTTAAACTTTTTTGAGTACTGAATCCAACAGTAAAATCAGAATATTTATGCGTGAAAGCTTCTTTGTAATAAAATGAATGCATGATCAACTTGTTTCGTCACTATTATTATTTTCATCTAGAAATTAAGACAATGCAAACTGAAGAGTTTCAATGTATTAAATTATATATTTTAGAAAGTCTTAAGTTGTCACCAAATAACAAGGTAGGCTTCAAATAAGTGTACTTGTCATATTATTATTATAACTATTATTATGAAGTATTATTCTTATCACTATTATTTATATTGCTATAATTACTATTATTGTTGTGGTTGTTCATATTATTATTATTATTATTATTATTATTGTTATTATTATTATTGTTAGTGGTAGATTATTATTGTTTCATATTGCTATAACTGACGTGTTATTGGTTTAACATATATGCTACTCTACATTCTTAAAGTGTTTGCATATGCATAGCACATTTTGCATATATTTACATATATGTTACTGATTAAATTAAGTCCCACAAAGTCATTTATACGTCTAATGCGGATCTAATGACATGGTCATCAACGCAAGGTATATTAATTATTGTATCAACCGCTTTAAGTGTTATATCTTCTTTCATACTTGTTAGCATGGAGGGGGGAGGGACACCTCCACGTGAGTTCTCTAATATCAGATCTATGATGTGTTCTCTGTGGTCAGCAGGTGGTATCATATATTCTTGGAGGACGCATTCTACTTACAGGCATTATGTATATCAGCATTCGTTTAAAATGATCTAAGGGGGTGATATATTAGAAGGGATAGATGAGGATATTATCCAATATTCATTAATTTGTTTCGTTTTGCCCGCAAAAGAGTGACTTTTTCTTCTTCACGAAATGTACTCGATAAACTTGCACTATAAATCTAACTGTATCATTTTATGCTTTCAGTAATGTGTATTGCAAGGATAAATTAAGAGACTTGTTTCTTCTTAAATTTCACACTCCTCTTGGTTGAAAGTGCTTGTTTTTTTTTACATTTTAGCGATTGTTTCAATGGGCAATAATTTAAATTCCGTTCTCAAACAGACACGCACACGCCTCATTCAATGCCGTGGAAGCTGTCCTGTTTTGGCAACTCCTTCCTCCTCCTAGTCCTCCTCCTCCTCCTCCTGCTCCTCTCGGTACTTCCTGTAGAGCCATCCCCTTTCCCCGACACGTGCTATGCAGACTGCCCTATCTTGGCTGTACCTTTGCCCCATCCCCCGTATCCCCGTCCTTCATCCCTCCGCACGTGTATATACTGTCCTAGTAGCATGTTGTTTGTGCCCCATGGCGCGTGTTGTACAGGCTGCTCTTTCTTATAGACAGGTCGTTTGTTCCCAATCCCCTTCCCCGGCACGTGCTGCAGAGGCTGTTAAATCTTGACCGCAACTTCCGGCTTTTCCTTTTGCACCCCCCACCACGGCACGTGTAGATTCTGCCGTATAAGGCCTGTCGTTTGCCTCCTCCTCCCTGAGGCACGTGCTGTACAAGCTGCCATGTCTTGTAGCCACGTGGTTTTCCTCCCCATCCTCTTCCCCCAGTATGTGCTGTACAGGTTTACGCTATCTTGACCTCAGCTTCTCCCTTTCCCGCCTCCCCTCCCTCATCCATCCGCACGTGTACATACTATCCTAGTAGCCTGTCGTTTGCCTCCCCCGGCACGTGTTGTACAGGCTGCTCTTTCTTGTTGGATGTTGTACAGGTGTGTACAGGATACCTATCTTGTAGGTATGTCGTATACCTTAACCCCCCCCCCCCGCCCTCCCCTTCTCCAGGTAGGTGATGGCTACCCTATCTTGTATCTCGGTTTGCATCCCCCTAGTCATGTTGTACAGGCTGTCTTGCAGGCAGGTCTTTTGGCTTCCAGTTCCATTGGACCAGCTAAGGCAATAAGACTAATTCTCCGGTGTAACATCCCAGGACGGACTCGTTTTTAGAGAGGGCAGTGGATGCTTTTTCAATTTCATTGGGACGCATGATAACTAATTTGTACAAAAATGCCCACTCTACCCTTTCATCTATCTTCCCCACTCCTGTCCATGTTCCAAACTCCAGTCCCTCTTCCCCACTCCTGTACATATTCCCAACTCCTGTCAAAGTTCCCCATTTCTGTTTCCAATCCTGGCCTTGTTTCCAAACTCTTGTATCGGTTCTGCACGCCTGTCCCTGTTCCCCACTCCTGTTCTTGTTCCCTCCTCCTCTCCATGTTCCATACTGCTGTCCCTTTTCCCCACTCCTGTACCTGTTCTCCACTCCTTCCATGTTCCTTACTCCTGTCCGCCTTTCCCACAGCTGTCCATGTTCCCCACTCCTGTTCATGTACCCCAGTTCTATCCCTGTTCCCTACTTCTGTTTCTGTTCATTACTGATGTCAATATTTCCCACTCCTGTTCAGGTTGCTCAGTCCTGCCCTTGTTCCGCTCTCCTGTCCCTGTTCCAAACTTCTGTGATGCTCCACATTCTGTCCCTGTTTTCCACTAGTGTCAATGTTCCCTAGTCCTTTCAATGTTTGCCACTAGTATCTATTTTTCCAACCCCTGTCCTTGTTTAACACCCTGTCGCTGTTCCCCACTCCTGACCATTTTCTCCACGTCTGTCCATATTCTGCACTTCTTTCCCTTTTCCCTACTCCTTTCCCTGTTGCCCACTTCTGTCCACGTTTTAAACTCTTCTTGTTCCCAAGCTCTTTCTCTGTTCCCCACTCCTATTCCGGCTGTTCACTCCTCTCAACGCTCCTTACTCCAGTGCCTGTTCCCCGCTGCTGTTTTTGTTCCTCATTTTGTCCTTGTTTGCACATCTGTCCATGTTCCCCAATCCTGTCTCTGTTCCAGAACCCTGCCCTGTACCCCCTACTGTTTCTGTTTCATTCCTGTCTTGTGCCTCCTTCTCTCTGTTTGCCACTCCTGCCCATGTTCTTAACTCCTGTCTCTCTCTTTTTCTTCTTTCCATGTTCCTTACTCCTGTCCCCATTCCATATTCCAGTCCATGTTTCCCACTCTTTTCCATATTCCCAAATCCTGGCTTTTACCCCTTTGCTGTTTCTGTTTATCACTTTTGTCCCTGTTACTCACTCTTGACCCTTCACTCCATCACTGTTTCCGACTCCTGTCCCTGTTCCTCACTCCTGTCCACTATTGTCAGTGTTTCCGACTCCTGTCCAAGTTGCTCACTTCTGCCTATGTTCCCCCTCTTTTTCATGTTGACCACTTATGTCTATGTTTCCCACCCTCGTCCCAGTTTCCCATGGCGTCCCATGTTCCTTACTCCTATCCCTTTTGCATACTCCTGCCCCTGTTTCCCACCCCTCTCGTGTTTTTCATTTCTATCTCCTTTCACCACTCCCATCCCTGTTCCCGTTTGCTATTATGCTTGCTTACTCCTGTTCCTCTTCCAAACTCATGTCCTGGTTTCCCACTCCTGTCCATGTTCCACACTGTTGTTCCTATACCCTACTCCTGTCAATGTTCCCAACATCTTTCGCTGTTGCAAATCCCCACCTATTTTACCCAATCTTATCGATGTTCCGAACTCATGTCTGTTCCTGTTCCTCACTCCTGTCCCTGTCCGTCTCTCCTGTCCCTGTTCCCCACTCCTGAGTTGTTTTCCACTTCTGTACCGTTTGCTCACTTCCTTCACTGTTCTCCACTCCTGCCCCTGTTGCTAACTCCTGTCCATGTTCTCCAATCCTGTCCTTGTTCCCCATTTCGGTCCATGTTCCTTACCCCCGTGAAAATTCCTTACTACTGTCCCTGTTACCTAATCTTTTCCATGTTCCTCACTCCTGTCCCTGTTCCCCACTCCATTTCCTTTTCCCCACTGCTGTTTCGGTTAATCACTCATATCTTGTTGTCTTCTCCTAGACCTATTCTTCACTTATGTTTCTGTTTCCCACGCCTGTCCATGCTCCCCACTACTTTCCCTGTTGCCCACTTACGTTTATGTTCCCATCTCGTGTTAAAGTTCCATACTACGGTCCATGATCCCTACTCCTGTTCCTATTCCCCACTTCTGTCCATGTTCTTCACTTTTGTCCCTGTTACCCACTTTTGTGTCCCCACTGCTGTTCCGGTTTATCAGTCCTGTCCGTCTTCCCCACTCTTGACCCTGTTGCCCACTCCTGTCTCTGTTCCCCACTCCTGCCGTGTTCCCCACTTCTGTCCTTGTTCTAGACTCCTGTTCATTTTCCCCAAGGCTCTCCCTGCTTCCTATTCTTGTCCGTGTTATTCCTGACCATGTTCCGCACTTCTGTTCCTGTTCCTGTACCTCTTTCCCTGTTCCGAACTTCTTTTCGTGTTCCCCACTCCTGTTTATGTTCCAAACTCATGTCCCCTTTCCCCACTCCTGTCCCTGTTCCGACTCCTTTCCCTGTTCTTCACTTCTGTCCCTGTTTCTCACTCCTGTCCCTGTTCCTCACTGCTGTTTCGGTAGATCACTCCTGTTCCCCTTACCCATTCTTGTAATTGTTGCCCACTCCTGTCCCTGTCCCTCACTGCTGTCAATGTTTACCATAGCTTTCCCTGTTTCCCATCCTGTCAATATTCCCCACTCCGGTCCATGTTTCCTACTCCTGTCCCTATTTCGCACTCCTGTTCCTGTTCCGCACTTCTATTCCGGCTGCTAACTCCTTCTCTCTGTTCTCCAATCCTGTCCCTGTACTTAACTCCTGCCCCTGTTTCCCACTCCGCTCCATGTTCCTTACTCCTGTTTATATTCCTCACTCCTGTGCTGTTCTTCACCTCTGTTTCTGTTCCTCTCTCCTGTCCCTGTTCCCCACTCTTGTCTCAGTTCCTCACTTCTCTCCCTGTTTCTCACTCCTGTCTCTGTTCCCCACTGCTGTTCCGGCTGCTCACGCCTGTCCTTCTTCCCCTCTCCTGTCCTTGTTTCCCACTCCTTTCCATGTTCTCCACTCTTGACCCTATTTCACACTCCTATCAATGTTCTCCTCATCTTTTCCTCTTGCCTTATCCTGTCCATTTTCACCACTCCTCTCCCTGTTCCCCACCCTGTCCCTGTTCCCTACTCCTGTCCATGTATCTCACTCCTGACCATGTTCCGCACTTCTGTTCCTGTTCCTCACCTCTTTCCCTGTTCCCCACTTCTTTCCGTGTTCCCCACTCCTGTCCATCGTGTATTGTCCCAGTGAAACAGTTCAACAAATTTAAACATATCTTATTGATAGACCCCCCCCCCCCAGGCATATTTGCTCTGTTTCAATGTGTGACCAGCTTATCTTACATGAGTGTCTCTTTTATCGCTCTTGCTCCAGCCCTGACTAAAGAGAATGTCATTGAGAGCCCATATTAAAGAGAATGTCATTGAGAGCCCATATTAAAGAGAATGTCATTGAGAGCCCCGGACATTTGTTCTAGTTTACATTCCCAACTTATCTCACAAATGTGACACTTGTTCTCAGCTATATAAATACAAGGAGTCTCTTAGGTTTTACATTAAATGCATAAATATTTAATGAATTTCCGATGGTGGTATTCTCATTAAAGGCATATAAAGAAATGTGCGGCACGAATGACCCGCAATAAATTTATAATTTTACTTGATTTGATTTATTTATTTATTTATTTATTGGTTATGTTTTTGTTCCCTTTTCTTACTTTGTTAAATCTTTCTTGTGCCTTTGATGTTTCAATTTTTATTTGCACGTTTATTAATTTATGTAAATTTATGTAAATTTTATTTGAATAGAATAAAATTTCAAGTGTCATGGCTCTCGATAAAGTTTATTGAATTATTGGATATGCTTTTTTATGATAGGAAATATAATCTTATCAGTGCACTGATACTTTATAACGGAGACTTCAATCACTTTCCCCGACACAACAAAACAACACATTTCAGTGGCGGATACAGGCCATGGTCAAGACCCCAAAATTCACCTGTGAGAGCTGTAGGTCGCGGTTAATACCTAAGAAAAATCACCCGTACCAGCAACAAGCCGCAGTCAGGAATCCCTTCCCCCTCCCCAACAGAAAACAAAAAACACTCGTACAGGTTATAAGACGTTCCCAAAACCCCCAAAATAATCTCCTGGTCAAGACACAAAAATCACCTAATATGAGAGGGGGTTGTAGGTCGTGGTCAAGACCAAAAATTCATCCGCAGCGAATACAGGAAAAGAGTCCAAAATGCACCTGTAAGGGCTATAGCTCGTGGGGAACACCTTAAAAAATGAACCGCACCAGCTACAGGCAGTTGCCAGGACCCCCCCCCCCCCCAAAAAAAAAAAAAAAACAAAAAAAAACAAAAAAAAAAAAACAAAAAAAAAAAAAACAAAAAAACACTCGCAGAGACTATAACCCCCAAAATAATTTCCTGTAGAGGATACAGGTCGTCGTCAACATCCCCCGAACAAAAAAAACCTGTAAGATCTACAGCTGGACAAGCCCAAAAAAACTCACCTTTGGGCACTACGGGCCGTAGTAAAGACCCCAAAAATACATAGAAAACAGCTACAAAGTCGATGCGAAGACCCCTAATAGCTCACCCGTGGCGGCTAGAGATGGAGGCTAAGATCAGCAGAAAATTACCCGTAGTGGTTACAGGCCGTGGTCAACATCCGCATAAATCAGATGTAACGGCTACACGTCGTGGTTCAGACAATCATAAATCAGCTATGTATGACGTGGTCAACACCCGCATAAATCAGCTGTGGCGGCTAGACGCCGTGGTCAACACTGCAAAAATCAGCTTGGTCATTTATAGGTCGTGATCAACACCCCAAATATCAGCTGTGGTGGCTACAGGCCATGGTCCACATTCCCCATAAACCAGCTGTGGCGACTACAGGTCGTGGTCAACACCCCCCATAAATCAGCTGTAGTATTTACAGGTCCTGGTCAAGATCCACACAAAATCACGGTGGCGACTGCAAGTCGCGGTCAAGGCCCAAAAAACTCCCCCGTACCTGCTACAGGCCGTAGCCAAGACCAAAAATGTCATAAATCAGCCGTGGCCACTAGACGCCGTGGTCAAAACCCCCATTAATCAGCTGTGGTGGCTACAGGTCGTGATTAATACCCGCATAAATCAGCTTGGTCATTTATAGGCCGTGGTCAACACCCCCATAAATCACCTGAGGCAGGTAGACACCGTGGTCAACACCCCCATAAATCACCTGAGGCAGGTAGACACCGTGGTCAAACACCCCCTTAAATCAGCTGTGGCGGCTACAGGCCGTGATCAACACCCCAAATATCAGCTGTGGCGGCTACAGGCCGTGGTCAACACCCCCATAAATCAACTGTAGTATTTACAGGCGGTGGTCAACACCCCATAAATCAGCTGTAGTATTTACAGGCCGTGGTCAACACCCTCATAAATCAGCTGTAGTATTTACAGGCCCTGGTCAAGACCCACACAAAATCACGGTAGCGACTGCAGGTCGCGGTCAAGGCCCAAAAAACTTCCCCGTACCTGCTACAGGCCGTAGCCAAGACCAAAAAGGTCATCCGTAGCGGATACAGACTGTGGTCAATATCAAAAACAATCATCAGTAGCAACTACAGACCTTGACTTCAAACAATCATCAGGTCTTGCAAGACTTAAAAATTAAAATGTGCAACTTAAAGCGAAGTAGCTGCTTTACCAACCGTTTTTTTTTTCAGTACACGAACTTTTACAGTATTACTATTTTCGCTTTTAAAAAAGGTAGGCGGAGGGCTTGCAACCCCCAGAAACCACTCCTCTCTCCCACCCGCCCAGATACAAAACATAGAGTAAGGTATGTGTACGTATCTGTCGTCAAACAACCTTTCAAATAGCTTCTTCTCCCGCAGTTTCACATGCATTTCCCGCTGACGGCCAGTATTATTTGGCACAATGGTGCAACTTTAAAAAAGTTTTTTTTTTTCGATTTGCAAAATCCATATCCGGGTTATGTCAGAAGGTTGTAAGAGAAACGGTGATTGTGACTTCATTTTGAACTCTCTTTCGTGCACCTGGTAATATAAAATGTGAAATTTGAATGCCATTCAGTTTGATGAAATGTGGATAATTAAGTGAAGAACACTTACACAACACTTATCTCAGAAAAAGGTTAGACATATATATATATATATATATATATATATATATATATATATATATATATATATATATATATATATATATATATATATATATATATATATATATATATATATATATATATATATATATATATATATATATATATATATATAAGTACTGATTCAGTAGTACGACACACTATTGGACTGTGTGCAACAAGACTATACCTAGGTCAAAGGTCCAAAAATTGCCCCAGACAGCGACTTTATCAACTTTTGTGAGAATACACAATGTTTAATAGTCTCACTTCTTTCGCATTAACTCGAGAGGTGTTGGAGGAGGCTACAACATCTGAATGGCTTCCACTCCCACCTCCCCCCCTCCCCGGTTTACTGGCTTGTCGCAACAAAATGTTATTGAAACTTTTATGAGAACAAACGAAATTTAATAGCCGCAGTTCTTTCGCATTAAGTCAATAACGGGGGGTTACAATATCTGAACACCACCGCAACACCACCGGATTACTGGCTTGTTGCATCCAAATTTTATTGAAACTTTTGTGAGAATACACAATGTTTAATAGTCTCACTTTTTAGCCTTTAGTCGAGAAGAGGTGGAGGGGAGTACAATATTCGAATCTATCCATCCCTCCCCCACCCTTTGAAGTACTGATTCAGTGGTACGACATGTCTTGGATTGTATTCAACACAATACTACACGCAAGTGACGGCGTAAGAGAAGAATACAGGTCGTTGTTGTCCAACAGCCGACCTCTACGGCGGTTCGGTCTGTTGTGTATAACACCTTTTCACTCCGCAGACCCACTGGGGATTCCGCGCAAAATAGTACTCATCAAAGAAAGGAATCAGCTTTTTTTAAAAAGCCACTAAATTTTGGATTTTAGTGACTTGGACACTCATATGCACCCTTTCCACCAATATGCAAGAATACTTAACACTGAGGGTCGCACATTACGGCTAGTGAGAAAGAAATATCCATCCACTCTGTGTTTATACATAACAGATTGATCTCCTCAGAGGTCAGCTGTTTTATAACAACGGGATACAGGTGGCTGGCCAAGATTTCAAAAACTTCAAAAAAATCCTCCACCATAGCGTGATTACTAACTTTTTGTGACCATAAGAAGTTTAAAAGTCTACATTTTGAATATTTTATCACGTTTTTTTTGGTAAAAACACGAAGCTTAACAGTTTCACGTTTTCGCATTATGTCGGTCGGGATAGGGGAAGGGGGAGGGGGAGGGGGAGGGGAGGGGGGAGGGGGGTTGGCGTGGGTGAGGTCGACGGGGTTCCAACATCCGAGCCACGGATAATTGGCTTCTCGTAACAAAATTGTATTGAACCAAAAAACCGCCATATTGTTCTGCTTCTACATAATGTTTGTTTGAACAAATATGCTAAATATTTGCAAATAAGTTTTGCTGTGTATAAATTAGTCATATTTTGGACTGTGGAACCATTTTTAAGGGCTCAGCAAGCAAAAATAATAACAATGTCGGTGTTTTTGTGAAGAAGAAAGTGAAAAGATCACCCTTTTAGTTGTATGAAAGGCGACAACATCATAAATTGTTTTGTACAAAAAGCGAAAAGAGTACAAATTACCGTCAGTTTAAAGAAAAAGCAATAAATAAATACGTGATTGTGGACCACTCCCGTGTTCGGTTGTTTATCAGTCATGACAATAACTACGGAATTAGTACATTATAACACCAAAGAACGTATTTGTAGCAGAGCTTGTTGTGAACAGTTGGCCACTCCTGTACAACTTTTAATGCTTAGCATTTTTGTACGAGATTGTGTTAACATGTGCTTAAAGTGTTATCCAAACAGCATAAACTCAAATATTATAGAACATAAAGAAAGCTTTTAAGTAGGGAGAAAACGGGGGTTTGAAAACAGGAAGTGACGTCATAGTGACGTCACGTGGTGTTTTCAAACCCCCACGGGGTTTCTAAAACAGTGACGTCATAATGACGTCACTGTGGGGAAAACCCGATCGATAAATTTCAGAGTGCACTCGTACAGGTGGTGGGGGAAAACCCGATCGATAAATTTCAGAGTGCACTCGTACAGAGTGTGGGGGAAAACCCGATCGATAAATTTAAGAGTGCACTCGTTCAGAGCGTGGGAACGATCAATAAATTTGAGAAGGAATGGGATTTTCAGCAGGATAAAAGTGTGGCTCCGGAAACAGGAAGTGACGTCATAATGACGTCACGAGGTGTTTTCGGAGCCCCATGGGGCTCCGAAAACAGTGACGTGATTGTTTTCGAATTCGCATGGGTATTTTGAAACAGGTAATCGAAAGAGCGCGCGCCCGTTCAATGACGTCATGATGACGTCATCATGACGTTATAATGACGTCATCATGATGACGTTATAATGACGTCATCATGACGTTATAATAACGTCATCATCATGACGTCATAATGACGTCATAATGACGTCATCATGACGTTATAATGACGTCATCATCCTGACGTTATAATGACGTCATCATGACGTTATCATGACGTTATCATGACGTCATCATGATGTTATGGCATATTAAGACAGTTCTAAGCAGGATAACCCTAAGTCGCCTGTCAATCATCATGACGTCATTAGTCACGTGACCTGTCAATCATCATTGGTCACATGACCTGTCAATCATGTTTGATGTGATTCCAACCGCATATGAGGAATATTTTCCTGCTGATTAACCTTCTGGCCTGAATGGCTCAGTTGGTAGAGCAGAGGACCCGTAAGCGGACCCATGATCTGAAGGTCGGTGGATCGAACCCGCCCTCGGGCATCACTTTCATATCATGGGTCCTCAATCTTAGAACACCCCCCCCCACCGGGTCCTCAATCTTAGAAGACCCCCCCCCCCCCCCAGGATCAAGACATGACATGAATCGAACCCCCCCCCCGGATCAACACATGACATGAATCGGACCCCCCCCCCAGGACCAAGACATGACATGAATTGACCCCCCCCCCCCAAGGACCAAGACATGACATGAATCGGACCCCCCACCCCCGGACCAAGACATGGCATGTATCGGACATAGTCATATAGCTATATGACTATGTAATTGCTATGCGAACATAATTAGTTTCAAGTATGTATGTCATTATCAGATCGTTCAACAGTCAAGCCGCGATAGCTCACTTGGCAGAGCAAACGGCTAGCAACCTGAGAGTCCCGGGATCGATACCACATCGGGGCAAACTTTTTTTTGGTTTTTTGTTCACTTTTATGACTCTGTGACATTATGTGACAACATGTGACTGTGACATCATGTGACTCTGTGACATTATGTGACTGTGACTGTTTTTTTTTTTTTTTTTTTTTTTTTTTTTTTTTTTTTTTTAACATAATGGCTATATTTCTATGTCTATTTTCACTATTATTATGATAATATTTAATTAGTCATATTTCAATGGTTCTAACCACACAGCATAGGAATAAGTACATGTGTACAGAGTGTGGGGAAACCGATCAATAAATTTTAGAGTGCACTCGTTCAGAGTGTGGAGGAAACCGATCGATAAAATTTCAGAGTGCACTCGTTCAGACCGTGGGAACGATCGATAAATTTGAAAACATCAAAGGCCTAGACCGTGGGAACGATCGATAAATTTGAAAACATCAAAGGCCTAGACCGTGGGAACGATCAATAAATTTCAGAGTGCACTAATTCAGAGCGTGGGAACGATCAATAAATTTGAGAAGGAATGGGATTTTATGTTTTATGTTTTATGTTATAGTAGTTGGAAAATGACACTTCTAAAGCACATTTAACAAATGTAGGTTTTTGTAACATATAATATATAAAATAAGTTTGAACATTTTAGCATGCTACTTATTTAAATGTTCTAAAGTTATAGTAGTGGAAAAATGGTGGTTCTAGACCAACTTTAACAAATTTAGTTTTTAACACCATATGATATATAAAATAAGTTTGAACATTTTAGCATGCTACTTATTTGAATATTCTAAAGTCATAGTAGTGGAAAAATGATGGTTCTAGACCAACTTTAACAAATTTTGTTTTTTGACAAAATATGATGTATAAAATAAGTTTGAACATTTTACCATGGTGTAGTAGGGTAAAAATAAGGGTTCTAGACCAACTTTAACAAATTTAGTTTTTAACACCATATGATATATAAAATAAGTTTGAACATTTTAGCATGCTACTTATTTGAATGTTCTAAAGTCATAGTAGTGGAAAAATGGTGGTTCTAGACCAATTTTAACAAATTTTGTTTTTTGACAAAATATGATGTATAAAATAAGTTTGAACATTTTACCATGGTGTAGTAGGGTAAAAATAAGGGTTCTAGACCAACTTTAACAAATTTTTGTTTTTTTGACAACATATGATGTATAAAATAAGTTTGAACATTTTACCATGGTGTAGTAGGGTAAAAATCAGGGTTCTAAACCAACTTTAACAAATTTTGTTTTTGACACGTTTCAGACGATTCTACCACTTGGTTTGTTGTTGGAAAATGGGAAGTGAAAATGTGGATAGTTATGTAGGAAAACTGCGCCCATTCAAAAGACGTGTTCGAATGGCAAGCCCATTCAAAACACGTGTTCGAATGGCAAGCCCATTCAAAACACGTGTTCGAATGGCAAGCCCATTCAAAACACGTGTTCGAATAATTTTTTGCAAGATATTACGTCGTGGTATTGTTCATCAAATTGTTCAACATGTTCAACAACATGTTCAACATGTTCAACAACATGTTCAACATGTTCAACAACATGTTCAACATGTTCAACAACATGTTGAACAACATGTTCAACATGTTCAACATGCTCAACATATTCAACAACATGTTCAACAACATGTTCAACAACATGTTCAACATGTTCAACAACATGTTCAACATGTTCATCATGTTAAACATGTTCAACATGTTCAAAATGTTCAACAACATGTTCAACAACATGTTCAACATGTTCAACAACATGTTCAACATGTTCAACAACATGTTCAACAACATGTTCAACATGTTCAACAGGCTCAACATGTTCAACAACATGTTCAACAACATGTTCAACATGTTCAACAACATGTTCAACATGTTCAACAAGTTCAACATGTTGTTTTTCAACAAGTTGTATATAAAGCTATGTTTAAAGACTTTCTCGTCATTTGAATAGTGTAGGTTGAACCGAAAGGATGTATAAGTGCAACATTTGTTCGAAATCTTACAACTAGGCTCAAAGTTACATGCGGTAAAGCTATTTCTAAACATATTAAGACAACTATAAAGTATAAAAGGCTGCCACCCTCAGACATAACACACATTCTGTATCAAGATACTGAAGAGTGAACATGTCTCTAGTGAGCGAACAACAGCTACGATCTATGACAACGCCTGTAGAACATTATGAGACAATGCCTGTAGAAAATTTTATAGTAAAGCCTGAGACAATACCTACAGCAAAGTCTAAGGCAATGCCCATGGTAAAGTCTAACGCGAAGTCACGTCAGCAGCGTCAAAAGCGACCACATCTTAGAAAGATAAAAAAAGATGAGCTACCAGCTATGACGCCGCCGTGTAAAAAGCGAAAAATTAAGACAGAGCCTAAAATGAAGCGAGAACCAGAGCGTAAAGCTGCTACCACCATGAAGAAGAAGAGTGTAGATGATTTACCGGTTATCATACCTATTAATGGAGACATATATATTAAATTGGCGAAATATCAACAGAAAGTGATGGTTCACATTCGTGAATATATTACGGATCATACATCTGGGAGGTTACATCCTACCAAGAAGGGAATTTTGTTGTCATTGAACGACTGGCACATGTTGAAGAAGCAAATGACGTCAGTGGATCTCATGCTTCAGAAAATGGATCTGTATAAATGCAGTGACTGTCAGAAGGTGGATGAGTAGACAGCGAGATGACTGTATACAGTTTTAACAGCATGACGAGCTTAGTGGATGCTATGATTTCATCACCCTCAGTTCGATGGTTTTGAAGCTTGACAAGAACTTAGCTTTGACTCATATGGACATGTACATTTGATATGTAGTTCAAATTAAATTGTCTTCATATGTAGACTATGAAATTAACTTTATCTATGTTCATGTGTTGTCAGTTGTTATAAAATTTTAAGTTAAGTTCTTCTGCACATGTATTAACATAATATGTATTTGAAATAGTTTTGTTTTTATCATAATTGTACATATTTGTAATGTTCAATAAAAACACATATGATGCTTTTCAACTTTTTATTTTTCTCATACAATACTTGGATATAATACATAATAAAACAATACTTGGATATAATACATAATAAAACAATACTTGAATATAATACATAATAATACAATTCTTGAATATAATACATAATAATACAAAATTAACTATAATACCCAATATATGATATATGGTTTACGGGTCAATTAAAACCGTGTCAGGAACCTTACGACTTTATATGTTGCAAAGCAAGACATATATTACACAACGCTTAAGTTAATAAAATATTACAACATTTATAAAGTCTTTATTATAAACTTTAGTCAAATAAGTCTATTTTTCTGCATCTGTTTCACTCTGTTCATTGTCCATGCCACTTTCTTCATCACTGCTACCATCCTCCTCCTCCTCCATTTCTAGTAGCTCTTCAAAGAATGCATTGTTTTTCCTTATAGCCGCCTTTAATGCCTTTGAATACTTATAATGTTTTTCATCAACAAAGTAATTAAAGTCCTCTAAAATCTTTTGATAATGTTTGCTTTGTTGTAGACGCTGGGTATAGTTGAACAGTCTCATAAACAGTTGTTTTAGTCCATGCTTATAAATGGGTCGAAGGTCATAACTTGCTATTTCACGCGCATCTTCAAGTCCTTGTTCTTCATATTCTGAAACCTTTTCTTGAAATATATTATCATAGTCATCGTAGACGTCTTGAACCATATCATGCCAAACAGAGTCTATTTCTGACTCACTTTCAGAGTCTGTTTCTGACTCACTTTCAGAACTCCTGTCATCAGCATCCTCACCACACTGCTCCATATGTTTGAGCAAAGCTTCTTCGCTGTTGTACAATGCACCACATTCTGTACAAGCATGTGCATTCTTTTCAGCTATGTTGACGCTTTGACTTTCCATAGAAGACTCATCTAAAGTTTCCGTGAAAGGTAGTTTTACAGGGTTTTCCATATCCGATTCTTCATCCATTTCTGAAGCGTGAGCAACCTTTAAGTGTCTTTTAAGACTTTGCGGCCAATTGTAAGATTTCGAACAAATGTTGCATGTATACATCCTTTCGGTTCAACCTACACTATTCAAATGATGAGAAAGTCTTTAAACATAGCTTTATATACAACATGTTGAACATGTTGAACAACATGTTGAACAACAACATGTTGAACAACTTGTTGAACATGTTGAACATGTTGTTGAACATGTTGAACATGTTGTTGAACATGTTGAACAATTTGATGAACAATACCACGACGTAATATCTTGCAAAAAATTATTCGAACACGTGTTTTGAATGGGCTTGCTATTCGAACACGTGTTTTGAATGGGCTTGCCATTCGAACACGTCTTTTGAAAGGGCGCAGTTTTCCTACATAACTATCCACATTTTCACTTCCCATTTTCCAACAACCAACCAAGTGGTAGAATCGTCTGAAACGTGTCAAAAACAAAATTTGTTAAAGTTGGTTTAGAACCCTGATTTTTACCCTACTACACCATGGTAAAATGTTCAAACTTATTTTATACATCATATGTTGTCAAAAAAACAAAAATTTGTTAAAGTTGGTCTAGAACCCTTATTTTTACCCTACTACACCATGGTAAAATGTTCAAACTTATTTTATACATCATATTTTGTCAAAAAACAAAATTTGTTAAAATTGGTCTAGAACCACCATTTTTCCACTACTATGACTTTAGAACATTCAAATAAGTAGCATGCTAAAATGTTCAAACTTATTTTATATATCATATGGTGTTAAAAACTAAATTTGTTAAAGTTGGTCTAGAACCCTTATTTTTACCCTACTACACCATGGTAAAATGTTCAAACTTATTTTATACATCATATTTTGTCAAAAAACAAAATTTGTTAAAGTTGGTCTAGAACCATCATTTTTCCACTACTATGACTTTAGAATATTCAAATAAGTAGCATGCTAAAATGTTCAAACTTATTTTATATATCATATGGTGTTAAAAACTAAATTTGTTAAAGTTGGTCTAGAACCACCATTTTTCCACTACTATAACTTTAGAACATTTAAATAAGTAGCATGCTAAAATGTTCAAACTTATTTTATATATTATATGTTACAAAAACCTACATTTGTTAAATGTGCTTTAGAAGTGTCATTTTCCAACTACTATAACATAAAACATAAAACATAAAATCCCATTCCTTCTCAAATTTATTGATCGTTCCCACGCTCTGAATTAGTGCACTCTGAAATTTATTGATCGTTCCCACGGTCTAGGCCTTTGATGTTTTCAAATTTATCGATCGTTCCCACGGTCTAGGCCTTTGATGTTTTCAAATTTATCGATCGTTCCCACGGTCTGAACGAGTGCACTCTGAAATTTTATCGATCGGTTTCCTCCACACTCTGAACGAGTGCACTCTAAAATTTATTGATCGGTTTCCCCACACTCTGTACACATGTACTTATTCCTATGCTGTGTGGTTAGAACCATTGAAATATGACTAATTAAATATTATCATAATAATAGTGAAAATAGACATAGAAATATAGCCATTATGTTTAAAAAAAAAAAAAAAAAAAAAAAAAAAAAAAAAAAACAGTCACAGTCACATAATGTCACAGAGTCACATGATGTCACAGTCACATGTTGTCACATAATGTCACAGAGTCATAAAAGTGAACAAAAAAAACCAAAAAAAAGTTTGCCCCGATGTGGTATCGATCCCGGGACTCTCAGGTTGCTAGCCGTTTGTTCTGCCAAGTGAGCTATCGCGGCTTGACTGTTGAACGATCTGATAATGACATACATACTTGAAACTAATTATGTTCACATAGCAATTACATAGTCATAGAGCTATATGACTATGTCCGATACATGCCATGTCTTGGTCCGGGGGGGGGGGGTCCGATTCATGTCATGTCTTGGTCCTGGGGGGGGGGGGTCCGATTCATGTCATGTGTTGATCCTGGGGGGGGGGGGTTCGATTCATGTCATGTCTTGATCCTGGGGGGGGGGTCTTCTAAGATTGAGGACCCGGTGGGGGGGGGGGTGTTCTAAGATTGAGGACCCATGATATGAAAGTGATGCCCGAGGGCGGGTTCGATCCACCGACCTTCAGATCATGGGTCCGCTTACGGGTCCTCTGCTCTACCAACTGAGCCATTCAGGCCAGAAGGTTAATCAGCAGGAAAATATTCCTCATATGCGGTTGGAATCACATCAAACATGATTGACAGGTCATGTGACCAATGATGATTGACAGGTCACGTGACTAATGACGTCATGATGATTGACAGGCGACTTAGGGTTATCCTGCTTAGAACTGTCTTAATATGCCATAACATCATGATGACGTCATGATAACGTCATGATAACGTCATGATGACGTCATTATAACGTCAGGATGATGACGTCATTATAACGTCATGATGACGTCATGATGACGTCATTATGACGTCATGATGATGACGTTATTATAACGTCATGATGACGTCATTATAACGTCATCATGATGACGTCATTATAACGTCATGATGACGTCATCATGACGTCATTGAACGGGCGCGCGCTCTTTCGATTACCTGTTTCAAAATACCCATGCGAATTCGAAAACAATCACGTCACTGTTTTCGGAGCCCCATGGGGCTCCGAAAACACCTCGTGACGTCATTATGACGTCACTTCCTGTTTCCGGAGCCACACTTTTATCCTGCTGAAAATCCCATTCCTTCTCAAATTTATTGATCGTTCCCACGCTCTGAACGAGTGCACTCTAAAATTTATCGATCGGGTTTTCCCCCACACTCTGTACGAGTGCACTCTGAAATTTATCGATCGGGTTTTCCCCCACCACCTGTACGAGTGCACTCTGAAATTTATCGATCGGGTTTTCCCCACAGTGACGTCATTATGACGTCACTGTTTTAGAAACCCCGTGGGGGTTTGAAAACACCACGTGACGTCACTATGACGTCACTTCCTGTTTTCAAACCCCCGTTTTCTCCCTACTCTTTTAACTAAAGTGGATTAACATAAAACTCAAAGCAAAAACGGAGCTATATTATCAGGATTTCACAAGAAGTGATTATTTATTTTGAACTGAAAGCAAAATAGGCACAAAGGGCTATATCAGTATAGCTATATCAAGCAAACATGGTTTTCGAAGACGTTCAAGAATTTCAAACCGCAGATTACGTGGTGTTTGCCGTTGTAATCGTGGCTTCATTTCTCATTGGAGTATATTACGCCACATGCAAGAAAAACAACACCACTGGGCAATATCTTATGGCTGAGCGACAATTGGGTATTATTCCCATTGGATTGTCATTAATGGTGTCGTATATTTCCGCTATAAGTATCCTAGGCAACTCGGCGGAGACGTATTACTATGGCATTAATTTCTGTTTCTCCGTCGTCGGTTACGTGGCAGCAGCGGTAGTCGTGTCAGTTTTGTTCGTTCCTCTGTACTACCCTCTGCAGCTCACAAGTGTTGACCAGGTTTGTTTCGCTTTTATTAGGAATTGTGTGTATTTAAGATTCTCTCATGATAATTGGGATGGGTTCAGTATTTTAAGTTGGATGGGTGTGATATTATAGCTAGGATGATTGTGATATTTTAAGTGAAACGGGTGTGATATTCAAGTGGTTTGCGTGTGATGTTTAAAGTGCGATGGTTTTAATATAATTAGAGGGATGGGTGTGATATTTCATGTACGATGTTTTAGGTGGTGTGGGTGTGATATTTTAAGTGGGATGGATGAGATGTTTTAAGAGGCGTGGGCGTGAAGTTTTAAGTAAGTTGGGTATTAAATTTTAATTAGAATGGGTGTAATGTTCGAAGTGGGATGGGTGTGATATTTTAAGTAGGGTAAGTGTGATATTTATGTGGGATTGGTGTGATGTTATAAGCTAGATTGGAGTGATACTTTAAGTAAGATGGGTGTGATGTTTTAAGTGGTGTGGGTGTGATACTTTAAGTGGGTTGTGTATGATGTTTCAATTGATGTGAGTGTGATGCTTTAAGTGGGATTAATGTGATGTTTGAAGTGGGATAGGTGTAGCGTTGTAATTGGGGTGGGTGTGATATTTTTTTAATAACATGAGTGTGATATTTTAAATGTTGGTCACTGTGATGTACGATTCTCTCCAGATCACTGCCATTGCCATTGCAAGGGGCCTGTTTTTGTTGTACTTTTCTTCGTTAATGCGTCTATCTATGATACTCTCAAAGATTAATGCCGTTGTAATTGGAGGGGTGGGGTGATATTTTAAAACACCCTTTGCAGCACACATATATTTATCATATTCGTATGACCTCTTTTAGCGAATGGAGAACTCCAATGATTCTCTCATGATATCTGCGATTGCAACTGGAAAGGGCTAAATACTTTAAAACAATCTCTGAAGATCACGGCTATTTACTAGGCTTGGTTGAGTTACTGGGTGTACCAATTAACGATTCTGTCATGGTCATTACTTCCCACTTCTATAGCGATATTTACCAACACTCAAAAATAAAAGTAATTATATTCCGCTGCTTTCAAATAGTTCAAGTGTTTTGACTTTACAGTACTTTTACCTACGCTACCGGTCACGCAGTGTGGTGTACGCTGGCCTCATCTTACAGGTCGTAACGTTACTCTTCGCAAACGCCGTGACGCTTTACGGGCCTGCAACCATGATGGAATCAAGTATGAATAATTCACATATGTCATTAATTATAAACTTTTAAAAATCTCACGAATGCTCTCATCCAATAAGAATGCAAGATTCACACAGTGGTGCTGCACCGGTCTCTAACCTTGATTGAATCAAATAATTCATATATGTTATTAATTACACATTTGCACATTGGATAATGTCCACGCTGACCTTTCAGGTCCAGTGATACAGGCTATCTGAGGGATTTTTGGAACATTCCATAATCTTGTATCGATAATTAATTATACCATTAATTGTAAAATATGATATCACGATCAAACATGTGGTGAATTATTCGAGTTTCATTATTGTAGACTTATAGCCACTCTGATTGCGTTTTTGTTTTATCGACCTTTACGGCTTAAATAGCGCTCTCTCTCTCTCTCTCTCTCTCTCTCTCTCTATTTATATATATATATATATATATATATATATATATATATATATATATATCTTTCTGCATATATATATATATATATATATATATATATATATATATATATATATATATATATATATATATATATATATATATATATATCTTTCTGCATATATATATATATATATATATATATATATATATATATATATATATATATATATATATATATATATTTATTTATTTATTTATTTATTACAGCATATCAGTAAAGCAACAAAGTTAATTGTTTAAATATCATTCATTGTTGCGTTTGTTTTCAGTGGCTGGCTGGTCTGTATGGACTACAATGCTCGGACTTGGTGTACTATCAACTGTTTACACTACAATAGTAAGATAGTGGTATATACTTATATTGTCGTTTTATCTAAGAATGCAGCCAAAAATTCCGAAAAACATCTTAGCCTCGCCCAATTCCTACTCATTCCACAGGAATTTCCAGCTATTTATTCTACTCTCGCTGTTAAGACAGTTTGTCATGTGGCAAGAAGCATGAATAACTCGATGGTAGAACAATGGAAATCAATGAAATTAAATCCAGCTAATATCTTCTACTTTGTTTTAAAATTTTCTGCTCAGTTTGCGTGGTGTATTGAGGCGAAACTTCACTTCGTAATTTCCAATTTATAGTTTGGTCTAGATGAATTTTGTAATGGTTGTGAATAATTTGAATGACGGATATTTGCAATAAAATCTATATTTAGGGTGACAAGCTTACCATCATTCGTCGAATTTCTTGCCGCACTATCACTTAAGAATATCTTGAATGTTTTAGTTGGTAAAAATAAGTGTAAGTGTAAATGTTCTGAAAACTTTAAGAGTAAGTATATTTGCCTTAAAATTAGTCTGTAACAGCAATAAGCAAATTGGTGAAAAGTATAACTGGCTTCAATTCAAATTACATGAATGCTGCACAGTAATTATATGGCCAGATGTAGCACTGTTTAGGTGGCATGTATATGTTGTAGGGGGCTTTAGAACACTGACATGCTGACACCTGTATTCCACACATTATGCTTTAGGACTGACGAGTTTTAGAGCGGTTATAAGCTGACACGTGTATCTATCACATTATATTTTAGGGGAATACAAAACGGTTATACACTGACATGTGTATCTATCACAATGTACTTTAGGAAGGATGAGTTCAGAATGGTTACATGTTGATATGTGTATCTCTTACATTATATTTTAGGGGCTACAGAACGATTAGATGCTGACACGTGTATCTTTCACATTATACTTTATAGAGATTGTGCGCAGGACAGTTATATATTGATACCATTATTTCTCACATCACGGTGTTGGGAAGCTTAAGAGCGGTTATATGCTGACATTTATCAGGTCATGGCTGACACGTGTATCTCTTACATTATGCTACAGGGAGGCTTTAGAGCAGTCATATGGGCTGACGTATTTCAAACATTAGTGATGTTTGGAGGAGTGTTGGCTATTGTCATTCTAGTACGCGGGACAAGTATATTTTGTTTATATCTAACATGTGATATTAAGTCGGCTTAATCTATTTTTTTCTATTTAAACATTATGCTTGTATAATTGTATAATAATATTAGTATATATATATATATATATATATATATATATATATATATATATATATATATATATATTATATATATATATTATATATATATATATATATATATATATATATATATATATATATATATATATATATATATATATATATATATAAAGATATATATATCATTTCAAACATGGTCTTCAGGGCACAATTGAAGTAGGAAGTGTTTCTGAAGTCTGGAAAATCTACCAGGAACACGATCGATTGCAAATCAAGTTAGTAGAACATCATAAAAGATTTGCATTTGTTCTCATTTTATATATGCAGTAATTCATGTTTTTAAACCGAAGTAAACATAGAAATTATTTAACGGCATAAATATTTTCTGTTCATGCTTCTTTTCTAACTGTTTTTGAATGTTTTCTATTTGTTTTAAAGTTGTACACATAACTAGTACTTGTAACTTAATTCCTCAAATTTGATAAGTGTTTTTGTTACATATGTTATTCAATTAAATATGTGGTAATATCTAAAATATTACCTATTACTTGTATAATTTGCATTTATATGCAGGATGCTTTTATATTTGCCTCATATTTGACATTATCCTTGATAGGTACTACATTTACGGCTTTTACAAACATTCAATTGCCTCATTGACTGATTTCAGTTTGAATCCGTCTCCAGTTGAAAGATCTACAGTATGGGGATTCAGCTTTGGATTTTTCTTTCTTTTTGTCGTTAATTTTGGAACTCTACAGGTTGGAGTACAGCGTTACTGTGCCGTTCCCACTCTGAGTGCTGCTAAAAAGTGAGCTGTAATATGTTTATCTTAAAAGTAACGACAGACCAGTTATATTTTACCTGTTTTATAAGTATCAATAGACAAGTTATGTTTGAACTAAATTATAAGTATCAACAAGCAAATCATACATGACTTATCTCATAAGTATCAGTAGGCACACAAGGTATGTCTTAACCACTTTATAAGTATCAATAAGCAAGTTATATTGACCTACTTCTCTAGGGCTCTACTGGCCACAATTCCTGGAAACATCGCGATCCAGATCACGATCTACGCTGTGGGTATCACTGCCTTTGCTTACTTCACGAGCCTCGGCTGTGATCCGTTAAAGGGAGAGTTTATAAGTAATACAAACCAAGTAAAAAATCCAGTTATTTCACTTTTACAATTTATTGAATTAAATTCAACAATTTAAGTTGATAATTAAAACCCTTCATTTTCTGATCGATATTCCTGTATAACTGTCTTTTAAATTTATATGTCTTATACTTGGGTTTTCAAAAAGATCCGCATGATGAATGGTATATATATATATATATATATATATATATATATATATATATATATATATATATATATATATATATATATATATATATTGCTCATCTGCATCACATATCGCACATATTCAAACATTCTGTTATACCTTGCTTGTTTGCTAGCAGTATTTTTTTCACACCGAAGTTAATTATTGTATAAATGTTTATCGTTTCTCCTCCTGCTTGTCTGTCTCAGGTCGTACCTTTTTATGTACTCAATGTACTCAACTACCCAACAGTACCTGGTATTTTTGTGGCGGCTGTGTTTTGTGCTTCCTTAAGGTATGTTTATCATTATAAAATTTTATATTTGTAAATTCATTCACTGTTTAATGTGGAATCAATTCAAAGTTAATAAAGTATAAATTGGCTACAGTAAATCGGTTTGGGACTGAACTTTTAAAGGTTTTGAAAGGGAATTTAATGCGTCGTGCTTTGTTATATTTCAAATTTGATTCGGTCATCATGCAGCCTCTAAGCTATTTAACACCTACATGTTGTGTTAGTATTTAAGCGACATTTGAAGTATTTGCATATGTCATTTTACTTTTGCGCCAACATTTTAAGTGTATACACATATTGGGCAAGTTGTTAAGCTATACGCAAGCCATGTTGCCTCTCAAGGACCTACTAGGTTTAAACACATGTGATGCTACGTATCCCTACGTATCCGCAGCCTGCTAATTGTATACCCAGGTTATGCAACTGTCAGAAACCATATTAAGTGTATGCAGATGTTATCTACATGTTCAGAGAGACCCATTGAGCGTATATACATTTCATGTTACTCCTCTTAGCTACCTGTCAATTGCGTATACATGACACGATACCTTTACATCAATCTGTGTGGGTTAACAGTATCTTGCCCCTCGTAACATTTAGCACAAACCTTTCACGTTTTTACTGAAGCATTAAAAGCGTTAACATTCCCTCGTAACTTTTTATCAGCAACCTTTCAAGCTTATACGGAACCGTTGTAAGCGTTTATATTATCTAGTAACATTTTGCAGCAACCCGCCAAGCTTTTGCAGAAACGTTGCAAGTGTTTACATTGCCTCGTAACGTTTTTCAGCAACCTGTCAAGCTTCTACAGCAGCATCGCTGCGCTTGTATGGGAGGACGTGCTGAAGTATAAGCTTGTCAAACTCAGTGAAGAACGTAAAGCCTTGATTACTAAAATACAGTGTAAGACTTTTCTAACGATTATATTGTATTTTAATTGTATTTTAAATATATGTTAATTGTGTGTTAATTATATATAATAGCATCTTTGCTCATGATTATTGGATGCTAATTGTATTCTGGTGTGTTAATTAGTTGTTAATAGTATGTTTACTGTGCTTAAACTTTCATTTGTCAAATCTTCTTTAATAGTTCTTTAAAACCAATTTCCGCGAACACGACTGCTGTTCGAATTTGATGAACTGACAGTAATGGGTAACGTCATTTCTGTTCTGGCAAAAAAACATGCAAAAACTCGTTCCTCACTGTAATCTACTGGTTAGATTCAGTAAGAAGCACACCATGTGCTAATCACGGGAAGAGCAATACAAAGTCTTCATAATGAGGTCTCAGACTGCAGTATTTTATCGCTAAACAATATTGGATGGTCTTGTGATATTTTGACGAACCATTGGACGTCGAAGTCGCTTAGACCCCTTCCCAATGAATGTAACTTTTCGATTTTCTTATGCTATATTTGCTGGTGTTCTGCTACGAATAACGAAACAGATTTAAACATGCTCTGTATAGTTAATTGCTCAACTTTACAAGTTTACAAGTGAATCCTTGTTTGTGGAGACTTCAGGTAATTTTTTTGCTACAAGCAGAATTTTACCATGACTAGCTAATGAAGTCTTTTTTCAGCTTTTATTGCGGGTGCTCTTTCTACTGCCGGTGGATTTGTGGTTGCTTCCGTAGGAGGAACACTCATTCAGGTAATAACATGTACAGGCGTAACACTTCATTGAAATAACAGCAACAGGCAGAACTGTTATTAAGGTTATAATATCAATAGTAGAGACACTCACTCAGGTTATAATAACAGCAGCAGGGTAAGACAACAACACTAGGAACATTTGCTCAAATAATAATAGCAAGCTGATGAATACTTTTGAAGGTATAATAGCAACACTCTCTGATGTCATAACGACAACTAGAGGAGCACTTTGTATGTATTAATGAGTACTAAGCGGTATTTACAGATAGTTGTATCCCTAACGAGCATCACTCAATCTCCATTCGTGGTGTTTGTCTTCTGTGGAGCTCTGTCGCGGCGACCAAACTACAAAGTATCTCTATTCTTTATCTTATTATTTTTGCATCACACTGTTTTACAATAACTATGAATTCTGAATTTTATTAAAATTAAGTATATATTTTGAATTGCAATTTTAGCTAAAGACTTTGTTTTACCAACAAATAGAAAAACTGAACGAAATGCAGATTCATTGTTTAATAAATGGTTCAGTTCTTATGCTTTTATTCAGTGCCTGTTTTTATTCTGTGTGTTTTTGTTAGAGACTTGCCAGAACCTGTCATCAATGCCTGATTTTTATTCTATTGTTTCTTGATAGCGTTTTCTATGGCTGCTGTTTTCTTTTATTTAGAGTGTTCTTATTGGAGGCTTGGTAGCATTTGCTATCACTGCTTGGTTTAATATTGGACAAGAACTGTCAGATGTTGCTGAGCCCATCAAACCCACCGTGGCTCACAACTGTACGTCTAATGATGTGCTTGACTTGTTACATAACAGTACTACGACGGATACCTTTGCTACTGATCCAGTTTCTAGAGAATCGTAAGTAAACAAAAACATCTTATTATAAAGCTTTTCGATAGAACGTATTTGATTATTAGTTTATATATTATATATCACTGTGGTAGTAAAATGCTGAAAAATAACTATCGGCGCCAATAAAGCTATAATGTCAATATCAAATTATTAAATTCAATATATTCATTAAAAAATTTACTCATTAAACTTGATAAGTTAAGATCTATTCGTAAACTCCTCAGCACATTCTATGTTCATTGCATAATATGCGAGGATGACGACGATTTCTCTCTCACTCTCTCTCTCTCTCTGTCTCTCTCTCACTCTAACTCTCTCTCTCTCTCTCTCTCTCTCTCTCTCTCTCTCTCTCTCTCTAACTCTCTCTCTTTGCTACTCTCTATTTACACCATTGTAGGCATTAATCAGACAACATTTCGGCGACATATTCCATAGAATATTTGCAGGGAGTATGAAAATAGCAAGACAATCTTTGCGAATATTCAACTCTATATTTACACACGTAAAGAATTATCTCAGATTATACGGTGACCCACTATTGATATTTAGACTTTGCTATGTGTTGTACTTGCAGTTTACGAATACTTTTATATGCAGCTGTTCTTTACATCGATTTCATGTATTAAACGGGAAAAGAGGGGACACTGCTGATATACAAGTATGTTGTACATATGGTACCATTTTGAGTGCTTCTACATGTTACAGCAAAATTGTCAAACAGCCACATTGTAATCTGGATGAAAATTTTAATTAGATCGTAAAATGCCCGGTTCCATAAGTCACATTGCAATTTGCCTAAAATATTCAGCCATACTGCAATATGCCTGATTTTAGAGCGTGAAACAATTTGCACAAAATAGAGTTTTGTACTTCTAGGTTCTCAAATGTAGATTTGTTTGGTAGTATCCTCAAGAGGATAGCAAGGTAGCAAACTGCAATAAATAATTGCATATTTTTATATATGACCACACGGTTAGTGGGATTAGACTTTTAGCCCAGTCGACATTCGTCGGTAGGCTATACTAATCACTTGTAGGGTAGCTGTCATATTTAGGAATATGTAAAATCTCTTGCTATAATTCCAGCATCAAGCTTGTATTTTGTTTGCGGACATTGCTAAAATATCGGCTTAAACGGTCAATATTGCAGAGTAATCCCAATGTTATCCTACATGAATTTTTATCGCCAGTCGTGAAGTGTGGAGGCCGGATTAGTCTAGTACTCAGCAGTGTGGCTTGCGAAGCACACGGTCGTGAGTTCACGCTCTGCTCAAGGATTATTTTTTCCACTGCATAAGTTTTTCAGGCCATCTTTATACTTCTTGTCCAATAAAAGCGTACATAAGCCCATTCAACATTAATTTATTTTATTAGAATTGTAAGGCTCATATCTAAATTATAATCATCTCCTATCTAAAATAATTATGTCTACATATAGGCACATTATAAACCGACTTAAGCAAAATTACATAGAAAAATATCAGTGCATCAATGATTCTTTTTTCTTCTTTCTTTATTCATTCCTTCCGTCCCTCTCATCTCTTATCCCTTCTCTTCATTGCCCGCCCTAAAGCATATCTTCAGTGGATTTGTGACAAGGTTCGCGCGTTGTTCTCAGGAAAGTGAGTCAAAGAAGGAAAGTGTGACTCAGTTGGATCCAGAAAAACTCGGTGGTTTCCGAAAAACTGAGTCATTTCGTAAAAATCCCCCAAAAGTGGACAAAACTGTTATCGGTTCTGCATAAAGAAACACAAACAATGTTGTGAGTCTCACAGAGCCACTCCGATTAATTTCGACATCAATATTACCCGTCCGATCCTCTACTAAATCAAAATTTTCATAAAATTGATCGCTTTAATCTTTGATTGATCTTTTAACCTTTGAAATGTCTTCGCTTTTATATCTCGAACAATGTCCACAGACATTTTTATTTTGTTTTGTGTTAGAGTCTAGGGTGCTAGGAGTGAATGCAATTGCTATTGCACTTTATTTTTGCTGAATTCTTGAAAGTAGTTTAGGAAATGAAAATGAACTAATAAAAATAAATACGTGCAAATTTTTTCGCAAAATGTGGAACAATCATATTTTCTATTTACCTTAAATTTTATCAAATACATTCTTAGATTTTAATATTTTAGGACAATCAGAGGGAAAATTGAATTGCTTATTTAGAAACTGTTACACAATGGAGGTTGGATTAAAGTGTATAACATTGCATTCACACTATCAGAAAAATGTAGTCATCAATTGCATTTAAACACATAATCACCATTGTTCTGATCACACGTAACCAAGTGGCTAAGAAAACCCATAAAATGCGAAAAATGTGATTTTTGGCCTAAATTTAACTGCATTTGACATCAGGAATCTAATTCTATCAATGTGATCACATGAGGCAATAAACGGTAACTACATGAAACCATGAAAAGTGTAAGGAGATACTCTGGAAGCTATTTCATTTCCAGGCAAACTGTTAAATTTCCAGGCTCTAAGATCATTCACTTTGCAATCCTCATGGCTAGTCTGACATTTGGCTGTAACATATATGCTTATATACCTCTTCCTTAAGTTGACTGGGAGAGGTACGCGTGGTAGTTAAAATTTGGAGGACTCCTATATACAATTCTGCACCTCTTGATAATATCATTTTTATTTGTTCAGAGAGGAAGGCGAGCCTCTATTGATATACAGGATCTCGTACGTATGGTACTTACCATTTGGCGTACTTGCAGGAATGATTACCACGTTCACCTTGTGCCTTATTCCATGTAAGTATAATTTGAATCTACATAAATGACTTTTTAAAAATACAATAAATGTAAAATTCCATTAAGCCTCAAACAAGATTTATATTGTTCATATCCATGCTAAGTATACCTTATATGTTGAGCGCCGATCTCAAATCTGTTTGTTATTTGATGGTTCTCATCAAGAGCATCATCATTACCATCATAACCATCAGCATTTTCATTGTCACCATAACCATCATCATATCATCATCACCACCATCAACAGAAACATAAGCATCATCATATATCATCATCATCAGCAGCATTAACATCATCATTATTATCATCATCATCATCATCATCATCATCATCATCATCATCATCAACTTCATTATAATCATAGTCATCTGCATTGTTATCATCATTATTATTGTACTTGTTACACGATTTCTAAATAACTAAAACACACCCATAAAAAGTCGCCCTACAACTTTATTCACATATGTCAATGAATGCAGATTTTAGAGAAGATGACGTTAATGACGTCAAACTAGAAGTGTTGTTCACTTTCGTCCGCTGGTTCTTGAAGAAGAGAAATCTGTATGAAGTTCAATCATCTCAAAATGGTGAACTCACATTGGACAAGATATAGACTCTCCGAAGAATGAAATTGCCTAGAAAGTTGTAAATTATGGTTCAAATAAAACTGCTGTAGACTGATGTTCACACCAATATTTGTTTAAGAGGTTTTGTATGATGTGCAATAATTAATTTAAAATTTAGGTTTCTAATAAATTTAATTTTAAAAAATTAATTAATTAATTAATTTTTACAATGATGAATTACAGAACCGAGTTGGAAGGTGAAAGAATCGAATTGAGTCTAGGACAAAACCCAACTGGAAATAACACGACCGGACATAACCCGACTAGAAAAAAACCCAACATTCTATTTATATAATAAAATCAATGGAATTAAAGTGCAGAGAGAATATTGCAATTAACCATCACCTGCTAAGTTGCAATTAATATATTAAAGATATTAATATATAATGAAATCGAATGAAAGTGTGGAGATAAGATTACAATTTATCAACACCTGTGCAACTGCAATTAAAAATTCAAACGTCTCAATCAATAATCATTGACATTAACTTTACCTTTCATCTCAAATTAAATCGTCTTTTATTGCATTAAGCACATTCGTCATTCTTTTGCAACTGTTTCTCAAACATATCAATTAATTTTTTGTAAAGGTTGATCAAACACACCAATCACTTCTTTATGATATTTCTCCAGCCGGATTTTGCCATAGTCGGGTTTTTTTCCAGTCGGGTTTTGTCCGTTCAGTTCAGTTTGTTTGAGAGTTGATCTAGTAATTCCAAAGTCCAGAACTCGACTCTGGCTAGGGGTGGTAAGCGTGGGACTGGTGACCTCAGCTAGACGAAAGCAGCAGGCTAGACCACTTATCACGAAATTCAAAATTAAATCGAGCTCAGTCTTTTCGTTTATTTTCAAAATGTTATATTATACACAAGAGGTTAATCTTCGACTTAAAATTTTTTCAATAGTTTCCATTATGTCACTATATCCGGTACACGTTTAAGATCCTCAGTTTGATAGCGGTGATTGCTTCAGTGCGGTATTTACTGTTAGAGTGCTAATACTGTAGTGTAGTTATTACTGTGGTGCATTGATTACTGTTTTGTGTTGATTACTGCAGTGCATTGATTACTGTGGTGCGTTTATTACTGTAGTGTGGTGATTATTGCAGTTCGCTGATTACTGTGGTACGGCGATTTTGTAGTTGATCACTATAGTGCGGTGATTGCTGTATTGAAGGGATTACTATAATGCGGCAATTAAACCAGGTCGATGAAATGCAGCTAAAAACAAACATTTTTGTTGGTAGAAAAGATTTAATACTTTGTTTAATACCTTGTTTCATGTATAATGACTTGAGAATTTACCAATTTACCTTCCTTGTCAGTCTCGATTTTGTCCGACCACTGAAGCCTTTCCCTTAATCGTCAGTTTTGATTATTGTCCAATCACTGTCCGACCAGACCTTGTCTTACCTCGCCCCCTTTGCCATCAACCATTCCTTTGAGAAGAATTCTTTGAAGGCGATCTTGACGTATAATTAGCCATAAAAGCAGGCCAATTTGCAGCTTTAGTACTAAATGATTTCTAAAAATGCTATTATTTTGCATTTTTTAATACAAGCTTGGCCTTTACGTGTGTTTCTTTCCTTTGGGAAAAGCTAGACTTGTCCTTGGAGAAGAGCAGTGGTAAAAGCGAGATGGATCTTCAACACGCCTCTGCTAAAATTATCTAAGATTTCTTTAAAATAGTTTGTGTGTCACGTAAAAACAATCCATCTTTTCACACAAAGCTTGATATGTAGCCTTGTTGAGAAATAAAGCAAAATATATCGTTAACAAAATTTGGTAAATAATTACAAAAATATATCAATAAGTTGCACTCTATAAATTGCTTGTTTCACTAAAACAGCAATGCGGCCACCCTTGCCGCCTCCACAATCCCAAGTTCCCTCTCCACAACTCTGCTTCCCCCACCCTCTTCTCTACCGTTTCGGCTTGAAAATACCGTCTATTTCATCAACACACGGACACTATCAAACCTGCCTCTCCAGACCTTCACCTTCCGCAACCACCACACCAACCACCACCCACGCCAACCCTCAAATTGGGCAAAATTTTCACAATTTATCACTGTAACGTAAAATAAATAGCAAGCCAAGAAGATATTTAATTAAATAACAGGACGGAGAGGAATTACACATCTCTTTATAAGTTGACATTTTGCATCACCCAGTGTTACGAAGCGTGGCCAAAAAAACGTGGATAAAGGGAGGGACAATTTCCAAGATAGAAGAGGTCTACAATTTCCTTTTCAAAAGGGGTCTTAAGCTTCTATCTGTTCTCCAGCTTTTTGGCAATAAAGTATGTTCTACACAAACTGCCTTTCGCATGTGGTGAAATGGGTCTTATTTTTGCTCTTAGCAATCGTTGACGATTAGTTCAGTTGGTTTGGTTTTCAGCATTTAGAGGTTGCTTTAAAGCTATTTACACACGTGTAACCAGTTCGAAAGCGAGTATCCCCTACGCCGCTCGAGTTATTTTATTACCTGGAAAATAGCAACTGTGGGAGCACAGGATGAATGCATTTCACAAGTCACATAAAAAGAATTATTGACTGAATTGACGTTTATTCGCATAGCTGTACTCACGGTTCTCCCAGTGTCGATAACGTCATACTACGCACTGTTGAAAGAGTGCACTTCGGGTTGTTTTTCAAAGATGCTGGTTTATTTAGATCATGTAAGTGTATTATACAAGAGCTTGGCCCAAAAAAATAGGAGACTTGCAAAAATATAGCAATTTTCACTTTTGGGTTGTTTTCTATGGACGCTTCGTTTTGATTGCCAGTTCCATTGGATTATGTAAGTGTATTATACAAACACATGGCCGGAAAACTAGAATTGTACGAAATACAGCAATTTTCATCTTCGGGTTGTTTTCTATGGACGCTTTGTTTTAATTGACAGTACACTTAGAATATGTATGAAGAAGTAATAAGTAGAAAAAAGTGAAACAGTCCCTGTGATTTATGCAGACATTATTTAACGTTTAAGGGAGTAATCGGATTTTAATTTTGCAATTGGCCCGTATGCATAAAGCACAAAAATTGCCAACAGCCTTAATAGCTGATGCAATCTTAGCGGGCGTCAGTAGCGTCTTATGAATACAATCCCATGAGAGGTAATGACTGTTTTATTTGCTAGCATTTCGATGAACACTGTAACATATTCCACCCATTTACTTGCAATTTTCTACTGACAAGCATACTACAATTTTAAAAGCTGAACTGTGGAGGATTTTAACTGGAAATCGGTAAATAACTGGAAATTGGTCAATTGCATAAATTTGGGATCTCATATGTGGATTGATTTTGTAATTGCGTGGCTTTTATGGTAGTATTTCTCTATTCTACTATCCTATATCTCTTTACTACCCCATATCCAGGTACTGCCTTTACTGTAAAATGTCCAGGCTTACTTCCCCAGCTAACCAGTACCCAGGCTTCCACCAGTTCTAACCAGTGTCATGGCTTATTGTCTTTTCTAACCTACATGCCAGTCCATGTCCAGTTACTTGATTTACTGCACAATATTTAGTCATGCTCCTCTTACTTACCAAAACCATACCCAGAATAGTTTCCCTTACTAGCACACATCCACAGGCTTATTCCCCTTTTTAACCCATAATTGATCACATCCAGGCTATTCGGCTAATTCACCCATATTTCAGGCTTCCTCTCCTTAAAAATAACATCAAGGCTTTCTATTCTTACTATCCTTTAGGCTTGTTCACATTTCTGCTTTCCCATATCTAGGCCTACTCCCCTTCCTCCCATATCGAACATGTTTTAATTGAGTTTCTTTTCGTACAAATAGTTGGCAATATTAAAACCAAACAGAGGACAGATTACGGAACATATTGTAGGACATTTCCAGCTGCTTAACTTTAAAAAGGAAAGAAAGGGATAGAAAGAACTTGAAAAACATAAAAACAACACCAAAAGATAAAGATAACAACATGGTATTTGAGGAGGTCAAAGGCTTTCAGATATCTGACTATGTAGTCTTTGTATTTGTTGTGGTGACGTCATTCCTCATTGGCGTTTATTACGCCACCTGCAAAAAAAGTAACACAACTGAGGAATATCTAATGGCTGGGCGAGAGATGAGGATTATACCGACTGGAATCTCTACCATAGTGTCGTACATTTCAGCTATCAGCCTTCTAGGATATTCTGCGGAATCATATTATCACAACATCACTGTCTGCTTTGCGCTGCTCGGTTATGTCATGGCAGCATTGGTTGCTGCGGGGCTGTTTGTGCCACTGTTTTATCCACTGAAGCTGACTAGTGTAGACCAGGTGAGTCATAATCAGGACAGATTATGATTCTGAATGATGTATAGTGGATTAAAGAAAGGCCTGCTAACAAAAGCCTGCTGAGAAAGACCTGCTAATAAAATGAGAAACGATGTGCTCATTTGCCTTTCAGAACTGTTTGAATCAAATACAAAGCACATTGGCCCCCTGATCTGTCGCTATTATAACACAAACAATCCAGATTATGCTTCAGATAATCATATAGAAAAATAAACTTTTTTGTAACAAACAGATGGATTTACAATGTAAAGTGTTATCTTACAGCGAGGATATTTTGGTTATCACTATTTGCCTATCTAAGAAACGATTCTGTGAGCTTGGGTTATGATAGTGATCGCTACAGGCGTTCCACATGTGCAAGAAATTCTCTGTTCTTTTAATATCTAAGATTTTCTTTGACAAAACCACTTCTTTTTATTAAATTAAAACTAATTTCTTCTATCCAGAAAGCTTTGTCAAAATGTCTGCCAGACAATATATCCCATCAGTTTTCTCTTGCACAAATTACATTACAAAACCCAGCAAAATTCACGAATAAGCGAATCACGTATATATGTTTAAAATATCTTAATTATAATTGATTGATGCTGTATAAAATTGTCAAAAAAAACACATCCAATCGGTCATTTTTCTGCACTGTGACGCGACGCTACGCTCAAAGAGGATGCTTTATATCCTCGTAACCAAGCATTAAGAACATTGCAAACAGTTATACAAGACATATAGATACCTACGCACCTACCATAGTGTAAATATCTCAGAGAAGTATAGCAGAAGTAAATTGTAATAGATAGCTATAACATAAAACTATGAAGTAAATAGAAAAGAGGTGTCAGTTTTACGTATTGTTAGCACTCGTCTTCCATGCTTGTACTGTTGGCACTCGCCTCCCATGCTCGTACAATTTATATTCGTCTTCCTTCCGTTTTTCCTTCCTTCCTTCCGACACTTGCTTCCATTGCTCATACTGCTGACAATACTGCTTTATTACTTTCACTTTTCTCGGCAGCAGTATTAGTAGTAACAACTTATTTCTTACTTTGGTGTTCAAAATATTTTAGCACTAAATGTCGAAATCTGTAGCACGACGAAACATTATCAATTAGATTTCAATTTACATTTCATTTTAATTTATTCTTTTAAAGAAAGCAAACATTACTTTAATGTGTAGGCGAGAGTTGTTTACTGTGTAATAAGGTTAGAAAAGGTATATTTTGGTGTTTCAGTATTTTTATCTGCGGTACAAGTCACGGTCCGTAGTCTATGCTGGAATAGTTTTCCAAGTATTCTTCTTTATTTCCGCAAACAGCGTGGTATTGATAGGACCGGCAATTATGATGGAATCTGGTGTGTGAAAAATGCTAAATATTATTTAATCTTCAATAAACTATGAACACCAATACATAGTATTAGTTAGCGTAACTGAGATTACTTACTGAGAGCAGTAACTAAGCGTAGTAACTAAGAACTGCACTAAGATTAGTAATTTAGATTAATAACGAAGATTAGTAACTAAGAGTTGTAGCAAAAACAGTAACTTAGAATAGTAACTAAAAGTAGTAACTAAGAACACTAACTAAGATTAGTAAGTAAGAGTAATAAGTAATAGCAATAACTAAGAGCGGTGACTAACAGAAGTAAAGAAGAATAGTTACAAGGAATTAGTTGTTACTCTTAGTAACAAAGAGTAGTAGATAAGTATAGCAGCAAAGAGTAGTAACTTAGAGTAGTAACTAAGACTAGAAACTAAAAGAAGCAATAAAGGCAGTAACTGAGAGATGTAACTAAGAATAGCCTGGACCATAGTACTAGGACCTCGCTTGCTGTTAACTATATATTTCTTTATTTATGTACTGTTGCCATTGCTTGTAGGAGTTGCTGACTAGCCTATATGGGACACGGTATCAGGGCTCGGTCTGATGTCAACTTGTCATTTTATTTGTTAAAGTGGCTGACTGGCAAGCCTGGAACACAGTATAAGGACACAGCCCGCTCTCAATTATTGATTCATATCAATTGTCTGTTACAGTAGCCGCCTGGCCTTTCTGGGGCACAGTATTAGGACTCGGCCTGCTCTCAACTATCTACACCACTATAGTGAGATATGCTTTTATGGCCACTTCTGAATGTTACTGTCGGGAAATAATTGGAATTTATTACGGAATTATGTCAAATGAAACAGCAAATGATTTCAATATTAGAACTATCCCGAAGGACAACACAAATGTCCTTATTTGGTCTTTTAGTTTTTTCATCCGTATATAACACACTCTGTTTGATAAATAACATCCGTGGATACTAGATTTTATGCCGAAGGGGAGAGGCCTCAAACTGATTGTTTTCAGTCTCATTATAACATCAGCTTAATATTTTAAAGAACACTTCTTAGCAGAAAGTGGTGTGGATTCCTACCCCAGTGACACTCACACTCAACACCCTCAACCATCCCAGCGACTTAACCCTTATCCCCGTTACCCCATCTACAACAACCAAATTTTACCAGGCCCACCCTCTTGACGACCTAGTCCCACAGCCGCACCCATTTCCATTACTCCAACCCTCGTTCACCGGACTCACCCACCAATCTGATCTCTATTCTCAAACCCCGAACCCATATCACCCCTGACGCTCAACCTCATAGCTATATCGCCCTACCTCTGACTCCTACTTTACCACCCACAGCAAACTTATCCCATGATCCTCTGCCTCTAACCCCAGCTTTAACCCTCTCCCCAAAAAGCCCCTTCATGGACCCACTTCACCACCCCTACCTTGAATAGACTACACCTGTCCTTAGTGATCTTTATCCTATCGTGAGGGGAGATTTATGTTTTTCTGCTACAGGGAGGCTTTGCAGCAGTTATCTGGTCAGATGTCTTTCAAGCAGTGATTATGATTGGCGGGGTATTAGCCATAGTCATTCTTGTATGCAGCTCTTAATTCTTACTTAATTCCTTATTTCCTTTATTTATATAATAGATAATTTATATAAAGAATCCCTCTTTATATCATTGCTATTGGAGTAGTAACATTTAAATTTGTTTAGTAAAAGTTACCTTAAAGGAAATTGCCTATTTGTCATTCCGTACTCATCTTTAATCATATCTAATTGTAATTATAGAATTGCCTCTGTTCCGCCGATAAATGTTACCCGTATATATCTTAATTGCACTTTGTTTCCTTGATTTTTTTTTACTAATTGGAATACTTTACCAGAAGCATATTCCCAAATAGGTTGCAGTACATGCCTAATAATGAGTATAACGACTTTTAAAACCATCAGATCTATTAACTCAGTCGGTACACAGTCTCTAGGGGAAATATCCCTAAGTGCAAACTTTCTTATTAAAATCTTGTATTGCAACATGACATTATCAATAATATATCTATTTTTATTTTCAATGATATCGGTTGATCTGTCATTTTACATCCAATTAGGGCACGATTGAAGTTGGAGGTGTTTATGAGGTGTGGAAAATATACGCTGAACAAGATCGATTGCAAGTGCAGTGAGTCAAAATATGCTATTAATGCCTAAATTTAAAAAAAATTGTAAGTGAAGTACATCAGTGTATGCTGTTACTCTCTATCTAAGTTTTAATGAAGTACATCAGTGCGTGCCGCTAGTCTATGTCTGCGTTTCATTGATTGCAAATGAAGTATATCAGTGTATGCTGTTATCTTATATATAAGTTTTAATGATTGCAAGAGAGATAATTCAATATATGCGGTATGTCACTGCTCAGTTATACATTTACTTTGTATATGATGTCATTGGTTCTGCAGTTAACATACCAAGGCTTTAAATTTACTGTTTTTGTAGGCCATAATGCAATTTTGTTATAGTGTAAATCCATCACTCACAGAGAGATCCACAATGTGGGGATTCAGCATAGGCTTTGGCTTTCTTTTCACTATCGTGGTTGGGATGCTACAGATCGGTGTGCAGCGCTACTGCGCTCTACCAAGCATGAATGCGGCAAAGAAGTAAGTTGCCCCACTTGATGTAACATCAGTGTAATTTCATTCTGGAAATAGGCGAGTTACCATTCAGGGAAACATGAGTGCGACAAGGAGGAACCTGTCACACTCAGTGTAATCTGGGAAGGGCAAAGAAATAACATGTCACACGTAGGGTAACATGCATGTGGCAAGAAGCAACTTGTCACACTCAGGGCGCACCTGAGTCGAACGACCCTGTATTAAATCCAGTTTATTTTTAAGAAATGTCTTTCTTCTTCTTCCAAAACTTCAGAAAAAAGAAGCAGCTCTGGTGGCATTCTGTATATGAAATGAAGGAATCTTATGCTTTGATTGACTGTTGCCTGCACAATGCCATAAATAGGTTAACTGGTGCAATGAGCGAGTTTCAAGCACACTTTGTTATTTGAATACTGGCATGCAATCGCTGAACCAGTTTGTACTTTGCAATGTGTAAATGAAATGTTCTTGTGGTTAATTAACAATAAAGGGCAGTGCTGGTGACTATTCCCTGGAACATAGCTATGCAGTCCCTTGTCTACGTCACCGGCATCACGGCTCTTGCCTACTTCACCAAGCTAGGGTGTGATCCTCTGGAAGGCGGCTTTATCACTAATGTTAATCAGGTACACATGCGAAGTACCACATTCGTAGTGGTCGAAGTTTTGCTTTTTTTGGCCTTGACGTTATATATATATATATATATATATATGTATATATATATATATATATATATATATATATATATATATATATATATATATATATATATATATATATATATATATATATATATATATATATATATATATATATATATAGCCCTAAGTGCTATAGGGCTTAGGCATTGTCCCCTGAGGCTGGTTTCAGGTCTATATATATAGCACTTAGGGAGACCATTTGCAAAAAATAATATATGTTTTTAGCTTGTTAAGTGACAACACATAACTATAATTTTACAGTAAAATATACTATATTCACTATGCCATAGAATCATTCGTGGTTTTGTTTACTTTGTAGTTTCATAACGTTTAAACACGCCAAGAGCTAAGGAGATCTACTTTTGGTCTTCATAAATTTTTGGTCTCCCTAATACTGTTGTTATAGCAAAAATGGTCCACGTATTGCTGGAATTACATATATAATATATATATATATATATATATATATATATATATATATATATATATATATATATATTTATATATATATACAGTAATTGTGGCAGTCGTCATTTAATGTATGATATAAATATTTTTAGACTCCAAATATACTGTCACATCACCAATAAGTGAAACTCCTGATATGATTTCTGGTTTACTGTGTTTTAAACAGAACCATTCTATGTACTGTTTTTAGATAATACCGTTTTATGTACTGAATGTGCTTCAGTACCACGCTGTTCCCGGAATCTTTGTCTCCGCTGTCATTTGCAGCTGTTTGAGGTGCATGCACAACAAATGTCTGACCACACTTTTGACCAATTGTACAGAGAATTACCTTATTACACTTATACCTAATTTGATTTTACAAAAATTCCTTTAAAAGCTTATTACTTCAGAAACAATTTGATTGAAAGTTTACAGCACCTTTCGTTTAAATAAATCGTCTGATGAATGCTTATTTAAACTTAAGTTTAGTCATATGTTTGTGCCATATTGAAAAGAACTCTGAGAGATTCTTACATATTTAGTATTCAATTCTTTTTACAATAACGCAGAAATCTGGCATTTTAGAACGGCATTTTCCTCATTAAAAGGAAGACACCGACACTACGCCCAAATCCTCAACCCTCCACCCCAAAGGTATATTTCGAAGTAATCCAGTGACCAGTTTATAGTGTATACTGTTGATTCCCTTTTTGGTATAACTAACTGGCGACGTATGCAATCTGTTTTGTTTTAGCAACTTGTCAAGCTGTTACAGCAGTATTTCAGCATTGGTTTATGAAGATATCCTAATAGAAAAAGTTGACAAACTGACCGAAGAAAAGAAAGCATTGGTTATCAAAATCGTGTGCAAGTATTCTACGTCAGCTTTTATTAGCTTAACTGAAACGTTTGCTTTTTAAAAGTTGAAAATTTGCTTGAAAATTTGCTCAAAATACGAGTTTGAGCTACACCTTTGACCTTATGTGAGGGTGTCGGGTGGAATTGTTTCTTTATATAATTTAAATTAATAAACTGCATCACACATATTTGGTAAAATAAAAAATGTGAACAGCTTCTCATTGTACTTACTTAAGTGTATGCATCTTCCGTTATGGCTCAAAGTGAGTTTAAGTCCGGACTAGTTTTGGGCTTACTGAATCAGGAAATATTATAATTGGCTCAAATTTTCACTAACATGACCCGTCATGTACACACTAACGTAAGGAACCTTTAACACATCAACGTATTGAGCTCTATATACATTAACATAATGAAACATGTACACAATGATATAATGATCTATGTACACATTAACGTAATACGCCATTAACGCACCAACGTAATGATCCTTGCACACACTGACGCGGTGACCAATACACACATTAGCGTAAGGATGTTTTTTCACATTAATGTAATAAACCATGTAGAGGTTAACGTAATGACTCTGATGCACAATGAGGAAACTACCATTTTACACAGTAATCTAAAATTACACACTCCTTCAGTGAATCTTTTACATACTAGTATCTGCAACTATTGCTCTGTAAAAACAGTCATGATCCGTTCACACATAAAACACCGCTTATGATTTAGCAGATTGCAATCTGATAACATACATTTTATACTACTTATTACATTTGCAGTACTTTATGTTATATGTTGCAGGTTTCATTGTCGGAATTCTTTCCATTGCTTGCAGCTTTATTGTGGCATATGTTGGTGGAACACTTATTAAGGCAAGCTCTGTTTCACAAATTATACCCCGGGGGATATATTAAGGATGTTCATGTTCATTAACAATTCTGTAAGAATGGCACTTAAACTGCTATGAATTTAATATTTATGTGCTGATATGATATCCCCAGGGTTATAAGATAAATAAATAAGTATATAAGTATAGCTGGAGTAAATAATGAAATACAGTGTTTGCGCAGAACGGCATCATGCCCATCGTATACCAGCTGCAGTGCTCGCACTTGAGTGCGCGAAAATGGAGTTAAGTTGAATGAATGACGGAATGGTTTACCCTAAGATGGTAAACACTCCACAGAAAATTCAATAATGCACAATAAGTATATAAAAGTATATAAAAATTATATATATATAATGAAAGTCTTTGACACCGTGACATTATGACGTCACGGTTCGGTGTTGGGCAGACAATATAGTATACTATGCAATTGGACCAACATGGTTGTCTGGGGTATGCTAACACCAGTACACGTCACTTTAAGGTGGGGGTCTCTTTGACAAGCAACGCCTTGGCTCCGTTTGCTGTTCTCATTATCTGCGGAGCTCTTTCCCGCCGACCTAACTATAAGGTAAGGCGGCGGAATAAGATCTTTTAGATAAAGGGTTTATCTTGTAAATCTCAAACATCCAGGATTAAAATTTGGTTTTCAATAGTAAGAAGACGTGATTGCGCTCCAGTTGCTTTGGATAAGTGAACAAAGTTGGAATATCAATGATGTCATATTTGTCAAGAATTTATATTTATCATATAAACATTCATCTAGCCTATATTTAGAGGGAAGAAGATTCATTTAAAATATATTCCATTGAACTTTGTGGACTGAGAGAGCTACCTACATAATATTGAAAGGACATCTCTCGCCAGTGTTTCTCCAGGATTCATTCACTATTTCCTAAAACTGTCCTGAGTTAATTTTTATAACAAAATTACGGACAAGTGTAATTTAACGACTGTATTTTTTTGTTTTATGTGTTTGTTAATCGGTTTTTTTTCTAATTACCGTTGAGTAACTGTGCAGCAATGTTTGATAACTGTTTCGTGAATCATGTTACATTTCAATGATTATTTTATTAACCACTAACATCACTAGTTTAAGAATATTCTTCTCTGGGTGTTCCACTGTTCCAGGGAGTGTTGCTTGTGGCTATCAGTGCTCTCATTGTTCTCAAGCAGTGCTACCTGGGTCTATCAGTGGGGCACTTTCTCAGAGACTGTCCTCTTGGGATATCAGTGTTCCTCTTTCTTCAGAGAATCTATCTCTGGCTAGTAATGACCTATTGTTCTCAGGAAGTGCTTCTCGGACCTATCAGTATGTCACTGTTTTCAGGGAGCTCTTCTTGGGGCATTAGTGTCATTAACACTCACTGCTTGGTGTAGCATTGGAGCTCAAATATCTGACGTAGTTCCATCAATAAAACCCACAATTTCATATAACTCTTCCGCTGATGATCCCATAAGTGACGGCTGGTTCTACAATAGCACAGACACAGATACAGATACAGAACGCACGACTGAAACGCTTATTGATTCAGTGTCGTAAGTAATCATATGAAAATTTAAATACAAAATATGAAACGCTGAGGTAAAGTTATTTTTTAGAATTAAAATGCAAAATCTGTTTTATGCACATCCATATGTACATACATATGTAATCCCTTATAACGATATCAAATACAAAAAATATAAATATATATACACATGCGTAATATTATGTACAAATAAAGACCCAAATGAAAATTTAAGGACAGTTTTTACAGCATGTTTCCAAAGTGAAAAAACAGCCTCATCTACAAATAGGCTGTCATAATACTGGTCATCTGCCATCATTCAAAACAATTACTTTGTACTTCTTACTTAAAATGATTTTATTTTCTTAGGGATGAAGACGAACCGCTGCTCATATATAGACTTTCCTATCTATGGTACTTACCATTTGGAATCATCGCCGGAATGAGCACCACTTTTCTTCTCTGTCTTATTCCATGTGAGCATATATTACTGTTCCTATATATATTCGTCCATTTATTCTTCCTTCTTCCTTGAGCATATATATGTTTATACCATACATCAGTGATTAATTTATGTGTATTTCCCTCTTTTCATCGCTTTGTATGCCTTTCTTTTTCTCTATTTATCTCTATATATCCATTCCAACTTTACATTTTTTATATCCATAACTCACTTTCTAATTATTCCTCTGCCTATCTATTAAATTGCTTACTATCCTCTTGGTTTATCTAACTGTACAACTCCTTTCTTATCTCCTTTCTTTCCCTTTTATCTTTCCATGTACCTGCTCACTTTTCTACTTTCCTGTCAAAGTCGCTCCCTCTGTCTGTCTATAACTTAATCATCTTTAAATCTAACTAAATATCAACCTAATATAAAATTTATTTGTCTGTTTAATTATATTGTCATTTTTCACAAAATCAAAAAACAGTATCGTCATAATTGCAAAGAATAATGTTGTTTACAGTTTTTAGAGAGAGTGATGTGAATGACGTCACACCGGAACTATTGTTTCCCTTTGTTCGTTACTTCCTGAGAAAGCAAAATCCGAATTTCCATAAAGAAGCAGAGTTAGGAGAGTTAGGACACATGAGCGTCAAAAACAGTGAAAGCGATTTCATTAACACATAATCTTTTGTAAAAATATTTAAAATAACAGACGCTAGGATTCTTAGGATTTCTCTTACAACTATAACAGTACGCAAATGTGTAAAAATGGTATATTGAGTATAAAAATAGATCATTATTTGAGTATTAAGCGAGATTGATATCAGTGTTTACCACCAAACCAACTAAGCAAATTATATTAAATTAAAATTTAAAAAGTTGATTACGTTCACGATGATTATCAACGTTTAATATTTAAATGTGATTTACCTTTGGTTTGGCGTTTCGCTATTTCCAGAATGGTGTTCAGTGTCTTTATTTTACGTTGAAGTGAGTTTTTAATATATAAAACATACCTTATGTTAATTAGGCTGTATCGAATAGCTTGAAGTCTTTCACACATTGATCAGTATATTTTGTGCATGTACTGACCAAATGAATCGCTTCGCAAAATTACATTCCTGTCTCTTTTGACTAGGCATATAGCGACCAAAACCGTGGAAGTAACCACAGATGCAGAATACAGTGTAATATATCTTATATAATGTCCCAAATATTGATGATTATTTAAATAGCGAGCTACCATGGAAGGGTAAATACATATGTTATACAGGGGTTATAGAATTGCGCAAAGTAAACATTCAATTGCAATGAAGCTCGTACAGAAATCGTCTGAAATGAATGTAAATATGAAGAAACAAGCACGCCTTGTGTCAAAAAGCATAGGAAGAGGGTTGAGATTAGCCTCATAGTTATTTATATAATGACATACGTTGCATATGATGCAAAAGTCATGAACACTTTATTTTGCGAATAATGGAAAACTTTGAATTTTGAATATTTGAATTATTAACATAGATTGCGAATCAAGGATACAAAAATTTTTCGTATTGGTGGAAAATAGCTTTTTGTTTGTTTGTTTTTTGTGGCAAATATCGGGGACTTTAAAATATGTTATATTATTATTAGAATACTAGAAATCATTGTACATCTTTTATATTTTGATCATATGAGATGATGGTGTGGATTGTCCCATTTCTGTATAACTCACTCTTAATGTTCATTTCAATTATTCAATAATAGAACCTCAAACCAAGGGGCACTGATAAATCAATGTTGTATTAATAAAGAGACGTCAACATAAATCTCACAAATATTTATTCTTGCTTGAAAGTATCTAGAAATAAGATTTTTTAATAATTCCAAAACTTACCTAAGCTGTAAGTCTTGAGCAACCTAGAAAGCATGGTCGTATACATCATATTGCTTGTTGTAATATATGAGCGGAGGCAGTCTCCTTTCTTTAGCATTACACAAGTCCGGACTTATAGAAGGAATCCTTTTCTAAGTATTACAAATGTTTCAACGGACGTGGTCCTTTTCTAAGTATTACATAGGTCCTTTCTTTAGTATTACGTAAGCCTGAATGCAAAGGGATTGGTCCATGGTTTGCAATCACCTACCTTTCCAATCTGCCCCCACTCCCTTAATATTTGGCTGCTAGAATTCATGTTTTATAAAAAGTTTAAGTGGTTAACATGCCAGTTCGATACTAAGTTGAATCGCCCCTAAAGTTCCCTTCACCAAAACCTTTATCCGCAAATGTCACATCAAAATGTTATGCATCAAAATATTTTCTATCTGTTTAAGAGTACATTCGCGAAATCGTTATTACATCGGCAGAGTAAAATACGTCTTATACGCAACACAACAAACTGCCCGCAGAGGTTGACGGTTTGATAACAACGGATTTTATTTCTTTTTTGACATTTATACAATAAAGAGTGATCACAGTTGATGGTAGTCATAGTAAGTTGATAGTTTTCACTCCTCCGTTCAGGTGGTCCTAAATCTTCACTATACATTAATTTGCTGCATCTAAAATAAGAAAAGAATTTTTAGCTGTTGTGTATAACGGACAGACATTTTATAAACAAATAACACATTTAAGACAAACTTTTAATAATTAAAAGCTATAATCCTTTTCTATGTATAGAGATTATTGTGAAATAATATTTCGCTACCATTATTTTATTTAACAAAAATGTGATGACAATCCTTCAAGGTTTTGCTGACTTTTGCATACTGACTTTTGAACTGACCAAGCAGATCTCACAATTTACTAAATACAAGTAATATATCACACTTCTCCCTGTATGAAATTTAGTGACGTCACCGATTCACTAAATTACTGGCGTACCCAGTCTAATATGAATGAACGATAGAAGATTTCACTTTCTTGCTTAGGATAACACGTTTGCAGCGCAGAAGTAAGCTATCGCCACACTCAGTGTAACACGAGTACGTCAAAAAGATCAAACACACGACATTCTTAGTTTAACATGTATAACCTTCTGTGAATTTGGCTGATATTTCTGATCGTTATGTTCAGTCAGTTTAGGTGCGCCATTGAGTATCCGGGATATGCGACCATGGCAGTACTCCATCTCCTCTACTCCTGGGTGATTTTTCTTTTGCTCCTGCAGAACAGCATTCAGTGTTCACTCTTGGACGTGAATGCCATGTCCATCCACTGAGACCTTCGCTTCTCTCGTCATTTTCGAATGATGACCGACCACTAAAGCCTCGGTTTTTCTTTTCACTCTCGAATGCTCCCCGACCACTAAAGCCTTTGCCTACCTCCAAAGCATCGAATGTTGTCTGATCACTGAAGCCTTGGCCTTCATCTACAGTATGGATTGTTTTTCGTCCACTGAAATATTAGCCTTCCTCCACAGTGTGGAATATTGCCCGATCAATGAAGCATTGACCTTTCTCCACAGTATCGAATGTTGTCCGACCATTGAATCGTTGGTTTTTCTCGTCACTATCAAATGCACCCCGACCACTAAAGCCTTTGTCTACCTCCACAGGATCGAACGTTGCAAGACCACTGAATCCTTGGTCTTCATCCACAGTCTCGAATGTTGTCCGACCACTGAATCCTTTTTCTTCGTCGTCAGTCTCGAATTTGGTCCAACATTAAAATCCTTAGCTTTCCTCCACAGTCTAGAAAATTGTTCGACCATTGAATCCTTAGTCTTCCTCGTCATTTCCAAATGTTGTCCGACCACTAAAGAATTTGCCTTCTTCTTCAGTTTCGATTGTTTTTACGACCTTTGTCTTGTCCATCCTTCCCCTTTGCATAAACCATTCCTTCTAGAAGAGCTCTTTGAATGCTGTCTCGGAGTTTAATTTGCTAAAAACAGGCCAATTTGCAGCCTTATACTAAACAATCTTTTAACAGTACTGTTACTTTACACTTTTCACCACCACGTAATCTTGGCCTTTGTTTGTGTTCGTTCCCGTTTGAAAAAGTTGGATCTTCCTTTGGAGCGGAGAAGAACGGGGAAAAACGAGATTTCCTGCACCCCTCTGCTAAAATTGACTAAGATTTCTTCAAAATATTTTGTGTCACGTAAATGCAGCCCTGCTCTTCAGAAAAACCTTGGTGTGTAGCTTTGACGACGAACAATGCCCATATCCATCGTTAACAAAATTTCACTAACATACCAACCCTACCCTCCTCCGCAACTACCCATTATTTCACTAACACGCCAACCATGATTCCTCTCTGCAGCCACAACTATTTCATTAGCACACCAACCTTGCTCCCTGTCCCCTCCTCGCAACAAAGCCCTATTTTTCAGGGATTCCCCTCCCTTACCCTCCCTCAGTATCATCCTGCCCCGCATTTTACCTAACACAACACCTCTACTTTCCAGCATCCGCGCAACAACCCCTATTTAACTAACACACCAACACTCTCGCACTCGCAACCATCACCTATTTTACCCTCTGAAACCACACCTATTTTGCTAACACGCCATACCTGTCTCTCCCGCCCTCTCCTGCAACCATCCCATTTCACAAACACACCAACCCTACCTCCTTTGCCTCACCTTCCGCCGCTACCCCATATATTTTACAAACACACCAATCCTGCCTCCCCGCCCTTCCACAACCACCCCGTGTTTCTCTAACACTGCATCCCTGCGTCCTTTCCTGCAACCACCCATGTTTCCCTAACACACAAAGCCTGTCTCCTCCGCGCCCCCTCCGCAGCCACCCCCTGTTTCACTAACACATCAGCCCTTCTTCCTCCCCATCCTTTCACAACCATCCCTATTTCACTAACACACCATCAATGCCAACCCACACTTCCGCAACCACCCCTGTTTCACTAACACACCAACCCTATCTTCCCCGCCTCCCTCCACAACCACCCCCATTTCGACAATACATCAACCCTGCTTCTGCCTCCTCCGCCACAACCTTCTATTTCACTAACACACTAAGTAGTAACAGGCAGTGACAGGTAGTATTAAATTTCTCCTTGTATATGGTAATTATATGTTCCACGGGTAGAATGAATCCCACCCATTAATTTTATCAGAGACGAAACAGAGCAGTGGCCGATACAGGGGTGGGAGGGGAGAGGGTTTCAACAACAAAATTAGACTTGTAAACTTCGTGTATTTTACAAAGAAGGTTTGACTGGTATACTAGCCACAAGCCCGTTCCCTATACCTAACCCTGTGTCTGCCAATGCAGAGCATGTAATAATCCCATGCTATAAAATCTATTCGTGCTTTTATGAGCCAAACTTTTCGCAATTTATCACAGCAATGTGAAAGAAATAGAAAAGGAGAGATGGTATTTAATTATATAACAGAAAGGAAGGAATTATATGAATGTTTTTAAGAACATACAGTCTCAAAAAGCATGTGATAAACAACTTCATATGGGGGCCACTTCCTATCAGCAGATGTTACGAAGCGTGTCCTAAAATGTGAATATGAGGGGTAATTTTGAGGCCAGACGAGTGTGCACTGAGTGACAATTTCTTGTTTTTAAGAAACGTACGGTGCAAGTATCACTCTGTTCTCCAGCTCTTTCTGAAAAAAGGATGTTCGTCAGAAAATGCATTCCGCATGTGGTAAAAAGAGTATTATTTTGCCCTTAGTATTCCGCATTTAGAGGTTGTTTGAAAGTTATAAACACACATGTAACCAGTTTGAAAGCGAATGTCTCCGCCCCGCCTGGGTTATTTTATTAGCTAAAGAATATCAACTGGGGGGAAGAGGAGGTCTTTGCATTTTACAAGTCAAACAAACAATTAATGACTGAATTGACGTTTCTGTTTTGACTGGTACATTACTCGGAAGGAATTCCAGGTATTCCATTATCAAAAACGCCATTCTTCTTACTACTGAGATACTGTGTACTTAGCACAATCGCAACAATGCAACCACGAGACAGAAAACAAACACAGCAAAGGAGTGCCAAATATATGTGAGTAACAGGCGTCAGTATCGAAGTGGGTAGCTCAACTGTTGTACGTACGGTGGCGTAGATGCTAGTATCAGGCGTCAGTATCGAAGTATTTAGCTCAACTATGCTTATATTACAGCACTGTAAAACAATGTTTGTTGAGAATTTAGTTGAGTGAAAATTTGGCTTGTTTTGCCAACATAGGCACAATAATGAACTCGATATTTATTTTATTATATTTATTCATTTAAGTCTATTATGTTGTTTATCTGTGTTCGCATATCATCCAAGGACTACCACTAGACTGGTATAAAATACAGTTTTCTATGGACACTTCGTTTTCATTGCAAGTTCATTTGGATTATGTAAGTGTATCACACAAACGCATGGCCCAGACACAAAATACAACAACTATCACTTTCGGTTTGATTTCTATGGACGCTTGTTTTGATTAGCTTTGATTAGCAGTACATTTAGATTGCGCATAAAGAAGTAGTAAGTGGGAAAAAAGGGAAACTCAGTTTTCTTTTAAATACAGGCCTTTTGATTTCGTCATGTTTTATAGTTCGAAAACGCTTATCCACATTAAAGCATTGGGCCTTATTCATAAAGCATAATTATCGCCATTAACCCTGCTGATGCAATCTCAACGGGCATCAGTATCTTCTTATGAATACGATTCCAGAAGATGTAATGACTGTTTTTGTTAAAGGTTCGCTGAACATAATAACAAAACTTTAACATATTCTATGGACTTTATGTGCAAGGGTCTACTGACAAGCATACTATAATTTTAAAAACTGAACTGTGAATAATTTTAATTGGCAAATAAAACTGGAAATCGGTCAATCGCATAAACTTGGAATATGATATTTGACTGATTATGTGATTGCGTTGCTCTCATGGTAGAATAGTTCTATCGAGGTTTGCTCCCCTTACTATCAGATACCCCCCTGCAAACCCATATCTGGTTACTCCCTCCAATGTAAAATATTCAGGCTTACTTCCCTTGTTGAACCGTACTCAGGCTCTCTCCCCCTACTAACCCATCTCAAGGCTTACTCTCATTTCTAACCCATGTCCAGACCTGCTCCTTTACTAGCCCACATCCAGGTATTTCCCTTGTTCATCCATATCCAGTAACTCTATTTACTGTGCAATATTCAGGCATACTCCATCACTAATCCACATAACTCTTATTACTAAGCCATATCCAGACTTGCTCCTCTTCCTGAAGCACATCCACAGGCTACTCCCCTTAATAACACAGAGTTGATCATATCTAGGCTTACTCTCCTTATTGATTGTTCCAGGCTTACTAAGCAACATCCAGATTTACTCTGCTTACTCATCCTCATCCAGGTTTACTATCCTTAAACATTCACAACCAGACTTGCTGTTCTTAATCAACCACATCCAGGTGTGGTCTCCTTTACCGCTCACATATAGACTTACTCTCCTTAATCACTTGGGCGTTTTATTTAATTTTTGTAGTACTTCTACATTCGCTACAAGTCGAAATGTCTGGTGCACATAGGCTTGGCCTCTTGCAAGTGTTCTGTTTTATCCTTATCAACGCCATCGGGTTGTACGGGCCGGCAACCATGATGGACTCAAGTATGTTTTTATCAGTTTAAGTTTTACCGTTAATAAAGGAGATTGATTATTTACCATAAATAAAGGAAACTTATTGTATATGAAATTGAGCTGTAAGCTCATGGTTCAGAATATGTTTACGAAGCATGTTTTTATTATTCTTCTTTTTTGAATACGAGAAAAACAATAACTAAAGTATATTATGTAAAGGTGATATTTTGGTTGTTTAGTTGGTTGTTTGATTGGTTGCACATTTGAGAAAGCGAATCATTTGGCGTTCACTGTATATTTGAGGATGAATGTTATTTTGGGAGATATCTCTGTTTCAGTGCCTGGTTGGCCCGCGTGGTCCACAATGCTTGGTCTCGGTCTTCTGTCAACTATCTTTACTACATTAGTACGATTTACCTTTTCTTTTAGTAGATCCCTTTTTGAGAAAACAGTTACTGACGTTTCTTTGTGTTTGGCCTCGTGATGTTCGCAGATGTTTAAACGAATGACTTAATTAAATAACCCATATAACACATAATTATGTATGATTGCCTTATAAACCTTCACTAACAATATCACGTTTTATTGTTATATCTCTTTCAAACCATTACCCAGAAAAAATGATTAACTGGTCATGATGATTGTCTAAAATTGTTATGAGGATTTTACTGATTAAAAATGAGATTAGTTATTAACAAAGTGTATATTTGCGATCATGGTTTTACATTATAGGGAGAGGTCATTGGGCTGAGTGCTTTGTAAGGGATTCGAGCACACGTGGAAGTCCTGTGAACGAACTGCTCAGTGGTGAGTTCATTGGCCTCCCAGAAGTGCTCGAATCCCATACAAAGCACGACTGCACCAGGATCTATGCCTATTTTAACAAAAAACAAGCAAAATCGAGTAATAGATAGCGAAAAAAGCCAAAAACTTGAAATTTTCTCTACAATTTTCATGGTTGTGTTCTGCGACATGAGTTTCGCATAGTAACTTGCGCAATGCAAAGGAAAACGTATATGTCACAAAGTCATCGTCATAGTATCACGGAGTCATGCTCATTGTTATTCTGTGAATTGGCTTTGTGACTTTTGTACGCGGTTACTGCACGCTGACGGTTTCCCAACAATTCATGTTATGGGAGTGCATTACTAAATTGGTGCGTGTTATAATGAATGCCTTGTATGAGTGAAGGACATGACTTAGTTGGTTTAGATAGAGGAATTTTGTTAGTAGACGCATGCATAATTTCTTTTGGCCACAACTGAAAACAGATGTCTTGCTAAATTTGACTTCTGAGCCTCTTCAGTTCTGATCAAAATCTGTTTTCGACATTTACCTTTTGACACACATTAAAACTTTACATATATACTTTACGATTGCCAGCACACGAATAAAGAAAAGAGTAGTAGTTGTACTGGAAAATACGAACTGTAGATACACATTGGCGTACTCATCGTTCTTCTAGTATTAGAAACGTCGGATATCAGTGTACTTGGTAACGCCATAACAACGTAGCCTCCAGACAGAAACATTAAAGAGTAGTGCAAAAACATATGTTTCCACTCAAAAAAAAAAATAAAAATAAGGCCAAACTCCTATTAGTCCGAAAACCCTTCCTTAACTTTTTACTCGCTCTACTAGTGCCATATATTGCGGCAGGAGAGTTTTTGGATCGATAATTTCACTTTTATAATTAACTCTTATGCTGCAGTGCTTTGCCCACATTGAAGTCTTTTACCGAGTGCCTGCTTCTTGCGTTTTTATTTATTCGTTTTTGGTTATGTTTTTGAATATGGTTGTAAAAGTGATGGCATTAATTTTAAATTACTTAATAAGTGATCGAGCCCACTACCATTCGCACAGCTAGGGCATTTTTGAGCGTCAATCCAGTCCACTCGCTTATTAACTCATATTTGATTCTAATCTACCACCTTAGGATTTCTCAGACAGATGCTCTGACCAGACGAGCTAGCAACCAACCTTCTGCCCCAATATGTGCCTTAGTTATGTGTTACAGGGAGGATTCAGGGCCGTTATATGGTCTGACATATTTCAAGCCATAGTTTTATTTGGAGGAGTGTTAGCAGTTGTTATTTTAGTATGTTTGATTTTTATAAATTAATTGTTAACACTACCGGCTGTCTGGAGTCTTTCTAACAGAACATTTGCTAAACAAACGAGTTGTTCAGTGGATTCGGGTACTTACGTATCGCGAGTATACAATAGATATTTCTGCGGAATAATGGCTAATTACTATTTTGTAATTACATATGAGCACTTTGACGGATATTTTCACATTATCATTTTATAATGTGTATATAGCATGTATGAATTCTATAGCATTCTCTTTAATGATTAAAACACCCTATATTATTTTCTTTTACACAACAAAATTACTTAAATACTTAAAAACAATAAATACTTAAATACTTTAAACTAATGCTAAACTAATGCTATTATAGCCTTTTACGTATATCCGAAGTCTGGAATGTGTATGAAGAACATGACAGATTGCAAATTCAGTATGTAAAACAATAGTGTAACGCTGGGTCCATAGAGGACATAGAACAATAATTTAACGTTGTGTTTATTGTGGACGCAGAACAAAAAAGTAACTTTGAGTTCAATAAGGATGGAGAGCAGAAAAGTGGTGTTGTGTTTCAAATATCCCTTTACAAAATCGAAATGAAAAACCTTAAGAGTTTAATAGGTACTTGCACATAAGTGCCAAAGTTTTACTGATGTTTCACTTACCTATATATTTAGATTTGTTGGCGCTATAATCTTCCTTGTCGTTTTTACAACCCCATTATTAAAGTAGCGATTAAACAATATAAACACATATTTATTTACAATATTTATTTTAGTTTGAATCCTTCGTCGCTTGAACGATCAAGGGTTTGGGGCTCCATTTTTTTATTTTTCTTCAATTTTACCGTCAGTTTCGGAGTGACACAGATAGTACAGCGTTACTGTGCCATGCGCAGCCTGAGTGCTGCAAAGAAGTAAGTCTTACAGTAACAACTGCAACTACTCATAACCAATAGAATAATACGCCTTTGATACCTTTGTTGACGAATGTCAATGTCTATATCACAATAATTCCCAGCGAATCAATGATATCATGGAAAAAATCAATGTGTATAGGGGAACTTCTCTTATCCGAATATCTCGGGGGGAAAAGGAAAAAGAGTTCGGATATGGGAGTGTACAGATATAGAAAATTAAGTAAATAGCGGCTGTACTCATTAGAACAATAAACAATAAAGTCGTTAAGATTGCGATCACTTTTATAAAGGCAGCGATTACAGATATGGATACAGGTCTTGTTGTATAACTCGGGATTAAGAAGCTGAAGACACAATGGCAAGCACATTGTATTATGATGCACTAGTAAAACAATTGTACTCATTCAGCAATATGTGAATAGATATTAAAAGTATGTAACACATCGAGACAAAAGGTGTTTTGTGGCCTGATTAATTAGTAGACACAGTATAAACAAATGACAGGCCAAGATCTGTGTCGCAATTTTGGTAAAAAGGGTGAAAAAACACATATTTTCTGAATACGGATATAGGAAGATGAATTTGGAGGAACGCTTTCGAATTCGGTTCTAGAATTCAGATATTGGAAGTTCAGATCTGAGAAGTTTAACTGTTAGGAAACATAAATGGCGTGACTCAGATCTGCTGACCTTTGTGTTCCACTCTTCAGTAAACAACCTTTGCCATGCGAATCGACCAGTCAGATCACAGCATTTACCCACAACTTATTACGATTAAGTATAGAGCTACTTATAAACTTTTCGACGAAATACCAAAATATGTGCACATTGTACATACATTTACATATTTGTTTGTGGGCATGTTTATTTCGATGCTGTTTGATGATGCTTATCAAGAGCATCATCATTATCATCATCAGCATTTTCATTGTCACCATAACCATCATCATATCATCACCACCATCAACAGAAACATAAGCATAATCATATATCATCATCATCATCATCATCATCATCATCATCATCATCATCATCATCATCATCACCACCACCACCACCACCACCACCACCACCATCATCATCATCATCATCATCATCATCATCATCATCATCATTATCATTATCATCATCATCATCATCGTCATCATCACTATTATCACCACCATCATCATCATCAGGATCGTCATCAACATTATCATCATCATCATCATCATTATCATCATCATCAACTGCATTATAATCATCGTCATCTGCATTGGTATCATCATTATTATTGTAGTTGTTACACGATTTCTAAATAACTAAAACACACCCAAACTTTATTCACATATGTCAATGATTTTAGAGAAGATGACGTTAATGACGTCAGACTAGAAGTGTTGTTCACTTTCGTCCGCTGATTCTTGAAGAAGAGAAATCTGTCTGAAGTTTAATCATCTCAAAATGGTGAACTCACATTGGACAAGATATAGCCTCTCTGTAGAATGAAATTGCCTAGAAAGTTGTAAATTATGGTTAAAATGAAACTGCTGTAAACTGATGCTCACCAATATTTGTTTGATTTAAAAGTTTTTGTATGATGTGCAATAATTAATGTAAAATTTAGGTTTCTAATTAATTTGATTTAAAAAAAAATTAATTAATTAATTAATTTTTACAATGATGAATTGCAGAACCGAGTTGGAAGGTGAAAGAATCGACTTGAATCTAGGACAAAACCCAACTGGACATAACCCGACCGGACATAACCGGACTAGAAAAAAAACGACATTCTATATATATAATGAAATCAATGGAATTAAAGTGCAGTGAGAATATTGCAATTAACCTGCTAAATTGCAATTGAGATATTAAAGATATTAATATATAATGAAATCAAATGAACGTGTGGTGATCAGATTACAATTTGTCAACACCTGTGTAACTGCAGTTAAAAATTCAAACGTCTCAATCAATTTATCATTGACATTAACTATACCTTTCATCACACATTAAAGGGTTTTTATTGTATCAAGCACATTCGTCATTCTTTTGCAACTGTTTCTCAAACATATCAATTAAATTTTTGTAAAGGTTGATCAAACACACCATTCACTTCTTTATGATATTTCTCCAGCCGGGTTTTGCCCTAGTCGGGATTTTTCTAGTCGGGTTTTGTCCGGTCAGTTCAGTTGGTTTGAGAGTTGATCTAGTAATTCCAGAGTCCAGAACTCGACTCCGGCTAGGGGTGGTAAGCGTGGGACTGGTAACCTTAGCTAGACGAAAGCAGCGGGCTGGATCACTTATCACGAAATTCAAAATTAATTCGAGCTCAGTCTTTCCGTCTGTTTTCAGAATGTTATATTATACACAAGAGCAAAATTTGCAAGAGGCAAAAATTGCAGACTTAAAATTCTGCAATTTTTTCCATTATGTCACTATATCTGGTACACTTTTAACATCCTCAGTTTGATAGCGGTGATTGCTTCAGTGCGGTATTTTCTGTTAGAGTGCTACTACTGTAATGTAGTTATTACTGTGGTGCATTGATTAATGTTTTGTGTTGATTACTGCAGTGCATTGATTACTGTGGTGCGTTGATTACTGTAGTGTGGTGATTATTGCAGTTTGCTGATTACTGTGGTGCGGCGATTCTATGGCGTGGTGATTACTGTAGTGAAGAGGTTACCATAATGCGTCAATTATATGAGATCGATGAAATTCACCTAAAAATAAAAATTTTTCCTGGTAGAAAAGATTTAATATTTAAACCCTTGTTTCATGTATAATGACTTAAGAATTGACCAGTTTACCTTCCTCGTCAGTCTCGATTTTTGTCCGACCACTGAAGCCTTTCCCTTAATCGTCAGTTTTGATTGTTTTCCGACCACTGATTGGTCCGACCATCAGTTTTGATTGTTGTCCGACCACTGTCCGACCAGACCTTGTCCTACCTCGCCCCCTTTGTCCTACCATTCCTTTGAGAAGAATTCTTTGAAGGCGATCTTGACGTATAATTAGCCATAAAAGCAGGCCAATTTGCAGCTTTAGTACTAAATGATTTCTAAAAATGCTATTATTTTGCATTTTTTAATACAAGCTTGGCCTTTACCTGTGTTTCGTTCCTTTGGAAAAAGCGAGACCCTTGGAGAAGAGCAGTGGAAAAAACGAGATGGATCTTACCAACGCCGCTGTTAAAATTAACTAAGATTTCTTAAAAATAGTTTGTGTGTCACGTAAAATCAGTCCATCTTTTCACACAAAGCTTGATCTGTAGCCTTGTTAGGAAGTAGTGCAAAATATATCGTTAACAAAATTAGGTAAATAATCACAAAAATATATCAATAAGTTGCACAATATAAATTGCTTGTTTCACTAACGCAGCAATTTTCACAATTTATCACTGTAACGTAAAATAAATAACAAGCCAAGAAGATATTTGATTGAATAACAGGAGCGAGAGGAATTAACCATCTCTTTATAAGTTGCCATTTTTTATCACCCAGTGTTACGAAGCGTGGCCAAAAAACGTGGAGAAAGGGAGGGACAATTTAGCAGATAGAAGAGGTCTACAATTTCCTTTTCAAAAGGGGTCTTAAGTTTCTATCTGCTCTCCCGCTTTTTGACAATAAAGCATGATCTACAGAAATTGCCTTTCGCATGTGGTGAAATGGGTCTCATTTTTGCTCTTAGCGATCGTTGATGATTAGTTCAGTTGATTTGGTTTTCAGCATTTAGAGGTTGCTTTAAAGCTATTTACACACGTGTAACCAGTTCGAAAATGAGTATCCCCTGTCCCGCTCGAGTTATTTTATTAGCTGGAAAATAGCAACTGTGGGAGCACCGGACGAATACATTTCACAAGTCACATAAAAAGAATTAGTGACTAAACTGACGTATATTCGCATAGCCGTACTCACGTCACGTCACACTACACACTGTTGAAAGAGTGTACTTCGGGTTGTTTTTCATGGACGCCAGTTTATTTAGATTATGTATGTGTATTATACAAGCGAGTGGTCCAAAAACTAGTGTAACTGATGAGCTCTTGAATATGCATAAAGTGATTAGCATTATCCAATCAAACTGCGATCCGGACCATCCGGGTACTTAGTTCGGCAGCCATATTGAATCTTACGGATACGACGTACGAAAAATCGGATATGTTATGTAATTAACGGATACTTAAGAGGCGAAAAGGTACAGTTATAGCCCAACATTTTCCCCGAGTCGAGGCTTTGTCACAATAAAGGTTTTTAAGTAGAGTACCGATTCACACCTTGCTCGTTCCAAAGATCGTGTATAATTCCGTTATATTCGTAGTGAAAACTGCATTTTTCGCGTACGTTAAACAACATTTGAGCATTACGTATTAAGTTACATTTGTCTGTCTGTCATTTGCAGTTTTTCACGGTGTCATGCGGTCCGTCTGGACGTTTCGAAATAAAAAGACATCATTTGAGAACAGTTCGTCTCATTTCGCTTTCTAACGGTCTACCTCATAGCCCGTTATAGTAAAAAACTTTTCTACCCCGTTGATCTACCGCTGCTCCAAAGCCGAGATTTCAACCACCGAATTCAAGATGACAGCGACAAGTTACGGGTAGTTTCTGGTGCAGAATCAGAGACAGGTAACCTGGATATGTTCTCCGCGTTCAACATCGAAATTGCCTTTACAGGTACTGCACATGCAGGTACTGCACATACAGATACTGCACAACCATACACAAAACCAAGGACTACACACGAGCGGGCGATGAAGTAAGTTTTGTGACTTTAACCTTTTCACGGTAAAAGTGTTTGGACTTGGAACAGTCGTGTAACATTAGCAATACTTGAATTAAAGATATACCTTCAACGAAAGAATATTATCTATGGTGTAACATTTAAATATCCGTGTTTTAATATTTGCCTGATAAGTTATCGGCTATGCTTACATGTCACAGTAAATACTAAGTAAAACGCCACAACTTATTTTCGCGTGTACAAGGTGGATTGCAGAAATTGCTACCCCCTTCGCTATTTTTGTGGGAAGCCCCCCTGGAGGGAAGGCCCCATTGCGTCATCGTTAGGTATTTATGCTAGCACCCTTGATCACATACCGCAACCTTTATTTTTTGCGCAATTTTATGGTCCAGGCGGTTACCTGAAAGCTACATCCCTTGTGCTGTGATGACTTATTTAGTATTTACGTGGTACATTGGTGTGATCGCTATATCAGTGTCTATCCAAAGAGCAAAACGTAGTTGTTGAACATCGCTTGATTCTAATCACTTAGCATATAATTTTCTAAATTTGGGTTTTAGCCAGAACCGCTTAAATTTTAAAGTTTACCAATTGAGTTTCGCAGTCTGACAGTTGAGCTTTTCGGTTTGATATAATGAGTGAACGTGGACATTTATACGTGGTTACTTATTTCAACTGTAACTGTAACAGTATTGATTGATGTTAAATATGCGGAAGGTTTTAAAATAGTATACTTCTGTCCAGAAAAAGGGGAAAACAGGTGGCACAAGACTGGCTATAAGTTCGCAAATGGATTCCGTTCAGAAACAACCTGTAGTAAGTGCGGTACAGATTCCACTACCAGCCACTTCATCTGAGAGCGAGATCAGTATGATAGCCTTAGATGAAAACAATGAAAGCTCAGTGTTAGAGCAATTGTTTGAACAAGGCTCTGTAGGTGGACAAACAGAAGCCACTCTACAAAATGATAATGTAAATCCAGTTTCTAAAGCTCAAAGCGAGCTTAAACAGCAAGACAGGTCAACACGACAGAGACTGCCTACGGATCGTGGTTTACAATACCAACGAGATATCCGACAATGCAGATTAAGGGCGGAAATCGCCAAGTGGAGACGCCGAGCTGACGACACCTGCTGGCTGAATGTGACGATGTAGACATTCTTTCAAAGCAGAGAAAGGTCCTGCTTGAATCAGTACAAAACGTGCAAGATGCCGCAGAAAGCCTGTCTCATGTATCAATTGTACAGGAACCAATAGAAAACATCTAGAATGAGACACGGAAATTACGGCAAAACATCAACGCTAAGATTTGAGATTTGAAGAAGGAAATTCGTTCAATTAGTTCAAAAAGGTCGAGAATAACGTCGAAGGGATCAGTTTCTTTAGGCCGGTCTGTTAAGACCATGAAAGTAGAAGCAGCAGCTAGAGCGGCAGAGATCTAGATACGTCTCAAGTATCACGAGGCCGAACACGAAATCAAGAACCAAGAGGCAAAAGTTGAGTTACAGAAACAGTTAGACATGGTAAATGCACGCCTGCAAGCCATTGCGGAAACTGATAAGGAGGAAAAACACTGATGACACTACCTGAAGAAGAAGAAGAAGAAGATGTCAAGCGTCGTGTTGAGGGTTTTATCCGCGCCATACCGGCTGAAAATGTCCGTTCATGTGCTGCAGCGGCAGTAACCTCAGTTGATATCGTAGTGGTTGGTCATCCGGGCTTAGTGTCTACTGCAGACGCACCAGTGCCAGTAACAGGTCCGGTATCAATGCCACCTACAAGTACTTCCTTCACACTTCCAGTTGTGACAACATGGGATCAGATAAGCGATACGGCAAGGTATACACATACGCTGCCATCGGCAACCGCTCCAATTACGTTTGTTACAGTTTCTACTGTTTCGTTCTCGACATCAAATGCAGTGTTCTCCTCGGTAACTTCACCGATTTTCTCGACTCGAGCGAGTTCAGTACCGTCGCATGATCTAAGGCCAGGTCAGTCTTTGAACCCCAGTGCGCCTCAATTTATACCTTCGTCTCTGTTGGGTAGGCCGCCATTTTTGGTGATGCGTATTCAGTGCCTAGTGGAAATGTACAGTCATTCGTTGAGACTTCTCAGTATTTGGGTTTGATCCCACAGCATCTCTTACCAAGTAGTCAACAATATGCAACGATGTCTGTTCCTTCAGATTTCGGCTCTGCCATGGATAGCAGCACAAGGGTCATGGCGGATTTGGCGGCACAGCTTCATATTAGCAGGATTCCAGTCCCGGAACCCCCTGTGTTTTCTGGCAATCCTCTTGATTACGCTTAGTGGAAGAGTGCTTTCGAAAACCTGATTGAGCAGAAGCAGGTACCGACTGCTGAAAGGATTCACTACTTAGAGATATCTGGGTGGGAAGGCGCGTGAGTGTGTAGAAGGCTATTTTCTCTAAAGCTCTGAATCGCCATTTGCTGAAGCCTAGGATCTTCTGGACAAGAGATTTAGAGACCCCTTCGTTATACAGAATGCTTTTAAGGAAAGTTGGAAAGCTATCCCAAAATTCAACCTCGTGATTACACATCACTGCGAAAATTTTCAGACTTCTTACGGCAATGTTTAGCGGCTTCAAATGTAATACCGAGCATGTTTTCACTGAACGATATAGGAGAAAACAAGCGAATGCAAGAAAAGTTGCCGGAATGGGTTGTGAGAAGGTGAGCTCGGATTGTCGCAGACCACAAACGCTCCGGGTCCTTTCCATTTTTCAAGGTCTTCCTTGCCTCACTGGTTTCGGAGTCAGATATGGCTTGTGACCCATGCATCTTCTCATGGTCAGATCAAGGCGACAAGACTGTTAAAGGGAACAAATCACAAAGTAGTCGCCACGTACTGTCTGCCAGTGCTAATGAAGAAGCCAATGCTGAAAAGACAGAGAAGAAGAATGAAAGGCTTCCAGGAAAGAAAGACAAATACAAGGGCAAAGGTTCAAAGAAACCGCAAAAGGATGCCGAAGTCAAAGCAAACACAGTCAAGAAGGAATTCATATTCTGTAAACAGGAACATGCATTAGATTTGTATGAAAGGTTCCTAGAGAAATCCGTAGATGACCGTAAAAATATGCCACAGAAAATAGACTCTGTTACGCATATTTAAAGCCGAGCCACATATCAAAGAAATGTCGAGCCAGGGCGACATGCAGAACATGTTCTAGGAAGCATCCCACGCGTCTCGACAACTTTGTGAAAGACCAGGCAGAAGAAGACACAACATCTCACGACATAATTGTGCCCAAATCAGTCGTTCATGCAGCGAACAGTTACGGTATATCTTTTGGTAGTTCTTCTTCGATGATATTGCCTATGTATGTATCCATTGGGGAAGGTTCAGGAGATGAGCGTCTAGTCTATGCTGTACTGGACACTCAGTGAGACGCGTGCTTTTTCTCACAACGCACAGGTTTAACACTGAATGTATCTGGATCAAAAGTCAAATTGCGGCCGTCAACATTATCGGCAAAGGAGGAGGTTATCTGCACGGAAAAGATATCGGATATCTACGTTCGTGGTTACAATTCCGTGCACAGATCAAAATTGCCACCAACGTTTACAAGGCCAGACATTCCAGTAAATCGTGCGCACATACCTGCACCTGACACAGCAAAAATGTGGCCGTACTTGGAATGCATTGCCGATGAGATGGTGCCTTTACAGGATATAGAAATCGAATTATTTATTGGTTACAACTTCAAACGTCTGCTCATACCTAGAGAAGTCACCGCCCCGGAAGAAGATGGCCCATTCGCACAGAGAACGGACGTAGGGTTGGGCATCATCGAAAAGACTTCTGGAGAAAGCGATTCCAGTAGCACGTGCGTCCGCATTTCTACGAATGCCTTTGCCACTTAAACAACCGGTACCGAAGCTTCCAAATAATCAAGTTCAAGCTCTGTCTCGGCTCTCACTACTTCAGAAGAAGTTTGAACGCAATCCTAAGTTTGGAAAAGATTACACCGCCTTTATGGAAGAAATAATCGCGAAGGGCTTTGCGGAGCTAATTGAGGAACCCGATGCCTCAGCTGAAGGACACAATGTATGGTACATCCGACCCCACATTCCATCCTTAGAAAAAGAAAATCAGAGTGGTTTTTGACTGTGGCGCCCGCTTTGAGTCTATCAGCTTGAACGACCTGCTCCTACCTGGACCGGACTTGACCAATGACCTATTATGAATTCTTCCGGAAAGAAGACTGCCATCACGTGTGATATTCAAAAAATGTTCTATCAGTTCGAAGTATACAAGGAAGATAGAGATTACCTACGGTTTGCGTGGTGGCCTGGAGGAGAAACCTCGCTTAAACCAAAGATTTTCCGTATGACTGTTCATCTATTTGGAGCAAGCTCATCACCGGCGCGTTCCAATTACGGATTGAAGCAAGCGGCCGAGGAAAGCGAAGCAGAATATGGATCTCCAGCGGCAAATTTTGTCATTTCAAATTTCTACTTAGATAACGGGCTGGCCAGTACAGCATCGGTAGAAGAGGCTATTGATCTATTTGCTAGTACAAAGGCGATGTGTGCTAAGGCATGGCTAAGACTTCACAAATTTGCGACCAATTCTGCAGAAGTTTTACTTTCCATTCCAGAAGAAGACGGAGCGGATGGAATGCAGAACTTAGACTTCCCTCGTGCAGACACTTTGATAGAGCGTGCTCTAAGTCTAGAATGGAATATCAAGCTCGACTGGTTTTCCATAATCATGAAGGACAGGCCTCTGACGTGCCGAGGATTGTTATCTGCTGTCACGTCTCTGTTTGACCCCTTAGGACTGCTGTCCCCAGTCATTCTAGCAGAAAAACAGATCTTACAAGATATATGCAGACTCCAGCTTCATTGGGAGGCAGCGTTACCAACTAATATCGTGACACGTTGGGAAGCATGGCGCAAGGATCTTCATCAGTTAGAAACCATGAAGGTGCCGAGATGCTACAAGCCTACCGATTTTGGAGCAGTGAAGGAGATTCAGCTTCATCACTTTAGCGATGCTAGCCAAATAGGCTATGGACAGTGTTCATACGTACGCATGGTTGACAACATAAACCGAGTGAATTGTTCTTTAGTAATGGCGAAAGCTAGAGTTGCTCCTGTACGACCGGTAACAATTCCCAGAATGGAATTTACGGCAGCCGTTTTGGCCATTCGTATCGGCGAAGACAACTTGACTATCAAAACGTTTCGGAGGTTTACTGGACTGACAGCGACGTAGTGCTCGGATATATATCAAATGACGCGCGCCGATTCCACGTATTCGACAAATCGCGTGACACAAATCAGGGAACATAGCAATCCATCTCAGTGGCGACATGTTGACAAGGCGAAGAACCCTTCAGATATGGCATCGCGAGGTACTACTGTTAAAACGCTAATGACGAAGCCAGAATGGTTTGTCGGCCCTGAATTCCTTTGGAGACAAGATCTTCCTGAAGTTAAAATAACACCTGCTATCATCGACGATGATCCAAGAGTAAAAAGAGTTCTGGCATCATCAACTCGTGAGGTCAAAGCAAATATGGTTGTTCGATTAGAGAGATTTTCAAACTGGTATAACGCTAAAAGAGCAGTAGCTAATTGTCTGCGGTATATGCGAATTCTGCGAGAGTCAGTAAGAAACTGACTTCCGACCATATACCAGCTACAGCGGTTAAGGATTTGTGTTGTGCTGAAGTTCTGATATTGAGAATAGCACATGCAGCTTCTTTCGGTGAGCAGATAAGACTTCTTGCGAGGAACACAAGTAAGGGAAGCATTCAACCAAAACAGCTAACAAGGTGAGATTCTCTGTGTAAGTTAGACCCTCTGTTAGACAGCAATCGTCACTAGCAGATCGAGAGAAGCACCCAATCATTATCCCAAAGCACAGCCACGTTACGCAACTCATCGTCAGGTTTTGTCATCAGAAAATCAACCATCAAGGAAGAGGGATGACAGTGAACCAAATTCGATCCAAGGGATTTTGGATAATAGGCTGCCCTCGAGTAGTGAGATTATATATCTCAAGGTGCGTGGTATGCCGCAAATGGCGCCGCAGTGCACAGACATAGAAAATGGCTGCTCTGGCTAAAGATCGCGTTGAACCATCGGCGCCGTTTTATTACTGCGTGGTTGATCTGTACGGGCCGTTTCTAATAAAGGAAGGAAGAAAAGTGCTTAAACGGTACGGTGTGCTCTTCACCTGCCTTGCCAGCAGAGCAGTGCACATTGAGACGGCCAACTCATTAAGCACCGACTCGTTCATTAACTGCTTACAATGGATGATGGCTATCCGAGGGCCCATTTGACAGTTACGATGCGATCAGGGGACGAACTTTGTCGGTGCAAAATTGGAGTTTCAACGTGAACACGAGAAGATGGATCAAGGCAAAGTCGCCCAATTCCTGCATAAAAATGGTTGTGATTTTATTGAGTTTAAAATGAATGTGCCATCAGCTTCGCATATGGGAGGTCCATGGGAACGCCAGATAAGATCAGCTCGATCCATACTCGTAGTTCTAATGGAGCAGTGTGGAACGCAGCTGAATGATGAATCACTCAGGACGTTCCTGCATGAAACGGCGAACATCATTAACTCAAGACCCCTCACAGTGGATAACATAAACGACCCATTGAGTCTGAGACCACTGACGCCCAACCATATTCTAACCATATCCTAGTTTTACCGCCACCCGGCGTCTTCGTTAAAGAATACATGTATCTGCGTAAAATATGGAGACGGGTACAGCATCTGCTAAACATGTTTTGGTTGAGGTGGAAAAGGGATTTTTTTCAGACCTTGCAGACGAGACAAAAGTGGATCTCACAAAAGAGAAATCTGCAAAAAGGAGAAATAGCAGTTATTTGCGACGATAATCTACCGCGAAACCAATGATCACTAGGCAGTATTGATGAGTTAATTCCCTCCAAAGATGGTGGTGTGCGAGAAGTAGGGGTAAGAGTTGGCGATTCTACATTAGATCGCAGCGGAAAAAGAACGAAAACACCAACTGTACTCGAACGTCCAATACATAAATTAGTGCTTTTCTTAGAGAGAGACCAGGGAATCCCCGACGAGGAGCCTCAACAATCTGCGACTTAATACCGACTTCAAGAGTATATTAAGCACTTTGCAGACTCAGTATCTGTGTTATATGAGCGCGTCGTGGCTATTTTCGCTCACTTTCGTCTGTTTCTTCGAAAGCATTTTATGAACTGATCTTATTGCTTTTCGCCAGTCATAAGTGCCGTTTTCAATTTCGACAAAACCCAAGATGATCCATCCTTCCGTGTATTGTGTATATGTGTGTTAAATTCGAATATATTGAATTCGATATGTAAAGAGTGTTGCCATTGTGATACGTTCGCCTTTGGGTATAACGTTAACTACGTATTTGCACTGACGTTACATAATGTTATGCAAACTGTGCAAACACTGCAGCTCGTTCATTTATATGTTCGTACGTGTTCGTACGGTATCTGCATGTACGTAATGTATTTGATATTATGTACCTCGCATTTGATATTGTAAACATAACGTGAAGTCGCTATGCGTCTAGTAGACGTGGTTAAACTTAGTTTATAAGTATAGTTTAAGTAACGACGTAACGATAATAAAGAGCAAATATAATTTGCATAAAGGTTTTAAAAATCACGTATGATTTTTGAGGAGCAATGTAACTGATGAGCTCTTGAATATGCATAAAGCGATTAGCATTATCCAATCAAACTGCGATCCGGACCATCCGGGTACTTAGTTCGGCAGCCATATTGAATCTTACGGATGCGAAGTACGAAAAATCGGATATGTTATGTAATTAACGGATACTTAAGAGGCGAAAAAGGTACAGTTATAGCCCAACATTTTTCCTATGTTTTATAGATCATACTATTATAAAATATTTCAGGATTCGAATCAGGGATTTGTCACAATAAAGGCTTTTAAGTAGAGTACCGATTCACACCTTGCTCGTTCCAAAGATCGTGTATAATTCCGTTATATTCGTGGTGAAAAACTGCATTTTTCGCATTTGCAGTTTTTTACGGTGTCATGCGGTCCGTCTGGAGGTTTCGAAATAAAGGGACATCAGTTGAGAACAATTCGTCTCATTTCGCTTTCTAACGGTCTACCTCGCAGCCCGTTTTAACTAGACATGTACAAAATATGGCAATTTTTACTTTCGGTTTTGATTGCCAGTTCCATTGGATTATGTAAGTGTATCAAACAAACACGTGGCCGGAAAACTAGAATTGCACAAAATAAGGCAATGTTCATATTCGGGTTGTTTTCTATGGACGCCAGTTTATTTAGATTATATGATTGTATGATACAAGCGGATGGCCCAAAAAAACTAGAATTGTACAAAATACAGCAATTTTCACCATCGAGTTGTTTTCTATGGACGCTTTAATTTACAGTACACTTAGAACGTGAATGAAGAAGTGATCAGTAGAAAAAAGTAAAACAGTCCCTATGATTTACGCATACATTATTTAACATTAAAGGGAGTAATCGGATTGTAATTTTACAATTGGCCCGTATGCATAAAGCACAAAAATCGCCAATAGCCTTAATAGCTAACGCAATCTTAGCGGGTATCAGTAGCGTCTTATGAATACAACCCCATGAGAGGTAATGACTGTTTTATTTGCTAGCATTTCGATGAACACATTAACAAAACTGTGACATATTCCATCCATTTTCCATTTACTTGCAATTTTCTACTGACAAGCATACTACAATTTTAAAAGCTCAACTGTGGATGATTTTAACTGGAAATTGGCAAATAACTGGAAATCGGTCAATTGCATAAATTTGGAATCTCATATGTGGATTGAGTTTGTAATTGCGTGGCTTGTATGGTAGTATTTTTCTATTCTACTATCCATTATCCCTTTACTACCCCATATCCAGTTACTCCCTTTACTGTACAATATCCTGGCTTACTTCTCTACCTAACCAGTACCAACGCTTCCACCCGTACTAACCAGTGCCATAGCTTATTCTCTTTTCTAATCCATGTCTAGACTTGGTCCCGTTACAAACCTATATGCCAGTCCATGTCCAGACTTGGTCCCGTTACAAACCTATATGCCAGTCCATGTCCAGACTTGGTCCCGTTACAAACCTATATGCCAGTCCATGTCCAGTTACTTGATTTACTGCACAATATTTAGTCATGCTCCTCTTACTTACCAAAACCATACCCAGAGTAGTTCTCTTTATTAGCCCACATCCACAGGCTTATTCCCCTTTATAAGCCATAATTGATCACATCCAGGCTACTCGGCTAATTCACCCATATTTCAGGCTTTCTGTCCTTAAAAATAACAGGCTTTCTATCCTTACTATCCTTTAGGCTTGTTCACATTTCTGCCCCATAGCACGGCTTACTTTCTTTTGCTTTCCCATATCCAGGCCTGCTCCCCTTCCTCCAATATCGAACATGTTTTAATTGAGTTTCTTTTCGTACAAATTATTGGCAATATTCAAACAAAACAGAGGACAGATTACGGAACATATTGCAGGACAATTCCAGCCGTTTCACTTTAAAATAGGAAGAAAGAGATAGAAAGAACTTGAAAAACATAAAAGCAACTCTAAAAGATAAAGATAACAACATGGTATTTGAGGAGGTCAAAGGCTTTCAGATATCTGACTATGTAGTCTTTGTATTTGTTGTGGTGACGTCATTCCTCATTGGCGTTTATTACGCCACCTGCAAAAAAAGCAACACAACTGAGGAATATCTAATGGCTGGGCGAGAGATGAGGATTATTCCCACCGGAATCTCTACCATAGTGTCATACATTTCAGCTATCAGCCTTCTAGGATATTCTGCGGAATCGTATTATCACAACATCACTGTCTGCTTCGGGCTGCTCGGTTATGTCATTGCAGCGTTGGTTGCGGCGGGGTTGTTTGTGCCACTGTTTTATCCACTGAAGCTGACTAGTGTGGACCAGGTGAGCCACAATAGGGATAGGTCATGCTTCTGGATGATGTATTTTGCATTTAAAAAGGCCTGCTAACAAAAGACAGCTAACGAAGACCTGCTAACATAATGACAAAAACGATGTGCTCATTTGCCTTTCCCAACTGTCTGAATCAAATACAAAACACATTAACCCTTGATCTGTCGCTATTATAACACAAACAAATCATATTATGCTTTACATAATCAAACAGACAAATAAACTTCACGTAACACACAGCTGGGTTAACAATGTGTAGTGCAGTGAGGTTATTTCGATTATCGCTATTTACTTTATTTATTTATCTAAGACACGATTCAGTGAGTTTGTGTTATAATAGCGATAGCGATACGACAGGCGTTCCACATGTCCCTATGATAGTATTCTAGAGCTATTTTTAGCTATCATTATTTTAATAGCTCCAGCGCCGATCGACATGGCTTCTGAATTTTCAGCTAATTCCTTCAATAATATTTTTTTAATAGCTAAGATCTTCTTTGATAAGACTGCTTCTTCGTATTAAAAACAAAAACTAATTTTTGCTATCCAGAAAGTTTTGTCAAAATGTCTACAAGGCAATATCTTCCATCAGCCCCCTCGTTCACAAATTACATTACGAAATCTAGCGAAATACGCGGATAAGCGCATACCGTATGTGTGTTTGAAATATCTTCCAATCAAACACAACCGACAGGTCATTCTTCTGCACTGTGACGCGACGCTACGCTCAAAGCGGATGCGTTATATCCACGTAACCGAGCAACAAGGATATTGTAAACAATTATACAAGACATATAAATACCCATGTACCTACCATATTTTAAATATCCCAGAGAAGTACAACACAAGTAAATTACAATAGATAGTTATAACATAGCACTATGAAATAAAAAAAAAGAGAAGTCAGTTTTCGTATTGTTAACACTCGCCATGTTCGTACCTTTCACACTCGCCTCCCTCGCTCGTACTATTGACAGTCGCCTTTCTTGCTGGTACTGTTGACAATCGCCACCGAATGCACTCACATTTGACAGCTGCCTCCCATGCTCGTACTGTTGACACTAGCCTCCCTTGCTCGTGCAGTTGAGGCTTGCTTCCCATGCTCGTCAAGCCTGACACTCATCTCAGATTCTTGTAATGCTGGCGGTAAAAGGCCCGAAAGGCTTTTTTGGACAAGTTAATTCATTGTTTTATTATTTTGAGAGTTTTGGCAATAGAATTAGTAGTAGCAACTTATTTCTAACTTTTGTGCTCAAAATACTTTAATACTAAATGTCAAAATCTGTCAACAAGGCGAAAATTATCAATTTACATTTCATTTTAATTTATTGTCTTTAAAGAAAGCAAGCAATAGTTTAATGTGTTTCAGAGCTGATGTTGTTTACTTTGTAATAAGGTTACAAAAGCTTTTTTCGGTGTTTCAGTATTTTTATCTACGCTACAAGTCACGGTCCGTCGTCTATGCAGGAATGGTTTTCCAGGTATTCAGCTTTATTTTCACTAACAGCGTGGTTTTGATAGGACCGGCAATCATGATGGAATCTGGTTTGTAAAAAATGCTAAATCTTAATTGAATTTTATTTTCAAACAATAATCGACTATGAACACCATGCATAGTCTTAACTAAGAGTAGCAATGATTACTTAGTGTGAGCAGTAATTAAGATTAGTAACTAAGAACAGTAACTAAGATTAGCAACTTAGAATAATAACTAAGAATAGTAACTAAGAGTAGTAGCTAAAACAGTAACTTAGAGCAGCAACTAAGAGTCATAGCTAAGAACAGTAACTGAGATTAGTAACTAAGAGTAATAATTAAGAGCAATAAGTAAGAGCGGTGACTACCAGAAGTAATGAAGAATAGTTACAAGGAATAATTTGCTTCACTTAGGAACAAAGAGTAGCAGCTAAGTATAGCATCTGAGAGTAGTAGCTTAGAGTAGTGACTAAGAATAGGAACCAAGAGAAGTAATTAAGAGCATTAAATAAGAGATTAACTGAGAATAGTCTGGGCCATAGTACTAGGACTTGGCCGGCTGTTAGCTATATACTCCTTTATTTATTTGATTTTGTCATTGTTTGTTACAGTTGTTGACTGACCTGTGTAGTACAGTAATAGGGCTCGGTCTGATGTCAACTTGCCAGTGTTTGCTTTTGTCATTTGTTGTTAAAGTGGCTGACTGGCAAGCCTGGAACACCGTATTCGGATTCAGCCTATCAATTATTTACTCATATATTGTTAAAGTATTTGTTAAAGTAGTTGCTTGGCTTTCCTGGGACACAACATTAGGACACGGCTTGCTGTCAATTATTTATTTATTTGTATATTTGATGTCCCTGTTTGTTACAGTAGCTGCCTGGCCTTCCTGGGCCACAGTATTGGGACTCGGCCTACTCTCAACTATCTACACCACCATAGTGAGAGAAATTTTTTGGCCACTAATTAATAGTAATTTAGTACGAAATTATGTCAGGTGAAACAGCAAATGATTTCAATATTAAAACTCTCTCGAAGGACAGCACAAATTTCCTTACTCGGTCTTTTATTTGTTCATCCGCATACAACACACTCTGTTTAATAAACAACAACCGTGGATACAAGATTTTATGCTGAAGGGGAGAGGCTTCAAACTGATTATTTTTAGTATCAGATTATATGAACAGCTCAAGATTTTATAGAACATTTCTTAGTAAACAGTGGTGTGGATCCCACCCCCAGTGACACTCTCACTCGACACCTTCAACCATTCCACCCACGTAATCCTCATCCCCGTTACCCCATCTACAGCAACCAAATTTTCGAACCAACCCCACCCTCTTGACCGCTCCCTCACAGCCGCACCCATCCCCCATGACTTTAACCCTCGTTCAGCGGACTCCTCCACCGATGTGATCTCCATTCTCACCGCGAATCCACACCATCCCTAACGCTCAACCTCATAGCTACACCACCTAACCCTTGACTTCAACCTTAACACTGGCAGCTAAACTATCCCATGATCCTCAATTTGTAACCCCAGCTTCAACCTACACCCCAAGAAAGCCCCTTCGGCGACCCACGTCGCTACCCCTACCCTGAAGAGATTACACCTCTGCTAAGCGGTATTTATTCTATTGTGAGGGGAGATTGATGTTTCTCTGTTCCAGGGAGGCTTTGCAGCAGTAATCTGGTCAGATGTTTTTCAAGCAGTTGTTATGATTGGCGGGGTATTAGCCATAGTCATTCTCGTATGGCAGTTCTTAATTCTTTATTTCCTTTATTTGTATAATAAATAATTTATATAAAGAATCCCTCTTTATATCATTTATTTATAATTATGCTTCACTTGCCTGAACTAAGCCAGTGGATTGGGTTATTTTTTGCGCCTTGTCCTTTTAAAAGTACTTATTTGTTTTCCATTACTGTGACCAAACACTGATATTGAAGTATAAGCATTTAAAAAGTATGTTTAAGTATAAGTTACCTCAAAGGAAATTGCCTTTTTGTCAATTTAAATAGTCATTCTCTACTCATCTTTAATCATATCTAATTGTAATTATAGAATTGCCTATGCTCCATCAGTAAATGTTTCCCATATATATCTTAATTGTAATTTGTTTCCCTGATTTTTTACTAATTGGAATACTTTACCGGGAGCATATTCCCAAATAGGTTATGGTAGATGCGGAAGAATGTGTAGAATGATTTTTTAAAATATCAGATCTCTTAACCCAGTCAAAACACAGTCTCTTAGGGTAATATCCGAAAGTGCAAACTGGTTTACTAAAATCTAACATGGCAACATGACATCATCAATAATATATCTATTTTTATTTTCAATGTTATCAATTGGTTTTGTTTACATTTTAAATCCATTTAGGGTACGACTCAAGTTGGAGGTGTTTCTGAAGTGTGGAAAATTTACGCTGAACAAGATCGATTGCAAGTGCAGTGAGTCAAAATATGCTATTAATGCCTACGTTTTAAAAATTGCAATTAAAGTGTATCAGTGTGTGCCGTTAGTCTATGTCTGAATTTCAATGATTGCAAGTAAGGTAAGTCAATATATGCGCTAAGCCAATGCTCAAGTATACATTTATTTTGCATAACTAAACCAATTTTATTGTTTTGCCATGAGTACCATTTTTATTTGTTTATTTGTGACATTTGGATAATGCACTAGAAACTCATAGTTTAATCATAAACTCATCCTTAGCTGAGCAGAATCTGACTATAGTCTCGGAATAGACCCGTAACAATATGATCATAGTCTTATTATATTCTGGTAATAGTCTAATCGATTATAATTTAGTTGAACTGACCTACTCTTGTTGTTTCTCTGACAATTCAATTTGCTTATATCTGACATCTTTATAATATACTACAAAAGGGAGACCATAGTATCATCCTAATCTGAGAAAAATCTAATCACAGCGTAATCCTAATCTGAGCATAGTCTGATTGTAGTTTAATCCTAATCTGACCATAGCCTAACAATCGTTTTGAATTGGGCCTGGTCATAGTCCCGTCATAATCTGATCATAGTCTGCTCATAGTCATAGTCCCATCATAGTCTGCTCATGAGTCTTATAATGCCCTCACCATAGTCTGATAGCCTTACCACCGTCTGATTATGGTATGATCATAGTTAGTCACACCCTGTGTGATTTGCCATTGCGCACAACGTGCCCTGACTCTTCTCCGAAATTATTTGACACAGGGAAACATTTGTGTAATATATTGCTTGATTTATTCAAGAAATCCATTTTGCTTGCATGTATAAACAAGACCATTTATCCCATGTATTTAAAAAAACTACGAATTTAGATAAAACAAATGTGCCTTTTTTGCCTAATAGAATTTACTTGCCTAATTTCTTAAATTTGTGAATGATTCAAGCACTGTTTAAGTTTTTTTCCAAAGATCTATATTTACTTTATTAAGTGATCATTCTCATGCATTAAATGGATTGCTCGACCCTTCTCCATGCGTGAAGTCCTTGAATATGCAGTTCGTATACCAAGGCTTTTTATTTTATTGTTTTTAGGCCGTAATGCGATTTTGTTATAGTGTGAATCCATCACCCACAGAGAGATCCACGGTATGGGGATTCAGCATAGGCTTTGGCTTTCTTTCCACTATCTTGGTTGGAATGCTACAGATTGGCGTGCAGCGCTACTGCGCTGTACCAAGCATGAGTGCAGCGAAGAAGTAAGTTCACTCACTCGATGTAACATAAGTGAGGCAAGGAACTTATCCCTGTCAGTGTAAATTGATTACAGAAAGAGGCGAGTAACCCTCACATTCAGTGAAACATGAGTTCGACAAGGAGGAACCTACCACACTCAGTAGAATAAAGGTATGGCAAAGAAATAACCTGTTGCACTCAGCGAAATATGGGTATGGCAAAAAAAGTAACCTGTCACACTCAGTGCGAAGTCAAACGCAGCTGTATCCAACCCAGTTTATTTTCAAGAAATGTCTTTCTTCTTCCAGAACTCCAGAAAGAAGAAGCACTTCTGTTGGCATGCTGTATATGAAATATACCGGAATCGCATGCTATGTTTGTGTGTTGTCTAGACAATGCCATAAATAACTTAACTGGAGCATTGAATAAATTGGAAGCACATTTTGTTTTTTTAATACTGGGATGGAGGCGGTGTGTAAATGAAACATTCTTGTGCTTAATTAATAATAATGATGACAATATATATATATATATATATATATATATATATATATATATATATATATATATATATATATATATATATATATATATATATATATTTCAAGAGCAGTGCTACTGACTATTCCCGGGAACATAGCTATGCAGTCGCTTGTCTACGTCACTGGCATTACAGCTCTTGCCTACTTTACCAAGCTAGGGTGTGATCCTCTAGAAGGCGGCTTCATTAGCAACATTAATCAGGTACAAATGCCAAGTGCCACGTTCATATATATATATATATATATATATATATATATATATATATATATATATATATATATATATATATATATATATATATACGATTTCACAACAAAATTTCATGTTATAATATTTTTTGCCTCCAAAAACCTGCCATATTACTAATAAGTAAAACCCCTCATATAATTTCTGGTATACTGTGTTTTAGACAGAACCGCTTTATGTGTTGTTTAGATAATACCGTTCTATGTGCTGAATGTGCTTCAGTACCACGCTGTTCCCGGCATTTTTGTCTCCGCTGTCATCTGCAGCTGTCTCAGGTACATGCACAACAATTATCTAACCACACTTTTAGCTAATTTGATTTTACGCGTATAAACAAAAATGCCTTTAAAACCTTTGTACATGTACAGCAATTAACTGACCACACTTTTATGTAATTTGACTTTACGCGTATAAACAAAAATGCCTTAAAAACCTTTGTACATGCACAGCAATTATCCGACAACACTTTTAGCTAATTTGATTTTACGCGTATAAACAAAAATGCCTTTAAAACCTTTGTACATGCACAGCAATTATCTGACCACACTTTTAGCTAATTTGACTTTACGCGTATAAACAAAAATGCCTTTAAAACCGTTGTACATGCATGTGATGAATGCTTATTTAAACTTAAGTTTAGTCAGATGTTTGTACCACATTGAAAAGAACACTGAGAGGTTCTTATGTATTCCCTATTCATAACACAGAAATCGTTTGGCGTTTTGAAACGACATCGTCCTCATTAAAAGAAAGACACCAAATCATCACCCCTCCACCCAAAAACAAATATTGAAGTAATATATTGACCAGTTTATAATGTATACTGTTGATTCACTTTTTGGTATAATTAATTGGAGACAGTATGCAAGATGTTTCATTTTAGCAACCTATCAAGCTGTTACAGTAGTATTTCAGCATTGGTTTATGAAGATATTCTAAAAGAAAAAATGGACAAACTGCCTGAAGAAAGGAAAGCATTGGTTACCAAAATGTTATGTAAGTAATCTGAAACGTAGACTTCTTAAAGCTTTAAAATTCGCTTGAATATTTGCTCACAAAAACGAGTTTGAGCTGCACCTTAGACCTTATATGAGGGCGTCGAGTGGAAAAGTTTGTTTGTATAATTTAAATTAGTGAAATAAACTGCTGACACATATTTGATAAAATACAAAAAAATGTACTAGCTTCTCATTGCACTTACTTAATTATATGCATCTTCCGTAGTGGTTCAAAGTGAGTTTGAGCCCAGACTCTTTTTGGACTTGAGTTTTACTTATTGAATCAGGAAATATTATAATTGGCTAAATTATATATTATATTCATTATAAATTATAAATTACATTCATGTACACACTTACATAAAGGAACGCAATGACCGATACACACATTGACCTAATGATCTTTGTGCACATTAATATAATAAGTCATGTACAGATTAACGTAACAACCCTTGTGCACAATGAGAAAATGACCATTTTATACATTAATCTAACCTTACACACTCCGTCAATGAACCTTTTACATGCTAATGCCTTCAACTATTCTGTTAAACAACAGTCATGATCCGTTCATACATAAAAACACCGCTTATGATTTAGCAGATTGCAACCTGCAAACCTATATTTTATGCTACTAATTACATTTGGACTACTTTATGCTATATATTGCAGGTTTCATTGCGGGAATTCTTTCCATTGCTTGCAGCTTTCTTGTGGCATATGTGGGCGGAACACTTATTAAGGTAAGATCTGTTTCAGAAATTATACCCCTGGGAGATATATGGGTGTTCGTAAACAATTCTGTAACAATGGCATTTAAACTGCTGTATGTTTATTATTTATGTGCTGATATGTTATACTTCCCCAGGGTAATAGGCTAATAGATAAGTATATAAGCATACTGGAGTAGATTATAAAACACGGTGTGTGGGGAGAACGGCGTCATACATATCGTATACAAGCTGCAGTGCTCGCACTTGAGCGCATGAAAATGCACTCCGCAGATATTTCATTACACAATAAGTACAAGAAAACGTTAACCGATATTTTGAACTATACATCGTCAAGTATGAGTAAAGTACACCGATGAGTCCACTGTAAAGAAAGTATACTCCTACATTGACCGCCATGTAAAACGATAGGGTTACAGTTACTTCTAGCGTAAACCATAGCAGAGAAACTATCAAGTATATCTTGTAAGTATTATAAACTGTATTTCGTAAAGGAACCCGGCTAGTAACTTGCGAAAAATATATCATAAACAATACCAGAATTAATACAAAAATGATACAATGTAATATATATATATATATATATATATATATATATATATATATATATATATATATATAATGCAAAGTCTTTGACACCGTGACATTATGACGTCACGGTGCGGTTTTGGGCAGACAATATAGTATACTATGCAATTGGACCAACGTAATACACTGGTTGTCTAGAGTATGCTAACACCAGTACACGTCACTTTAAGGTGGCGGTCTCTTTGACGAGCAACACCTTGGCACCGTTCGCTGTTCTCATCATCTGTGGAGCGCTTTCCCGTCGACCTAATTATAAGGTAAGGCGGTAGAGTAAGATTTGTTTGTCTGGTAAATCTCAAACATCAAGGGTTAAAATTTGGTCTGCCGTAGTAAGAAGACGTGATTGCGCTCCAGCTGCTTCAGCTAAGCGAACACATTTAGTATATCAATGATGTCGTTATTCTTAAAAACTAAGATGAATCATATAAATATAGATATGGGCTTCAGTCAGCCTCTATTTATATCGAAAAACATTAATTCAAAATATATTCCATTGAACTTTGTGAACTGGGAGAGCTAAATGAAAAATATTGAATGAACATCTCCCACCAGTGACTCTTCAGGATTCAATAAATATTCTCTAAAATATTTTATTATACACACCAAATTATAGCTGCGTTAACTTCAAAAGCAGGGGTGAATTCATATGGAGTTATAACGTGACGCTTGTCAAACCTATTTTGTTGTCATTCGCGTAATTGAGTAATTTTCCATCACCTTTTCATGTGACTCCAACGTTGCACACATTAAATAGGTAACGATATATTGCAATGCAATAAAAATATTTTTTGTATAAATATTTATTTTTTATTTATTATATAATGCTTAGAATTTGTCATTAGATTCTTGTTTAAATATCTTCACTTTCAACCCTACTAGTGTTTATCTGCAGTGCTTCTTTTGACTCTCAGTGTTTCACTGTTTCTAGGGAGTTTTCTTTGGGCTATTAGTGGTCCACTGTTCTCAGAAAGTGCTGTCTCGAACTAAAAGTGTATTACTGTTCTCAGGGTATTTTTGGGGTATCAGTATTCCAATGCACTTTTCTGTTATTTGTTAGCACATCCAGTGCAGTGTGCTTATCACTATGGCTTATCAGTGCCAAGTCAGAGGCTGTCTCTGGCCTATCAGAGTCCCATTGTTCTCAGGCAGTACTACTTATGATCAGTGAACCACTGTTCTCAGAAAGTGTCTTCTTTGGGATATCAGCGTTCCTCTTTTTTCAGGGAATCTTTCTCTTTCTATTAATGACCTGTTGTTCACAGGGAGTTCTTCTTGGGGCATTAGTGTCATTTATACTCACTGCTTGGTGTAGCATTGGAGCTCAAATATCTAACATAGTTCCATCAATAAAACCGACCGTTGCATATAATTCTTCCGCCGATGATCCCATAACTGACGACTGGTTCTACAATAACACAAGTACAGATATACAACCCACGACTGAGACGCATCTTATTGAATCGGTGTCGTAAGTAATCACATGAAAATTTGAATACAAAAGTATGAAACACTGAGGTAAAGTTATCTGTTAAAATTAAAATGCAAAAAACTGGGACGTGTACATACATGTACATACATAAGTAATCGCTAATAACGAAAACAAACACAAAAAAAATATAAAAAAATATACACATATAAGAGTATGTACAAATAAAGACCCAAATGAAGATTCAAAGACAGTTAAACGACATGTTCCCAAAGTGAAAAAGTAACCTTATATAGTAACCTCATCATTCAAAATAATTTCTTTACGCCTTGTACTTCTTACTTAAAATAATTTTATCTTGCTAGGGATGAAGACGAGCCGCTGTTCATATATAGGCTTTCCTATGTGTGGTACTTACCATTTGGTATCACCGCCGGAATGGTCACCACTTTTCTTCTCTCTCTCATTCCGCGTGAGCATATATTACTATTTCTCTATCTATTCGTTCATTTATATTTCCTTCTATCAAGCATATATTACCATACCTCTGGCAATTCGTTTATTCCTATTTCCTTCTATTCATCTTTTGTATCCCTTTCTATCTCTCTACTTATCTATATATATCCATTCCCCCTTTCCATTTTCCATATCCACAACTCCATTTCTAATTATTCCTGTGCCTAACTATTAAATTGGTTGCCTTGCTCTTGGTTCATCTTTTTGTTCTTCTGCTCTCTTATGTCCTACTGTGCCCTTTTATCTCTCCTGTTATGCCCTATTATGTACCTGCTCACTTTTCTACTTTCCTGTCAAATTCGCTCTCTGTCAGTCTATAAATCTCTTCATCTTTAAACCTAAAAACTAAATCTGAACCTAATCTGACATAACTTCGTTTTTTAATTATATCGTAATATTTCACAACATTGAATAACAGTACCTTCATAATTCTAAAGAAAAATGTTGTTTACAGATTTTAGAGAGAGTGATGTGAATGACGTAACACCGGAAGTGTTGTTTCCCTTTGTCCGTTACTTCCTGAGAAAACGAAATCCGAATTTCTTTATAATTGAACAAGATGAAGAGTTTAAATTAGAACACATGAGCGACAAAAACAGTGAAACGAATCCCATTAACACATAATCTTTTGTAAAACATTTCAAATAACAGAAGCTAATTTCTGGGATTTCTATTATAAGCTATAACAGTACGCAAATGTGTACAAAATGGCATCTTGAGTATAAAAATAGAGTATTTTTTTAGTGTTAAACGGAATCGATATCTATTAAACGAACTAAGCAAATTATAACAAATTAAAATTTTAAAAGTTGATTACGTTCACGATGATTATCAATGTTTAATATCTAAATGTGGTTTACTGTTGGTTTGGCGTGTCGCTATTTCCGGAAGGGTATGCGGTGTCTTTTCTTTGATACGTTATTCCCGATTACGCTTGAGTGAGTCTTTAATAGATAAAACATATCTTATTTTAATAAGGCTGTTCCGAATAGCGTGCAGTCTTTGCCCCACTACTTTGTACCCGTACCGACAAAATGAAGCGCTTCGCAAAATCAATTTCCTGTCTATTTCTCCAATGACTATGCAAATAGCGATCAACCGTGGAAGTGAATACAGATGCAGGATCCAATGTAATATATATCATATAATGTCCCATATATTTCTCTATTGTCTATGCAAATAGTGAGCAGCCATGGAAAGTAAATAGAGACGAAGGAGATAACATAATATAATATACAATATAGCAGAATATCCGATATATTTCTCTCATGACTATGTAAATAGCTAACAACCTTGAAAGTAAACACAAATGAAGGATAAAATATAACATATATTTCTCTAATGATTATGCAAATAGCGAACAGCCATGAAGGTTAAAAGAGATGCAGGATATTATATATATATATATATATATATATATATATATATATATATATATATATATATATATATATATATATATATTTATATTGATAATATGATATCTCATATATTTCTCTAATGACTATGTGAATAGCGAAGAACCATCAAAAGTAAATACAGATGCAGGATATAATATAATACATATAATGTAAAGTATTGTCCAATATATTTCTCTAATGATTATGATGATTATGTAAATAGCGAGTTACCATGGAAGGTAAATACAGATAGGGGTTAATGGAATGCACAGAGCAAACATTCCATTGTAATCAAACTCTTACAGAAATCGTCTGGAAAGGAATAGAAATATGGAACAGAAACAAGCACACCTTGTGTCAAAAAGCAGTACCATAGCAAGACGGTTAAGATTAGCTTCACAGTTATTTATATATTGACATAAGTTGTATATAACGCAAAAGTCATGAGCATATCTAGAAATAAGATTTTTTAATAATTCCAAAATTGACTTTAGCTGTCCAAATTGACACAGATCTAGAAAGCATGGTTATATACTTTATATTATTTCTTGCATTACATGTACGGTGGCAGTCTGAACGGACAGATTTTTTTCTTAAATATTACACAAGTGTGAACGAACAGAGTCCTTTCTTTAGTATTACTCAAGCCCAGAGCCCTTTCTTTAGTAGTAAATAATACTGAGTGGACGCAGTCCTTTCCTTAGTATTACATAAGTTTGAACGGACGTAGTCCTTTCTTTAGTATAGCACAAGCCTTAAAGTACAACACTACCTACAGCACGGGTAAATAGTTTTGTTTCGTTGTTATCAAACAGTTGACCTCTGATATCGAATGACCGATGCGATGGTTCAGGCGTTGCATTCACCCATCTTTCCAATCCGCCAACACTCGAAACATTCGACTGTTAGATTTCATGATTTAAAAAAGTTTTAGTGGTTAAGATGCTGCTTCTCTACTAAGTTGAACCACCCTTAAAATTCCCTTCATCAAAACATGTATACGCAACTGTCAGATCAAAATGTTATGCATAAACACATAGCGAAAATAATTTTTAAAATAGTTTCCATCTGTTAATGAATCTTACATCGCCATTGCATCGGCAGAATAAAAACGTCTTATGCACATCACAACAAACTGCCCATAGCGGATGACTGCTTGATAACAACTTGTTTTATTTCCTATTTGACATTTATATTATGAAGTGTTATCACAGCTGATGGTAGTCATAGTAAATTGATAGTTTTCACTCCTGTATTCAGATGGTCCTAAATCTTTATTACATATTACTTTACTAGCATCTAAAATAAGAAAAGAATTTTTATCTATTGTGTATAACAAGCATATATTTTATAAACAAATAACGCATTTCAGCAGAAATGTTAGTAATTAAAGCTGTAAAGCTTTTCTATGTATAGAGTTTTTCTATGTATAGAGAATATTGTGAAATATTATTTCATCAACATGTTATTTATTTAACATAAAATGTGATGATAATTATTCAGATGGGTTTTACTGATATAAATTTTATTTCGAAAATTAAAAAAAAAATGCCTTGTTGTTGAATTATTAACTTCTTGCTGGCCAGTTCAACAACCGCAGTTGCAATAAGCACAGTTACAATAACCATAATTACAATGACCCCAACTCAATTAACTTTACTTAACTTTGTATCGCACGAGTAGCAGAACAAATCACGGTTCATTTAAATTTTTCTGTTTCAAAATTTCAGGTAAATATATTTGATAATTGTAAGAGAAATTTTATATAGCACTGCATCGTTTGGTTTCAAGTGGAAAAATAAGAGTGGTATATGTTTTAGTAATTTATTTGTTTAATTTAGCTCAGTTGGTTTGACCGTTGGTGTGGTAATTCCAAGGTCAAAAACTCCTAGGAGATAAGCTTTGGATTGGGTATGCCTCAATTTCCTTCGCTATGCGAAAGCAGCTGGTTCGATTACGTGTCAACGAATGCCCACTTAGTCTTTCCATTTATTTTTAGCAACTATATTATATCATACATAGCAAAAAAAAAATCGTCAACTCGAAATTTTATAATATTTTTATTATGTCAATATATCTGATCCATCATTAACATTCTCAGCTTGATAGCAGTGATTACTTCAGTGCGGTGATTACTGTAGTGCTGTGACTACTCTAGCGGTTGATTACAGAAGTGCGGTGATTACTGCAGTGCGACGATTGCTTAGGGCGGTGATTACATCAGCATCAAAAAATTATCCATAAAATAATCATTATTGTGTTTTTGAAAAAAAGTTAGACCCCATTTCATGCATACTAACTTGTGAGTTGACCAATCAGTAAGCTAACGTCACACTTAGTATAACAGGAGTACGGCAAAAAGATCAGACACACGACACTTTCAGTTTAGCATGTGTAACCTTTTGTGAATTTAGCTGATATTTCTGGTCATTGTGTTCAGTCAGTTTAGTCAGTCAATGGAGTATCTGAAATATGCGACCATGGCAGTACTCCATCTCCTCCACTCCAGAGTGATTTTTTTTGCTCTTGTAGAATAGCACCCACGTTCATTCTTGGACGTGAATGCTATGTCCGACCACTGCAGCCTTCGCCTTACTCGTCATTCCCGAATATTGCCCGACCACTAAAGCCTTTGCTTCCTCTCTGGTCTCGATTGTTGGCCGGTCATTGTTGTCCTTCTACACTCCCTTTGCCATCAACCATCCCTTCTTTGAAGGCTGTTTTGGGAGTTAATTTGACAAAAGCAGGCCAATTTGCAGCTTTTATAGTTAACGTCCTTTAAAAGGTACTATTATTTAACATTTTTACCACAAGGCAGCCTTGGTCTTTTCCTGTATTCCTTCCCGTTGTAAAAAGATGGATCTGAACTTCCATTGGAGAAGAAGAGGCAAAAATTAGATCTTTCAATCCCTCTGCTAAGTAAATAATTACAATAATATATCAATAATCTAAACTATATGATATTGCTTATTTCACTAACACGAAGACGCTTCCACCCTCGAGCTCTCCAAAATCCTGCACCTCTCTTCCGCAACCTGCCTTGCCTGCGCTCCTGAGCAATCTTACCTCCCCCGCTCCCATCCACAACCGCCCCCCCCCCATTTCACTAACACAGCAACCCTGCCTTCAACTGCCCTCTCTCCAACTCCCCCTATTTCAACCAACCCTGCCTCCCCCTCTATCTCCCCGCAACTAACTCATATTTTCCAGGCATTCCCCACCCTTACCCTCCCTCAACATCATCCTCTCCCGCTTTTTACCTAACATAACACCTCTGTTCTCCAGACCCCCACAACGACCCCCTATTTAACTAACACACCAACCGCACTCCCGAGAGGCCCCTCGGTCTCTCCTGCAATCACCCCTATTTCATAAACACACCAACCCTGTCCCCGCTCCCCCTCTGTAACCACCCCTATTTTGCTAACACGCCATTTCTGCCTCCCCCGTGCTCTCCTCCAACCACCCCCTATTTCACTAACATACCAACCCTGCCTTCCCGCCCCTCAGCCCCCCCCCCTATTTCACTAACATACCAACCCCGCCTTACCCTGCAACCATCCCCAACTTTAATAACACACCAAATCTGGTTCTCCGCCCCTTCGAAACCACCCCTATTTCACTAATACACCAACCCTACCCCCTCCCCAACCGTCCCTATTTCACTAACACACCAACCGTATCTCCCCTCCTCCTTTCGTAACCACCCCTATTTCACCACCACATCAACCCTGAATCCCTGCCCCCTCCATCACCACCATCTCTTTCACTAACACACCAAGTAGTAACAGGTAGTGACAGGTAGTAATAAATTTCTTCTTTTATGGCACTTGTGTATGGTAATTATATATTCCGCACCTAGAATGAACCAAACTCATTAATTTTATCAAAGATAAAACCGAGTAGTCGCCGATACAGGGGTGGGAGGTGGAGGGGATTCAACAACAAAATTAGACCGGTAAACTTCGTGTATTTCACAAAAAAGGTTTAACTGGTATACTAGCCATAACCCCCTTCCCTAGACCAAAACCCGTGTTTGCCAATGCAGAACATGTAATAACCCCATACCATTAAATATATTCTTGTTTTTATGCGGCAAACTTTTCACAATTTATAACGGCAATGTAAAAGAAATAAAAAGCATGGACGGTATTTAATTATATAACAGAAGGGGAAAATTAAATGAATGTTTTTAAGAACACACAGTCACGGAAAGCATCCAGTAAACAACTTCATATGGGGGCCACTTGGTATCACCAAGTGTTACGAAGCGTGTCCAAAAAACGTGGAGAATCGGAGGGGTAATTTTGAGTCCAGACGAAGTATGGACAATTTGAGTGACAATTTCTTTTTTTAAAAAGGGGGTGCAAGTATCATTCTGTTATCCAGCTTTTTCTGAAAAGGATGTCCTACAGAAACTGCATTCCGCATGTGGTAAAAAGAGTAGTATTTGGTCCTTAGCATTCCGCATTTAGAGGTTGTTTGAAACTTATTAACACATATGTAACCAGTATGAAAGCGAATGTTCCCTGCCCCGCTTGGGTTATTTTATTAGCTGGAAAATATCGGTTGGGGGAGGAGAAAAGGTCTTTTCATTTTACAAGTGAATTGACGTTTGTTCTTTAGCGCTATACAAATGCAACAACATATTTTGACTGGTACATACGCTCGGAAGGTATGTTATGCTCACAGGGCACAACAATGAACCAAGGACTACCGTTTATATATGTAAGTGTATCATACAATCTCATGACCCAAAAAAAAACTCGACTTGCATAAAATTTCGTGTTGTTTTCTATGGGCAATTCGATTTGATTGTGTTCATTTGGATTATGCAAGTATATCATACAAACGCATGGCCCAGACACTAGACTTGCACAAAATACAGCAATTATCATTTTCGGTTTGTTTTCTATGAACGCTTCGTTTTGATTAACAGTTTATTTAGATTGTGTATAAAGAAGTAATAAGTAGGGAAAAAGTAAAACAGTAATACAGGCCTTTTGATTTAAGCATGCTTTATAGTTCGAATACACTTATGCACATTTAATCATTGGCCCGTATTCATAAAGCACAACTAGCTGATGCAATCTCTATCAGTACATCAGTACCGTCTTATGAATATGATTCCTTAAGATTTAACGGCTGTTTCTGTGCACGTTTCGTGGAAGACATCAACAAAAGTGCAACATATTCCATAGAGTTTGCGTTTATGTGGTAGGGTCTACTGACAAGCATACTGCAATTCTAAAAACTGAACTGTGGATGAATTTTTAATTGGCAAATAAAACTAGAAATCGGCAAATTGCATAAACTCGGGATATGATATGTGGTTTGATTACGTGACTGCGTTGCTTTCATGGTAGTATTATTCTATAGAGGTTTGCTCCCCCTTGCTACCCAATATTCCCCTGCTAACCCATATCCAGTCACTCCCTTCACTGTATAATATTCAGGCTTACTTCCCTTGCTGGACCGTACCCAGGATTTCTCCCCTTGCTAACCCATCTCCAGGCTTACTCTCATTACTAACCCATGTTAAGACTTGCTCCCGTTACTAATAAACAACCAGGTACTCCTCTTACTCACCTATGTCCAGTTACTCTATTTACTGTGCAATATTCAGCCATACTCTCCTTACTAGCCAATATACAGGCTTACTCATACCTAAGCCATGTCCAGACTTGCTCCTCTTACTGACCCACATCCACAGACCGCTCTCCTTAATAACCTGTAGTTGATCATATTCAAAGTTACGCTCCTTATTGACTCAGTTTCAGGCTTCCTCCCGCTGCTGGGCAGCATCCAGACTTACTCTTCTTAATCACTCACATCCAGACGCACCCTCTTTAATCACCACATCCAAGCTTACTCTCCTCAGTCACCCACATCCAGGTTTACTCGCCTCACTAAACCACATCCCGGCTTAATCCCCTTACTATCTCATATCCGGGCTTACAGTCCTTGTTTCCTTATCCAGGGTTTCTCTCATTACCACAATGTAGTGCAAAAGATATTTTAATTGATTTTCCTTTCGTACAAATAAATGTTATTGGTAAAAAACAGAGGACAACTTGCTGAACACATTGCAGGACATTTCCAACTGCTTGAATTTAAAAAAGGAAGAATAGGAAAAAAGAAACTAAAATTGAATTTGAACCCCAATAGATAACAAAATGGTATTTGAAGAAGTCAACGGCTTTCAGATATCTGACTATGTAGTCTTTGTCTTTGTTACGGTGACGTCATTCCTCACTGGCGTTTATTACGCCACCTGCAAAAAAAGCAACACAACTGGGGAATACTTAATGGCTGGACGAGAGATGAGGATTATACCAACCGGAATCTCTATCATAGATTCGTACATTTCTGCTATCAGCTTTCTGGGATATTCCGCTGAGTCTTATTATTACAACGTCACTGCCTGCTTCGCGCTGCTTGGTTATGTCATTGCAGCGTTGGTTGTGGTGGGGCTGTTTGTGCCACTGTTTTATCCACTGAAGTTGACTAGTGTAGACCAGGTGAGTCATAATAGGGATAGGTCATGAAGCTCGTTGATCCATAGTTGGTTAAAGGAAGTCCTGCTAATGAAGGCTTGCTAACGAACCGAGAAACGATATGTTCATTGGTTTTTCATAACTGTCTCAATCCAATACTAAGCACAGCAACCCAATTGGTCTATTATATTATAAACGGACAAATAAACTATATGCAACGCACAGCTGGATTCACAGTGTAGAGCGCTATCTGGCAGCTAGGTCATTTCGATTATCGCTATTTGGCCATCTAAGACACGATTTCGTGAGTTTGTGTTATAATAGCGATATCGAGAGGCATTCCACACGTGCCGTATGTAATACATAACAGCCCGCCCCATCATCTATCCATGTAATAGTATTCTATAACTGTTTTTAATTATCATCATTTTAATAGTTTCAGCTCAGATTGATATAGTTTCTGAGTTCTCAACTAATTCTTTCAGTAACATGTACCATATACCTTAGATTTTTTGACAAAACCACTTTTCTATGACTGAAGCAAAATCATTTTTTGTAATTAAACGAAAACCACTTTCTGTCATCGAAAAGCTTTGTCAAACTCTTTGCCAGGCAATCTCTTCCTTCAGTTTCCTCTTGCACATAATACATTGCGAAATATAACGAAAGACTAAGATAAGCATATAACTGTATATACCGCTCTTCCGTTATCGTAATCGTGATACGAGACAATACTGAATTTGTTTGTTGTGTACTTAACATCTAGAAAATTGTAAGCATTTCACAGAAGTGCTTAAGATGCCTTGATTATAATTGATAGGTAGTGTGCAAAATTGCCAAATAAAATATAACCTACAGGTCATTTTCCCGCATTGTGACGTAAAGTTACGCAAATAAATTATAATAGATAATTATAACATAAAACCATGAAATAAATAAAAATGAGAGGTCAGCTTTACGCATTGTTAACACTTGCCTCTATGCTCCTACTGCTGACACAAACTGCTGCTGACACAAACATCCGATCCTCGTACTCTTGACACTCGTCCCCTGGCTCGTCCCCTGTCATGCTCAGTCTGTTGACACTCTCCTCCCATGCCCGTACTTTTGACACTCGCCTCACATGCTCGTAAGGCTAGCACTACAGACTCCGAGAGGGTTTATGGGTTTATGCTTTTATTAGTTTTATATTCTTGAGAATAATTTTATCGGTTTATGGTTTTATTAGTTTGATATTCTTGAGAATAATTTTAGTAGGAACAACGTATTTCTAACATTTTCATAATATTCTTAAACATGGTCCACGTTTGTGCTTCAAAATACTTGAATACTAAATATCGAAATCCATCAACTAGACGGAGAATCATCAAACTGTACTTCATTTTAAAACACATTTTAATTTATTCTGCTTAAAAAAAGCAAACATTAGTTTAATGTGCGGGAGAGCTGACGTTACTTCACAATAATTAAAAAAACTCTTTTGGGTGTCACAGTATTTTTATCTGCGCTACAAGTCACGGTCCGTCGTCTATGCGGGAATGGTTTTCCAAGTATTCAGCTTTATTTTCGTAAACAGCGTGGTTTTGATAGGACCGGCAATCATGATGGAATCTGGTCTGTGATAAAAGTACTTAAACTTATCACACCCTTACAAATACATAAAGCAATAAAAAATAGCGTCACATTTGCATAAATGCTAAGAATAGTAGCTAATAATAGCAGCCAAAAACAGCAACAAAAATATTAACTAAGGATAACTAAGATAAGTTACTGAGAGTAGTAACTAAGAGTAGTAAGCAAGAACAGTAACTAAGATTAGTAAGTAAAAGTACCAACTAAAATGACATGTGTAGGCCAAAGTGCCAGGGCTGAGTCTGATGTCAACTTTCTTGCCATAGTTTGCTGTTGTCATTTTTTGTCAAAGTAGCTGACTGACAAGACTGAAACACTATTAGGACACGACCTGCTGTCAATTATTTATTTATTTGTATATTTGATGTTGTCATTGTCTGTTACAGTAGCTGCCTGGCCTTCATGGGTCACAGTACTAGGACTCGGCTTGCTCTCAACTATTTACACCACCATAGTGAGAGAAACATTTTTGCTACTTTAAAATGTTACTCTCAGGAAACTGATAGCAATTTAGCACAAAATTGTTGCATGAAGCATCATAATGATGTAAATATTGGAACTATTCCAAAAGCCAACCCAAATTTCCTTACTCGGTCTTTAATTTTATCTATTACAACACACTATGTTTAATAAACAAAATCCGAAGATACAACATTTTATGCAGACAGGAAGAGGGATGGCTAAAACTGCTTGCTTGTTTTGAGTCTCAAATTATACGAACAGCCTAATATTTTAAAGACCATTTCTTAACAGACAGGGCACCAGCTCTGTTCCCTAGCGACTTTTTCAATCACCACCAAACCCATCCCACCTGCTTGAATAACATTCTTATCCCCTTTACCCCAAGTCTCGCCTAAAGACTACACCTCATCAGTCGCATGCACCTCAACCAAATTTTTTAACCTAACCCTCTCGCGTGACCCCTTGCCTCACTCCGGCACCCATCCACCATGACTTCAACCTCGTTTCTCGGACTCACCCCACTCATGTGATTTCACCTCTCAACCACACCACCCCTGACGCTCACCATCTGAGCTATACCACCCCACCCGTGTCTCCCACCTTAACACTCGCAGTTTTCCTACCCTATGATACTCAACCTGTAACCTGAAGCTGATATTTATTATATCGTGAAGGGAGATTTATGCTTTTTGCATTACAGGGAGGCTTTGCAGCAGTAATTTGGTCAGATGTCTTTCAAGCAGTGGTCATGATTGGCGGTTTATTAGTCATAGTCATTCTCGTATGGCAGTTTTTAACACTATCACATAATTTTGTATAAGGAATCCCTCTTTATATAGCTGAAATATAATATGTTTCAATGGCCTGGACTAATCCAGTGCAGTAGGCTAGTTGATCTATTGTGGCATTCAGAATTTACACCTATCGCGTCTTTTCCCTTAAAAAGTATCTACTTCTTTTCCATTACTGTACTCTGACATTACTATTGGAGTATCACTTTAGTATTAATATTTAAGTATGATTTTAGTATTAATTATCTTAAAAAAGATTGTCTATTTGTCAATTTAAACACCCGTTTCCTACTCTCCTCTTCTCTAGTCATACCTAGTTGTAATTATAGAATTGTCACTGATTCATCAGTAAATGTTACACATATATGCCTTAATTGCATTTTTTTGTTTATTTTATAATAAATTGGAAAACTTTACCAAAACCATAAAAATCAGATCTTTTAACCCAATTGGAACACAGTACAGTCTCGGGCGGTAATATCCGAAAGTGCAAACTGGCTCATAAAAATCTAACTTTACAAAATGACATCATCAATAATACATCTATTTTTTTTCAATGATATCAATTACATTTTACATCCAGTTAGGGTACGATTGAAGTTGGAGGTGTTTCTGAAGCGTGGAAAATTTACGCTGAACAAGATCGATTGCAAGTGAAGTAAGTCAAAATATGCCATTTGTATATGCCTAAATTTCAAAAATTGCGACTGAAGTACATCACTGTGTGCCGTTAGTCTATGATTACGTTTTTTATTATTCAGAGTGAAGTAAGTCAATATATGCGGTAAGTCTGTGTTCAAGTATACACGTATGCATTTAGTTATGTGTAACTAAGTCAATTTCATTGCTTCACTGAGAAGATCGGTTTTATTTGTCTATATATGACACTTGATAATGTACAACAAGGTCAACGTTGGATCGTCCCCACCCTTATCTTAGCATCTGACTATAGCCCAGGTCTGGTAATAGTCTCAACATAATATGATCATAGTCTTATTATGCTCTTGTCATAGTCTGATCAATTATAATTTAGTATCACTGAATCAATCTTTCTGCTTCGCTGAACATCCAATTTGCTTAAATATGATATCTTTACAACACACTACAATAGGGAGACCATAGTTTCATCCTAACCTGAGGATAGTTTGATCATAGTCTAATCCTAATCTGATCAAAATATGATATTCATTTTGAGTAGGATCTGGTCATAGTCTCGACATAGTCTGATCGTAGCCTGGTCATAGTCATAGTGTCACCATAATCTTATCATAGTCTTATTATAGTCCTGTCATAATCTGATCGCAATCATAGTTCCACTACAGTCTGCTCATAGTCTTGTACTTTCACCATAGTCTGATCGTAGTCTCGTCACAGTCTGGCCATAGTCTAATTATAGTATGGTCTCACTCAGTCACACTCTGTATGCTTTGCCACTGTCAAAATTTCCAATTCTTGCGCCTTACATTATTTACACCGTAGAACTAAAACTCTACCCCGTGCCCTGGCTGATTTCAAGAATGCCTTCGAAGTATTAAGCACAGGGATACATTTGCGTAATATATTACATGCTTTATTTTAGAACTCCATTCTGCTTGCCTGTACAAATAAGGCATTTACACCCTGTTTGCCAACAAAACACGAATTAAGATAAAAACAAAAGTGCCTTATTTACCTAATTAAATCTAATTATTTCACTTCTAAAATTCATGTATGCAGCATTTAACTAACTTTCTGGAGATCTATATTTATTTGGGGAATAACATCCAGACTGTTCGATCCTTCTGCATACTCCCAAATTGTGACGTCATTGATTATGGAGTTAGCATACCAAGGCTTTACATTTTTATTGCCTTTTAAGCCATAATGCAATTTTGTTGTAGTGTGAATCCATCACCTACAGAGAGATCCACAGTGTGGGGATTCAGCATAGGTTTTGGCTTTCTTTTCACCATCGCATTTGGGATGATACAGATCGGCGAGCAGCGCTACTGCGCAGTACCAAGCATGAGTGCAGCAAAGAAGTGAGTTGCCACACTCGGTATAACATAAGTGGGGCAAAAAGTGAGTAACTGTCAGTGACCGGTTACTTCCCCCAAAGAGGCGAGTTACCATTACATTCAGTGAAACATAAGTGCGACAAAGAAGTAACCTGTCACACTCAATGTAACATGGGTACGACAAAGAAATGAGTTGTTGCACCCTGTGAAACATGAATACAGCAAATAGATGAGTTTCAGTCACTTCCAATGATTCACGTTGCTAACAGCCTCCGATTTCATATGTAAATAAAATTACACCAGTGCGAAATTTAATGGCCTTTTAGTCAACACAGATTATTTTCAAGGAATCCCTTTCTTCTCCCAGAACTCCAGAAGATAGAACCAGTTCTGGTGGCATTCTGGAATGTTATGCTATGGTTTGCTGTTGTCTAAGCAATGCCATAAATTGACTAACTGGTACAATGAACAAATTTGAAGTACAATTTGTTATTTGAACACTGGCAAGCAGTCGCTGGACAAGATTGCACTTTGTAATACGCGCATGAAATATTCTTGTGCTTAATTAATAATGTGTATTTGAATTTGAATTTGAAGGACAGTGCTGTTGACTATTCCCGGTAACATAGCCATGCAGTCTCTTGTCTACGTCAGCGGCATTACGGCTTTTGCCTACTTCACCAAGCTAGGATGTGATCCTTTGGAAGGTGGCTTCATCAGTAACATTAACCAGGTCGAAATAGCGACTGCCACGTTCATATACATATATAACCACACCTGTATTATGTAGTCACATACCATGGGCCATAAAAAGATTTCAAATTTATATCGAGGGTATAATTTAATTTCTTGTTTATAAATGACACAATCATCGCTAGTGGTCGTTGTTTTGCCCTTTATTGTCCTAATGACGTTTGCAATATATATATATATATATATATATATATATATATATATATATATATATATATATATATATATATATGGCAAAATTAAAATATTTTAAAGATTTCATATAATATCTATTTTATTTTAGCATCCAATAAAAATACCTGCAATATAAATAATAAGTAAACCTCCTCATATGATTTTTGGTGTACTCTGTCTTAGACAGAACCGTTCTATATATTGTGTTTTAGATAATGCCGTTCTATGTACTGAATGTGCTTCGGTACCATGCTGTTCTCGGAATTTTTGTCTCCGCTATCATTTGCAGCTGTCTGAGGTACGTGCACAAGAATTATCTGTGCACACTTTTACCTAATTTTACACAGTATTATCTTGCCATACCTTTACTTGATTTGATTTAATGCATAAAAACAAAAAATCTGTAATACTTACCAATTCGTAAAGAATTTGTTTGAAAAATACTTTACAGCACTTTTTCGTTTAAATGAATGTCTGATAATTGCTTATTTAAACTTAAGTTTGGTCAAAAGTTTGTACCATATTAGAAAGAACCATGAGAAGTTCGCAAAAATCTACCGGTATAAAACCACATCGTTCTCATCAGAATCAAAATACCGCTCGCTGCACCTGGAATCACTACCCCCGACCCTCCACCCTAAAAATGCTTGAGCCATCTTTTGACCAATTTCTAGCGTATACTGTTGATTCCTTTTTTATCTAAATAATCGGATTCATTGTGCAAAATGTTTATTTTAGCAGCCTGTCAAGCTCTTACAGCAGTATTTCAGCACTAGTTTATGAAGATGTCCTAAAAGAAAAATTTGCCAAAATGACCGAAAAAAGGAAAGCATTGGTTACCAAAATCTTGTGTAAGTATTCTGATACTTCAACTGCGCCAGCTTTCATCAACTTACTTGAAACGCATACTTTTTAAAACTTTTAAACGTGCTTGATCAGTTGCTTAAAATACAAGGTTGAGCTATACCTTAGACCTTGTGTGGTGGCGTCCGGCGCAAATATTTATTTATATAATATAATTAGTGAAATAAACTGCTTCAGCATATTTGGTAAGATTAAAATATGTTACTAGCTTCGTAGTGCACTCACTCAATTGTAGGACTCCTCCTTGATGGTTCAAAGTGAGTCTTAGTCTAGACTAATTTGGGGCTTAAGTTTTACTTATTGAAGCAGCAAATGTTATAATTGGGTCAAATTTTAATTATCCTAATGCGTCATGTACACACTATCGTAAGGAACCTTGAACACATCAATGTAATGCACACTTATCCAATAAGCTATTCACACAAAAATATGATAAGCCATTCGCAGACCAAGCAATGGCTCTTGCAAACACTGACGTAATGAGCCATATACATATTAACGTAATGATCTATGTGCACATTAATGTCATAAGCCATGTGCACACTTGCGTAATGAACGTTGTACAGAATGACGTAATGGCCAGTTATATACTAATCTAATAAACAAATTATAGACTACCTTAATGAGCATTATACACTGCTGCAATAAACCTTTTGCATATCAATGTCTTCAACTATTGCTCTATGAAAACTGTCATGCACCAGAAAGACCTGTTTATGCATAAAAATGCTGTTTCATTTTAGCAGATTGCAATAACCTATATTTTTGTTACTCATTACATTGCACTACTTTATGTTATACATTGCAGCTTTTATTGCGGGAATGCTTTCCATTGCTTGCAGCTTTATTGTGACACATGTGGGTGGAGCACTTATTAAGGTTAGCTCTGTTTCACATATGATAAAAAGGCCAGGGGTGTTCATGAACAACTCTGTAACAGTGGCACCTCAACTGCTGTGTTTATTATTTGTGTGCTGATGTTACACATCCTAAGGGTAATAGGCTAAACACATAAGTTTATAAATATATCTGGAGTAAATTATAAAATACAGTGTTTGTGCAGAACGGCATCTACCTATCCTGTATAAGCTACAGTGCTCACACTTCAGCGCGCAAAAATACAGAAAAGCTTGCTGAATGACGGAATGGTTTACTGTAAGGTAGTAAAAGCGCTAATAATTCATTACACAATAAGTATATGAAAAAGCTAACTGACATTTTTGCTGTACATCTTCAAGTATGCGCAAAGTACTCTGGTGAGAAAACTTTAAAGTACACAAGAAAGTATACTCCAACATATACCTCCAAGTAAAACGATAGGATTACCATAAACTGCAACTTGAACCGTAGCAGATAGTAAATTATCAAGTATACTAGACTATACCTAGTAAAGTGAACCGACAGTATCTTGTGAAATATATCATAAATAATACCGGAATTTTTCCAAAAAGATACTATATAAAATATATATTCAAAAATGCAAAGTCTTTCACACTTTTATGTGGTGCGAGTTTGGATAGACAATATGGTATATCATACAATTGGACCAACATTATAGTACACATAGTACACCGTATATTACCAGCATACATCACTTTCAGGTGGCGGTCTCTTTGACGAGTAACGCTTTGGCACCGTTCGCTGTTCTCATCATCTGTGGAGCGCTTTCTCGTCGGCCTAACTATAAGGTAAGGCGGTAGGGTAAGATCTGTTAGATAGAGCGTTTATCGGATAAATGTCAAACATCCAGGGTTACAATTTGGTCTTCAGCAGCAAGAAGATGTTATTGCACTCCAGCTGCTAAGTGAATACAGTGGGTATATCAATGATGTCACTGTTCAAGAACTTAGATTAATTATGTAAACAAAGATATGGACTTCATCTAGCCCTGTTCAGAGGGGAGAAGATTCATTTAAACTATATTCTATTGAACTATTTGACCTGAAAGAGCTAGATACAAGATAATGAAAGGACATCTCTTACCAGTGTTTCTTCAAGTCTCACTCAATATTCCCTAAAATATGCTATCATATACACACCGAATTATAGTTGCTCTTTAGTATAAAGATATTATAGGCTACAGCCGAAGCTGCCAAATCGCAAACGCAATGAACTTGAAAATCAAGGGAGAATTCGTACGGAGTGATACCGTGACGTTGAAGCTCGAACTTGTTTCGTTGTCACTCTCGCAATTGAGTAATTGTGCAGCATCTTTTCATGCGACACCAACATAACACACATTAAATAGGTTATTATATTACAATCTAATAAAAAAGTAATTTTGTGTAATCAAATCTTTTTATGATATTGTATAATGCTTACAATTCTTGAGCAAATATCTTTCTTTTCAACGAGACCAGTGTTCATTTACAGTGCTTTTATTGACTCTGAATAATTCACTGTTCTCAAAGAGTGCTTTTAGGGGCTATCAGTGTTCAACTTTTCTCAGGAAGTGCTGCTTATAGCTATCAATGTTTGGCTGTTTTCAGGAAGTGATTCTTTTTGCTATCAGTGTTCCAATGTTCTCAATCGAACCGTTCTCCATCACCTAAATGGTTTAAACTTCTGTGAGATTCACGGATAACCGGTCATTCAATGATCAATACAAGAGCCTGATAGTGATGCGACATTACAGTAACCCCATGAAGGGCAGTGTGCTGCATTGCATCACAATGTTATTGATCCTCTCAGGCACTGGCTTATTTGCGCCGAACCACCGGCTGTCATAAGTTAATTTTGGTAAAGAAATTACGGAAAAGTGCTATGTAACGACTATAAATCTTTTTAATGTGTTTGTTTAATAGAATGTTTTCTAGTTACCGTTGAATAACCGTTTAGTATTTGGATAACCGTTTAGTAGGTCATTTTACGTTTAATCGGTTATTTCACTAGCCATCGACATCACTAGTTCTCAGTAAATGCTTCTTTAGGTTATCAGTGTCCCACTATTCCCACAGAGTGTTGCTTGGAGCTATCAGTGTTTTACTGTTCTCAAGAAATGCTTCTCTGGGCTATCAGTGTCCCATTGTTCTCAGGAAGTGGCTTCTTGGAGTTAGTAGTGTTCCATTGTTCTCAGGAAGTGCTACTTACTCCTATCAGTGTACCACTGTTCTCAGAGAGTGTCTTCTTCGGGTTATCAGTGTTCTATTTTTCTTAGAGAAAACTTCTCTACCTATCAGTGACCCATTGTCTTCACGGAATGTTAATTGGGCCTATTAGTGGGTCACTTTTCTCAGAGAGTGTCTTCTTTGAGTTATTATTGTTCCACGCTTCTCAGGAAGTGTTTCTTGTGACTGTTGGTTTTCCACTGTTTTCAGGGAGTTCTTCTTGGGGCATTAGTGGCATTTACACTCACTGCCTGGTGTAACATTGGAGCTCAAATATCTGACATAGTTCCACCAATAAAACCGACAGTTTCATATAACGGTTCTTCTGCTGATAATTCAATAAGTGACGAGTGGTTCTACAATGACACAAGTACAGATAAACAACCCAAGACTGAGACAATTCTCATTGATTCAGTGTCGTAAGTAATCACATGAAAATTAAAATATAAAAGCATGAAACGCTGAAGTTAAATTATATTTTAAAATTAAAATGCAAAACTAGTAGGTGTACATACATGTGTACATACATATGTAACCGATAATAACGATAACAAATACATAAGTTGTGAAAATTTATACATATATAAGAATATGTATAAATAAAGACCCAAAAGACAATTTAAGGGCACTTTAACGACCTTGTACTTCTTACTTCATTTCATTTTCTTAGGGATGAAGATGAACCGCTGCTCACATATAGACTTTCCTATGTGTGGTACTTACCATTAGGAACCATTGCCGGAATGATCATCACTTTTCTGCTCTCTCTCATTCCATGTGAGCATACATAACTATACCTCTGTCAGTTCGTGTATTCGTATGTCCCTCTACCCATGTCTTTGTTTCCCTTTCTGTCTCTCTGTTTATCTATATATCCGTCCCCACTTTCCATTTTCCATATCCTTAACTCCCTTTTTACTAATCCCTCTGACTATCTAAATTGTTAAATTGTTTACCCCCCTCTTTGTTTATCATTCTATCCATCTGCTCTTTTATATCCTTTCCCACCTAATATCTCTCCATCTACGTGCTCACTTTTCTACCTTCCTGTCGAATTGGTTCTCTCTGTCTGTCTACAAACTTATTCATCTTTAACCTATCTAACATCTATTTTACTATTAAATTATGTTGTCATTTTCACATCGAATAACAGTATAGTCACAATTCTAAAGAATAATATTGTTTACAGTTTTTAGAGAGAGCGATGAGAATGACATCATACCGGATGTGCTGTTTCCCTTTGTCCGTTACCTACTGAGAAAGCAAAAACCGAATGCCTTTAAAATTACGCAAGATGGAGAACTTAAATTAGGACAAGTTAGCGACAGAAACACTGAAAACAATTTTATTAACACATAATCTTATGTAAAACATTGAAATAACAGACGTTACTTCTTAGGATTAGTACTATAAGTTAAAACAGTTAAAACAGAAAATAGAGATAAATCTTATTGTGAGTACGAAATTAATTAAGCAAAAAAAATATATTAAACTTTTAAAAGTTAATAACGTTCACGATTAACATCTATAGCATTGTAGAAACCTCTATCTTTTCATTTGTTAAAACTCAAATGCAGCGTTTTTAAAGCTGATATCGACCATTATCAACGTTTAATACTTAGATGTGATTTACTTATTGTTTGGTCTGTCGCTGTTTCCGGAAGGGAATGCAGTGTCTTGTCTTTGGTTCTTTTTTTCTGATTACGTGGAAGGGAGTTTTTAATATGTAAAACATATCTTATGTTAAAGAGGCTCTTTCGAATAGCGTGTAGTATTTGCCAGTATATTTTGTGTCAGTAATGACAAAATGAAGCGCTTCGTAAAACTAATTCCCTGTCTTTTTCTCTCATGACTATGCAAAGCCCGTGAACGAACCGCTTTCCACGCGTGCTCGAATACCATGCAAAACCCAAAATCTATCCCTATATTAGCGGATCCAAACCTGATGGTTCATAGGTTGCAATCATCGCCCTGTTCCATCCTCCCAACTCCTTTAATACGAAACATTTGACTGTTAAGCTTCATGTTTTCACAAAAAAATAAGTGGTAAGCCGCCCCTAACCCTCTCCTTGATCAAAACCTGTTCCCACCACTATCACACCAAAATGTAATGCATAACCACAAAACGCAAATAATGACAAGATAGCTTCTCTCTTTTAATGCCATATTCGTGGAATCACCACTGGGTCGACACAGTTGAAAGGTCTTATACACAACACCGACCTGCCTTAGAGGTTGGCTGTTGGATAAAAACGGATTTTTTCATATTTAACATTTATATAATAAAGAGTGATCACAGCTGATGGTAGTCATAATATCAGTTGATAGTGTTACATTTTCTCCTCTCCTCTTAGGTGGTCCTAAATCTTCACTGCATATTACTTGCTAGCATCTAAAAATAAGAAAGGAATTTTATCAACTTGTATAGCGAACAGATATTTTACAAATAAATAACGTATGTGAGCCAGTATTTAAATAATTAAAAATTATAAACTTTTCTATGTATAGACATTATTGTAAACAAATCATTGTTCTTTTAAGTTTCCCATTTCATATGTGACGGAAAAACAACATAATAAAATATATGTGATGCTTTAAGGACACAATCATACATTACTGCATCGACCGCTTCTAATGGATAAATTAATCCTAGTAAAACTACAAATATTACTTAACAGACCATGAAATATTACTTAACAGACCACGAGAGCGGCGTGTTATGTTTAACGGAGCAACGACTTTGAATGGCTTGTCTGACTTAAACCACACCACTTGATATTATTTGTTTTTAGAAAACTATTTAATTTCTTTGAATTGCTTCAACCTAATTGGCGTGTCTTCATTTCTAACATAATACACATCTAGTAAAAATAGAAATGTCAGTGACTAAACAACCCACAACATAACAAAAAAACACTCCTTGAAGTTCATAGTTCAAGTCATCATAACGTTAACGCAAATGGTTAGGATTGATTTATAACTTTAGAAATCATGACTAAAAGTTGAAAATGGTGTTAATATCTAAATAGGATACTTGTGACAGGAGAAATATAGCCCAGTACTAACAAACAGGATATACTTTACCAACTTAGTGGTTTAATCTAAAGGTAAAATTAATAACAATAATGACATTAGATACTGTCATGACACCAATAAGTCAGTCAGAAATATTGTCTAAAACGTCGATGCGACATATTTTGGTGCTTATGAACATTTTGAAACAACACACGTCCTTGTGTAAGCATCTCTTCTCACCAAGTTTTACGACTACAGAATGGCGCCGCAATAAACCGGTGTTCAATTATTGATAAATCGGTCGATCTACTAACATCGCTTTTTGCATATACAGATTCTTGCGCCCAAAGACATCTGCAATTTCATATGTCTGACTGAATCAAGGGTCACAGCATGGATAAAATTCCCTGAACAATATTTTGTTCGTTGCAGTCTATTCTGTTCAAACAAAAGTGTATCAATAGTGTGTGCGTATGTGCGTTGGTGTGTGTCTGTGTGTGTTGCGTGAATGTATGTGGTGTGTGTATGTGTATGTGTGTGTGTGCGTGTGTGGTGTCTGTATGTGTGCGTATATATATACACATATATATATTTATATATATGTGTGTGTGTGTGTGTGTCGTGTGTGCGTGTGTGTGTAATTAATATCATACATATTGTACCTATTAATATGGATTGATATTTAATATAAGAGAGAAGCTTACCACATAGCTACTTGAAGAATAGAGAACTTTACAACAGAGAGACAAAGTTAGAAGAACCACAACACCCTCAGCTACAAATACGCCTATTGTGTTACAGTCAAGCACCATCTAAACAAGATGATAATTAGTTGATGGGTAAAAAATATAGCATCTTATAAATGGCGATAATAAGCTCGATCGATTGATCTGTAGCAAAACTCTTATGTCGTCATAAAATGTGTGATATAGTGAACAGTCATCTGATTGACTGATCAGTTGGTTTACTGATGATATGATTGATTGATCATATGATTTAATTATCATCTGATTGATTAAAAATTTGATTTGACTTATTATTAGGTTGACTCTCATATTGACTGGCCATCTGATTGACTGATCATCTGACTGACCGATGTCCAATTGACTGATCATGCAGTTGACTGATCACCTGATTGGTTAATCATGTGTTTGACTGATCATCTAATTTAATTATTATCTGATTGATTGAAAATTAGATTTGATTAGGTTGATTGATCACATTGATGGATCATTTGTTTGAGTGATCACTTGATTAACTGATCATTTGTTTGAGTGGTCACCTGTTTGACTTATTTTCTCATTCACTGATCAAATGACTGACTCATCATTTGATTAATTTATCATCCACTTATGGTCTATCTCAATCCGATTGACTTATCATCTTGATCATCTGATTGACTGATCATCTTATTGCCTGATTTTTGATCATTTTATTGGCTTATCATCTGATCACAAACACGCTTAATGTTGTACAGTCAAGGCTCATCTATACATGTATGCAATGACCGAATTCACTGGTCGGAAGACAACTGTCTGAATGTCTCCTTTAGAATGTTTACGATAGGTTTAAAGGTTATCGTTGCATTTCTTGATTGCCACAGTCATACTAAATTTATATTCGCAGTATTTTTATTTTTTTATTTTTAAGTTTACTGTATTCTTAATTTCCTTACTACCTTTTTATTCTTATTATAAATATAAGTATATTGCCAAGGTTCACTTTCAACGTGAAGGAAATGGCTTGCATTGTAAATGAAACTAGTTTACATAAAACAGCAATTTTAAAAAAAATTATTTTATCAGAGTGCTCTCATTGGGGGATAGTTGCATTTGTGTTGACGACATGGTTTAATACTGGACACCAGTTGTCTAATGTCGCTGAACCAATCACACCCACTATTACATACAACTGCACGTCTCCGGATTTACTCGTCGGTGATGATATCTACGCTAATGGCGCCATAGTTTATCCAAAATGTATTCATGAATACCGTATAAAGTTTCATTGCAGTAGTCTAATTGTGATGTGATTAATGTATGAACAAGTGTTCATGCCCAGGCATATGTTTGCATAACCTTTACGAATAACATGCTGTACGTGAGACGACATGTTTACTTCGTTGTCAATCATAACTGCGAGATCACGGACGCACGCCTCAGCGCTAATGTCATCATCACACACTCTGATGCTATTGTACGACATTTTCAATAGTTGGCGCTTAGAACCGATCAGCATAAATTGCGTTTTATTATACACTTGACAGGGCACGTACAAAAGAATGATAGAAAAATACTGAGGTCAGTATTGACCATCCCGCCCCCTGATAAGTATACTTTTTTCAGGAGTGAAATACACTGACTCAAACTTACAGGAATGAGTACGTTGTAACTAACATGTGTGAATGTTTATTAACATTATACAATTGCAAACGTCATATAATTAAAAACGCCATTTTGTGTTTTGTTGCATTGCTATTTCGCGATTGGAGTTGAAATGGGTTACTTCCGTTGAACTGCCAAAATAACAAGAAAAAACACTTGTTTAGTAAGCGTGCTTGTGAGGTTGGTTCTTAAATCACACGAGTGAAGGCATACAAATTATTTTGTTTGTAATTTCCCTGATGGTAAAAAGAAAGGTAAGTTTTTATTTTTAAAATTAATTGTTGTTTGTAAATTTATACCTTCTTCGGGTGATTTATTCCATGGAAGCAGGAACAAGATGAGGGAGGGGGCAACTTATACTCAAATAATCATTGCACATTGCAAATAGATATTCAATACTTATTTTCTTAGTCGTAAATATAATGAAATCAGGTCCAATATCAATATCAGCTGGCAGCAGTTCTAATAGCGCGTCACCCCAATCGAGCATAAAGAAAGCAAAAAATAGTGCCCTGTAAAATTTGTAAGAAAAGCAAAAATATCGCAAAATAGGTGTGTAATAAAAGTAATACATCATGACAGGTGGGCAATATGGCTTTGTTTTGCCTTCAGACCCGGGATCGATGACCTTACCCTTCGTGTTCGGTCAATTCGACCCGGGTCCTTCAGGCCAAAAGTGCCATACTGCCCAAGTGTGATGAAGTATTACTATTTTATCACAATTTAATTTGAGGCGATTATGAGTCATCCATCGTGACACGGATTCAAAGCTCCTTGTGTAATTGTGAGGGATAGAAACATTGCAAAAGGGCTGCCATAATGTTTTCTTAAAATTGTAAACACAGGAATACATGACGCGAAAATAAAACCACACTCACCTTGGACTGATCCGAAAACCCTCCTCAGTCCTGTACTTGTATATTGCTCCTACTCGCCTATCAGGATCGTTCTACCAATACCATAGGCTGTGGGAAGTGTTTCATAATGTGCTTTTATCATACTTGTTTCATGGAGTACATATTTATATACTTATGAACATTTGCAACTCTACTTAATTATTTGGTTAGAAATGGAAATGAACCGCTACTGGTATGCAGAATCTCCTATGTCTGGTACTTGCCTTTTGGAATAGTAGCAGGGGTCATCACTATTTTTGTGCTGTCTTTTACTTCATGCAAGATTGTTTGTTCCTATAATGATAGAAACCGAAGCAAAAACCATCTGTAGCAGAGTAATGTTACAGTCGGAGTACCAACAAAATGTATTTAAATTTGAAACAAAACCTGTCCAAAAATGAGTAATCTCTTGCGATAGCAGTAGAAATAAACACAGTTCGAACTTGAATCGAAAATTGTCTCAAAGTTTAGTTATCATGCAGTCGCAATACTAAGTAGGCAAAGTTTGAACACGAAATAAAAATTATCAGAAAACTAGGTAATCTGAAATATGCACTGAAGTGCAGTTGTACAATCATTCAAATTTATTTAACAGCACATTTTTCTTAATCTCTTCAGCTCTTGAAATCTCTGGTATGTGCTAGATCTGTAAGTATAAGCATAAAGCTAACATTTCAGATTTCAGAGAAGATGATGAGAATGAGATAGGACCGGAAAAGTTGTTTACGTTTGTTCGCTACTTACTGAGGAAAATGTGTTTGAAGCAAGATCAAAATGGCAGAATGAAATTAGACTACAAGATGTAAATCGTTTTGATATTTCATAAAATATCATTCGTAAAGTAGTGAATGAGGAGGTCAGAATGTAGATATGGGGAAGAGGGTTACACTGACATTCCAACGTGTCCATGACTTGCTAAAACTACAGTTAAACACTAATTTTGAATTAATACCTTTTTACACCCAAACGTAGAGTTCGGTTCCCAAAGAACTTCCTATTTTGTTGGAAAAACGGAGTTTTGAATGAAATTTACCAACTTTATAGCGAAATTGACTGATGGGATTTGCCTTAGCATTATCCTCTTTCTCCAGAATTCTTGCAAACGCATGGTAATATGGTAATATACTAATTAATTTTGATATCTCACATGTGTAAAATTTGATTTGAGATGTCGAAAGTCACATTTTGTATTTTTTGATGGCTAAAATTCAATTTCAAACATTACTAATTCTTTCAGGAATCTTAAACTCAATTTAAGATATCTTAAATATGCTTTTACATTATAAAGAATAGATATCAAGAATTCAAGATGAAGTTTTAATCTCTAAAATTCAGCAACAAATGCTTCAGTTGAAACAACTGATGCTCTAAGGCATTAAACAATCTATCTGACGCAACTAACAGAAAAGTTCTATAAATATCATATTTTTGACTGTATAAATCATTTACATCTGGATTTATTGTTGGCGACCATCAATAAATACACTTCGTCATAAAACTTCTTGGCATTTCGGTTGGATTCCATACTTCATTATAACGGATAAGCTAGATATATAATCATCTTTCTCGCTTTCAGGTAAAAGTTCCATATTCCATCCGTAAATGTTTCGCAGCATTGCAGAATGACATTTACCAACACCAAAATATAATATGGGTTACAATCTGGCATAACTTTAGGGGCTAAAAATTAAATGACTTAAGGAATCAGTACTGGATAATTGTTGAGATCCTGCAATATTGTAATTTGTTGGTAAATTTCGAACATGACAGAATATTAACCAGGAATGGGTACCGAAAACATCTGCCAGTAAAGTAAAAAACACACGTTTCCTATTTTTATTACTATTTTGTTATTGTTCAAATACCTAAAGAAATAACTCAGGATTATTTGAACTGATCTGTTTAGATGCTGCAAAAGTATATCTGCAACGTGATATCCAACGTACTATCCAAAATTACGACCTTATTGCCCATCTTTCACTGCTTACCCTACTTTCTACTGTTTTCTGATGGCCATTTGCTCTGATTTAACTCACTTTAAATACCGATGGCTTAAAAAAGAATTCAAACCTTCCATTAACACAACTATAACAATATAAATAAAGAGTTAAGATTTTGACAGATGCAATATTCTGATAAACATTTCCTTTAACATAAGTTTTTAAACCCAAAATATGAAGGAGCCGAAATACGGTTTCGGATATCCTGCCAATTAAGAGCTACGCGTTGCAGCATAGCATATGTACAGATATGTGTATTTAATTGCACTTACAACATACGACTACATACAAACACTGATAAACGTGTTCAACATTAAATTGTGCATGCTCTTATCTCATCCTAAAAATTAAAAGACATATCAGAACTTTTAAGAAAACTCAAAATAAGTAAGTTATTCAAGAGGTTTCAAATAAATCAATGTAAAGACATGCATAATTTATACATTTCTAGCCACATAAGGAAAATTGGATGAAACTGATGATGGCACACACAAGATCTAATGATGACACATTCTTATCCAGTGTTCGTATCTGCTGGTATATGAAACGCCAATATCCAATAACAACATTCAAGAGGTACCTAATGGTACAGTGTTCAAGTAATTTTGTCTCTGCGCTATTGTTCTAATGTTGTAAGTTCATATTAATAGTTGCCGAAAAGGCCAATGTAAAATGTTTTTGCAAAATATTTTTCAATTTTATTAAGCTCATCAAATCCATCACATTGTCAAATCCTTGTTCTATTCAGCAAACTTTTGATGCTTTGATCTTCTATTTGTATCCGGCAGCGATGTTTGCGAGTATTACTGATTCACTATCAGAATAGGCTTCAGTTGATAATCCTCACTATTTGTGATGGCTTTTGGCTGTTGTTCTATGGTGGGAGCAAAGTTTTGACTTGAGCAACAGAACGCAAACTCATTAACCGTATCTTTGTTCTTGGATGCTGCTCAGTTTGTTGTTGATTCATAATACAAGAGGCATGGGTACATGCAATTCAGTAGGGACAAGACGATAAAATATCTCTACTACCTAACCATTTTAACTAAAGCGTTTACACTAAAAAGACAACATTCATACATTTACAATATTATACTTTAATCCACCGACACTTGACTTGCAAATATTGCTGTTTTATAAATTATATTCCCGTAGATTCGCGATCAATAAGGTCTCTGAGACATTTAAATGTTTTGTGATGCCAAAAAAATAAACGCTTTAAAATTGCACTTTTTATAATACAGCGGCAGGATTGATTGGAATGTAAGTGTGGCAGTAAAAATTGCCTATAAAAACTCTAACAGCTACAAATGTAGAGCACGTTATTTTCTCGATAGTTTTCAGTTGAAGCTAATTTATTTTTATCTAAGAAGGAAGATTTAGCTCCTCTGAAAAGCCAAAAATTTGAACTTTAAGCGTTCCCTGATCCACCACAACTATACCCGTAAATATGTTTAAGCTGACATCACGAACTTTGATATGACCACGGTCCTTCGTTCTACCAGGAGTGGCGGAGGGGTATGGAGAGAACTTTCAGACAGACTTGCTGGTCTTGGGATGATACATCAAGTAAAATATTGGTTTGGGCTCAATGGGAGAAAATTTTAAAAAAATTGAGGCATTTGAAAAGATTGCGAGCAGTGAAGAACAGGTTAACTACGCTCAGACAGACGGTGACGAGGACAGGCGGAGTAGTGATCAGCAAAGCAAAGTGTCTCTTGGCAATATACGCATCCAACACACTGCCTGCAGCGAGCAAAATGGTGAAAGAATTTAACAATTCAAAAAGTGGTGTTTGCTGAGATAGATCGCATGGGGTAAGAGAAAATATCTTCGGCCAACTCGAGGAGTTTGTTAAAAGCTTGGAGACATATTGGTTGACTTTTCTGGGAAAATTTGATAGCTTTTGTGAAGTGGATTTCAAATCCTTGCTCTCGCCGTGCGATTTTAGTCCAATTTCTTGTAGTAATATTTAACTGTGAAATGTTGAATTTCGTCGGAGGCTGAGCAGATTTGCAAACGTAGTGCAAAATGAAAAAAAAATGCAAAGCGCTAGCAATGTATGAGATGTTGTGGGCATGAGTTTGAGTATAGGACGTATTTCTGTGGCCATCATTTTGGTTAAGGAAATCACAAATGATTGGGCCAAAAGAGTGCCACCACAGCAAAGTTCAAATTTTGAGAAAATCTCTCCCAAACGCACGGAGTTGGAAACAGGCAAGAGTTAGATGCATCGGCTCTGAAATAACTAAGATATGGCCTTTATTCAGATAAAAAATCTGAGGAATAATCCTAGCATTCTGATGATAAAGAATATCGCATTTGTCGACGGCATGATCCCACTTTTTGAAAAAACAACATGGCAGATGCACATGATGGGAAAGATGATCCAACTAAAGCTTTTGGATTTGTACTTCGCTAAAGCTCGTCTCCATTACAGCAATTTAGATCTAAATCGCTCAGCTCAATGCAAATATTGTGTGGTCCTATTGATAAGAAACTAGAAGAGTGAGTCAGACTTGTAGCATATTTCCCTGGCATCAAAGGAATTGGCCATGCATAGATACAGATTAAAGGACCAGGATGATAGATTTAGATTTGCAATTTTGACAGCATAAGTTTGAGACCAGTAGTTATAGTGGTTATGGTAATAACCATTTTGATAAAACACGAAGCCTAAGTGAGGTAGCGCTCTGATCTGACTTCTGGTTTGGCTTCCATGTGCAGTGTAATCATCAGTACAGCTAATATTACAGAAAAATCGTCATCCTCTAAAACCACTAAGTAAGAGATTGGTCATTTGGATTAATTAATTGCACTACTAGTTACAGAATAAGACTCTACTTGATCAGATTTTACTTTAAAAAGCTCCTCATAAGCGAGGTAGGATAGGCTTATCTAAGAAAATACGTCATAGCATGGGCTCAAGGGGTATGATCCCATCAATATTGTTCTCCATCAGATACGTAATCCTGGACTGACTACGGCTCAAAGTGTCCTTTTATAAGTTACTTTACGAAACTTTTCGATTTCCTATACCCCTCACCCACGGCCTCCTAAATTATCGTGTGTTGTCTAAGCAACCCCCAATGCGCAGCACATATCCAAACTGAACACTTTCTAGACTTCAAGTAAATGATTATCCTCTGCAAAGAAGAGAATCATCATGCTTGCCCTGATAAGATAGAGAGTTTCCAGCCAGCACGTGGTCGAAAGTTATTATTCCCATTCATACCTTGTTACTCAATGAATTACAAACGCTCAGCTGAATGGCAGATTTAATTTTAACAACGGATGGCGTATCGGCTTGTCGTTAATAGCTTAAATAACATTTAATTCTTAACGCTTTGTCGTTTACCTGGGTATTGCAGCTTTTAGTCGGTGAGTTTGTATGCAATTATGTCCCTGTTAATACAAATTATAATCGCGGTATTAGTTGCTAGTACTTCATTACACCAACATGCAGTGTGAAATAATGGCAAAAAGAACCTAGAAGGTGATCTGCTCAAAGCATTGTACACTTCATTTCATGACAGTCTGCATTTCCTTATACTGACATTAATGGCCTTCACTACCCCTTCGACGTTTCTTCTTTTACACTTTCTTTTGTTACTTCTTGCGAAGCGAAACTGGGCTATATTCCATAGGATTGCTTCAGTGAGACTTTCTCTAGCTACAGCTGTTGTGATAGTTGCTTTCCCTTTCCATTTCACTCTCTATTCTTTACCTCGTTTCTGTAAACAAAAATCCTTTCAATTAGCGCAGTTTCATCGCATTGTCAGTTGTTTCCAGACTTGAAGCAATTTCTTCCTTACTTGAGGCAATTTCTTGAAGTGGGGCAAAATCAACTTCCCAAATTTCTTCTTCTTCCAGTTGAGGAACTGGATCATGTACTTCAGGGGTTTCTTCCGGAAGTGCGTTTAGATGGAAGCATTCCTTCAATCTGTGTGCATTGATTGATGCTTTGAATCTTTTATTGTCCTCGATTTTTCGTAGGTTGCCTGTTGATTCTTATAGCTTTCGTTTTGACTCTTTGGCTGTCGTGTTTCTTTTCTGGTCGTAGTACTGTTTTATCTCCTTCTGGTGCACCCTATTGTTTAATTTCGAAGTATGATCCAAAGTTTCCAAAAGATGAACTACGTAATCCTGGAGAAGCTAGCCCTTGCACGTTGGTCAGTGGAGTGAACGACACTGGATCCCTGAAATATCGCCCGTACATCAGAAAATATGGCATCTAGTCGGTAATATGGTTTTTTGACAAACAGCAGTATGCGTAGAGTGCCACTGACAGGCACTCATCCCAGTTGCTCGTTTCTGTGTTAACCAGAAAGCTCAGTTATCGTAAGAATGGATGTGGTTCATTCACTCAGTAGCTGCGTCACATTCTGGGTGATATGGGCTGGTGAACACACCTTAAACGCTTTTTGTGGCAGTCTTGACACCTGACATGAAGTTTGAGCCTCAGTCTCTTCAGAAACGTTGAGGAGGGTCATATCTGCACACAATGTTCTTGTAGAACGCTTTTACTACAATCACTGCTACAATCATATCTGGAATGGCGATAGCTTCGCAGAATTTCGTAAAGAGGCTAATGAATACAAGAATGTAGCAATTATTCGAGGTGCTCAAAACATGCATTTCTACGATTTTAACCCCTACAGTGTGTCATTGTTTTGGTGTTTCTGTTGGCTCACGTGCCTGCTTTCCCTTGCTGGCACTTCATGCATAAGACACAAAACTACTTGATAGATTGTAGCATTTCAGGCCACCAATAGTGTTGCAGCAACTTATGAAACACCTCGATGAAGGACCTCGTTGAAGGACCTCGGTAAACTGGTCCTTCCTTGTCTGACAGCAAATCCTTTCTTTGCTAGCATTTTGGGTCTCTCTCTTGTTTGGCTTGGATGTTATTTCGCTCAGCTTCGTCTAGGCTGAACCGGTCCTTTTCTCCCTACACTCTCTGTGGTGTGGGCATACAGTTTTCAACGTTTAGGGGGCATACCTAAACTGACTGCAGCCCTTTTATGCGTAAGAGTTCTTGGTGTTGGGAAGCTATAGCGGGCTTTGACGTGTATACAAGTATTATATATTTTTAAAATTATATGCCTTGGTACGTTGCAGTAGTATTCGTAATCTTAAAACTACGCTGTAGTACGTTTCAGCACATTGCAGTAAGCACATATGTATTTTAGTCATGTAATCTGCCTAGCTCTGTATTGGGGTTTAACCTAAAAGCTACTACGGTACCCCTTGCTACAGCGTATCTTGCCCTGCACAAGGGCTTTCCAAATAATTTCGAAACAATGCAGTGCTTGGTTGCAACATGTAAAATATGTTTCGTTTAGCTATAATATTGCTTGGTTTAAAATTTTATCTTACCTACACTTCTGTAGTGTTTTCAGACATTCATTTTTTGTGGTTTAAGTACTACAACGCAGTTCAACAGGTTTGAGAAACTGTACGTATATAATAATATCGCTACATTAAAAATTTTCTACTTGTTAGAAAACACGTTTAACTACAGTTATGCGTTAGTAACGGCTATTAAACTCGATGATGTAACTGATTTAAAATGCCAAATTCATTTTTCTCCTCTATGGCATTTCCTTGACAATTCAAAAGCGAAACTTATACACAGATTGTAAGTGTTGTAGAACATTCATTAACTTATGTGACCTTACGCATCATTAATCTATAATCGGTAAAAATAAAAAAAAAAGAAACTGATTGCATTGAATTTTTAAACAATAAAGCATTCTACAGGAGCTCGAAAGCTTGATTGTATTAAAAATTGTAATTATAATTATCATTATTACTTTATGACTACCCTATTAAGGTACGGCCAATGGTCTCAGAGTTTCATGATAAATTATTAAAAAAAATAATGAGTAATAAATCACCTTTTTGTTTTTATTTGACAGATTGACTGTAAAATAATGGCTATAATCTATAGATTGCTTTTATGATAATTCTCTTGCCTAGAACATCCATCAGTAAACAATTAGAAATACGTTATGAAATCGAATCATTCTATAAATAAAACAAACAAGTAATTTACACTTTCAAACACTTTTCTTGAGGCGAAACAAGTATAACAATTACATAAGTGCTTTTGTTATACAGTTTTGGGTAAATTGAAACCAGTAGGCATGGAAAAGTCGGGAGATGGGCACTTTCTATCATATGTGAGGTCCCCCTACTTCCAATGTTTTGTTTAAACATGGTTATTAGCACTCTGCGGTTAGAGGTAGTTATAAAAAGTGGTGGACACGTACGGTATCTAGTTGATATGTTAGCTTTTTGATATATTAATGATGCATAAAGTGCAAACCATTGATGTAATTTTTTTCATACATTAGTGCCTTAATATGTGTGCTCTGTGCTCTGTGGAGCTTTATCAAGAAGGCCAAACTACTAAATACTTTCTCTTAGTATTTATATTTACGAATATCTAACATTCTTGATTTTAAAACATAAGAAATTTTAATTCAAAAATATACAAACGTTAAAATGCAATATTTAAATTTGACTTTAATAGATTAATTGTGCTTGATGTGTTAATAGTCATAAAACGACTACTTTTAAACGTTTTGGAAATTTTCGAATGTTGATATAAGAACCAGAACCCAGAACGAGTTCGACCAGATTAAATTTACAATGAAAACAACAGCTCTAAAACCTGACCAACAATGGCATAATAATTGCGCAATCAAGGGTGCAATCATGTTCCTATTAAGTGGTTAATTGTTTTGTATTTCATAGTAATCTCTTGTATTGAAACAAAAGTAATTGCAACTCAAAAGTCTAAGGAAATTAAGTGAATAAAAAGCATTTATAAGAAATTATATTTTATCAGGGTGCTCTAATTGGAGGGATACTTGCATTTGTGTTGACGACATGGTTTAATATTGGACACCAGTTGTCTAATATCGTCGAACCAATCAAACCCACCGTAACATACAACTGTACGTCTCCCGATATTCTCCACAGTGACGTCTACGCTAATATTTCAACCACGGACACTTATACTACTGACTCTGTTTCTAAGGAAATGTAAGTATAACCATCCAATCCTCTAAAACCATTCTGTGATAACACATGAGGCTGTGACGCCAACATGAAAGTGTTACTTTTAAAGTCTGTTTGGTATAAAGCATATCACCAGCATATTTTTTAATAAACTTGTCTTCCATAATATACTGAAATCATGCCATGCACAAACAAAAGAAACCGTGGTATTTTGCGGTGACGAGTAGGTACGCAGAGTGGTGTTGTACGAAAAGTACTGCTTGAATTATACTACTTGCTTAACATTGTTATTGCAACATGACTGAAAAAATCGTAATTAAGAAACAGAAAAAATTGCAGAGGGGTTGCAACAAATTTTAATTTGCAGGGAAACATGGCACAAAAATGAACACACGCTGGACTGTGGACTGATCCGGAAACCCTCACCACCCTTACCCACTGTGTGTACTCGCGTTCCAGCCTTGTGCTACCAAAACCTTGGCTATGGCACGTTTTTTTTAATCAGAAAATACGCTCGTGTTGTTTTATCATTGTATTGTATATGCTTCTGGGAGTAAATATGTAAATATGTATGTACTTACTTCTACACGTGCATACAATTATTTTGTAAAGATGAAAATGAGCCGTTACTGATATACAGAATCTCCTATGTCTGGTACTTGCCGTTTGGAATACTAGCAGGAGTCATCACTACTTTTGTACTCTCTCTTTTTTCATGTGAGATTGTTTGATCTTATGTTGATAGAATCAAAAACTATCGGAAAACTCAGTAATCGTGCAACCGGTATTCTAAGAAGACATATTTTGAATTCAATGCAAAAATGATCGAAAATTAACAAATATTCGAAATGAAAACTATAAGAAAACTAAGCAACCTTGCAGTCGCAGTACTAAGAAAGAGGCATAATTTGAATTCGAAAAGAAAAACGAGCGAAAAACTAAGTAGTCTAAAATATACATCCAAGTGTGGTTGTAAATTTATTTAATTTTATAAAATTATTCTTAAGTTCTTTGATGACTGAAATATAAAGTGTATGTGAGAACTGCGAACAAAAATATAAATCTTGTATTTCAGATTTCAAAGAAGATGGTGAGAATGACGTAGGACCGGAAGTGTTGCTCACCTTTGTTCGCTACTTCCTGAGGAAAAGAAATCGCAATGTGTTTGAAAAAAATCAAAATGGTGGAGTGAAATTAGACTACAAGATGTAGACCATTTAACATGTGATAACGTGTCATACCTTAAGTACTGAGCGAGGAGGTTGTGAGATGAGTTCTCACATACCACCTGGTTACAATCCGTGTTCATAACTTAAAAATTACACTTCAACACTAATTTTGATGGAGGAGTGAAGTTAGACTACAACATGTAGATCGTTAAAACGGAGATAAAGCGTCATTCATAAAGTGATAAGGGGAGAGGTTGGGGAGAGGAGACATCACATACCTACCACTTAAAATACGAATCTATTACTTTTTAAAACAACCCCTAAATCCGGAGTGCCAAGTTTTAAAAAACACTACCATTTAAACAAAATGCTATAACCACTGAATGAAAGCTACCCTTTTTAAACGAAACTGGCACCCCGCTCGGAAGGCGTCTGGACTGAAAGTTTCCTCCATCTCCTGGTGTTCTTCCTGGACACGCATGGTAACACATGCAAACACATATAATACCTTGTGCCCCCCCATCCTCCCGGGAGGTTCAAGGTTTTGTATATTAGCTAATCTATTTGTAGTTGCAGGCATTTATGGATGTTCAGTTTATCTAATGTAGTATAAACTAGTATATAGTATATATTTCAAATATTCTTTCAACAAACATATCAATACATATGACTGTCTACAACACGGCGGAAATTAGATTCTGAACCACACTACCAATGGTAGTGTTTCTTAGTTCTTCAGCATGCTGAAAAAAATTCAAGTGTAAAAGGTGGTAAGACACGCCATGGAATGATTCAACGCATTTATTCAAGACCGTTGTGTTTATCCTTAAAAGTTGTTAAAAATACATCATATATTCTGAAGAACTTAAGTTCTAAGAATATGTTGAGAAAAAAGTCATCATTAGCACGAAAAATGTCTAGAAAACTGTTCTCCAGAGACAAAATATGGAATAGTCTTTTTATTTCTATTGGTAAAAATTAGATATCAGTCATCAATTTTAATAATTACATAAAAGTATCAATAATTATTCAAGATACTTTAAATTTTATGTCTAACGTGAAACATTCATTCCAAGAAAGAATTAATGTTATTCAAATAATTACATATATTTATATTATTTTTGATGTCATAAATATAGTTTTAGATATCCAAATTTTTTAGATATTTAAAAATCTGATTTTAGATATCAAAAGTTGTTTTTTTTTTGTTTTTGTGATATCCAAATATCAATATTCCTTTAGATATTTTAAATCACTTAAAAATAATTTCAAATAGCTAACAAAATTAAAATTTCATAGGAAAGTTTGTTTAGCAAATATTCAGAAGCAAGTCCTTCAGGTAAAATAATTAATGCTTTAAATATTCTTTAAAGCTTATTTTAAGTAATTCGCACAAAATAAAATATGAATATGAATTTTGTTCTTTTTTATTACTGGCCTGTGGTTCTGTTTATTGTTGACAACTGTCAATAAAGACGCTTGCTCATATAATATCCCTGGCCTGCCTAATTTTGATCTCTTTGCCATGTGGCATTGAACCGTGAACAGGAGAATGCTCTAAGAAGTTGGAAATTTCTTAAGAAGTCTTAAACCTGGTAAGTTTAGACTTTGAATATTTTTTTCAATTGATCTTATTTCTTTTATTTAATAGCTATGCAATGATGTAAAAAAGTGAAAATGAGAGACTTTTTAGCGGATTAGGTAAATTCTTGATTTCAGTCATAATAGATTCTAAGATGTCGGTCTGTTAAGGTTGTCGTTGTAGTCGATTTCGTACCAGTATGACTTTATTATTCTCGACGGTTCCAGAACTAATTACATTATTTGCACTAGATATTATAGTTTTTCACTTAAATAATTTTGTTTGTTTTTGCATGTCGGGTATTGTCAGTCATACGTAGGGGTTGCATGGCCTAACTTCGGTTTGTATTCGAACCTTTGGATCGCTAATAATCGTAGAATGTTCAAAGAACAGCTTTACATAGTGCTTTCAATATTGCTATTAGGATATTCGCCGTTGTTATTAGAGTTTTTGCGAGCTCTTGCACGTCAAATGAGTGAGTCATGTAATGAAAAAAAATGTCTGCTTCTTTACATGATTTATTCTGCTGTTACTGTATTATGTTGTTACTGCTGATTTAAATGTTGTTTTGTTCTATATTTTCACAGTGTCGGAGAGAGACACAGTTTTTACCACACTGTCGGAGAGAGAATAAATGCGTAAAACATAAGTAATGTCGTCTGCTTCGTGCTCACGCGTCCATCCGTCTGTTCGCGCCCCGAATCCGTCACACCATGAATAAATGCTTTATAGCATTGCAACATGGCATTTACCAGCATAGCAGTCCATGCAGGTTTACGCTCTGATATCATCTTTAACGCTAAATAAAGCAATGGCTCAAAGAATCAATACTAATACTGAGAAATTACCAAATGCTGATTAGAGCGAGTGAAAGAGTGCTGCTTTGAGAGCATATACGTCAGCAACTCGGTCAAAGGGATATATCATAAGCAGCAAATGAAGATAGCACTGCTACATAATAAAAAAATCCATCGAAGTATCACATACGTTATATGTTATGTGCTATCTTATGCAGTTGGATATTTTATATACATGAAGCAAGCAACATAACACAAAGCAGGCTTGTTTCAATTTTTAAAATATCAATAGATCGGCATTTTCCTGAAAACAAACAAAATAAAATCAAGATTTTATTTGAAGATTTGGAGAGATTTCAATTGGCAGACTATGTGATTTTTTACATGCCAACCCTATCCAAACAGCAGGTTTCGCGCCAATGTATGTTTTCACGAAATGGTTGTAAAATCGTGAGTCAATTCCTTTCAGAATCGTCTGATACGGATACATATGCAAAAATCACAAAATTTTCCCACGGTGGGGGGGCGGGAGAGGGGGGTGGGTCGGGAGGTCAAAAAATGAAAAAATGTTCAGAATCGGCTGAAACGTGTAAATATGCAAAAATCACAAAATTTTCCAACCAGGGGATTCTGACATAGTATGTCATAGGTTGGAGGGCGTCTGACCGACTATGTCCTATGGGGTAAGGGGGAAGGATGGGTGGTCTGACTGACTATGTCCTAGGGGAGTGATCTTACCACTATGTCCTAAGGGGTTGGAGGGGGGTTGGTCCAGAACTCTAGTTTCTCGTCTACTGCTATGCATTCTGTGGGATACAGAATTTTTACGCAAACGCTGGTATTTGGGATATTGATATAATTGCCTACTATGGAAATCGGAAACACACAATTTGCGCTGTGCTTCAATTTTCAAATGATTACACTTTTGTAATGGGGTTTTACTAATGTTTTATGTGTTAAAAGATTAATTTAGATTCTTTGGTATCTCTGATCTTATTGTATTATGTTAATTCAACTGTATCATTATAAGTATGGATCATGTGGCTGCTTGCTTTGTTTTGGATTCTGACACGATTGGAGGCATGTAAACGAACCGCTCAGCGATGAACTTATTGGTCTTCTACATGTGTCTGAATCCAATACAAAGCACACATGTCCCATGGTTTATCGCTATTGCAAAGCAAGCACACATAATCGTTGCTTTAGATAGCAAAACAGAGTAAATTTAAACATTTATTACCTCTCAGATACTGTACTGTACTGCATGCTGCATGGCAGCTTTCATCACACAAAACAAAAAGGTATGTGTCGCGATGGCCTATAACTATGATCGCTGGTATTTGATAAGATCTGGATACCATTGCCTATCAAAGCATATCAAATGACTGATTTAATAAAATTAATAGTCTCATGATGAAGAAATATAAGTGGTTAATACTATATATAAAATATATTATGTATGTTATATATATATATATATATATATATATATATATATATATATATATATATATATATATATATATATCTGTATGTGTGTATATGTGTGTGTTTGTGTACGTGCGTGTGTGTGTTTTACAGGTATGTCTAATTTAAGGCATCAGCTAATAACCATCACTCATAACATACTCATGTCATTCTGCTATCAAAGACACACGTAGAGTTTTCTGACACGTGTCAAGGTATTATTGCAGAGGAATATTGAGGTTTTGACACATGTCAAGTCACTTTTATAGAGACACGTCGAGCTTTTCGACACATATCAAGTTATTATTACAGAAGCTGGTGGAGCTTTTGATAAATGCCATGCGAGTTTTTCAGCAAACCGTAAAGCTTCTACAGCAGCATGGCAGCTTTGGTGTGGGAGGACGTACTTAAGGACAAGCTTGTCACGATGCACGAGGAGCGTAAGACTAGGATTACTAAAATCGCCAACTTACCCTTCTAGACAGACGAGACATGTCACCCAGGTCCAGGGTTCGAATTAAGCAAGGAGTGTCAAGCAGGGGATTGACGTTCATTAGAATGGCCTCAGCTAAGTGAATGCAGCGGGTCTACTGGCCTAGTTTCCTAAATAAAAGTAAGTATAGCAAAACCATTTCCTATCATTACAATGAAGTTACAGGAAATTATTTCTTAATGACCTGTTTCTGAAAAATATAAATATCTCCTCAAAATGTGACGCATAGCTGTTTTATAAAAGAATTCACGAGCAGTTTATTTATTTTTTACTTCAGGCAGACGTGACCAAAATTATGTTCATTACTATTTAGATATTTAAGGTACATCACACAAAGACGTTTAGCAATAAACAAATTAAACCAATTGCTTTTGGATGTTTGCTACTGACAATGCAATTGGGTTAATTTGTGTATTGCCTACACTTATCCGGCTAATTCCTGTATTGCCTGAAATGTTAGGTTAATTCTTAAATTATCCCGAAGTGTTTCTTTGTCATAAGACAGATATGTCGGATTTGAACCACGCAAACTCTGAACAAATTATTTCAACTAATTTTACTTGAAATCATTATTTATTTAAACATTTGTTCTGACACGAAGTGATAGGACTTTCAAAAGTACACACTGTAATTAAAAACAACATGCATACGCTTGTGAAATATTATTCTCTCACAAATTTCTTGTACAAACCTGTGGATATTTCTAGAGTTTATATATGAAGTTCTATTGATTGCCATTTATTTGATTATTAAACTATAAACAAGCCAATAAGTGACCCACAGCAATTCAGAGTAATATCCCAAAAGCAATCTGCCCCAGAGACAGTACTGGCTATTTTACAGACTCCAGATAAGTATGTTTTTCTCTTAAATTAGGTCATGGATATCGTGACCATGCCTGAGCTTTTTAATGCAAGTGATCCAGCAAAAGGCCTCGGTATCAGTCTTTCAAAAGCATTTTAAAAGATACGGCCCTTATTATATCATGATTGATTCAATAATATGTCTGGTGATTTATGAAAGATTGGTGGAATGGCCGGATAGGCATAACAATTGTCATATCTACCAGGTAATAACATTTAGAGCGACCACACATAAACTTCGTGGAAAAGCAAAATTTTACAAATTTTAATTAAAGAATTAAAAGGATTGAAGAGCTAGATTTTTTACTAGATTGTTACCTAACAGGCTTTTGTGCTTGTAGAACAAAAAGCGACTAAAATCTGTGTATTTTTCGAAGATTCGTGGTTAGATTGCTTCTATTAATAAGATCACGGATGGCTTGGTCCAATCAAGTCTTATAACAGTCAAAAGTGCCTGTGGAGCAGATTAATTACATATTGCAACTAAAATTAGCTTAAATATTTTGTTCATAGATTGCGCTGTTCAAGTCTATCACATCTGTGTAATTATAAATATGAGAGGTTAATTCATGCTTAGCCAACACATTCCTGTGTATGGAATGCTTGTAACATATACATAGGATGTTGACTAGCAACAACATACAGTCTGTCGTGTGTATGGAGAATGCTCATATATACTTGGCTATATGCTTAGTTGACCAGGGAAGAAGAGGAGCCGCTGCTGATATACCGAATCACCCACGTCTAGTACTTACTGTTAGGAATACTAGTGGGGATCATCACCAGTTTTACATTATATCTTATTACTTGTAAGGACAGCTGCACCTTGTTTAAACACAGTTAATTTTCTTAGATTAATTACAACTATAGATACAAATATTTCTCATTTAAAATCAGGTCCTAATATCATAAAGCTAACCCAATGCTGAGTATTCCTGTTTCAGCGCAAAATTAGCTATAACACATATCTCATTTATTATTCTTGATCTGTTACTAGGCTGTTTACTGATGTTTGCCTGTTTCAGTACATATTACTACAACTCTTCTATAAGCAGTGTTTGACTTTTTTCAGATTTTAGAGAAGAATATGAGGATAAAATAGGAGCAGAAGTGTTGTTCACATTCTTCCAATTCTTTCTACGGAAAAGAAACCCCAATCTATTGGCGAAGATTCTAGCTCACGAACTGAAATCAGTCTAGAAAATGCAGACATTGTTAGGTTGGCATCTGATCCAGGAGCCTGGAGTACAGGATTGGAGCCCTAAGGGGCAAGGCGGAAAGATGAAACATTGCTAGCTCCTGAGGAAAGCCCCTTGAATCATTGCCGTCAAAATCCCAAAGTAATCCCAGGTAATTGCTACCAGATGCACAAAAATCAAGGATCTTGCTTTGCTCATTTTAACCTCAACGGGATTGGTTTTTAAAAAGAAGTCCAGTAATAAACGGTCATTTGAAAGGACCCAAAATGCAGATGGACCGAAAACAGTAGTAAAAAGTACTATAAACTATACTCAAGAATGAGACAAATAATCCAGGGACTATAACCCATTAATAGGCACCTTGGGTATAAAACTATCAGACGTTTTCGAAAATGGGCCAGTAATAAAGAGTTATCTATAAAGTACCCAACATGTAGATAAGCGGCGAGTAGTAAAAGGTAACATATATTATACTCAAGAATGAAACATATAATCCAATGACCATAACCATTTTATAGGTACTTTTATTATAAAACTATACACAAGCAGTAAGCACCTAATACTATCACCGTAGATCCTTTAACACACACTTTTATTACCGGACAGTATTACCGAATGACCAGTTACCTTTACTCTTTTGAACTCCTATATCTTACTACAGACTTAGATGCACATAAACGTGGTTTACACTTTTATCTTTTAATTTTAGCGGTAACGTCATTATTATCAGTAAGTTGATAGAATTTGAGAGCCACAACTTTTCCTACTGAGTAGCTTATATACTCAGGTTTCTGTTGAGCATAAAGCTTATGTAGATAAAATATATGGAAATACAATAACTTTCTGCGTCATAGGAAGGGTTAAACATGTCGTTCTCAAAACCTATATCAATAAAAATTGTGAAACTTCTATAAAGTTTATTTATATATGTCTTTTGATTTATCCACAATGAAATGGTAATCATAACTTTTTAAAACGACCCTAAACGCGGAGAGCTAAGTTTCACATAATGCTTCCTTTATAGCAAAAATTGCAGTGCAGCTCTGAAAGAACCATGAAAATTCTCGCGGATAGCGTGTGGCCGTAAAATTACTCTCCTTACTCCCCGTTTCTGAACACGCATCGCAGCACACAAATGATTCCCTCCTCACCCCAAGGGAGACTTTGTACATATGTTATGTTGGCCGTGTACACTAATTTATTATTAAAATAATATTAACATCTGTCCATATAAATCAATTCTTGTTTAAAAGAAATGCTGCTACTTTAGTAGTTTAAGCTGTACATAAGTATATTTATGCGATTATTGGGATAGAGAGAATAAAAGAGAGCGTACCTTTTAAACTTTCTTGAGTATTGAATCCAATGGAAAAATAAGTGTGGAATGGTGGTTTAAATAAAATATTTGTCCGTACATGCTTGTACTTTTTCGACACTATTACTTTATTTTCCTCTGGAAATTAAGAAAACAAACTATAGAACAACTCTACTCTTTTAACATTTTAATTCATTTAATTCATTGAATTATTGTATGTTTTATAAAAGGTAATAAGTTATCATTCAATAACAACCTATGATTCATATAATTTCACTTATCCTATTCTTACCCTTACTACTATTATTATTATCATTATTGCTATTATTATTATTATTATTATTATTATTATTATTATTATTATTATTATTATTATTATTATTATTATTATTATTATTATTATTATTATTATTATTATTATTATTATTATTATTATTATTATTTTTATTTTTATTTTTATTATTATTATTTTAGTAGAAGTAGTAGTAGCAGTAGTAGTATTTTATTATTGTTTTCATTATTATTATGCATGACATCTTAATGGCTTAGTATATTTTTTATATTTTTAGAATAAGTCTGCATATTCAAAGCACATTTTGTATATATTTACATTTTTTCTTTGCACTTCTGCTTTGAGTGTTACTCAAACAAGACATGAACGTGATGTTCATACCATAAAATGCCGAGCACAGAGCACACGTCACGACGCCCTTGCAGGGACGGATCAATGAGGGCAGATTATGGTTTGCAACCCCCACCCGCTCAATAATATATTAAGCAATGGTCTATCACATTTCATATTCTCAAAACAAATTAGTTACTCGCTACTTCGAGTCATCTTTTAACCTTAATCCAATACCACTCACTAAGCTTGTATAACATGTAGCAGTCATTGCAACTGAGGGGAAAGAGGCACATGAAGTCTCTAACATTCTCAAATATCAGTTCTCTCATGTGTTCTCTGTTGTCAACAAGCGATATCATAGATTGTGAGAGGAGGCAAGAATATTTGTTGCCATGTGTTTCCAAAATAGTCGCAGGGGAGGGTATATTGGAAGGGCAGGTGAGCTCAGTGAGGTGTGCTAATTTCATTAATAGGGGGGCGTAATTTTCATTCAGATTTCTCTTTTTTCACATTTCTCTTTTTTTCACATGCCCTATCTCGACCAAAGCTTCCTACATATCCCTCCTTCCCTTCTGCACGTGTACATACTGCCCTAGTAGGCATGTCGTTTGCCGCTCCTTATCTCTGCTGGTGCTGTACAGGCTGCCCTGTCCTGTAGGTCCGTCGTTTGCCTTCTAGCTCCGTCCCTTCTTCCTTCAGGTACGCAATGTAGAAGTTACCCTGTCTTGCAGGCACGTCCTTTGCCTTCAGGTACGTGATGTAGAGGTTACCCTGTCTTGTAGGCACACGTCGTTTTCCTCCTCCTCCATTAAGTCAGCTGAGGCAATAGGAGGGGAGGATTAATCTCATGTTTAACATTCCAGGCCGAGAGAGAGAGAGAGAGAGAGAGAGAGAGAGAGAAAGAGAGAGAGGGAGAGAGAGAGAAGGAGAGAGAGAGAGAGGGGGGGCGCGATTTAAAAAATGTCATTGAGACGTGCGATAACTAATTTGTACATGAGTGTCCACTCTACTCTCTCATTTCCCCACTCCTGTTAACCTTCCTACTTCAGCGAAATCGTGTAGTCTCCAGTGAAAAGGTGCTGCTTCTTTATTTTTGTTTGCTCAACAAATTTTAACATATCTTATTGAAAGCCCCCTGGCATATTTGCTCTGTTTAAATGTGTAATCCTAGCTTGAGTGCCTTTTCTATCCCCGTCCTAACCCTAGTGCTCCTTCTTCAGCGTGATCGCAAAATGTTATTATGAGCTCCAGACATTTGCTCTGTTCCAGTTTGTACTCCCAACTCAACTCACAAATATGGCGCTTATTCTCAGCTATATCAACACTTCTATTATATTGAACGTAAAATACACAAATATTTAATGAATCACCGGTGGTGATACTATAATATAGGTCATAGAAGGAGCTGTCCGTCACGAAAACCCCCAAACTAATTTTCACTCGTAATATGTGCTCTTTTATTTTTACTAGATTTAAAGCTTTTTTATCTTTTTTGTGTTTTTTTTTCTTTTTTTTCCTGCTTTTGCAAAGTTTTTACTCTGGCTTTGATGTTTCAAATTTTATTTGCATTTTTATTAATTAATGCAAACTTATGTAAATTCTGTTTGCCGATTGGTGTGTCGATACAGACTAAGCGTGTTGTATTATTGGGTATACATTTTTATCATGGTACATATAAGAATCTTACGAGTGTGCTGATATTTTATAACGGGGACTTAATATTCAATGGCTTCAGTACAATGTTACACTTCAGTGGCGGATACAGGCCGTGGGTAAGACCTCATAAAATCACATGTATGCGCAAGAGTCGTGGTCAGGATTCAAAAATAACACATGTAGGAGCTATAGAAATTCACTCGCACAAGCTGCAGGCTGTAGTAAATACCCTGAAAAATCATCCGTGGCCGTGGTTAAGACCTGTGAGAGCTAGAGGTCGTGATTAACACCTAAAAAAATTACCCGTACCAGCAACAGGCGACAATCGTGACCCCCCCCCCCCACCCAACAACAGAAACAAAAACACTTGTACACACTACAGGCCGTGGCCAAAACCCAAAAATAATCTACTGTAGAGGATACAGACCGTGGTCAAGACCCCAAAAAATTACCTGTTAGAAGGAGGGCTGTAGGTCGTGGTCAAGACCAAAAATTCATTCTAAGCCGATACAAGCCGTGGTTAAAATAAAAAAATCACCTGCAGAGCAAAAGGTCGTGGTCAGCATCCCAAAAAAATCAAATGCAGGGCAAAAGGTCGTGGTCAGCATCCCAAAAAAATCACCTGCAGGGCAAAAGGTCGTGGTCAGCATCCCAAAGAGATCACCTGCAGGGCAAAAGGTCGTGGTCAGCATCCCAGAAAAATCAAATGCAGGGCAAAAGGTCGTGGTCAGCATCCCAAAGAGATCACCTGCAGGGCAAAAGGTCGTGGTCAGCATCCCAAAAAATTCAAATGCAGGGCAAAAGGTCGTGGTCAGAATCCCAAAAAAATCACCTGCAGGGGAAAAGGTCGTGGTCAGAATCCCCAAAAAATCACCTGCAGGGCAAAAGGTCGTGGTCAGCATCAAAAAAATATCACCTGCAGGGTAAAAGGTCGTGGTCAGCATCCCAAAAACATCACCTGCAGGGCAAAAGGTCGTGGTCAGCATCCCAAAAAGAACACCTGCAGGGCAAAAGGTCGTGGTCAGCATCTCAAAAAGAACACCTGCAGGGCAAAAGGTCGTGGTCAGCATCTCAAAAAGATCACCTGCAGGGCAAAAGGTCGTGGTCAGCATCCCAAAAAGAACACGTGCAGGGCAAAAGGTCGTGGTCAGCATACCAAAAAGATCACCTGCAGGGCAAAAGGTCATGGTCAGCATCCCAAAAAGATCACCTGCAGGGCAAAAGGTCGTGGTCAGCATCACAAAAAGATCACCTGCAGGGCAAAAGGTCGTGGTCAGCATCCCAAAAAGATCACCTGCAGGGCAAAAGGTCGTGGTCAGCATCCCAAAAAGATCACCTGCAGGGCAAAAGGTCGTGGTCAGCATCCCAAAAAGATCACCTGCAGGGCAAAAGGTCGTGGTCAGCATCCCAAAAAGATCACCTGCAGGGCAAAAGGTCGTGGTCAGCATCCCAAAAAAATCACCTGCAGGGCAAAAGGTCGTGGTCAGCATCCCAAAAACATCACCTGCAGGGCAAAAGGTCGTGGTCAGCATCTCAAAAAGAACACCTGCAGGGCAAAAGGTCGTGGTCAGCATACCAACAAAATCACCTGCAGGGCAAAAGGTCATGGTCAGCATCCCAAAAAGATCACCTGCAGGGCAAAGGGTCGTGGTCAGCATCTCAAAAAGAACACCTGCAGGGCAAAAGGTGGTGGTCAGCATACCAAAAAAAAATCAAATGCTTGGCAAAAGGTCGTGGTCAGCATCCCAAAAAAATCTCCTGCAGGGCAAAAGGTCGTGGTCAGAATCCCCAAAAAATCACCTGCAGGGGAAAAGGTCGTGGTCAGCATCCCAAAAAATCATCTGCAGGACAAAAGGTCGTGGTCAGCATCCTTAAAAAATCACCTACAGGGCAAAAGGTCGTGGTCAGCATCCCAAAAAAATCAAATGCAGGGCAAAAGGTCGTGGTCAGCATCCCAAAAAAATCACCTGCAGGGCAAAAGGTCGTGGTCAGCATCCCAAAGAGATCACCTGCAGGGCAAAAGGTCGTGGTCAGCATCCCAAAAAAATCAAATGCAGGGCAAAAGGTCGTGGTCAGCATCCCAAAGAGATCACCTGCAGGGCAAAAGGTCGTGGTCAGCATCCCAAAAAAATCAAATGCAGGGTAAAAGGTCGTGGTCAGAATCCCAAAAAAATCACCTGCAGGGGAAAAGGTCGTGGTCAGAATCCCCAAAAAATCACCTGCAGGGCAACAGGTCGTGGTCAGCATCCCAAAAATATCACCTGCAGGGTAAAAGGTCGTGGTCAGCATCCCAAAAAAATCACATGCAGGGCAAAAGGTCGTGGTCAGCATCCCAAAAACATCACCTGCAGGGCAAAAGGTCGTGGTCAGCATCCCAAAAAGATCACCTGCAGGGCAAAAGGTCGTGGTCAGCATCCCAAAAAGATCACCTGCAGGGCAAAAGGTCGTGGTCAGCATCCCAAAAAGATCACCTGCAGGGCAAAAGGTCGTGGTCAGCATCCCAAAAAAATCACCTGCAGGGTAAAAGGTCGTGGTCAGCATCCCAAAAACATCACCTGCAGGGCAAAAGGTCGTGGTCAGCATCTCAAAAAGAACACCTGCAGGGCAAAAGGTCGTGGTCAGCATACCAACAAAATCACCTGCAGGGCAAAAGGTCATGGTCAGCATCCCAAAAAGATCACCTGCAGGGCAAAGGGTCGTGGTCAGCATCTCAAAAAGAACACCTGCAGGGCAAAAGGTGGTGGTCAGCATACCAAAAAAAATCAAATGCTTGGCAAAAGGTCGTGGTCAGCATCCCAAAAAAATCTCCTGCAGGGCAAAAGGTCGTGGTCAGAATCCCCAAAAAATCACCTGCAGGGGAAAAGGTCGGGGTCAGCATTCCAAAAAATCATCTGCAGGACAAAAGGTCGTGGTCAGCATCCTTAAAAAATCACCTGCAGGGCAAAAGGTCGTGGTCAGCATCCCAAAAAAATCAAATGCAGGGCAAAAGGTCGTGGTCAGCATCCCAAAAAAATCACCTGCAGGGCAAAAGGTCGTGGTCAGCATCCCAAAGAGATCACCTGCAGGGCAAAAGGTCGTGGTCAGCATCCCAAAAAAATCAAATGCAGGGCAAAAGGTCGTGGTCAGCATCCCAAAGAGATCACCTGCAGGGCAAAAGGTCGTGGTCAGCATCCCAAAAAAATCAAATGCAGGGCAAAAGGTCGTGGTCAGAATCCCCAAAAAATCACCTGCAGGGGAAAAGGTCGTGGTCAGAATCCCCAAAAAATCACCTGCAGGGCAAAAGGTCGTGGTCAGCATCCCAAAAATATCACCTGCAGGGTAAAAGGTCGTGGTCAGCATCCCAAAAAAATCACATGCAGGGCAAAAGGTCGTGGTCAGCATCCCAAAAACATCACCTGCAGGGCAAAAGGTCGTGGTCAGCATCTCAAAAAGATCACCTGCAGGGCAAAAGGTCGTGGTCAGCATCCCAAAAAGAACACCTGCAGGGCAAAAGGTCGTGGTCAGCATCCCAAAAAGATCACCTGCAGGGCAAAAGGTCGTGGTCAGCATCCCAAAAAGAACACCTGCAGGGCAAAAGGTCGTGGTCAGCATACCAAAAAGATCACCTGCAGGGCAAAAGGTCGTGGTCAGCATCCCAAAAAGATCACCTGCAGGGCAAAATGTCGTGGTCAGCATCCCAAAAAGATCACCTGCAGGGCAAAAGGTCGTGGTCAGCATCCCAAAAAGATCACCTGCAGGGCAAAAGGTCGTGGTCAGCATCCCAAAAAGATCACCTGCAGGGCAAAAGGTCGTGGTCAGCATCCCAAAAAGATCACCTGCAGGGCAAAAGGTCGTGGTCAGCATCCCAAAAACATCACCTGCAGGGCAAAAGGTCGTGGTCAGCATCTCAAAAAGAACACCTGCAGGGCAAAAGGTCGTGGTCAGCATACCAACAAAATCACCTGCAGGGCAAAAGGTCATGGTCAGCATCCCAAAAAGATCACCTGCAGGGCAAAGGGTCGTGGTCAGCATCTCAAAAAGAACACCTGGAGGGCAAAAGGTCGTGGTCAGCATACCAAAAAAAATCAAATGCTTGGCAAAAGGTCGTGCTCAGCATCCCAAAAAAATCTCCTGCAGGGCAAAAGGTCGTGGTCAGAATCCCCAAAAAATCACCTGCAGGGGAAAAGGTCGTGGTCAGCATCCCAAAAAATCATCTGCAGGACAAAAGGTCGTGGTCAGCATCCCTAAAAAATCACCTGCAGGGCAAAAGGTCGTGGTCAGTATCCAAAAAAAATCACCTGCAGGGCAAAAGGTCGTGGTCAGCATCCGAAAAAATCATCTGCAGGGCAAAAGGTCGTGGTCAGAATCCCAATAAAAATCACCTGCAGGGAAATAGGTCGTGGTCAGCATCCCAAAAAATCATCTGCAGGACAAAAGGTCGTGGTCAGCATCCCAAAAAAAATCACCTGCAGGGCAAAAGGTCGTGGTCAGCATCCCAAAAAAATCAAATGCAGGGCAAAAGGTCGTGATCAGCATCCCAAAAAATCACCTGCAGGGCAAAAGGTCGTGGTCAGCATCCCAAAAAAATCACCTGCAGGGCAAAAGGCCGTGGTCAGCATCCCAAAAAAGATCACATGTAGGAGCTATAGGTTGTGCTCAAGACCCCTGGAAATTCACTTGTACCAGATGAAGGCCATTGTCTAGACCCCGAAAGAATCACCCTTAGGAGCTACAGGTCGTGGTCAAGACTTTAAACAATCACTAGGTCTTCATCAATACTTCAAGAAACTTACAAAATAAAGCTTTGTAACTTTTTTGTGACTACACGAAGTGTAACACTTTCTTTTTTGCATTTAATGGAGGGGGAGGACTCGCAACCCTGAAGCCCCCGGTCATCCTACCCCTTGTATAAGAAAACATAATTACTGATTCAGTGGTACAACACTCTCTTGGATTGTGCTCATGTAAGGGACAGATAAAAGCCTTGCTAAAGACGTCAAAAACTTTTATATGAACACACGAAATTTAATAGTTCACTTTTTCCGCACTTAGACGAGGGACGTGGAAGGGATTGCTGGCATTTCGCAGCAACAATTTATTGAAGTAAAATTCGTCGCATTGTTCTACGACCATATTATTATGATTCTTTCAATAAACGCTAAACATTTGCAAATAATTCCAAACTTAACCTTTATTGTAGATTTGTAGTGCATAAATTAGTCATATTCCGGGCTCCGTGTGTTTGAATTATTTGTGAGTGTTTATCAAACAAAGATAAAAGCAAGAATATGGATCTTTCGCAAAGTGGAAAGCGAAGAAATCACACATTTTGATGCATGGGAAACAAAAAGATCGCAATTTGTACTCAGTTAAAAGCAAAAACAATAGCGAATTTTATCTTGTCTTGTTTTATTTTATCGTTTAAAAGTTCCATGTTTTACTCTCAACACTAAAATTTCAAAGGAATTTCATCAAGAAATTATTATCCAAAGGCGAGAACATACCGTTTTTTTTACACAAAGGTATATAAATAAATATATCATTGTAGATCACTTCCGTATCCGATTGCTTTATCAGAACTAGCTACTCTCATGGATTTAGTAGATTATACCACTAATGAATGTATTTCTAGCAGAGGTTGCTGCAAACAGTAGCCGACTCCTATTCAACTTTTAATGGTTAGCATTTTTTGTTATCGATTTCGTTGACATACATGGAATATCAAGACAATGTAAATTTTAAATTTTATGGAACATAAAGAAAGCTTTTAACTAGAGTGGAGTAACATAATCTCAAAACAAAAAGGGACGATATTATTAGGACTTTATATACAACAAGTGATTATTTGTTTTTGGATTGAAAACAAAATATACACAAAGGGCTATATCAGCATAAAACAAGCATGGTGTTTGAAAACGTCCAAGAATTTCAAACGGCGGACTACGTGGTGTTTGCTGTTGTAATAGTGGCTTCATTTCTCATTGGAGTATACTATGCCACATGCAAGAAAAACAACACCACTGGGCAATATCTTATGGCCGAGCGACAACTGGGTGTTATTCCTATTGGACTGTCTATCATGGTGTCGTATATTTCCGCTATAAGTATCCTAGGCAACTCGGCGGAGACTTATTACTATGGCATCAACTTCTGTTTCGCCGTCGTCGGTTACGTGGCAGCAGCCGCAGTCGTGTCAGTACTGTTTGTTCCTCTGTACTACCCGCTGCAGCTCACAAGTGTCGACCAGGTATGTTTTGCTTTTATAGTACGTGTGTCTATTTTCTACTCTCTCAGGATGTTACTCAGAATGGTGTGTAGCTCTTTCAAGATAACTGCCATTCTGATTGCAATGAGTTGAGTTTTGTTGTTCTTTTCTTGGTCATTGCGTCTATCTACGATACTCTCAAGATTCATGCTACTGTAAATGGGCGTGGTGATACTTTAAAATACTCACTGCAGGTCACAACTGTTTACCATTTTTGTTTGACCTCTACTAGCGAACAGATCTATTCATGATTCTCTCATGATTAGTGCGATCCTAACTTGAAATACTTTAAAACAATCTCTGAAGCTCACATGTATTTACTAGGTTTCTTTGACTAACTAAGGGTGATCATTAACGATTCCTTCAAAGTCATTACTTGATAACTCCATGCAGATATTTGCCAACACTCAAAAGTAAAAATAATTATATTACGCGATTTTCACAAGGATCAAGTGTTTTGTCTTTACAGTACTTTTACCTACGCTACCGGTCACGCAGTGTGGTGTACGCTGGCCTCATCTTACAGGTCGTTACGTTCCTTCTCACAAACGCCGTGGTGCTGTACGGGCCTGCAACCATGATGGAATCAAGTATGAATAATTCGTTCCTTAATTTCATACTTATAAAAATCCATGATTTCTCTTGTCCAATAAGATTCAGACCGTTGTGCTGTGCGGGCCTGCAACAATGATAGAATCAGATAATTCATATATGTCATTAATTACACATTTGACCACTTTTGTGCACCTTTCAGGATCGCAATACCAGCTATTGGATGAATTTTCGGAAAAGTCCACAAATAACTATAATAGCAATAATTATGAAAAATTTTGTTTACTGGATTTCTTTTGCTATCAACGTAAATAACTGACGTGCAAGAAAGTGATGAATGTTATTATATTTCAGTAAGTATAATTTATACACATTGGTTTGATTGTTCGCAGTGGCTGGATGGCCGGTATGGATTACAATGCTTGGGCTTGGGGCCCTATCAACTGTTTATACTACAATAGTAAGATATATATATATATATATATAATATATATATATATATATATATATATATATATATATATATATATATATATATATATATATATATATATATATATATATATATATATATAGGTGTATTTGCCTTGATTTTTACCATGAAAAACAGTAAACATACCTTGAAATGATAGGGCAGCTAAAAATTAGTAAATGTTTTATGATGACACTTTTATCTTTTACATTATACTTTAGGAGGGAACGGTTATATCCTAATACGTGCATCTCTCACATTTTATTTTAATAAGCTACAGAGCAACTATATGCTCTCGCATTATACTTTAGGAGCTTAGCTCAGAACGGCTATATGTTAATATCTGTATCTCTCACATCATGAGCATTGGGGAGGGGCATAACAGCGGTTATATACCAATATTTATCAGGAGCTGGCTGTATTTCTCATTATTTTGCAGGGAGGCTTCAGAGCAGTCATATGGGCTGACGTATTTCAAACATTAGTAATGTTTGGAGGAGTATTGGCTATTGTCATTTTAGTACGTGGAACAAATATTTTATCTTTATGTCTAGACAAATACTTTTGTCTATGCATTAAGTCGGCCTTATTTAATTTTTATAAGAACACTAGAAACACCATTCTTATTTAACACTATACTTATAATATAAAAACAATATAATAATACATTTGAACTACTATTTGAATGTTGTATGTTATATACTAGTCTGTTGCCATCTAGTTACAGCCGCTATATATGCCATGATTTAAAATGGTTATCAGGGCGCAGTTCAGGTAGGAAGTTTTTCTGAAGTCTGGAAAATTTACCAGGAACACGGTCGGCTGCAATTCAAGTAAGTAGAATATCGTAATAAGGCTTTTAAATATAATATATTAAGGAATTAAATCTAAAAATTACTTTAAAAGTATTGAACTATATATATATATATATATATATATATATATATATATATATATATATATATATATATATATATATATATATATATATATATATATATATATATTAACAAATATGTCACACATAGTACCTAAATCAAACTTATCGGGACCGGTTTTTGGTCCCGATAATTTCCCGGTCCTGCTAATGCCGAAATAAAAGATATATATATATATATATATATATATATATATATATATATATATATATATATATATATATATATATATATATATATATGGTAATATCTAATTCTGTATTATATATTTCTTATGTGATTTCTGTTTATATGCAGGGTGTTTTTATATTTGATATGCTGATATTTTCCTGATATTTGACATCATCCTTAGTATCAACTACAGTTACTGATTTTACAAACCATCAATTCCCTCGTTGAATGATTTCAGTTTGAATCCGTCCCCACTTGAGAGATCTACAGTATGGGGATTTAGCCTTGGATTTTTCTTTGTTTTTGTCGTCAATTTTGGAACTCTACAGGTTGGAGTACAGCGCTATTGTGCAGTTCCAACTCTGAGTGCTGCTAAGAAGTGAGTTGTAATTTATTTATTTCAAAGTATCATCAAGCCAATTATACCTTGCCGGTTTTAAAAGTATCAGCAGGAAAGCCATACATCAGTACCCCTAAGGTATCAGCGGGCAAGTTATACCTTACTTACTTTATTAATAATACAGATAAGCTACCTTGTCTACTTATAATTATCAGCAAGGAAGTTATACCTAACCGACTTTATACATTTCAACAGCTTACTCATACATTAGGTGCCCGATAAGTATTAACAGGTAGGTTATACCTTACCTGCTTTAGTTACAATAACAGACAAGTTATATCTCACCTACTTTATAAATATCAGCGGGCAAGTTATACCTTAACTGCTTGAAAAATATAAGTTATATATATGCATAGAAGATACAGTAAGCTGTATATGAACTGCATTACAAACAAGAAGCAATAGAAAGAAAGAGTTCTACCATAAAATCTTGCAATTCAAATCTCAATTAGTATAGGTGATTGTAATTTACTTGAAAGTTCGTTTAAAGAAGATTTATACTAAATGTAGAAAAAAATCTGAATTAGATACCTTAGAACCAAATGGTTTAAGGAATATGAAATAATCATCTGTTGTCACTGAGTAGCCTTTTGGATCTGGTATAACCTAATCATTGTTGTATTCTTTTTTCTAGGGCTCTGCTAGCCACAATTCCCGGGAATATCGCAATCCAGATCACGATCTATGCTGTGGGCATCACGGCCTTTGCTTATTTCACAAAACTCGGGTGTGATCCGTTAAAGGGAGAGTTCATTAGTAATGCAAACCAAGTAAATAATCCAATTGTTTGATTTTTTCACAAAATATTTTAATTAAATTCAAATAACTGCTATTTCCAATACGTGACGTTGCATCTATTTCTAATTGACCTCCCTATATAATCATCTAATAAGATTTAGATCTGTTACGTAGGGTTTAAAAAGGTCTCCATGGTAAAAAATATATTCATTATTCATTATATTCATATATATATATATATATATATATATATATATATTCTAGATTGCGCCTCTGCAGCCCACATACTCAAACATTGCAGTATACCTTGCTTGTTTGTTTTAAATATTTTTCCACACTAAGGTTTATTAAAATGTAAATTTTTTATCGTTTCTCTACTCTCCCTATCTTTTTCTTTCTCTCCTTGTTTAAATATACAATCCACATTTTTCATGTTTGTTTATTTTAATTATTGTTTTATTGATTAGTGACATTGTTGCAGTCAAACATTCCATATACCTTTGCTTCTCTGTTTCAGATCGTTCCTTTTTATGTACTCAATGTACTCAACTACCCAACAGTACCTGGTATTTTTGTGGCTGCTGTGTTTTGTGGATGCTTAAGGCATGTTTACCATCATAAAGTTTGACAGATTAATAGCTTCATTATCTGCCTATCAAATCAAATATATGTGTGAATTTTCTAATGAATATCGCATTGGGACTCAACTTTTTAAGTTTAGAAAGTTACTATAATTCTTTCTGAGCTATTTTTGCACTTACATTTTACAACACTTGAAGTATTTGCATATCTCATTCTACTTTATGCCATATGTCATTCAGCTTTTTGCCATATGGCATTCTCTTTATGCGAGATGTCATTCTATTTTATGCCATATGTCATTTGACTTTATGCTACATGTCATTCTACTTTTGCGCTAATATGTTAAGTGTATTCACGTGTCAATCAATTTGCTAAGCTATACACAATCCATACTGCTTAGCAAAGACCTGCTAAGCCTACACACATGGCATGCTACCTATCCAGCGGCCTGTTAATTGTATACTCAGGTCATACTACTATCAAGGAGTATGTCCATTGTATGCAGATGACATGCCACCTATCCAGAGATCCATTGAGCGTATACACATTTCATGCTACTCTACTTAGCAACGTGTAAATTGTTTACACATGTCAAGATATCTTTACATCAAACTGCGCAGGTTTACAGTATCTTGCTATCTTTTTAGCACTCTTCTCGATGTTTAAGAGTCTCGCTACCAGTTCACCATCGTGACCAATGTTTACCATGCCCGGCTACCTTTCCGACAATCTCTTCAATGTTAACCATGTCACCTGACACCTTTTTTCAAATCGTTCCAAGTGTTTACATTTTCAACAACCCTTCAAAATGTTACAGTAACATTAGAAGTCTACATGGTTTCGCTAAATTTTGCGGCAACGTGTCAAGCTTTTCCAGAAGCGCTAAAAGCGTTAACATTCTCTCTTAGCATTATGGTAGCAACCTTTCAGCTTCTGCAGAAATGTTGCAAGTGTTTACAGCGACTCGTAACATGTTTAGCAACCTGTCAAGCTTCTACAGCAGCATCGCCGCGCTTGTGTGGGAGGACGCGCTTAAGTATAAGCTTGTCAAACTCAGTGAAGAACGTAAAGCCTTGGTTACCAAAATACTGTGTAAGATTTTTTGTTGATTATATAAATTACATGTTGATTGTATTTTATTTTTATTTTAATCATATATTAATCGTTTGTTTATTATGTGTAATTGTATATTAGCTTATGATAATTACATGCTAAATGCATTTTAATTGTATTTTAATTCTATTTTAACTGTGTGTTAACTGTACCTGAATTGTGAACAGTCAAAGCAACATTGTAATCTTGAATAAAGGTTTTCAAAATTTAGATCCAGGAGAACTTTCCAATAACAAGAAATTGTTCTTTAATGATAAATAGAATTTAAGAATTCTTAAAAAACTGCTTCTCTGTTGGAAGACCATCAATTTGAACACAATTTGTTGTCCGATTTCGATGACATGACAGCACTGGGTAACGTCATTACTGTTCTGGTTCACACCACACAAAAACCTCATCCTCACTGGTAGTCTGCTGATTAGATTCAATAAGGGGCGCAGCATGTGCTCATCACGGGGAGGGCGATACAAATTATCATATCTACTACTGCAGTATTTTATCTCTAAACCTTGTTGTATTGTTTTTGTAATATTTTGACGAAGAATTTTATATCGAAGTTACTTCATCCCCGTTCTAATAAGTGTTTTTATTGTTTTCTTTTATCATGCTGTATTTGTTAGTGTTTTGCTAGGGAGTACCTTTTCACCATGCTTTGTATAGTTACTTGCACACCTTTACTTTGTTTGAGGCGGACTTGTGAGAGACTCGTGAGAGACTTGTGACAGACTTGTGAGAGACTTTGAAAGACTTGTGAGAGACTCGTGAGAGACTTGTGACAGACTTGTGACAGACTTGTGAGAGACTTTTGACAGACTTGTGACAGACTTGTGAGTGAGTTGTGAGAGACTTCTGAGAGACTTTGAAAGACTTGTGACAGACTCGTGACAGACTTGTGACAGACTTGTGGGAGACTTGTTACAGACTTCTGCCAGAGACAGGTCCCGAGATGAGAACATGCGGACGTTTATTGTGTCCAACCGTCAGCTTGATTTTAAGTTTACCTTCATCATTAACTCAGTTTTAAGGGTCATATTTAGAAATAATCTGAAATTTTAGAAATTCAGGAAATTTTTTGCTGCCATGAACTGCTTATTTAGTCTTGTTTCAGCTTTTATTGCGGGTGCTCTTTCTATTGCCGGTGGGTTTGTGGTTGCTTCCGTAGGAGGAACACTCATTCAGGTAATAAATACACAGGCGTAACACTTCATTGAAATAACAGCAACAGGCAGAATTGTTATTAAGACTATAATAGCAATAGTGGCAGGAACACTTATTAAGGTAAAACAGCAACACTTGGAACTTTTGCCCACATAATAATAGAAAGATGATGAACACTTATAGAGGTATAGTAACAACAGAAGGAACACCAGGGAACAACAGCCAGAGGAGAAACACTTATTCAGATCATAATAATAATCAATGGAGCTCTTATACTGATTATAACAGCAACATGAGGAACGAATACTCGAGTAACAAAAGCAACAGGAGAAACACCTATTCAGGCAATAATAGCAACAGGCAGAACACTTCTTCGGTTAATAATAACTACAGAAGGATCAGTTATTCAGTTCATAACAAATAATAAGAGAAACGCTTGCACATACAATTACACAATTACCATTACATATAAGAAACACTTATTCAGGTAAAAGGGGGAAAAGAAAAACACTTATTAAGGATCTAGAAGACCAAACAGGAAAATTATTTACATTCTTGTTAACTGCAACAGTGAAACTTTTTTATAACTATAAAATATGAGGAACGGAATTTATGGTTATAGAAATGCACAGCAAACACTTACTTAAGGACAGATAGGATATCTGAGATAAAATATAAGAGATAAGAAATAATACAAATGACATTGCACAGCACTAAAACACCTTCCTTCTACGTATGAAGACTTTCTGTAAAATAAAATGAAAGTTATTTTAGTATAAATTAGTTCTAAGTGGTATTTGAAGACAGTCATATCAAAAACGAATAGCACTAATTATGTCTAAATGTGTCTAAATGCACTAATTCTAAATGTGTAAATAAGTGTACAAAGTGGTATTTCCAGGTATTCATTTCCCTAACGCGCATAACTAATGCTGTGAGCTTTAGATGTATTAATGAGCACTAAGCGGTGTTTTCAGATAGTCGTATCCCTAACGAGCATCACTCAATCTCCATTCGTGGTATTTGTCCTCTGTGGAGCTCTGTCGCGGCGACCAAACTACAAGGTACCTCTGTTCTCTATCTTATTATTTTTGCAACACAATGTTTTGTAATAACTTTGAATTCTGAATTTTGGTAAAATTAAGTATATACTTTTTAATTGCAATTGAGGATAACGAATTTGTTTTATCAACAAATAGAAAATAGAATAAAATACAGATTTTTACAGTTTTGTTCAGTGACTCTGTAGCATCCGATAGAACAGCCTCTTTCTATTCAGTTTGTTTTTGTTTGAGACTTGCTAAAATATGCCACAAATACCTGTTTTCTTTTTGTTGAGTGTGTTCTTCTTGGAACCTTCCTAGCATTTGTTACGATAGGCTGCTTTTATTCCGTGTGTTTTTGTTTGAGACTTGTCAAAGCTTACCATCAATGCCTGTTCTTTATTCTATGTTTTCTTTTTAAGCCTTGTTAGCGTATTCCACAAATGTCTGTTGTTTTCTTTTATTTAGAGTGTTCTTATTGGAGGCTTGGTAGCATTTGCAATCACTGCATGGTTTAATATTGGACAAGAGCTGTCTAATGTTACTGAGCCTATCAAATCCACCGTGACTCACAACTGTACATCTAATGATGTACCTGACTTGTTACATAACCGCACTACGACAGATACCTTTGTTACTGATCCAGTTTCTGGAGAATCGTAAGTAAACAAAAACATCTTACTATAAAGCTTCCAGATAGAACGTAGGTGACTATTAGTTTATATCTTGACATGATTGCGGTAGTAAAAATTAGAAAAAATCCGTGCCAATATTTCTACAATTTCAATAATACCAAATTATTGAATTGAATCTATTTATTAAAATTTACCCATTACAATTGGTAAATTAACATTTACTCATAAATTTACGTAATTTTACGTACAGTTACTCTTCAGCAAATTATATGTTCATTGGATGATCTAAAGGTAATGACGGCGTTTTCTCTCTCCCTCTCTCTCGCTCTCTCTCTCTCTCTCTCTCTCTCTCTCTCTCTCTCTCTCTCTCTCTCTTTCTTTCTTCCTTTCTTTCTCCTTCTCTCTCTCTCCGGCTCTCTCTCTTTCTGTCGCTCTCTGCATACATCAGTGTAGTCATTAATAAGACAACATTACCACAATATATTTGCAGCGATCATTGAAATAGCAAAACAACCTTATATATATATATATATATATATATATATATATATATATATATATATATATATATATATATATATATATATATATATATATATATATATACATTTCATTTTTGCTGAATTCTTAAGTTTATACAATGGAAATGAGCCAATCCAAATAAACATGTACAAGGACAAATATTTCATAAAATGTGAAACAATCACAGTTTCTATTTACCTTGCATTTTATCAAATTTATTTTAGGACAATGAGAGTGTAAATTAAATTGTTTATCTAGAAACTGTTACACAATGGAGCTTGAATTAAAGTGTATAACATTGCGTTCACATTACCAGGAAATTGCAATTATTAATTGCATTTAAACGCATAAATACCATTATACTGATGTGATCACACATAACGTACAATAAATCAACTGAAGAAATCCATAAAAATACGAGAAAATGTGATTGATCGCCTAAATCTAACTGTATTTGGCATTATGAATCTAAGTTTATCTGTGTGGACTGATAAGATTAGACACTCGGGTAACTCAGTGTGTGTGTGTCTGGCCATTAAAGCACCGCATGCCATTTCAGACAAGCTGAAATTTCCAGGCTCTAAAATCAGGTACTTTGCAATCCTCCTGCAATTTTCAGCCCCATTGCAATGTGGATGATCTGTCAATTTACTGTAACCTACATAATTATATAACTCTTCCTTACGTTGATTGGGAAGGCAAGACGAGCCGCTATTGATACATAGCTTTTCGTGTATGTGGTACCTAACATTTCGAGTACATATGAATACTGCTCAACCTCTTGATAACAATTTCATTTGCTCAGAGAGGCGGCCAAGGCTCTGGTGATAAGCAAGCTTTCGTACTTGTGGTACTTACCATTTGTGGTACTTGTATACATACTCCTGCACTTCTTGATAATACTGATTTCATTTATTTAGAGAGGACGAGCCGCTGTTGATATACAGGATCTCATACGTATGGTATTTACCATTTGGCGTACTTGCAGGAATGATTACTACGTTTACCTTGTGCCTTATTCCATGTAAAGATTACTGTCAATCTATATAAATGTCGTCGACTTTTTTAAAAATAAAATAAATAAAAAAATCCGTTAAGCATCATATTAATATTAATATATTCATATTAAAACTATTTAAAAACATTAAGCGCCAAAAGCATAACTGATCGAAATGAAATTATTTTGTGAGCTGTTTCACCAAAAACATGACGAACACCTTTATCTATGCAAAACGTCCAGCATCTTGAGTATCGTCATAACTGTGATCATCATCATCATCATCATCATCATCATCATCATCATCATCATCATCATCATCATCATCATCATCATCATCATCATCATCATCATCATCATCATCATCATCATCATCATCATAATCCTAATCATCATAATCATCATCATCACTATCATCATCCTCATCACCATCATCATCATAATTGCCACCATTGTCATCATCTTTATTGTCATCATAATCATAACCGTCATCATCATCATCATCATTATCATTACCATCATCATCATCATCATCATCATCATCATCATAATCTTCTTCATCATGATCATCATCATCATCACAATTGCCACCTTTGTCATCATCATCATCATCATCATCATCAGCAGCAGCAGCAGCAGCAGCAGCAGAAGCAGCAGCAGCAGTATCATCAGTATCAGCATTATCATTATCATGATCATCATCATCATCATCATCATCATCATCATCATCACCATCATCAGTTTTATATTCATCATCATCATCATCATAATTGCCGTCATTGCCATCATCATATTTATCCTTATCATCATCATCATCATTATCACCATCAATATTATTATCATAAGTATTAGTGTAATTGTTACCCATTTCTAAATAACACAAGAAGCATCCACAAACAATCGTTCCAATTACTTCATTAGCACATGTCAATCAATGCAGATATGAGAGAAGATGACGTCAGTTACGTTAAACCAGAAGTGCTGTTCACATTCGTCCGCTGGTTCTTGAAGAAAAGAAATCACTATGAATTTGAATCATCCCAAAATGGTGAAGTCACTCTGGACAAGATATAGACTCTTTGTAGAATAGAGTTGCCAAGACAGTTGTAAATAATGGCAGAAATAAATAAATTGTTGGCATTAATATTTGGGTTATTTAAATTTCTTGTAAAATGTCTAAGATGTAATTTGAAATTTTAGGCTATTAATTAATTTAGTTTGAATAATTAAATTAATTGGTTAATTTCTGCAATATGGACTTACAAGGTGAATTAAATCGATTTAAATATGCTTTTAGTAGGCTGTCTCCATATTTTAATTCAAGCATACATTGTGTATATACGGGTGATGTAGTAATTGGCAGTGCCATGTTATTTGTAAGAAAATGTACCGCGAGAATCCATCTACGTACCAGTTGGTCACAATATGTGTCCATGACTTTTTAAAACGACCCAAACTCGAAGTGCTAAACACTGTCCACGTCACATGCAGACACCTTTGCAAATTTCACGCACGAAATATACAAGAGTGGATTTAACTAAAGAAACTCTTTTGTACCGAATAATGTATTTATGACATGTATAAGTACAAATACAGTTAGAAGGCGTTACTGCAATCAGCCTGTGTCTTCAATTTTTGATCTTTCATTTTGTTGGACGTTTAATGCAGTTCCGTAAGCATCAATCCCTCCCCCCTCGCCCAAACTTGAGTGGGAATCGGGCAGTACTTAGTTAAAATAACAAGTTTTTAAGGAAATTCACATTCCGCCATTTCTTCGCGATCTTTTATGACAAGGATTGTAGCACATATCTAACCAGTTATAAAAATAATTATACTTATAATTACAATTACAATAACGATTATTATTATTATTATCATTATTATAATTATCATTATCATTATTATTATTGCTATTACAAAAATAATAATAAAAGTAATCATAATAATGATAATAATAATAACAATAATAATAATGATAGCTATAATAATAATGATAGAATTATTAATAATAATGACAATTGTAATAATAATAATAAATTAATAATAATGCTAATAATAGTAATCACAATAATAATACTATACCTATAATAGCAATAATATCTGGAACAAAGCTAGGCTTAAGGAAAGCATATCTTTCACACGTTAGTAGCGCATATGAACCTGGAATCCCTTACACTATCGCTGTCATTGATGCTGCCTATTCATTGGCAAAATAACACTGATCAACAGACTTGGTCACAATGTGGCAACGAAAGCACATATTTGACACTAGAGCACATATTTGATTTTAGGTAAAGACATACAGTTTGATGTTGTTTTCTAATATGATGTCATTACCATTATGTAAATGTGCGGGATAGGGTAATCTTAAACGATATACGCTTCTGTAATCATTTTATCGTCGGCCAAAGGCTTGAAGGCATATTAATTTTACGTCACATTGAAGCAAAAGATCAGCGTCAACAAATCACTAGCGGCATCCTGAAGCTCGCGGAGCCATAAAGTAATTTAATCTGCATATGTAAATTTACAATTGTATTTAGGTTGACCTTGTATGTGGAAATTAGGCCTGGATCATTAAAACCTGTTCGCTGATGCAGCGTTATCGTCGGAGAGGCGGGGGTGTCAGTGTATGTTAATTAATGGGGATGTTAGGTTTGCAAATAAAATTAAGGGGTTAATTCAAAACGCTCATGAATTGCTGATGACTTTATAGTCAGAAGTGTTACCAGTGGTACGCAACGAATCATTTTTAAATCATGGGCTTAAGATTATTGCCAATTGAAACGTGTTCATATATCACAAAAGTTTTAAGAATTTATCTTAGAACGTTGTAGTTTTATTCTGAATTTTCCACAGTTATATAACGCATACATACATATATATAGTCAGAAGTGTTACCAGAGGTACGCAACGAAGCATTTTTAAATCATGAGCATAAGAGTATTGCTAATTGAAACGTGTTCATATATGACAAAAGTTTTAATAATTTTTCATAGAACGTTGTAGTATTATTCTGAATTTCCACAATTATATAACACATGTATATATATATATATATATATATATATATATATATATATATATATATATATATATATATATATAATGTATATATGGCATAAGCGGGACCAAATACATTTTGTCTTCAATTTACATCTATGATTAGTTGAAAACACCTGTTCAACAAAAACTTTTTACGAGTAATTTATACAGAGGAGTAGTTTAAGTGTGTGCCGCGAAACAATAAATCATGCTGAATTTGATTAAATTCATGAAATAATTCATGGCTGAATAAGCCATGATAAAGTATGATAAGTGTAGAAAATATAGCTGACCATAGGAACCCAGAGCAAACAGATATCGACTGTTAGACGTGTTAAAGAGGTATAGGTCAACTTTATAAGACATATTAAAGAGGCATAAAAGTCGATGTATACCTCTTTAAGACGCCTAAAAGTCGACGTCTGTTTACTTGGAATGCGCTATGCCTTTGTATTGTCACATAAAAGAAAAGTTACAAGCATCTCGTGTGTTTCATCGAATTTATCGGCTACATTTCTCGCAGTTATTTACCACCACTTATTCCAGTTTTTGCGCGAAAAAAAATAATACCCTTTAGGCGAACCAATGTGGAACATCTCTGCATAACATCTAAACGATTGGTGTAAAACTGTAGGAGGAGTAGCCTAAAAATGGGTTAAAACTTTCACAAAAAGTGCCGCCATTTTGTCAGTTTTTCGTTAATCGTCAAAAAAGTAATTACCAGGTGGGGGACCTCCCAGCGAACATTCCTGCGTAATATCAAAACGGTTGAAGGAGTAGCATTTTAAAGAAAAAGTTTAACATACGCACATACGCACACACATCCAAGCCCGACTAACCCAGTCCGACAAAGTCGGCTTGGTTAATAAAAGTTGAAAACACTCTTGGTGATCGATATTTGCTCATCTCCACTGACAATTTTCAGTGTAAGTATACTTGCCCTGACCATGTCAGGGCAAGAATACTTACCCTAAAAATGCCAGGTTTTTTTACGTTTTGAAACTTAAATGGTACAAAGTTTTATTTTTGTCCTGTGAAGGTGCAATTTTGCGCTTATAAATAGAGAATTTCTTTGTAATTTTTGCGTTTTTAAGAGCAAAAATTTTGCTATCTTTTTGCTATTCAAAGAAAAAAGTGCGATTTTTTTGCTTTTAAGGCTTAATTATTTGCAATTTTTACACTTTGTACTCGCTTAAATTTTTCTCCTGCCGCTCATTGAAACCGAGAATTGGAATGGTCGACTGACCGTGGACATCGATTAGAAAATGGTTATAAATTACAAATCATTTTAATGGCCCAGAAATATAGCGTTATCACTGTAATACATGACAGGGCCAGACTCAATTTACATTTAACATTTCTAAGCTATGAATAACGCACTATATCTACATTTTTCTCGGGCGGCGTATTACTTTGGAAAATAATCGACTTCTTTGTGCTTTTAGTTCGTGCGCCGAGTCACTTGTTCTGCCGAAAGCTCCCACTCTGTCCCCGTTAATCGACTGCAAAATACTTACAAAATAGCTAGAAGAGTTGGCGTCAATTAAATTTAATTCCAGTCATTTCTCTCAACTATAGGTCTAAAAGTTCAAATATATTTTTACGAAGGTTTCTCTGCGATATTGAAATCGTTGGGATCTACATTTTATCTAAATAATGACATCGAATGCTAGACTAAGTATCTCCATAACTTCAACCTAGCTAATCTGGTAAATATTTTAACTGAGGTCTTGTTTATGTTGTTAAACATATAAACTAGTCTGCAGAGGTGTGAGTCCATTGTCTATAGATGTGATATATTTGCCAACTTATTTTTACGTAGCACAGGGATGTCTATAAGGTGTCGGTGAGGTGGAATCGTCTATGAACTATATGTATATTCCATATGAAATCCACTGATTTTTCACCTGGTTCGTGGACATCGATATCTTAATGCACCATATAGACAGTAGTTTGCCGACCACACACTAAGCTGCACACTCGAGCGTATCGAGAGGGTCTTATTGTTGCGGAAGAAAACTACTCAGTAATTATCACATACAAAATAGACAATGAATAATGAACAAATTCTTCATTTAAGTAAAATGTTATATCTCAGGGAAATTTTGACAGACCTTTCCTAGTGAACTATTTCCATTTTTAAGGCAATGAACCACGTGATCATTGTTATGAAGTTATGCTTAATATCACATTCACACTTTTACCAAAATTGGCTTGTTTATCACCCCGGTATCAAGCTCATTTACTTAGCACCATATCCTGATAACTGCCTCATTAACACCTCAAACGAGTGCTGAGATCGACTTCTAACCAGACTGTAGCCTTTTCTAGATTTCGTCGTTTTGGTGGATTAATTATTAATAATTTTGAAACAGATGCATCATGAACGCTAAATTAGTACCTATAAAATGGCATCATACAAGCTTCATACCAATGAAAATCTAATATTTGTTGTTGTTGTGAGTATGTGCTCATTTTCTTGGTATATTGGTATATTTCTTGCAGTTGTTATTCCATCAGTAAGCAACTATTATCAAGATTTATCAAAATTATACGAAACGTGTTACGAACATGGATTAAATAAAACTTTCCCATAAAGAGACAAACCTTTCGTACCAGCTTGTCTTCAGATGGATATGTTTGATCTACTCTATCTAATTTCCAAAGATTACGAGGTAGATTATCCTCGCTAACTATGTCACCAATGGATAAGTTTATGAACGACCTGGTCCACTTTGACTGAGCTTGGAGTAAACAGAGATATTCATGACGTCGTCGAGGTCAGAAAACGTTTATCAGATACTGTACTCTATGGTACATAAATCATTTATGAGAAATTCATAAGGCGGAGGCTTGAGAGACAATAAATGATTTGGCCTAAGTGGCTAGAGAACAGAAGAATCGTTCAGATTCAAAGTGGACAATAGACGAGAATTCAAAATTGAAGCTACTTCAAACAAAAACCTCCTTAAAGAGTCGTCGTCTAATTGACAGCCATTCTGTAGTAGAATTACATTAAAGATATTCCGTACACTACGGATCAGACGTTCCTTATGTCATCCACATGGAACGCACTTATAACATTAGTTTTAAATTCTAAGTTACAGTTGTTGTCCTGAAGGAATCTATCCATTTCCTTCTTGTTTGAACTAACGAGATTTGCCATCTCCTTCTTTGCTCCAATGAAATTTGTGTCGCGGTCAGATCTCAGACCTGCTATAGGATCTGTAATAGCTAGAAAATGCCTGAGTACATTGATGAAAGCACTAGTGGAAAGATCAAGAGCCATTTCTAAATGCACAGCTCTAGACGCAAGACACGTAGAGATTACACCCCATCGTTTCATTTCTTTTCTACTCTATTTGACTGAATAGGGACCAAACCAGTCGATACCAGAAATGTCGAAGGGAGCCGTCTCATGAACACGGTCTGTTGGAAGATCCGATATCTTTTGGGTCCGCAGGTAACCACGAGATCGCTTACAATTGACACAGCGGGAAATAACCCGATATACTTTAGCAGTACCACAAACCAGCGTTGAGCGTGGCTAAGCTACCTTGATGATCAATTTTGCTGTGATAATATTCAATCACCAAACATGTGACGTGTTCTGACTTGGGTAGTAAAACAGGATGAATTTCGTCAAAGGACATTCCTTAGTACTTTAAACGACCACCTACACGAATCAGACCATGACTGTCCAGAAACCAGTCCAAACGATATAGGGCACTGACTCGTTTAATGTCTCGCTTTCTACGAGCAGATTCCTCTCTGATGGGTTCACTACAGTGATCGTTGACTACAGAAAGAATTTCGTTTTCCCTGCTTAAGCACTTACATTGAACATGTAACAGCCTCATGAAGATGATTCCCTACCGAAACACTTTCAGCCAGTGGTCAATTTATTGAACGAGATCTAGTAACTGGACCAGTAATTAAAGATTTCAGGAAATACTTATATTTCAAGCAAAAGGCATTGGTTCAAACTAATCTTCTCCGGTCCGAAAAATGGGAAAATCACCCTATATCAACGGACGCTGCAGTCATACATAACAAACTGGTTTGACTTCAGGGTCCTCGTCAGATACTTCGAAATCAGATGATTGACCAACCAGAAACCATGGATGCCAAACGAAACGTGGACCATTGAACCACCCAGCAGAGTTAGAAAAATCTGAAGCTTTCATCCCTCTACTGGCTTTATCGGTGAGATTCTGAGACTCTTTAACAAAGGGATATTCCTGCAAAGAGGAGAATCTAAGAATTTCTTGAATTCTATTTGCCACGTAAACAGAAAATCTGCGTGACTTGTTGTGTATGTAGCCAAGTACTACTGGCTGTCTGTCCAATAAAAATTCGATATCTGCTTAACATTGAGTTCCTTGGACAACAGACGACGGGATATCCTAGTAGCAAGCAAAGCAGCAACCGATTCGGTTCGAGGAATTGTGATGGATTCAATTGTGCTACTCGACTCTTACCCATCAAAAATGACACGTGTACCTCGCCCTCAGCGTTCACCAAGCGAGTGTATGTAGCTTGTCCCTAAGCTAATGGACTAGTCGATGTAATTCGACTGTGGGTACATTTCCAAAGCCATTTGGCTTAAGACATCTAGGAATACATATGTCTGACAAATGTCTGACAAATGCTGTATATCCGAACACCGACTAGCCCACTCACAACACACCGAATCTTCCTCGTCTCAAGAGTAATTGTTCCTACAACGTTCCTGTAGGATTAACTTATCGCGTAGAGTAAACGAGGCAGCAAACCGATGGGATCGTATATCGAGCTAACTGAAGAAAGAATGCCACGTCTGGTAACCGGCTTGCTATTCAAAATTATCCGGAAGCCAAGACTGTCCGACTGGATACACCACCCGATTCCAAGCACTCATTCTATAGGAAGCTCCTCGAAATTTAGGTTAATATTTTGAGCCGAAAGGGCTTTTTCGCATTCAGGAATACTTTGTAAAACATCTTTGTCATTAGGGACAAACTTGTGAAAATTCACACAACCTTCACAGCACAAAGCTTTGGTACGAGCAATGAGATCTATCGTGTATTCTGAACTGGAAACAGATTTTAAGCCGTCGTTGACGTAAAAAATTTTTCTCGGTGAAACCTTTGACATCAGTACCGTAAGTTGATTCGAACTTCGAAGCCAAATGTCTAAAGGAAAAAGTCGAACATGAGAGAGAAGAAATAGCACAAAATAGATGTACAGTCATCCTATTGACTAGTAACTTCTGAGTGATGTACCCATTTGGCCACCGCAAGGAATGCAAGAAAATAACGGTAATGCTGTGCTACACAAAAATTGAAGAATATCTTCTCGACATCGCACACGAATGCTACTGACTCGGATCTAAAACGCATCAGTACTCCAGAACACTTTTGATTTTTGATCTGAGAATTTGCCTCAAGCATCGTAGAAAGTATCAAGTTAACTGGAAGACCTTGTACACCAAGATCATCGCAAACACCCGACAAGGCAAAAGGATTGATCCGATAATGAATCCACCATACCATAAACTGGTATTTCTCTTGAAGAATTACTATAATGCGACAAGAACACTGGTACTATCATTGTACTTTGATTAAGAGTAGTGCTGTCGGAAGTACTGCAAACACTTGAAGACTGTGCTTTGATTCCTTAGGCTTGACTTTAGCTGCGTGTAGCTGCGATCTGAATTGCATGGCATAAGGTATGATGTTTGAGCCCACACACGCCACACACAACATCACACTTGCAGTACTTGGCAAGATGACCACCCAGAAAACATAGGAGACACAAAAGTAGGGAGAAAACGAGAGTTCAAGCACAGGAAGTGACGTCATCATGACGTCAGGAGGTGTGCTAGAACTCTCATGAGAGTTCAAGCACAGTGACGCCATAATGACGTCATAGGGTGTTCTGAAACAGATATTAAAGCGCGCGCCCGTGTCAATGACGTCATTCGTCACGTGACCTGTCAATCATGTGTCACATGACCTGTCAATCATGTGTCACATGACCTGTCAATCATGTATATGAGGAAAATTTTCCCGATCATAAACCTTCTGGCCTGAATGGCTCAGTTGGTAGAGCAGAGGACCCGTAAGCGGACCCATGATCTGAAGGTCAATGGATCGAACCCGCCCTCGGGCATCACTTTCATATCATGGGGACCCCCCCCCTGGTGAAGAATCATATACCATGGGGACCCCCCCCCCCTGGTCAAGAATCATATACCATGGGGACCCCCCCCCCCCCCCCAGGATGTGATTCAACACTCCTATAAGAGCACATTGTCTGTGCACATATGCATCATTCAAGCTCTGACTGCCGTTGGATACACATGGAAAAAAAAAAGTGAAAACAGTTGCTCTTACCTATTGTGTTGTGCTGTGCTGTTGAAGAACAAGTGAAGGATTGACTGGAATACACATAGGAGACGAAGTGAAACTAGGATGTGATTCAACACTCCTATAAGAGCACATTGTCTGTGTACATTTGCATCATTCATGCTCTGACTGCCGTTGGATACACATGGAAAAAAAAGTGAAAACAGTTGCTCTTACCTATTGTGTTGTGCTGTGCTGTTGAAGAACAAGTGAAGGATTGACTGGAATACACATAGGACACGAAGTGAAACATTGACTATTCTTTGGAAAAAGGAAGTGAAACATTAGCTATTCATTGGAAAAGAGAAGTGAAAGATTTGGTTATTCTTTGGAAAAGGGAGTGCAAGATTGGAAGACAAATTAACCAATGACTTGTGGTAAGTCATCTTTTTTTTTTTTTTTTTTTTTTTTTTTTTTTTTTTGGTTTGTGTTCACTTTTATGACTCTGTGACATTATGTGACAACATGTGACTGTGACATCATGTGACTCTGTAACATTATGTGACTGTGTAACTTTTTTTTTTTTTTTTTTTTTTTTTTTTTTTATTATTATTATTATTATTATTATGATAATATTTAATTAGTCATATTTCAATGGTTTCCCCATTACAGTAACCACACACACACAGCATAAGTACATATGTACAGAGTGTGGGGGAAAACCGATCGATAATTTCAGAGTGCACTCGTACAGAGTGTGAGGGAAAACCGATCGATAATTTCAGAGTGCACTCGTACAGAGTGTGAGGGAAAACCGATCGATAATTTCAGAGTGCGCTCGAGTGTGGGAACAATCAATAAATTTGAGAAGGAATGGGATTTTCCGTACGTTAAGTCCAATGTTATGTTTTAAGTTATAGTAGTTGGAAAATGACACTTCTAAAACACATTTAACAAATGTAGTTTTTTGATAACATATAATATATAAAATAAGTTTGAACATTTTAGCATGCTACTTATTTGAATGTTCTAAAGTTATAGTAGTGGGAAAATGGTGGTTCTAGACCAACTTTAACAAATTTAGTTTTTAACACCATATGATATATAAAAATAAGTTTGAACATTTTAGCACGCTACTTATTTGAATATTCTAAAGTCATAGTAGTGGAGAAATGGTGGTTCTAGACCAATTTTAACAAATTTTGTTTTTTGACAAAATATGATGTATAAAATAAGTTTAAACATTATACAATGGTGTAGTAGAGTAAAAATGAGGGTTCTAGACCAACTTTAACAAATTTTGTTTTTTGACAAAATATGATGTATAAAATAAGTTTGAACATTTTACCATGGTGTAGTAGGGTAAAAATGAGGGTTCTAATCCAAAATTTAATTTTTTTTTTGAAAACATATTATGCTTTTCTTAATGCTTTCAGGTATCGTCAGAACACATCGCTCTCCGCTTTCACCTGATTATTAACAATGTCAACATTACTTCTTCACCGATGTGTAGAGACCATGGATGACGTCTTCAAAGTGAACTATGTTGACTATGTGTTTTCAAAGCTTCCTACTTTTGAATCTAATTGGATTTTACAAGTGAAGAATTTGCATAAGCATTGGGAAGCTGTTGGAAAGATAATTCCAAGAGATGAATTCATCCACTCATTTCTACACGAATGTGAAGAACTACTTTTACCATCAACTTACGACATTGATTCAGCATTTATCCGCGCGAATACAACTTGGGCAGCTGAACTCATGCTAGCTGTAGCTGCTAGAATTATTTTACATTATGATGATGGCGTTCCATTGACGACGAATGCATCAGAACTTGTTCGATTCAACAATGAACGAGTTGAAGTGAATTCAAAGCTTTGTAAAATGTTTGAAGAACTATAAAAAAGCTGACTCTGCAATTTCTAATGGCATAAAAGGAGAAGGGTGAAGTGAAGTCATCATTCAACGCGCAGCCATGGAGAAGACAAGCAGCTTTAAAATTAGTGCAAACTTAACCATTACTGTGGAGCATGGAGAATTTGGGCTATTTCTTCGAATCAAACGTGGAGAGAGATGGCTTGCTTTATCACCATCCTTGTGGAAGATTGTGTGTCAGAACTTGGCAAGATTACGCAACATTGGCTTCAAACTGTACTTAACGCAAACGAAGTGGCTTGAAGTCATTTCATACTTGGATATGCGCTATGTGAGTTTTGTGCAAACATCACTGTTTGAAGGGAAAGAATATACGCGTTACATCAACATGAATGATGGTGAATGGGGGACATTGCTTCAGGAAATCCATAGCATAACCTCAACCTTACTGCCATGTACGGAATGTCATGGGAAGAAAACTCCTATCAAGCTGCAAAAGGACAATCGAATGAAAGTGTCAAAGCTTTCCAAGAAAAGACTGGCTGAAGTTCAATTGGAGAATATGGACGTGCAAAATCAACTTGGACTTACCTGTGAATATTGTGGTGCTTACGGATATGCTGAGGATTATGATTGTCACTGCCACAAATACAATTGCAAGTTGTGTGAACCTGACAACTTCTGCAACAAGTGTGGCTCACTAACAGTATCTGCCGAGTAAGACTACAAGTCATTTGCTTACCAGTCATCAAAGTGTGTAGACGTGTCATATGGATATGTAAAAGATGGATGTAGAAACGTTTTTCAAGGAGACGTATGTGGACTACATGATAAATGAACTGGCGCGTTTTGGATCTATTCAACAACAACTGGAACACTTTGACATCTATTGGGAACTTGCTCATTCCACGCTGAACGTACCGAAATTACGTGAGGATTTCATCAAAGAGTGTGTGCTTTCAAACATTGACGGAGCTGAGGAGTTTGATGTGGAAGCAGCATATCACTTTGCTCGATTTGATCCAAGACTGTTTTATGAAGTGAGAGAGTGGCTAATCTACATTGCAGTATAATGACAGACATTACATTGAGACAATATATTGTGCAAAAGACATATTGTGAAGAAATGTTATTAGCTGTAAAAAAGTTTGCATGTTTAGTATGTCCTGCTTGTCAAAATGAAGAGTGTTCAGAACATACTTGTCATTCTGCATGTGTCTATACATATTGGAATGAAGCTAAATATTACATTCATTTAGATAAAGTGTTAGATAATGCAAATCAACGTTGTGAAAAATATGGTGTAGATGCTATCACATTTGATGAATTAAGTAGTTGGTTAATGTACATTGAAGATCAATGGACTCCAATTATTCACACCATTGTATCAATACTTGATTTGTAAGATATGTTGATAAAATGCAAGATGTGTTGATAAAATAAAATACAAGATATGTTAATAAGTGTTAATCATTTAGTGTTAACATGTCGACGTGGAAAGACTACTTAACCAATATTTATTTTAAACCTGGTCAACCCGGGGCATTTGCTGGTCCTTACAAACTATATCACATATTAAGAAAACATGATCAACCAGTCACTCATTCACAAGTGAAGAAATGGTTACAGGATCAAGATGCCTTCAGTTTACTACAACCTGTAAAATATAGGTTTAAAAGGCAACGTGTCATTACACGTGGAATTGATGACATGTGGGATATTGATTTAGCTGACATGGGAAACATAGCTTCCTATAATGATGACACCCGTTTTTTATTAGTTGTCATTGATGTGTTTTCCAAATATTTATGGGTGCAACCAATGCCTAATAAATCACATACGAGTGTCATAGAAGCCTTTCAAAAGATTTTTCATGAAACACAACGAAGACCACGAACTCTAAGGTCAGACAAAGGAACTGAATTTAAAAACAGATGGGTAAAAGCATTTATGAAGAAGGAGGGAATACATGCCTATACGACAAAGAATGAAACCAAAGCCAACTTTGCTGAGAGAGTCATTCGTACTCTAAAGGGAATGATGTATCGATATTTCCTACATAATCAAACGTATCGATATATGGACATCCTTCCAGACTTAGTGTATAATTACAACCATAGACCTCATGGCTCCCTCCCTAATAAGTATGCTCCTGCAGATATTCGTAAAGACAACGAATCGAAAGTGTGGAAATATATGTATGTAGACAAATTGAAATTAAAACCAAAGAAGAAAAAACCCTACAAATTTAAAATTGGTGATCAGGTTCGCATTTCTCACATAAAATATGTATTTCAACGGGATTATCATATAAAGTGGACGCAAGAAGTCTTCATTATCACACATCGTTGTAAGAAGCAAGGAGTACACTTGTATCGTGTGAAAGACTTTTTGGATGAAGATATTGATGGACATTTCTATGAAGAAGAACTACAGAAAGTGACAAAAGATATTGAATCAGTCTACAGAATTGAAAAGGTCTTGAAACACGAAGAAGACGAGGTGTTAAAGAATTATTTGTGAAGTGGTTAGGTTGGCCAAAGAAGTTTAACAGTTGGGTGAAAGAAACAGATATTCGAAAATGAAGCATCCATTCACGTGTTTGGTCTCTGGACCTACAGGCAGTGGTAAAACTTCTCTAGTTAGAGAAATTCTAGAACAAAAGTTAATTAAACCCTCTCCAAAAACCATTTTATGGCTCTATGCAGCAGATCAGCCTTTATACAAGGGAATGAAAGGTGTGGAATTTTACCAAGGCATTCCAGATGACATTGAAGAGCGTTTTAACCCGAAAAAACCAAACTTACTCATCATTGATGACTTAATGACCAAATGTCATAGTGATGAGCGAATGACACGTCTATTTAGTGTTGGCAGCAGTCATCAAAATCTAAGCATTATTTTTATTGTGCATAATTTGTTTCATCATGGTAGAGAAATGCGAAATATTAGTTTGAATACACATTACATCATTCTGTTTAAAAATCCTAGAGACAGTCAACAAATAAGTACATTAGCGCGACAAATGTATCCTGGAAAATCTCAATTTCTCATAGAAGCCTATCAAGATGCTACGAGCAAACCTCATGGCTATTTATTCATTGATTTGAAGCCGAAGACAAATGATCAACTACGTATTCGTACAGGCATTTTACCAAAAGATACACATTACGTATATGTTGATAAGGTCGCGTATGAACAAGAACCAAGTCACTTGACCATTCGCAACCAAGATGTCTAAACGTATTCAAGCGAATCAACCATTTCTTCACTTGCTCGCACGCAGCGGGCCTAAACGACGTAAATCCTTGCTACAACAAGCTACTAAGGAAGAATTAACTAGCTTGTTTGAAATTTGTTTGAATATATTGCGAGGACATTTACCCTTAAGCTCAAAAAGGTATAAGGTATTCAAGCGTGAACGTCATACCCTACGTACACTAGCAGATAAGAAGATATCACTTCGAAGAAAAAAGAAGTTGGTTAATCAGAAAGGAGGATTCATTGGAGCTATTGCTAAATTTGCATTACCCTTGTTAGCTCAGTTGCTGTTAAAATGAAACATACTATGAAAATGGTCCTCATTCCTGAATATGAATATAAAATGTTGTTAGAAAAGAAGGGAAAAGATGGTGAAATCAAAACGAAAGTGAATAAACTTTTACGTGGGAAACGAACTCGTGAAAAGGCAATAGAAATGTCTCAAGTTCTTGGCCGTCATTTACGAACAATTCAGTCGCAACAACAGCGACAAAAGTCTGTTACATCATCCAAAGCAGAAAAATCAGAAAAGTCCCAACAGTTTCTAAGTCATTTTCAACCTATTTATCATGTAAAACTAACACAACTTCTAGCAGAACTTAAGAAATATGGTACGAGATGGACAGATAAAAATGAACTTGTTTTAAAAACAGGTACTGTCATTACAAATTCCAACATTATTGATTTGTTGAAAGAAGCATTGGTTGCTACAAGAAGAAAAGAACAACGAGAACCACCGCATGGTTGGAAGCAGTTTATTGAGGAAATTGTAGATGCTAATATTCCAAAAACTGTTTTTGGTAAAAAGACAACTCGTGAAGATATTACAAAAGAGATACAACAACGTCAACAAAGGTTGTTTCCAGAAGGATGGGAAACTTTTTAACATGGATTAAAGAGCTATGGTGTTGTTGTTGTAAAGAAAATGGAAATAAAAATACTATTCCTGTAAAAATTAGGTGTGTTAGTGCTTGTTGTCAGGGAGAAGTAGTAGATACCAATTTAGATCATGTAGATAGCAATTTAGACAATAATGTAGACAACAATGTAGAAAGTGAGGATGAAGAGTGTCAAACATGAAGTAATGTATATACACATCTAGTCTATCTACATCACATAAACGATTTAGCTGCCATGGAGTCAACAAGTTTTTACATTACTTTACCCAGCAATGCTAGTATGAACTATTATCCCAACAACAAGACTTCGAATTATCAAATTCGTATGCCTCGAACCATCTATCTGAACGGAAAATATGAAGTGGCATTAGCTGAAATTCAATATCCACATACATGGACAACCATGAGACATGGAATGGACTATTCTATTCAGTATCGACAACAACCACTGAATGATGTTGTTCTTGACACAATCAATATTCCTTATGGTTACTACAGATCCATACAAGAAATATGTCATGCAGTTAATGAAGAAGCAACTAATTCTATGAAAGATGACCTTAAAGAAGGTATTCGGATAAAGTATGATAAAATTAGACGACGCGTTTTTCTATATCTAAAATATGGCTTTGAAGTGTCATTCTCCACTGGATTAGCTGAGATTTTAGGATTTATCCCAAATCAATGGTATACTGAAACGTGTACAGCTGAATATAAAGCTGATGTGAAACAGGGGTTTTATACACTTTATGTGTATTGTAGTATTTGTGAGCCACAAGTTGTTGGTGATTATTATGTTCCTTTGCTACGTTCTGTTGCAATACAAGGACATGATGGAGACATTATCATGAAAACTTATGGAGAACCTCATTATGTTCCTGTAAACACATCCAAATTTGACGTGTTAGAGATGAATATTAAGGATGACACAGACCATAATGTTCCATTTCAAACTGGGAAGGTGATCTGTAAACTTCATTTTCGACCAAAAGCATTATGAAAGCATACACACACAATCCATCTATTTATCGCAACCATTTTCTTCGTCAAGTGGGTGGAGAATTACCAGGATTTAAAGGAGCGCGAATACAATATGGAGATGGTATTGGTTCAATACTGGGATCATTGGCTCGAAAAGCTATTCCACTGCTTAAGGCAGGGGCTAAAATCGTTGCACCACATCTTAAAAAGGCTGCAAAAGATGTCGCGAAAGATGTTACAGGTCGAGTAGCACAACGTATGTTTGGTGATGAGTTAGGAGGACAAAAGAGAGCGAAACCAGCAAAACCTGTCAGAAGGCGAAAGGCAGCTAAACGGATAACATCAACAAAATATAAGAAAGATATTTTTTAATCATGTCTTTAATTCATAATAATTCTTGTGAATGTAGTCTTTCTCCATTAGAATGGTTTCACATACCACCAACGCAAACTGCTGTAGAAAAAAGCTATAATGTAGACTATCAACCACTAACTACTATTAGAGAAGGTGCTCCAATAGAATTCTACATTCCTGCGAGTACCGAAGAATATCTAGATTTAAAGAACAGTAAACTCCATATTGTATGTCGCATTGTAAAGGTTGATGGAGAAGCGTGTGGTGTAGATGATAACGTGTCATGTATCAATGATTTGTTTAATGGGTTATGGTCTAATATTGAATTATTTCTAAATGATCGATTGGTATCACATAGTAACAATACTCATGGTTATACCAGCATCATATCTCATCTCATTCATGACTCGGAAGAAAGTCTCAATTCTGAGCGCTCTATGCGTCTCATCTATAAAGATACTGCCGGGTCAATGAATACTCATCAGGTGAAAAGACCTAATCATGAAAGATATGTATCAGGTTTTCATGTAAATATTGAAGGTGGTGATATAGCTGAAACAGGAAATAATGGTTTACATAATCGCTATTTGCATACACGTCTAAGCCGTGAGTTTATGCTTACAGGTGGTATAAGGGTAGATTTGTTTGAGCAGGATCGTTATCTTCCCAATGGTGTTAGTATGAAATTACGTTTACATAGACAAAAAGATGAATATGTATTAATGGCTGCAAATAATGGTTTTAAAGTAGAAGTGAGAGAAGCGTTTTTAACCATTCGCAAAGTGAGGGTTAGTCCAGGTATTCAGTTGGGACATGCAGATGCGTTGATGAAAAGTCCTGCTAAGTTTATTGTTACTAGAAAAGAATGTAAAGTTTTAGCTATTCCAACTGGATTTCAATCTTTTGTGAAAGATAGCATCTTTTTAGGCCAATTACCAAAACGTATTGTCATTGGAATGGTTCATAATGAATCCTTTGCTGGAACAGTATTGAGAAATCCATACAATTTTGAACATTTCAATCTTAACTTTATGCAGCTTTACTCTGATGGTGAACCAGTCCTATCAAAACCTCTCAAGCTTGATATAAATCAAGGCAAATATCTTGATGCTTTTGAAACACTTTACAAATCTTTTGATAGACTGGATGGTGAGAAAAGTTCGATTATAAAACGGGAAGATTGGCCTAGAGGTTATTCTTTATTTTCTTTTGACTTAACACCTGATTATGATGGTGCGGATCATTATGCCCTTATCAAACATGGGAATTTGAGACTAGAAATGAATTTTGCTGGTGCCTTGCAAAATACAGTCAATGTTATAGTGTATGCTGAATTTGATAACATTGTTGAAATAAGTGCAAATCGTAGCATTCAATTCGACTACCAGTCATGAACACGAAGCAGATAGAAGCCATCCTATCCCATGATGCCACGACAAAAGACTTGTTTCAAGGTGTGTTTGCCATGGACCAGTTACCATCTTTACAACGCGGTGCCTATGTCATCAACACAGACGATCATGATGAGCCAGGAGAGCATTGGGTGGCAGTATATTATGACGAAGACCCTGCAGAATATTTTGACTCTTATGGACTTTTACCTATAGACAGTCGTTTGAATAAGTTTTTAAAGTTTAATTTCATTTATAATTCAGTTCCATTACAAACACCAATATCCTCTACATGTGGATTTTATTGTGTGTATTATATAATTCAAAGAGCTCGAGGACATAGTCCTTTTGAAATCATTGATGTATTAAGAAGAAGTGATGGTGATTTTGTTGTAAAGGATTTTGTATATAGACATTATAAACCATTATTTTATTGATGTTGTATTAGTTAAGTTGTATTAGTTAAGTTATTGGTAATTGTGAATTGTATTATGAATATTGTAAATAAACAAGACAGTTTTATACAACATTCTTTGTTTATTGTGTTATACATTATTTACATTTCAACAATTATTTCACATTGAATTTTTATTTTACAAATACATTCAATACATCAATAAACACATGCCATTCATACCAATCTAAATTAATATATGTATCATAGACATTACATTCACGTTTGTAAATGCTATGAAAACTAGCATAACACTGTCCACTACCAAACTTTATTATTTTAACATCTTCATGTTCAGACAGTTTCAGTTCATATCCATGATCATTCATGTCAATGTTCATCACCATAACACACATGGGATGCGTCAGTTCAATGGACTTGGTGCCTCGCATGAGTTGCACTCCTTCCTCTTTGAATTCAAGCGTCAGGTTCTTTCCAATCCAATGCTTGTAACAGAGCGTGCCATTCCACTGTGTTGAGGGTGATGTAGTCGTAGCATTTTGTAAGCTCGTCATATTGGCGAAATCGTACAAACACGTCTAAATAGTTCTCAGTCACACGCACTTCTAAATCCTCTGAGAGTTTCAGGAGAAAGCCAGGTATCCTCAGCTTCTCTAGATGGTCTTTCAACACAGATTGTTCGTCAGTTGATAGAATGATATACTTTCCAAAATGTTTTAGCACGATGTCATCATATACGTTTCTCAGATATGAGAATCCATGCGTAATGGGTTCATATTCCGATAAAAAGTCTTCCATCTCGTTCAACAGTCAGATGAACTATGAGCTGTCTCCTTGTCTGCAAAGACGTTTTTATGCTCGCAAGATGGTGAAGAGTGGATGTTGTATCACTTCTAGGAATCGTAAGACTGCGCGCCAGTTCTTGATATCAAAGATGATCAAATCTGTATATGGTGTATCTGGCACAACTCCCTTATAATCCTCTGGATAATCCTGTAAAAGATTTCTACAGATTTCTACACGTATGTTAGAATCATATTCAGCCACCGTCACTTCCACTTTATTTTCAAGTCTACGTTTAAACCCATGTTCAAGTGGTATGTTTTTAAAGTCTTTCCACACTTCAGGTTTAAACCGATGATAACTTGTCTGAGAACCTAGTATCACTTCATTCCTATCATTTACAGTAAGGTAAGCACCACGGTTCAGCATGAGTGCATTCATGTTTTTACCTTGTTATGAGTCGTCTTCTTGTCTGCGAAGCCTTTTATCCAATTCTTTCACCTGCTTCTTCAACATTTTCCATTCAGGTATTGTCAGCAAGATTCCCTTTTTCGTTGGACGGTTTTTTCCAGTCCCCTCATCTCTCAGGTACTTGCGAATGTTTACCACTCCTTCATTGCTTTGTTTCATAATCTTGATATACTTTCCATTTCCTAGAGAAAGCATTCCATCCCACGACTGTGGTGTTGGTGCTGTCTCCACTTTCAATTTCTTGATGGTAGTGGTAGGATTTTTCACTTTTAAGTCTTTAACTGCATCTGCAAGAGTATCCATATCAGTTGTAGATCTCTTACGACTTTCACGTTCCATGTTAACACTTCAATGTTCACACCTCAAATAACTCTTCCGTTGGAGGACCTCCCCCTTTTATACCACAGCCTTGTAATGTCCATGCGCTAAAGTGGAATAGCCATCACTCATCACATATCGCTTGTCGTCATATGGGGAGAGGGCTACTTTCCTCAACTTCTCCGAGAAAAGCTGGTGACTATGACTTCGGATAATGTGTCCTGTAGCCATCGTTTGAGTTTTCTTAAACAAACTGTCTCTATACTGCACATGGTTAATGCGTCTTTGACACGCGCGAGTGATGCCTTTGGCCGTACGTTTTTCTTTCCCACCACACAATAAACTGTACATTTTCGGTCTGAGTCCAACAAACTCTTCAATAGGGACGCCTGCCGTCTCATCCTTCATTTTCCCGAGCACTTTTTTGTTCACGTTGGAATGTAGGAAATGATCCGGTGGATAGTCACTTGTGTCGAACAGGTCAGCATCCTGCTGCATATCCTTGTAGATATCTTCCGTTTCTATGTCGTAACATAGACTGTCGGTGTCGCTGAACAATAACTTGGCATTGGGATACTTGACCATGATGTAGTTGTAATGAAAGTTGAACATAAGCACTTTGCTGAGGTCGAGAATGGTGAAACCAACTTGAATGGGTTTATCCAGAAGCAAATCCACTTTGCGCAAATGTACCGCGGTCAAATCTTCGTTGAAAATTTTGAATTTGTGGAAAGAAGGTTTGGCTACAAGTTTCTTGAACCGCTTTTCCTTGTGAACAAGTTCAACATTGATTCGCTTTCTCACATTTTCCATGGTTTTGCCAAACACTGAGTTGTTCATCAGTTTGAAGAAGTCTTTCTCAAATGGGTTCTTGGCCAATTTTCTCTTTTCCGTGTTCAAGGTAATGTATTTTGCCAACCATTTGCTCTGTTCAAACATGATGGCGCGATGTACTTTAGTGACTTTCAACCCCAGTGAGACGTACTGTTGTAAATTCCTGTAATGAAGTACATATTTCTTCTTGTCAGACAAGTTAGGAATGAGCTTTTCACTGGGTTTGCCTTTCATGCTTAGATCTTCCAGTAGCTTCTGACTGTACTCTGACAATTCTCCAAATTTGACACATTTCCGTTCTGGAGCCACTGGGTAGTAATTATGACGATCATGGATTGAATTTGGATATTCTAAATCCACTTCCAAAATGAATCCAATGTCATCATCTTCATCCACATCCATGAAGTCAATGGATTCTGGCTCGCTCACCCACATAAATCCTCTTTGTGGCATGCTTTGTGACATGGCCCAGCCATACAAGTTGTTTGCGTCGAGGTACATCAGGTAGTTGTTTGGTATCTCAGAATTGTATTCTGCTACGTAGGGATTATTTGCTTTCGCATACTTGTGTGTGATCACGGATATTCCTCCACGTATGCCTTGCTCAACCATTTGGTACATGTCAATGTCATTGATCAATTCCAACTTCACCTTTGTCGCTTTTAACATTGCATCCCACGACAGTCCTGGTGCTGTATAGTAATGAGCGGGATCCAATTCATACGTGTTGAGACATACTTGACGAAAGTTTTCAAACACGTCAGCTAGTAATAACACATCTGATTTCAGGTACAGGTCGTGGTATTCACCAAATGTTGTACAGTTGAATGTATCCCACACCTTCTGCGCATGTGCATAATCCTCATCGCTAATGTCCTCTTCGCTAAGCTGACTATAAAACTTGTCCTTTGATGGTAGCTGTGTTTCAGCAAACTTGGATGGCTCGTCCACGTAATCGTAGGGGTACACTCCCTTTCTCAACAGCAAATCTTGCTGGTTACTATCGTGAATGTGAGAGGTCATGTTGTAGAAGTTATCTTTCCCTTCTGCTGCAAGGTTGGATACCAACTTCTGTAGGGAGGTACTCATGAACTGAAAGCTGTCTGTAAATTTCAGATTGCTCATGGTGAATGCAATATATTTCTCAATGGTGTTGGGAATGACTGTAATCGTTTCATCTTTGAATTTCCCAATTTCCTCCATGATAAGGTGACTGTCATAACCTCGCAAATTGTGGAAAAACACAGGAATGATAAAAGAATCTTTATCCCCCTGCTTATCCTTTCTAAGTCGGAATTGTAAGTTGCATTCACTATGTGCAGCTCCGCGATATTTACCATTGATATGGTCATGATCTCTCACACGATCTGCTCCTAGAGGTTCATGACAAATGTAGCAATCAACAGCGTTCTTAAAATTCTCTTTGTCTTCGGAAGTCATAACCATTCCCTTTGGCCGCTCTAAACCACGTACAATACGATCACGTTCATTCAACATATGGTCTAAAAAGACCTTTACGGCATTGTCTCCTCGATACACGACTGGTGCACGTGTGTTGTACTGGCTCACAACCACATAGGCAAAGCTGTTTGGACGATGATGTTGATACTTGTCTCCTTCATGCTTTTGCGTGAAACATTCAAAGTCTGCATAAATCACAAACGGTGCTCGTTGTTGTTTAGCCACATTCTTGAACTTGATGAAGGGTTCCTTGGGAAATGATAAACGTTGCGCGCCATGCTTGCCACACACTTCACGATGCTCATCTAAAAGCTCTTGTCGCATAAACCCGTGAAGACAGTTGAAACAATAAAAAGCTGCACCATTATGCTTTGATCGATAAGACATAAGTCTGCTGAAATTCTTGATGAGGCAGTAATGCCTTTTCTTGTCATCGCTAATCAAAAGCAAGTTGATTTCTCTCGCACTGGTGTTTCGACTCAGTTGTATTGGAACAACTACATCTTGTTCATATCCAAACACGTTAATGGACACATCATTCTCCTTTTCAAACTTTGGAATGTCTGTAATCGGTGTCGGAAATGCCATACCCTCTACCTTTAATTCCTTCTCAAATGGCTTGTAATTATTCACGCGATTTGCATTTCTGTCATGAGGGTGAAGGTATGCCAATACTGACCATAAGAAACACTTGTTGTCATCATTCTTAATGTTTATCACACCATTTGTTTTCTTCACTTTCTTCGGTAGTGGAATAAAACTACTCGCATCCAGTGGCGTTGACGTAGCTGTATGTACTTCAATGTACAGTATGTTATCCAATACCCAGCCAGAGCCTTGTCGCTCATGTTCATCAAACTTAGTAAACAATTCTTTATAGGCGTCTGGCAAGTCCTGCTCAATATCTGCTGGGTTGTATGCTGTATATGTTGGACTGCTGATAAATGAATTATCCACTTGTTCTACCATAACACCTTCAGCATTCGCTGTCAGTTTCTTGAAACGTGCATGAACGACAATGTACCACTTCATTCCATAGTTTAAGGTCTCCAACAAATGTGTCTTGATACGGTTCTCTTGTTGTCGCATTTCAAGCAGTAAATCCGATCCATCCTCAGACTCAAATCGTCTTTCCTGTGCGTTTTCTCCCAGACTAACCCTTCTACCTCTCCCTACTTGCCCTGTTTTTTCTTTCTGTGAAACATGTTCTTCATGAGACGCATTTTCCATCTCAGCTGGTATGCATGCATGTGCCTCAAATGCATCCATAGATGGAAATATTTTAATGCATTCACAGCAGAGGACTGGATGAGGTCTGATAACACCATCTTGTACCGTCTTTCGTCTCTTGGCTTCAATCATCTCAACAAGCTCTTCATTAGCACGTTTCATCTTAGCTGGTTTGCATGTATGTGCTACGAACAATTCCAGAGATGGAAATGTTACATTACAATCATGACAGACGACTGATGTGTCTGAATTAGATGCCATTGTTGTTGTCACGTCAATTGCTTAAACTGATATGATGAAATGTAGGTCTCACTCATCCTATTTATACCACCTAGGCATGTATTGCAGAGACATCTAGCGGAGAGCGATGTGTTCTGACGATACCTGAAAGCATTAAGAAAAGCATAATATGTTTTCAAAAAAAAATTAAATTTTGGATTAGAACCCTCATTTTTACCCTACTACACCATGGTAAAATGTTCAAACTTATTTTATACATCATATTTTGTCAAAAAACAAAATTTGTTAAAGTTGGTCTAGAACCCTCATTTTTACTCTACTACACCATTGTATAATGTTTAAACTTATTTTATACATCATATTTTGTCAAAAAACAAAATTTGTTAAAATTGGTCTAGAACCACCATTTTTCAACTACTATGACTTTAGAATATTCAAATAAGTAGCGTGCTAAAATGTTCAAACTTATTTTATATATCATATGGTGTTAAAAACTAAATTTGTTAAAGTTGGTCTAGAACCACCATTTTCCCACTACTATAACTTTAGAACATTCAAATAAGTAGCATGCTAAAATGTTCAAACTTATTTTATATATTATATGGTGTTAAAAACTACATTTGTTAAATGTGCTTTAGAAGTGTCATTTTCCAACTACTATAACTTTAGAACATAACATTAGACTTAACGTAGGGAAAATCCCATTCCTTCTCAAATTTATTGATTGTTCCCACACTCGAGCGCACTCTGAATTTATCGATCGGTTTTCCCTCACACTCTGTACGAGTGCACTCTGAAATTATTGATCGGTTTTCCACCACACTCTGTACGAGTGCACTCTGAAATTATCGATCGGTTTTCCACCACACTCTGTACACATATACTTATGCTATGTGTGTGGTTACTGTAATGGGGAAACCATTGAAATATGACTAATTAAATATTATAATAATAATAATAATAATAATAAAAAAGTCACAAAGTCACATAATGTCACAGAGTCACATGATGTCACAGTCACATGTTGTCATATAATGTAACAGAGTCATAAAAATGAGCAAAAACTAAAAATAACCAAAAAAAAATTTTTTTGTCCCAGCCGGGAACCGAACCCGGGGCTCTTAGGTTGCTAGTCGTTCGCTCTAACCAGTGAGCCATTACGACTTCTCTGTTGAACGATCTGATAATGACATACATACGTTTGACTAATTATGTTCATATAGCAATTCAATAGTCATATAACTATATGATGTTACATAGTCACGTGATGTAACAAAGTGTCACATGATGTAACATAGTGTAACATTGTGTCACATTGTGTTACATAATGTAACATAATGTTACCAAAAAAAAAAAAAAAAAAAAAAAAAAAAAAGTTACACAGTCACATAATGTTACAGAGTCACATGAGGTCACAGAGTCATAAAAGTGAACACAAACCAAAAAAAAAAAAAAAAAAAAAAAAAAAAAAAAAAAAAAAAAAGATGACTTACCACAAGTCATTGGTTAATTTGTCTTCCAATCTTGCACTCCCTTTTCCAAAGAATAACCAAATCTTTCACTTCTCTTTTCCAATGAATAGCTAATGTTTCACTTCCTTTTTCCAAAGAATAGTCAATGTTTCACTTCGTGTCCTATGTGTATTCCAGTCAATCCTTCACTTGTTCTTCAACAGCACAGCACAACACAATAGGTAAGAGCAACTGTTTTCACTTTTTTTTCCATGTGTATCCAACGGCAGTCAGAGCATGAATGATGCAAATGTACACAGACAATGTGCTCTTATAGGAGTGTTGAATCACATCCTAGTTTCACTTCGTCTCCTATGTGTATTCCAGTCAATTCTTCACTTGTTCTTCAACAGCACAGCACAACACAATAGGTAAGAGCAACTGTTTTCCCATGTGTAACCAACGGCAGTCAGAGCTTGAATGATGCATATGTGCACAGACAATGTGCTCTTATAGGAGTGTTGAATCACATCCTGGGGGGGGGGTCCCCATGGTATATGATTCTTCACCGGGGGGGGGGGGTCCCCATGGTATATGATTCCTCACCGGGGGGGGGGTCCTCATGGTATATGATTCTTCACCGGGGGGGGGGGGGGGGTCCCCATGGTATATGATTCTTCACCAGGGGGGGGGGTCCCCATGATATGAAAGTGATGCCCGAGGGCGGGTTCGATCCATTGACCTTCAGATCATGGGTCCGCTCACGGGTCCTGCGCTCTACCAACTGAGCCATTCAGGCCAGAAGGTTTATGATCGGGAAAATTTTCCTCATATACATGATTAACAGGTCATGTGACACATGATTGACAGGTCATGTGACACATGATTGACAGGTCACGTGACGAATGACGTCATTGACACGGGCGCGCGCTTTAATATCTGTTTCAGAACACCCTATGACGTCATTATGGCGTCACTGTGCTTGAACTCTCATGAGAGTTCTAGCACACCTCCTGACGTCATGATGACGTCACTTCCTGTGCTTGAACTCTCGTTTTCTCCCTACTCACAAACCCTGTCTTTTCACAAATTCTTCCTTTGAACAGTAGTCTTTCACTCCGTAAGGTGATGCAAGTCCTGGCAGAAGTAGCAATGCAAAGCAAGAAAAAAAAACAGTTTTAGAGTGTGATTTCAACTTAGGTTGCGTATTCTGCTTTACCTTTTAATTTATCTTTCGCTATCCACCGAAGCAACAGGATCGTTTGCAGTGTCCTAATCTCTAGCAAGAAAGAAACGAATTCATAAAAGGAGCAAGCATTTGCTTGACTATAGTCTTTTACCTTTCTAGTCCAACGACGAACAATCCAATAAGGGAACTTTTGCAGTATATTTCTATTCTGGGCTTCAGTATCCAAAATTTTCAAGGTCTTAGCAACGTCATTGCCGTCGGGCTAACTTCAGACAGTCGGATAATTTCGGGCTCTTTCAATTTTCGTTATATAACTGCAACTGTCTCTACGATAAAGTAAATGTTCCTAAATGTTAAGAGTATACATTTTACTGTGCCAATATATATCGCGATTATTATTGCCATCTCCTCCTATTCTTGGTGATATGGCGATATGGTGTGAAAGAGGGTGTGAAATTTCGCTTGAGTATTGATCACAGTGAACTGCCTTGTTGAAAGTTTTGGAATGGTAATACTAATTAAGTTAAGTTAAATTAAGGTAAAAAAAATATTGATTCTAGTGGAGAGTAAAGGTAACTTTCTGTTTTCCACTACAAACATTCCATATACCTAAATTAACTACCTTCTAGCTCATCCTAAATCATCGATCGTCGATTGCACAAGCAAATATTAGAATAAATGGATTTTATTTTTTATTTCTACTCTTTTTATTGTGGCTTATTTAAGACACCTGTATTTCTGTATCACGTCTTTGGTAGCACTATGAGAATATTTGAGGAATTTCAATTTATTGTACTAATTTTGTTACATATATGATCTTAAGATCACGTGGCTGACCCCGTAACAGGCATAGGATTTTAGAGGATTTTAGAAAGAACATGGACTTATCTTAGATGTAACACATATATGAGTAGGTGGCATTTTCCTTGCGTGCACGTATGTGACATGTATAGTTACCAACCGAAAGTTATTGTAGTTAAGGTTTTTGAGAATTTTCTTTGTGTACGGCTACTGATGTTCGCTTACGTGGAGGTTGTGATTTAGCGTACTGAAACCACAGTGTAGGTGTGTTAGATTTTTGTCTAATCTATATAGATGAGTTTACTATTGGCCTTCTTAATATCATCTGGCTAAGAATTAGGAATGTATTTTCCTCAGTCAGTACCGTGGGTGGTGTGGTCGATAAGATGGTTCCACATTTCAGGGTGGTTTGGTAAAATAAGGAAAGGGTAAACCCAGGTGGTTAAGCAGTAATTTTTAAACAAATTAGCTTCGGTCGTTTGACGTCAAAAACATTAAACAAAACAAGCCGCGCTTACGATTGGCATTATCGTTCCAAAATTCTAACTTTCTTGTATATGCGTCAAATATTCGAACGGTTACTATGTTGATGTTAAAATGTAGATGTCGTAATATTTTAGGCCAAGACTTTGTTAACATACAGAATTAAGACAAATGAATAACAGCCTTTACTCTAAGGAATGATTTCTATTAAGATTTCCCAAAGCAAAGACTATTTGAATGGTTACGAAACCATTAGACACTAATGGATGAATTTAACAATCTAATTAACAATGTAGTGCAATTAGTATTTGATTTTCATGGAAAGGACAGCACGGTATCATGATGAGTCAGTATTAATAAAGGTTCTTATGCCAAAAAAAAACACAGTTCGCACATAGCAAAGGGATGCTCATACCATCAATTACCGATACATTGCAATGGTTATTAATGATGCGATCTTAACCAAAGACTACTATCATAGATTCGTTCCATTTCGTTTCAACATACTAATTCAAATTATAGCTATTATCCAACATTTGAAATCCGAATTACAAAACATTAAAATGATTTATGAACCTGAGCACATCAACTTCTATCCTCTGTACGAAACCTAGGAAGTTTATAACTTACTAAAACACCACAATAGGAAGGACATCAGTTAATGTATCAAGCTCCCCTTTTAACTTAATCGTTTTGCATAACATCTTTATAGAGTCCTATATTGAGGATTTATGTCTTGTATACACATTTGAGATCTCTTCAGTACATTCTTAAAATAGATCTCAATGATTTCGCAAATTTTAAATTTATGTCTTAAACGCTTGCTTTCTTGACTTTGTCAATGTTGAATAGTCAAAATGTATATTTATACATTCAAATAAAGATAGCAAAGGTTCCTTCTATAATGGAGAGAGTGATAATTACTCTATCAATTGCATTTAAGTTGAAAATATTTTGTCAAGAGTGATTCAGATTATTTACAAAGTATGTTGCGACCTTCTCGCAATGTTGGGAACGCATCTGTACTCAAGAACAATATAAATGTCTTAAATATAGTGTTGGTCCACATAAAGCGTTTCGTTTTTTTTTTTTTTTTTGGCATTTTGCCTGGATATTCAATTCTAGATATGATTTATTTTCATAAAAGATCATAACAAAATAACTAAATAAAACGAACATGTTTTATTTCGGACTTCATGCTCAAAATGAAATTGCGATAAGAATAGAAAATCCGCATTATATTACATTGCATTATCTGATTCGAAGCAATCATTTTGTTATTTGTTTTTTTATCAAACTTGTGCTTGTATAAACATATTGTATATTTTGAATTTGTAAATATGAGTAACTTTTGTCAATGCGTAATATAAGGAGAGTGTCCAGCGATGTATTTGGGTACAAAATCTGTTGTGGCACAATTTCCAGCTGGCTAGGAAAAATACTCAGAATAAAATGGATCTAACAATTTTTGCAGGCAAATTAACTTTAATTTTGAGCTGAACACTGCAAATATTGTAACGAATTATATTCATTCATATAAACCTTCATGACAACAACATGTCAGATAATAGCACTAATAGTTTTTACTTTAAGTTTTTATTTTTTCAATATCTATTCATATCTATAGACATATCTATTCTGGCTAAAATAGCCGAATTTTCAAGTAGTTGTCCAGAAATTTTATGGAAATTTAATCATTTTTGTAAAATATGAGAGCAAGTTTCAAGCTTTTAAGAGTATTTTGTGACCATTTTTCAAAATCCATTATTGGCGTCCCTTCATATGAGAGTTATAATATTTTGTTGTCTCAGAATCTGAAGATATGTGTATTGTATCTATGTTTTGTCTGAAGCGATTATTGTCACTGAAGCTCTGTTTATGCTTATGTTGCCAACAGAAATGGAGCGACAAAAGTGTTTACGCTGACATCAAGCTACAAAATCGCTCAAAGAAAACCACTGTTTTCTATGTAACTTTTCTGCGATTTTTGTAGGTCGAAGTAATCATAAACACTTTTGTCACGCGATTTTGCTTCCCAACATGAGCTTAACGATTTGTTCTAGGATTCGGTTATGCTTCTTCTAGATAATAAAACACATGCGAAATTAAATGTTCAAGGGAATGTTTGTGATTCATACAAAAATTATTTCACAAACATCACAAGCATCATTTTTGCTCTTGCAGGCTTTCAGCAGGACATACAGGTTTTCGCATAATGAAATTACTTCATGAGCTATCAGTGACATCAGGATTGGATGCAAATTGAATTTTTGGTTGCTTCAAGGAAATACTTTTTATTTTTTGAAATGAGTGTTTGTGTTTTTACATTCAACACATTTTTGTCTTCGTGGCTTTAATTGATACAACATGCAATATTTAAACAAAATTGTGCCCATATCGTGGGGATGTTGTATGTATGCAGTATTTTCCGCTATATTACACATTTTTTCCTTTTTCACAAAAAATAATGTTGTTATGCATATGTTTCATATATTGTTATGATATATGTTTACCATGTCAGATCATGGTATAAATGGCATTATATTATAATGATTTATTATGGTTGAAACGTTTGTTTAGTACAAAAAACGATATAACACTTTTTGGGAGCCTATAAAAAACATTTAATAACTCCGAGAAATGTTTATCTGAGCACATAAATAAACAAATTGCTGTTATGGGTCAGATAGCGCAGGAGTGTTTAGAGAATCAACAAAGATTAGCAACATGTAGGAGAAATTTAGCTATAATAAAAAAGAGAAAGTGTATACATAACTCTATAGGTGGGGCAAACTATTTAATAATGCCAATTATAATTTGACTCTCGAGCAAATATAAAACAGCATATAAACAATAAGAATTTAGACTAACAACAAAATCTCAAAAAAGTACAAGAAAACTTTCAACAAAAGTGTTTGTTCTCGGATGAGACATTAACTGAAATTCCGCCGGCATAATTATAGATCATTTTACTTGTGAATATAAAAATACACATTTAAAATACGGAATTTTTAAAAAACTAAAAGTGGTATATGGATGTTACTTGTAGCATGTGATAAGAGAAATATGCTCTCTCCTAATCATCATCAGCGCAGTTACATTCAGGTAGATCTTCGGCAGTTGCGTTGTTGCTGTTATTTATAGGTCGCAATGCCTCATCAAAGTTCGTAGCTGTTCCGAATAACAGATGATATCAAAGTTAAAATGATTAGAAACCTATACATCATGCTCAAAGAGGAAAGGGAAAATTGAGAAACTGGGAATAAACGTAATCACGGAATAGAAGAGTTTTGATTTTTAACATATCCCCTCCGCCCACAGGAACACTATAAATCAAGATTCCTATGGGAAACACCTATTTTCTGAGTGCTGTAAGGCTCAGTAAATTGTAAGCTTGTATTGGGCCTAACGTCAATAAAACTATGGAAAGTCTTGGCACAACTAAAAGCAACACCGTTTCCACGTTGAAATCGTAATATTTCTTAGAATTTATTATAATTTTTTACTGAATATGTACAACACTTATAGGCAATCGATACTGATGTATATCGATTCTCCTTTTTGCGTGTTTGGTTTACTATTTATTCCACAACCAGGGTTCGCGCTTGGTTCTCAGGAAAGTGAGTCAAAAAAGGAAAGTGTGACTCAGTTGGGTCCAGAAAGACTTCGTGGGTTTCCAAAAAGTGAGTCATTTCGTAAAAAATGCCCCAAAAAATGAACAAAAAGCCCGCCAACGCGAACACTGACTACCATTTCAGCAAGTTAATGCAATATACAATATTTATTTACAGTATACTGATTCCCAAAACCATTTGATATTTGGAGCTTTATGGCAAATATAGGAGTCAAAAATTATCAAGACTCCATGCGTATTACTTTTTTATGGAAAATTTATATAGCCCTTTATTAGACAACATATATTTGATGTTTTATACATAGTATTTTTGGTAGATTAAGCACAATTCAACAATCAGCAAAATCACTGATGTATGCATCCAAATACAAATACATGATACTAATGCATTTTCAAAACAATTACATTATGCTTTAACGTAGTTTAGGTGTTGAAAAGACGCGATGCCAAACAATCGATTCTATAATTTCCCAGAATTGCATCTATCATATCGTAAAAACATTACAAGGATGCCAGATTTCATTCATTCACATTTTTGATGACAACCGTTTGACAAATTCAGGCAATATCTTGGTATGTTGCAGAATTGCTTGAGCTCATTCTCTGCTGTTGAGGTTGGGCTACTGGTTTCAAGTAGTCTGGATGTACAATGTACTGGTAAGGAGTGTTCTCCGCATTTCTACTGCCACTCATAGCAGACAGAATTGACTCGTATTGGGTGATAATTTCATTTTCCCTCTGTCCTGTAAACATAGAATTATAACTAGTTATAATAGCTGAAATGTTAAAGGCCAACACCTTTGATTAATTGCATTTCCATCTTTGGCCCCCTAGCTCTATGAACTGCGAATACATTTAATTAATTCCAAGTGTTAACTGAAACCATTGCTATCCATGAATTCTTATATGCTCGTCTGTGAAAAAGAAACATATATTGGCAGATCAAGTGCTAGACCTTAGTTGTTCAACACTTTCTAAACCAGTGTTTTAACGAGTAAGAAAATTGCTTCCTCTTCACGAAGAGGATTCTCAACATGGCTGTGGTGGAGAATGTATATTTGCATCTGTGAATGCAAAACTTTTGGACTTTGTTATCCTTGACATCTTTCGTAATAAATATGTAAGGTAAGTGTTTGACTTGAACAATATTTCTTCCCGTGCTTTCATAATATAAACAAGTCATTATGATTTTGTTTCATATTTTCAAAGTGGTACAAATAAATAAAGTAATACATTAACATTGAAAGCCACCGTATGATACAATTCAAGCAATATATGCCGGCTATCCCATTTATAGTAAAAGTATTAGCTGGAACACGAAATGATTCCTTATCGTTTCAAACTGTGACCATGTGCTTCTAGTTCAAGCATTACATCTGATTTCAATTTACGGTGTTTTCTTTTTTTCATGTGTGATATTTGTATTAAGGATTTATATGGTGAAGCTCCACAAAGAAGCTGGCATTATTTGATGTTTCGCCCATAACCATAATATGCATTTGCAAAGGCAGGGATACTGATATATAGATAGATGTTATGTGTTTCAAAGTATAAATAATATCAAAGAATTACCTAGTTTGCGGTACTTCAGCCGATTTGTGATGGCGATCACCAAAGTAGCAATCACAAGAAGTAGCAGAACGATCCCGCCAGTGACAATATAAAGAATTGCATTCCTGTTCAGACCTAAAATATATCCAGTCACATATTCTGAGTGAGCTTTCAGACAAATGCAATGCTTAATGCAAAACTTAATTCCAAAGAAAGTTTTTATATTTCGTATAAGAACACATTTGTTATTTGTTAGAGGACACACTTAAACTAATACAAAACATAAAATATAGATTATATTGAGTAGATCCTGCAAAGATTGGAACGATCATCATTAAATCAAGTCTATGCGGATCACAATAAAGAGAACATTACGACAATGTTTAAAAAGTTAATTTTCAACTAAAAAGAAGAACATTTCATTGGCTAGCATTCTTTTAAGCTATAGCAAATGATCCAACCAAATGTGTGTTTGTGTAACTCCCTCGGTATTTTTCCTTGACCACAAAACATGCGCTCTGGTCATTGCTGCTGAGAATATGTTATTTGTTAGTAGATTTGGCTTTGTCATGATTTGAAGAGATTGTTCGTTTTATTCCATGACTGTAGCAAACAAACCATTAAGTATTGTTTCGCTGATTGTCGAAACATTAAAGAAAAAACCGTTTTCAATTTATGTCATACACAAGACATTTTTGTGAGAATCTTTTACTTCCATAGATAAATTTGCATGACAGTCTCATGAAAGTTTCCTTGAATCAATTTGGATAATAACTGAAGGGATATAAGATTATCCGTTTACAAAGCAATTCTATGTACAGTTAGGCTAGCGTAATGTGTCTATTTGATTATTTATAACAGCTGATGACAAATTTTTGAATGCTAGGTGTCCATAACTTCTGATATTTAATTAATTTCTACGAGCAGAAGATTCAGCTTGCACTGTCCATGTACAGTCTTATCTCTAATTCAGTCAAGCAATTCAAAAGCATACAAGAAACGCCAATGACACGAATAATTGAAATATTCTGTAATCGGTTTGAGTCTTTAATAGTGTTTAATAGTGTTTAACAGAAATTTCTTCACGGTAGTTTCATTTGATCCGATATCACATAATGTGCGTTTTAAAAAAGCGTATTTCCCCACCTGCATTTCTAATGAACATTTACAGTTTTTTATCATTTATATGTCAACTGCTAATGTGGTTTACTAATGGACACAAAACTATTTTGCCTGAACAATACCAGCACAAATACTAGTGATCATTTTCTAAACGTATGTTATTAAAACCGAAATTGGGAGAAATGACTGCAGACTCTATTGTACAGCAAAGGACTTTTCTTACAGAAAGGAGCACTTCATGGATACTCTAATCATGTCCTCTATACTCTGTTCAAATAATAGGGGTGATTAAAAAATGAAGTTCAGAGATGGGACCATTTGATTTTTTATGATTTCTTTCAATGGTGTGCGAGGAAATTAATCAACTTCAGCAAAGTTATCATGTGAAATCATTAAGGTATATCATAATGCACATCTATCAAGGATAAAATCACCCGCAACAGCATGATATATTGTCAAATTATGATGAAATAGAGCAATAATCCTGAAAGATAGGTATCACTTCCACATTATTCCAGTCTACATAGCCCTTTATTTTATTTTATTTTTTTTTTTATTTTTTATTTTTTTTTGCAAATCTGGTGTCAATGCATATACCTATTTATTTTGAGCATATGCGTTAAAAGTATAAAAGTTGTATTGTTAGATGAAGCATAAGTAAAAACATCGATTAAATCACTGGTGATATGTTTCGACAACTGGTTAACAAGTATCAATACTCGATCTAAGCTTTATTTATATACCATTTGCCCATATATTTCCCATAAAAACTTTATATTGATATGCAATAAGTTCAAACATAAAACACAACTGACTTTAAAAGTATCATAAATGAAGATGAATCAGACCACTTAAACTGAATTGCTTTTTTTCATATTCCCTTTGTAGTTCAACATCCCAACGTGGTTAACGAAGAAAACTTGCCATTTTCTTTTGGGTTTTCATCACTATCTGCCTGCTGTCCTTGTTTCTTTTCCACAGTGCTTTGCGCTGCAGGAAGCAGGGTTGTGCTTTGGCTTTGAAACTGAATTAAAGGACTCGAGTGCTCCACCGTGATCGTGAAAGGCATGGTAGTGGTTGTTGCATTGAATTCTGTATCTGTACGAAAATACCAACAGTGTTACGCTTGTTAAAACCTCTTGACGAACCTAATATTTATTCGACAACAAAATAGTGATTGTGGCATTTACATTTATATTTTTATTTATCACACGTCATAACAAACATTTCTAATGATGCTAAAAATACGAAAGGCAAATTAGAAAAAAAGTAGACCTTAAACCGAAAGCATAATAAATGCAAAAGATACATAAGGAAAACAGTTACTGGAAACATACATGTATGTTATTTTTGATACAGTCTTATGTGAAAACACAGGTTTATTCTTCAGATATGCTTAAAAAAACTATTTGTAAACTGAGTAAACTATTCAAACCCTATTTTTTGGTTTTCTTACCGCGTTCACAAAAGACACCCGTGTATCGTTGCGGACAGTAGCATTCAAAACCGTTCACTCTGTCTTTACAATTGCCATCGTTTTGACAAGGACTAGAGGCGCATTCATTTATTGCTGAATTATGAAAAAAAGTTATATAGAACGAAAATTGCTTAATAGAGCAATGAAAGGAAACTAGAATCACACAGATTAAATCAGCTAGAAAACGCTATATACATATATATACATTACAATTTTAAGGGCTTTTAATAACAGCTAACGTGTGATTAATTCAAATTGTTATTGCAGGTTGCCATTGTTGCTGCTTAACTCATAGTTAAGGTTTAATGCTGAATAAAATCCGCTAAAGAATATATTTTTTCGTGAAAGGCAGAAATAAATTTGGCTAATTGGTAATGACATGGTGGTTTCACGTAGATTTCAATATTCATTTTGTATATTATTTATATGAGTTTCTTTTCTAGCTGTGATATTTTACAGAATTCCATTCCTATGCTACACATCTGACTAATCGCAACAGAGCTATGTAAAAGGATACATGATTGATAAAAAGCGAAGTTGATAAACTAAAAAGTTTATAAGAACATTTAATTTTGGCATCTTTGGGTAAAGGAATATAAATATTAATCGAAAACATATCCATGACGAAATGGTGAAGATTCGAACATTTTCTAACAGAAATTTACACGTTTGGTAACATACCTTTAAAAATAATTACGGAACTGCGTTGCATATTGTAATAAGAGTTATCCTTTGATATAGACTAATAAATTCATATGTGCGGAAACTACGTATTTGCCTTTTAGTTTATTCAACATAAGCTATAGCGACATTTTGCGGCTTATATGGCTAAGCAATTGCATGTTTTGACAGTAGGATCTGTTTTTATCAGCTGTTGTTTGTTAAACATACTACAAGACCGTATTCAGGAATAAATTTCTAATCGTCTGGTCCTATAATGTAAAAAAGAATCTGCATTATAAAACAAGGAACAATAATTATAGAAAAATAAAGACTTCTACAACTTCTTCAGTATTAGTAGAATATTTGACAAACTTACGAACATCACAGTGGCGTCCTTCATTACCGTCTGGACAGATACATCGATATGTATCGTCAGGCACAGGCTCACATGTCGATCCAGCAGCACATAGGTTATCCTCACATGTATTAAATCGAATGGCTGAAATCGGTACACAGTGTACACATGTACACAGTATCTATCTCATTGTTAGTTATCGAACTATGACAATTACCTATATATCTTAGATGTTGACAAGTATGAGTCAAAGTAATAGTCATAACTTCGAATCTATTTTAGTCAAGCTTTGAGCTTGTGATATGTTAATTATTTCCACAGGATATATTACATATTCAACAAACAGAGGAAAAATGAATTGTTATTGTTGAGGGTTTACATATAAACTATTTGACGTTTGACTTTCCACGCCTAGGCAGTGGATAAGACATCTGTAGAACACGAACACAAATTTGATGTTTTACAATAATGACGAGCAAAACAAATAAATAAGAATCGAACGTACTTTTTTTACAAACAAATGGGAATTCATCGTCACATTGCCAATCAAACCATACATCACCTTCCCAGTGAAATAAGACCGAGCATGCATAGTCTGGACGAGTTGGGCTTTCGGTTGCCCAGTTCATGTAAGTCACTTCACTGCCGTCATACCAACGCCATGACTGTCGACACTCCATGCAAGTTATAGGAAAGCTATACAAGCAATCACATTCTAAATCACCTTGAACGTATCCAGTCCAGAAGTACTCCCTTAACGAAATAAAACAAAAATGTATGCACACAATTTGTTAACACATTATTGCTTCTCATCTAAGTAGAAAGTTGTACAGTGGCTTAAATTAATTTTGTGTGTATTTTTGTTTGCATATCATCTACATAAATATCAACACCATATGCATGTATATATTTGTAATTTTCATAGATTTAATTATCATTTGCATAAATGTAAGGTGTATTTGCCTAACTATCATCAATATTGACTGATATATAGACACCATTCACTTTTTTCGTAGCAACGGAAAGAAACAAGAACAGTCACTTTGAATTATTCCTCGCTTAACACTGTATTCTAAAATAGTGGCAAAACATTCCTGGGCAAAATGTGTCCATGGATTTTGCAATGACCATTTCCTTAGAAAAACACATCAGTGACCTCTGCACATAATTTAATGCTTTCCTTTACTATTTCAATGATTTTTGTATAACTGCAGAGAAAACCGTTATAAAGCGTTAATTTGACGTTAGAAAACCTGCTAACATAGAATTTAACATTTGGAAAGCCAGTCATTCTATTTATGTCAAAAATGCATCCAAAATAGATCACATTATAATGGAAATTCTTTTCTAAATCGTTTACGTAAAAAGGTAAAGCAAAGCGCACAATAAAATCATCTAACATATTCTTCGTTCCAAAATAGACTGGAACAAGCAGTACATATTCTGTTTATTTCGAAAATACGATTCATGATGAAAATTAATATTTTAAGTCCGATGAATGTTTGTATTAGCATTTTGTTCATGTATCATTGATGTTTGCATAAGAATTATTGGCTTATAAGTATTCTGCTACTAGTTGTGGCTTGCTAAGAGAAATCTTCCAATGGTTTTAGATCGATAGAAAGCAGTGAAGAGCTCTTTAAAGTTCGACATATTATATTGATTGAATGTTCAAGCAGTTTTGCCAAATACGCTATCATATTTGTCTTAACGTGTTTTTGTTTACTGCTGTACAGAAATTATTTCAGTCATTAGGATAATGTAAAGAGAAATCCAAACCCATTCCTAACATTTAATACCTACGGCTTTTATTGGTTCATCCCTTTCCGCCTCGACTTTTCTAGACACTATGATCAAACGTGCAAAGGATGTTTGCCTTAAGCGTTTTTAAGATAATTTTGCCCTATGTGTCTCACGTGTTTAGTTGTTCTACGGAAGACGTCATTTTATTCTGTTAAATATGTCTATTTCGGTCCACGCAAAACTATGTTCCAGTACCATTTTTTCGTAAGTATAGGCTGACATGCACATAGGGTAACGTTAATTGCTGATAAATATAAGACTTGGAGTGATCCATTGATGAATGCATCAATGAATTATTTTAACAACACGCTTCTTTCGAGAAAATCGCACACGAAGAAACGAGTGTCACCCTGTCCGTTGGCTTTCATAGAACTTATAACTTCAAAATGTTTTAAAAAGTTTTGTTGGGCTTTGTTAAACATCTTTTAAGGAAGTTACATGAAAGTGACAAAAAAGATTTGTGATACTGCTATGAAATGCCCACAGAGACCTTTGAAAATGCAACAAACTAGTTTAAAGTCGTTTCGCGTTGGCTGAGTTAATATGCCAGTATTTGAGTTTTGTTGTTGGCCATCTTCAAGAAACATTGAAAAAAGTCCTCCTTTTCAGAAATAATCATCTTAAAATAAATCAGTACAAATGCGTGTCATGATGATAATTTGTACTTTCGTATGGTTGACAACGTGAACAGTATGTTCACTGTAGAAAACATTATACTTCTACTTCGATAATAATATAACTGCTTCTTTGACTTGTATTTTTCATCTTTCGTTTTAGCATGTTCAAGCCATTGCCAATTTAATTAATGTTTCACCCATATTAGTCCGTTAAGAGGTGGAGAGGATCTAAATGACCCTGTATGCAAGTTGATGTTTTGACCCAAAAAAGTGGTATGTTTTTGATGAAAGAGCAGAAGATACAGAAGCTATAACGTTCGATTCTGTCGATCTATACAACTTTCCGTAAAAATTTACATGAGTAAATAAACACATATAAGACACTCTCTGTCGGGCATCGCTTCTACTTAAACAAAACACATCACGAAAGTATAACAGAAATGACATATTCAAATACCACCTACCCGTGCAATTACAAAACCGGACTAAAGGGGGATTACTATGTAAATTGTTTTACCAAAGCAGGACTGTAAATATTCCGGCGTTTTTGTCCTTAAATTGATAGATTCATAACATAAAGCAGCAGCTCGACAGTAAAACCTGGAAATTTAAAGTAGTTAACAAAAATTTTCCCCTTTGTAAAAAATCTTCAATTTCAGTTTGGAATATGAGCTGTTCAGCTTTAACACTTGTTGGTTCGTATTTTCTATTTAGAATCCTGCTTTAGTCTGGCTTTTAGTTTCGTACTGCTCAAGGTTGTACATGGCTGATCTTAGGAAAGAATTTTCCCCTTCACTTAATATAGCAACTAAAGTTGAATCTAGCACTTCACAACGCTCGCTACTTCCATTCCATGTCCGCTTTTCCTTTGATAAAAAATAAAGGTGATGATCATACTCCCGCCATTCCACTGTGCAAATAGATAAACATGCTCTTTTTGAAATGCTAGAACCAGTAATTATGAACAAAACTACACGCGGTGATGTCATACAAAACACTCAGAACGAGTATTCTATGAAGTCAGATTACACGACAAAAAAGGTTGATTGTAATCTGACCTAAACAACATAACTCTAACCATTTTCATCGCATACGGATGGGGTTATACGTTTATCACTTATTATTATGTTTTCCGACAATTCTTTTGTATTATTGATAAAGTTTAGAGTCTCCATACAGGTGATCTTTGAATTACTACAATAGGTATCATTTTACTAGAATGGCTTTTAAGGGTACAATGGTACTAATAACACAGGCCAATAGTGAAACCATTGCTCCGTCATTTGAATGTAATACGACAAATTTGCACAACACTCCTGTACCAAATACGTTAGTGATGTGATGATTACCTTAGGCAGCAATGAAATACTTTACGTTATGAAATTATTGGGTATTTACCTTCGTGGTAAAAGTACTACCTTTGCATGACAACTTACGTTTCCTGCAAATATAATGATTCTCCATGCTGTCGTTACACGGAACGCTGAATGAATCACCTCTTTTGTCGATGACAACGCAATTATCAAGCCAGGCAATTGGGTTTGCTTCATTTTTGGCAGACCTAATAGAAAAACAGAGTTTAAAGTTAAATAAAAGCCAGTCATTGTGCAACTAATGAGCTCTGCAGTTTTCCTGGCTAATGTCTTTCTTAAATGAATAGAAAATTGTTCCGTCAATGCAAAATAAATAAATGTAAATATTTGTCTTGACTAATGAACGAATAAGGCACATTTTAAAAAACCCTTTTATGTTCATGTTCTGTATTCAACCAGGAACTCTGAAGATTATGGAATAAGTTCTATCCATCGTTCTGCAGATACTCATCAAACGCTTAATTCATGTTTAGAGATACGAACCTTTCTGTTGAAATTTCGAAACTTTGAATCAAGTAGATTTATAACGAGATCCTTGCAAGAGTGTAGATCTTTCATAAATATATTATTGTACAATAAGATTTTCAGTACCTAAGTAGTTTTATTGTTATACGATATTGGTAAAATTAAAACCAATTGCGGAAAATATTCTTCAACTTGTTACACAGTTTAATATAAAGAAAACTTTATGAGGTTGTAATAGTACACACAGGACGAGCATGGTTTTATGTCAGATTATACGCCTTTATATATAATTAAGGACCTTAAGACATTATGGAAGAAACTGTACCTTAACACCATATTGCAATTGCAATACGATAATCATCTCACGATATAGTAGGATGATACGAAATAATGCAAGATGATAATTTGATAAAGTATACACGTTTTTGCCTTGAATACAAAACGCTTACTACTGCCATTTCCAAGGTGCAAGAACTGTTCAAGAAGAGCAAAATAGTTTACGTTGCACACGGTTGCGGCTATTTTCAGCTAGTCTAGTTTTTGTAGAATGTAATTTTCTTAGAAATAATTCTTGCAAAACATGGGGTTCTGAAATTCCAAAGTCTGTATGCTGGTGCTGACGACAGGGTATTGAAATTTCAAAGTATGTGTGCTTGTGTTGACGACAGCTGCAGCTATGTTTGTGAGAAAAGGAAAATGATATTTTACTTTTAAAGAGGCAAGCAATATAAGGTATCCAAAAATATCACAAACTAGTCATGATCCGTAGATACTGAATAGGGGAAAAGATCATACGAAACAACTTAGGCAGTATGCACCTGATACCACTGTAGAAAGAAGAGAGTGGTCTCACAGAATGCCGGACGCTAATTATGATGATAATGGCTAGAAGAATGTAACGATTCTCTAACTGAGGAACACTGTCATATAAACAGTGCGCTCGTTCCAATTATGTTCAATACGGAGGTCTGGTGAACTTTTTATTCGGTTGTCCCTGGAATATTGATTCGCACGTTAGGAAATCGTTTAATTTAAACGTCTTAAAGACGTCCAATTTAAACGTCCGGCTAGGTTCCACTCCAAATGTCCAATGGTTGTCCAAAATGAATGGTTTGTAGACGCTCCTGTCGTCTTTTTTACAAAGTTATTATCGCCAAAATGACAGTAATAAGAGGAGAGATTTAAAGATTTGATATTAGATTCGATCTGGCGCTTTGAAGTTTTTTCTAGTACAAAAACTAGGCATAAAGGTGGCCTTTGGGCACATTTCTTACGCCACGTAATGGTGTAATTAACCATCATTATTTATTATTGTTTATTGTTTTTAATTATTGTAATACATGCATTGCATGGTTTTTGGTTGAAATATCAGCTATGGCAAGTATGGAGTCCAACAACTATAGATTGAGCAACAATGTCGTTCATAGAACGTTTAATTGCGCAACATTGTTTGACCGTTTACTAGAGTACAAGAAAGATGTAGTGACAATACGACATAAAAGAAGAAAAGATCCCAACTATATGAAAACTTATTGAACAATTAGTATCTTATGTTTACATTATAAGTTATATTCTAAGATCCTAGCAAAAAGATTAGTTAATATATTACCAAATGTCATTAATGAAGATCAATTTGGATAAAATAAAATTTCTGAACATAAAAAGCTGCATACGATTTGTACAAGATTTAATATATATATATGTAACCGATTTCGATAATATACCAGATATGCTACTTCAAGTAGAATTTGAAAAAGCATTCGATACAATGAAAAACATAAGAAAAAAATAATTTTGGCCCAAAATATATAAAAATGCTTCAAACCTATTACGCCGATATCAAAACAGGTGTTACGAACAACGGGCATAATATTGGGTGGATTAAAGCAGAGATCTTCGGCAAAGTTGTCATATGAGTGAAAGTTTGTTTATTTTCGTATCTGAGATACCAGCACAGTTTATAAGGAATAATGATAAGGTAGAAGGATAAACACTAGAAAATATATTGATAAAACTTAAACAATTCGCTGATGATTGTTCAGTATTCTGTAAAAACTTGGACTACGTAAATAAACTCTTCAGAGAAGCTAAAGATTTTAGAGATTTTGTTAGTCTTAATGAAAATAAAACATTGATATTTTGGCATGGACCGTAGAGAACGAGAAAAGAAAATCCTGGAAACATATCGCAGCAGGACACTTGCATAAACACTTTTGGAATAGCGGTATGTAGAAATCTAGACCAACAAGGCCTCATAAATTACCACAAAAAATTACAAAAATACCAAGCACTTTAAATCTCTGGAACATCTGAAATTAAAGTCAAAAGGGGAAAATTCTAATAGTTAAATCGTAGATTCATTTGGAGCTCTGACTATTATCGCGTAATTCATAGTACCTTAATTGCTGCATATTCTGAGGTAAGATTAAAGGTGACAGATGCAAAAAATGTCCTTTAGATTACCTTGGATAGGAAGAATATTCAGAAATAGCTCATGCAGCACATGTCGTTAAGTTCATTTCAGTACATAGGGAGAATTTTTACTTCTATCGAAATGTCACATACTACAAAAACCGTTTTCAACCTTTATCGTTTGGAATAATTGACACGTCAAAATAGCAAGAAACCCAGTATTTTGGGACACATGGAAACGTAAAAGCATATTTTTTATGGAATATTTTAGAACTAAACATAATAACTGGCTATCACATTATGAAATCCAAAACAAATATGATATAGAATGCAATTTTCTTCAATACAGAAGCCTTTTAAGTGCGCTGAATAAACAATGAAACAAAGCTAAAATATAGCTCATTTGGGCTTTAAGTTCGTCAAAACATATATGACGAAACTACGACTTTTTTAGGACAATGGCAGGACATATGATCGATCTAATGAAAACAAAATCAACAGATTATTGCATACAGTAATACTAGGAAATATGTTGGCACCAACAGCAATGACAAAATGGCTATCAACAGATATAACAAACAATGTGCCTTTTGGTAATGGTAATGGAAAGAGAAGCCACCCAGGGAAACATATAGTATATGCCACGTAAAGAACTACAGTCATAAAGACACAATAGCCAATGCATTGTATGACTGTAATGATGCAGAAGTATTCTTGGAATGCACGTTACAATGTTTACATACAAGAGGAACGTTCAAACGTGAAATAAACCTGGAAAATTGTTATTTGAAGTAAAGCATAAGCCTTAGAATACAATCCTTTTGCCTATAAAAAAGCATATAGTAACAAGCAGAATTAAGAAACAAAGCTTGACCTTTGGCTCCTTCCCAAAACACATATTCCAGAAGATAATTTCTAACATGAAATACTGATTTGAAGTGGAAGTGGAAAGTGGAGAAATTTTGAACCAATAGTTAAGGAAGCAATAGCGTATTCCAAACATTATTAAATTTAACTTTGACCTCCTTGTGAAACGTTTTCAAGATAAGCGAAAGAACACATGCACGTGTCCTACCAAAAACATTTGTGCCGGAAAAATGGAATATTGTACTGGAAAAACATTAATGGATAACAAGGATAAACGTGGTCCTGAGAAAAATGTTTATGCCGCCAACAATAACCTCGGAATTATTTTTAATCCGAGCACCCTAGTTTCTGCGCAAGCACCAACAACTTAACGTTCATTTCAGCGTTTGTGCACGCACAGAAATTTTCATATTTTTGATTATTGTCCCAGAAGTGATCGTTACTTGTGATCAATGTTGACATTGTTTAGTTTACTACAACATAAACATTTTGTATGCACTAGTCTTTTACTCTTTTGATGCGTCCTTGTTATATAACACGATTAGTTGTTGTATGCACAAACATTTGTATATTGGTTCGGAATTTTGTGCATACACAAGAATTTGGTGTTCCGAAGTAAAATAAAATTCCGAAGTTAAAAAAACAGCTAGTTCATTGAAACAGGATGAATGATGCGCAAATATAGGACAGAAATAGAGCGAATAAATGGGGGACAGGTTCTTTGTCTTGTATAGAGCAAAACTGTTTATACAAATGAAAATAAAAACAAATAAAATATAAAGAAAACATTTTATCGCCTTTCAAGTGACGTTGGTAGACTATAGCTTTAACAGCAAGGCAACATCTAGGCAATCTTAATACAAAGTGACTTTTTTGGTTGAGGAGACGGTGAATTAAGGTCGTGGAAACTTTGGGATATATAGAGACTACAGTGGAGCATACTTTAATCTGATTGAAACTGGAATAAGCATTAAATAATACTAACCAGGTTTTCATATTCTAGCTGCGATACAAAATCAGCTCAAGAAAGTACTGAAACGCATTGAAATTTTTGCTTGTATAAATACCGTCTTTGGGCAACATGCCCCGTAAATGGTGACTGGAGAACTTTTTCGAATCTGAATTTTTCATTTGGAACACAGCACATGCTTCCACCTTTTTGGGAATGTATATTCTATGTAAGGACAAAATCCCTTCCCATGTTACAAAAATATCTTAACGCAATGATCATAGCTATGAATTTACTCAATGTCAAGAAGAAGTGTGCCCAGAAATCGTTTTTCTTCGTAGTCGTAGTCATGTGGTACTGCGAGCTCTGCATCAAGGACGTCTGTGCAGTGTTGAACAGCCGAGTCAAAAGTGGCTTTATTCTCACTTATCCAATATCGAAACTCAGAGTAAATACGCCACTCTACTGTGAAAATATGATGTCAATTAACTGATATGTTTAAAATTCAATCTAATGTTGAAATTTATACACCGAACGAAAATGGCGATTTGAAACTATTTTTTTAACAATCACATACGTCAAAATGTAAAGGTTTATATATAACTTTGTTTAAGCATTGGTTACACGCGGGTATTTCGAATATCATTCCATTCCATTTGTTTTTGTTAAATAAATATAATAATATGTTTTGTTTGTCCGTTATTTGAAAATTGCGCGTACACATTTTTAGTGCAGCAGAAGACTTTAATACATTTGTGTTACTTAAAACACTCTCAGCAAATTTATTTTTATGTACGTGTTATTCTAACATTTTGTACTATAAGTTTCAACGTAAATGTTATCCTAGATAATCAAACATTTTTTTTTTCAAATGGCAGGGCTGATCATATTTTGAAGGATTACGAAAAAGATGAGAATAGAGTTACCAAAATGTCTTATATTAAGCACTTGAAGATTAAAACAACGCACCTGTTTCAGAGATTATGCAAGTAGCCATGAAACTTCCGCACAAGTATAGAATCCAAATCATAATGTTCATTTTAGGCATGACGCAAAGTTTTAAGGAACCACTCTGCAAATAGTAATTAAAGGATGCATCTAGTTGTAATGTAAACGATAGAAAATAGTCGTTTTACATTTTTTGTAAACAGTTGCAAAGAAATTCACTCTACTTGACTGGGGAAGTTCTGTTCCATTAAGAAACGAATATGTAATTACAAACAAATGCAGAAAATGCTTGTCTTTGATTTCGGAGTTTATAAAGAAGTAGTTAAGGATGCATTCAAATAATAGCAAATGGACAAAAGTACAAAATTAATGCGGCAACTGTACGTTTAAAAATGCAGTGTATGGATACTCCCACTGTAAAATGATTAGATTTTGTTTCTTTCTACATGACATAACTTGAAGGCTTAAGTGAACATTGTGATCCCTAACCCAGATCATAAAGAAAGATTAGAGCAACGAAACGGATGATTCACATTCACATTCACACGTTTTATAACGTCGAAAAACGCTAAAAATAAACCTTTTAAAACGTGTAGTTGAAACAAGCGTTTTCACAAAGCGCTAAATAGCATGTTATTGTATAGCATAAACTTTTCAAAGGATTATTTATCTTTATAAATTCAGGAGGGCTCAAAGATACATAAAATACTAAATTCTATTCACTTTCAATAGCCGCCATTTTGTCGGAAAATAACGTTAAAAACTTGGTATGAAAATGTTGTTTTATAGCGTCGGAAAGACGCATTGCCATATCTACACATTTACGTTTCTGGACGTTTGAAAACATTATCCTAACTTTTTGCAACCTTTACCCCACGTTTCAGAACGATCTTTTGTTACCTACGTTGGCTTTCATCCTCTGTACGCATCTTATGCATAACATAAAATTTTCGACAACGGTATTTTGGCACATGAGAATTTTATCGGTATATAAATGGCCTGAGAATAGACAAAAATGAATCCAAATAAGTTATTGATGAACTCTGCACAGTGCAAAACTAGTCCATTTCAAGCAAAATACACACTCAATGGTCACGAAAATCAATAGATAGCTTTTGAATAACGAATTGAATTTAAACAGTTGGAAACTACCAAAAATTGCGTAGAAAATATCCTTTCTAACATCATCATCTTGTGTTTCAACTTAGAATATAGTATTGTTCCAACTTTGAATAAAAGTTTAAAACTAGAACAGCGTTAGGCTTAAGAAAGCCTTTTTTAATTCTGGCTATCATGTGCGCTGTCTTATGGGTTTACTTCATGATAGCAAATACATATGACAACATGGCTTTCTCAAAGATAAATCCTGTAATTTATGACAATATAATTATGTGACCATATAACAACCGATTGATAGTCGAATATTTTACACAGACCCTTACGTTTAAAATTATATATGTAGTATCGTCGCGGTATCTTTTCTAGATTAGATTCTTCGTATCTGAACATTTTCGGACTTACTCATTGTTGTTAAAATTTTCTAGTTATGCTATTCTATAGCCTTAGGCTAAAGGTCTAATTCGTTGTATACAATACAATGTTTTACAAGAGATTATAATTTATTTATTTTAAATCTCTTAATAGCTCTAGTTTATGGAAGATTATGTCAGGTATCATTTACTAGCTTTGCAGCTCCTGACACGGCTTTTGTAAAAGTCATCATTCTAGTCTGCAATTATTTTCAATGTAATAGACCTATTTAAATGTCAGAATCGTTAGCTAATTGTGTAGTTGCTGACATGGCTTTCACAGAACTCATCACTTAGTTTCTTGACTGTATATGTTGAGTTAATGCTTTTCAAAACATTAAGAGATCAGAATTTAATGATCAGAGTCATTGGCCAATTGTTGAGTAGCTGACAAGGACTTCGCAAATTCCTGTCTAATAATTTCTCAAGCAATTCATAGTGTTTAGCAAACTGTTTTAATGTCAGATTCATTATCTATGGTGTACTTGCTGACATAGCTTTTACAAAACTCATCACTCAAATCTATGATCATCGTTTGATTGCATATTTGGAGATACTTCTATTTGTAACATTTCGAATTCAACTGTTATTATAAACTATAAACTGTTACTATAACAAGAAAAGCAAATTTCTTCCCCTCTCATTTGTTTCGAGGTTTTTCCCATGACGTCATATACTGAAAGCGGGATGAGTACCAGTAGACCTAACATCCCGCGATAGAAGGATCTATCCTGTCTGTTGTGCTTAACCGAACCAAAAGTGACCAAGCAGCCAATCAGGGTCGATGTACACAACCATAAGCTGCGCGAAGACGCAAGGTAATTTGCATATGTTAATGGGAGACTGTATAGATTCGATTTTTGACTGTAGAGGCCTCTATTTTCAATCAATTAAGCTGAATCTTTGGGCATTGCCTGTTTAGTAAATACTGTAAGCATTAGGAATAGCGAATGATAATAAGAAAAAAATTAATCGATTATGCTGTCCAAGTCAATAACGAATCTCAATTGATTAAGCCCAAAATGCAGACGATTATTGACGGGAGTAACAGATTTTAAAATGTTTTATTGAAAAGGCAAGACTAATATTTTGTTCACAAGTTTAAGACGATTATTTGTTTTGACAGCCTAGCTGATTTTCGGTTTAGCTGAAATAGCACAAATCCGTTAACTAAACTTTTAAACGATACCAGCAAAATTTCAAGCTTCCAGTTTAAACCGCCTAGGAGCAGATGTGCTCATAAGGTCGTCGAGGAAAAAACGGAACAAAAAAGTCATGTTTTCTACCTACCCGTCTGAATATTATGGCTTCCCCTGAAAGGATTGAGCCACTATAAAAAAGTATTATCTTGGTTTTGGAATTTATGCATCTGCTTATCAAAAACTACTTAAGTTCAAGGCCCACCATCCCACCGTCGCATGACTTTGTAGAAAATTTTTCTTACGTGATAGTCTATCCTCAACAACCTAGTGGTCAGTCTTTGAATCTATTTTCTGCTACTATTTTTTTGTCTTTCTCAATTCTGATCTGCAGTTCTAGGGACTAGTTTTCAAATCATAAGCTGAGTAACAGTTAGCCGTTTATCCTTCGTCATCTTTTTATAGTTTTGTTCTTTTATGTGGTTAGGATTCTCGTATACGTTCAAATCTCATACTTCGTAAAACGCCTAAAGTATATAAATTGTTACTAATTGTCATATTTCCTCAAATGGTGCATATCAAATGTAAAGTCTTTACAGCTTTTTACTTATCGCCTTGAAGCAGGACGCTATATATAGGAGACTCACAAAGTACGCTTGGAGTATAATTATGGAACGACAAAGTATTGCAAGATGAAAAGTTCAAAATAATTAATTAAGCAATATTTCTAGACATGGGTTAGGGTTCCCTAAGACACATTGTTTTGTTTTAATTTTGGTCATATGTTACATCAAGACAGTTCCTGTTCTTGATTGCACTTAGATCTTTCTGTAGAAGTTCAACCTGGTCTTTTTCTATGTTGAGACTTTATATATGCTTATCACGCAATTGGATATATTCGCATCTGCAAATTAAGCATTGCTAGAAGGATATCTTAATGTATCAAAGATTGCCTTTCTTGTAGAAGAGGAAAATTAAACCACAATAATTTCTGTGACATACATTTCTATTCTTCACCATTCAGCCTGCCTTAAACAAAGATCATCTGGTTCTATCTCTATCTACTAAAATTGGGAACACTTGTAGATGTCGAGTTACATAAAGCAAAGTGCAAGCAGAAGGCTATGCAAACACTCCACGAATCAGTTTATCTAATAGTTATTCTTCAAAATGTATTGAAATGGAGAAATGATCATTAATTTTGTTGCTTCGTATTCTACAATCCATGCTGCAAAAATTTGAACGCATACAAAACATGCCATCTATACCTGCCAGCTTTTGTTTATTGTCCTGAATGTTTGATGATCACACATAGATAATTTGTTTATTGAAATATATGTTTATTGATGTTATTGATTATTGATTGACAAATTTACTAGAATATTTAATATTATCCTTAAAATCTCACGTAATTATAATGAAACTTATACATTGCTTATGTGTTTTCCGTGATTATGTTTGTAATGGTGTTCCTGAATATGCTTGCATGGATTAGAGCACCTGAAGTCTTCCTCCTTTATTTATGAGAAAAACCTGTTTACTATCCTGCAAGAAATATTTAAAGGAAAATAAAACAGAATAGCAACATGTTCTGACTACATGATCAATCTTCTGTGATGCTCAGCTCTCCCCCCCCCATTGGAATCTAAAGCAAACGTAATCAAAAATTTCAAATCCATTTATTTACGTACTTGTAATAAAATTCCCAAGGTAAATCCACACAAATTCGTCTGATGTTTCACCTGTATATATGTTGAATGATATATCTCGGCTAAGGTGCTTGCTTTCTTTTGATTATAGCCTGAAATATCACCTTATTGTTTCAAATATTATCATATTAGTTTTGTTGACAAAAACTAGTTTCTTTCACAACACCAGATGGGGCATTAGATTAATATGTTAATATCTTTATTTACTGAATAAACCATGATTAGAAAAAATAAATACTAAACTGTTTCTAATATCCTAAAATTCATATTTTGAAATCTCTTTAACAGGTTTTCTAATAAAACATCGCTAAACATCAATTTAATAACCAAACAAATCAGGAAAAAACATATTATCATATCTATGAATAAAAAACTGAGAGAAGTGTGGCTATTACCTTCACCAAATTTAATATACGTATAACATTTCGAAACGCAACTACTTTGCTTACAACATAGACTCATTATATATTCTTTATTCATTTAAATCTGTTGACTAATATCGTTTAATACTATTATCGCCTTAGGTAGCACATAACGTGCAAAAGCTGTTTTCGATATCTGTATCACTCAGCGGATCCGCTGATAAAAAGCAATTTGAAATCCATTACAGAAACATATACTTTATCTCGAAGAAACATTCTTTAAAGTTTCCTTTCAAGTCTTAATACATTTAGTACTTTAGTCAGGTCCTTTCTATTATGGCTATATTGAGCTTTATCTTCAAACGACACTTCATAAATAGTTTCCAGGCTCATTCCTACCCGCTCAAAGTTTTCAGCATCGTCATCAAAACTGGATAAGTAAATTCCTGTTCTATATACAGTGTCATATGAACATGCAAGCAAATTGCATCAATCCTGTACTCACAGGAACGTTCTTTAATCTATAATTTGGAAATTTTACCATTCAACCCTCTTACCTTTTACTGCAGTAGTGTTCCGCCATAATGCACAAATGTATTTAAAATATTCATGGAAGATATACTGAAATATATTGGAATTAATCTGATCCAAAAAACCTGAATTTATTCAAGTTTGTGCTAACGGTTTATGTTCGAGATACTTAAACACGGTTAATCCTAGAACACCTACTTCCTAAAGAAAAATAAGAAAGACTCAAAGCCACAACAACTTCCTCCTTTATGATTTATCGCACTTATCTCCAAATGTGCACAATATGCAGATAAAGCCAATGTAGCCCTCAATGAACAAACAAAAACTTTAGCATATATAGAATATATCTGAATATATTTAAACATGATTCTTTAAATTAACTGGAATGTAGTTCTATTTCTCAATTTTGTACCGAAAATATCCAGTCAAGGTATTTTGCCGGGTTTTTGTCGTTCTTATATCCGATGAATATGACGAATAAGCTATCAGGGCTGCAAACATTCACAATGCCCTAGAATTTGGCACTTTCTGTTAGACAAAATGCTCCACAGCCTTTCATTAGTAGTGTAGAAATTTGTGTTCTACGCTACCCTCTGACGTCATAATCACGTCACAGGTGGTGTAGAGCTCTCATGGGTATTCTACGACACCATGTGATGTCGTCAGGCACGTGATCAATGAAAGACCAATGAAATCAATGAATGCAATGAAGTCCCTCCCACTTTCTATTTATCAACTGTCAATCATCGTGACGTCATGAATTACGTGACCAATGAAAAGTCAATGCAATCAATGAATACAATGAAGCCCCACGCACTGTTTGTCTATCACCAGTCAATCATCGTGACGTGAGACCCCCTCGTATCTATTTTAGACTGGGGAAATTTTACAACATCTATTTATAGTAACTTTAAAAAGAAAAAAAAACTTTCGTCATAATTAACCGATTTCAATGAAAATTTACCGTTCGATCAGTTTTATATATAGTTTTGACATTAAGTGGCTATTTGCATATATGGCTGTAAGCAAGATTCTTACATCCTAAAACTTTCGCTATTTTTGACCGATCTGAATCAAAATTTTACCTTTGATCCAGTTTTGTGTCTAGTTTTTAATTGAAATGGTCACAGGCTATTTGAATATTGGGCTATAGGTATAGTTTTTTCATCTCTAATTTTTAACTTTCAAAATGTTAAAAAGTAGATAAATTTGGTTTAACCGATTTGTATTAAATCTTTGCCGTTTGATCCAATGTCTAGTTTTAATGTCTAGTTTTTACCTAATGTGTCTCAGGCTATTTGCATATCTGGCTAGAAGCATAATTTTTAAACAGTAACTTTTAAAGAAAGTAGATAACTTTTGTCATGCTTAACCGATTTCAATGGAAATTTTACCTTTTGATCCAGTTTTATATCTAGTTTTGACATAAGGTGGTCATAGGCTATTTGCATATATGGCTCTAAGCATAATTTTTACATCCTAAAATTTTAACTTTTAAAAAGTCAAAAAGTAGATATCTTTTGTTATGTTTTACTGATTTGAATGAAAATTTTGCCGCTTAATCGAGTTTAATGTCTAGTTTCTACATAAAGTTGTCACATGCTATTTGCATATCTGGTTATAAGCATAATTTTTATTCTAGTAACTTTTAAAAAAAGTAGATAACTTTCGTGATGTTTAACCGATTTCAATCAAAATTTTACGGTTTGATCCAGTTGTATTTCTAGTTTTTACATAAAGTTCTTTTAGGCTATTTGTTATTGGCTATAAATATAATTTTTATTTTAGTAACTTTTTTTTAAAAACAGATAACTTTCGTAATTTTAACCGATTTTAATCAAAATCTTACTGTTTGATCTAGTTTTATTTCTAGAAATCTTTTAAGCTATTTTTAGATTTTAGAATTTTACAACCGCTATTTTGAGACATTGCAGGAATCTAACTCTTTGGCGAGAAAATCATTATTTTGGCATGAAAATAATCATTTTGGTGGGAAAATCAAAAGTTTAGAGGAAAAATCATCATTTTTGCTGGAAGTTCAATAAGTAGTGTAAAACTAGCGGTTCTGCTTCAGGCAGTGACGTTATAGATGAGCATGACTATTTACAAAGCAGTGTTAATATTTTTCCGAAAGGTTTTTTTATTGAAAATGATAGCTGCACTGCCAGGTATGTCAATAAGCAATTTTTATGAATAAACTGACGTGGAAGTGACGTCACACTGCAGAAGTGACGTCATACTGCGTCAGGTAGGGGGAAATGGGGGTTCTGGACTAGAATTCTGGACCAGAATGGTGGTCCAGAACCCCCATGGTGGTCAAGTTCCGTCCCCCTCGCGGCAGAGAAGTTGTGAAGAGGAAGTTACAATGGTGGTAGTTGTTATTGTTGGAAGGGAAAAATGTGGGTAAGTGAAATTGTTTGTTATGTTTATTTGTTATATGTTTATTTTTTATGTTTGTTCATTTATTTATTGGTGATGTTGGAAAAGTACACCATTCAAAGATGTGTTCAAATGAACAGCCCATTCAAAGACATGTTTAAATGAGCAGCCCATTCAAAGACGTGTTGTTCAGCAAGTTGTACAATAATTGTTCAACAAGTTGTTCAACAAGCTGCTGTTCAACATATTGAACATGTTGTTCAGCAAGTTGTTGTACAACATTTGTTTAACAATTTGTTGTTCAACAAGTCGTTGCTCAACAAGTTGTTGTTCAACAAGTTATTGTTCAACAAGTTGTTTTTCAGCATGTTGTAGTTCAAGCAATTGATGCAACAACAATGGCAGCTCGTTCAGAAAAAGCAAGACATATATTGAATAGTTTCATTAATATACTTAAATACACACTGCTTAAATCAATAACAATATTACAACAACGTTTAGTCAAATAAATCTATTTTTCTTCATCTGCTTCATTCTTTTCCATCTCACTGTCCCCATCCACATCACTTTCTTCGTCGCTGCTTTCATCTTCCTCCTCCTCATCTAGAAGCTCTTTAAAGAACTTTTTTCTTATAGCTGCCTTTAGTGCCTTTGAATACTCGTAATGTCTTTCATCAGCAAAGTAATTAAAGTCTTCTAAAATGGTTTGAAAATCTTCGTTTTGTTCTAGACGTTGGGTATATTTGAATAGTTTCATAAAGAGTTTTTTAGTCGACGCTTATATATGTGTCGAAAGTCATCACTTGCATTTTTACGCGCATCTGCAAGCCCTTGTTTTTTTATATTCTGAAACCCTGTTTGAAATTTGGTATCATATTCATCGTAGACTTCTTGAACCATATCATACCAAACAGAGTCTGTTTCTGACTCACCTTCAGAGTCTGTTTCTGACTCACTTTCACAGCTGCTGTCACCATTACCCTCACAACAATGTTCAGTATGTTTGAACAAAGCTTCTTACTGCTGTATAACGCACTATATTCTGTACAACATGTACATTCTTTTCAGTCATGTTAACGCTTTGACTTTCCATAGAAGACTCATCTAAAGGTTCCGTGATAGGTGGTTGTACAGGGTTTACCATATCTATTTCCAATTCTCCTTCTGAAGTTCTGAAGTGTGAGCATCCTTTGAGTGCCTTTTAAGCTTTTGTGACCAATTGTAAGATTTCAAACAAATGTTGCATTTATACATCCTTTCGGTTGAACATACACTTTTCAAATGATGAAAAAGTCTTTCAACATAGCCTTATATACAACAACTTCTTGAACATGCTGAACATGCTCACCTTGTGGAACAACCTGCTGAACAACATGTTGAACAGTATGTTGAACTTGGTTCAACAATATGCTTAACATATTGAGCAACATGTTCATATTGAGATGAACATGTTGTTGAGCAAGTTGAACAACATGTTCAACATGTTGTTCAAGCTTGCCATTCGAACATTTGTTTGAATGATGTGCTCTTCCCACAAAAATAAACACACATAACAAATAAACATAGCAAATAAACATAACAAACAATTTCACTTACCCACATTCTTTACTTCCAACAGCAACAACTACCACCATTGTCACTCCCTCTTCACAACTTCGCTGCCACAAGGCGGACGGGGCTTGACTACCATGGGGGGTTCTGGACCACTATTCTTGTCTAGAATTCGAGTCCAGAACCCCTCCATTTTCCCCGTCACTTCGACGTCACGTTTATGCATAGAACTTGCTTATTGACATACCTGGAAGTGTAGCTATCAATTAACCATCTTTCGGGTTAGATATTTTTACATTGCTTTGTGAATAGTCATCCTCATCTATGACGTCAGTTCCTGAATCGGAACGGCTAGTTTTACACTATTTATTGGATTTCCTGCAAAACCGAGGATTTTTACGCTAAAATGTTGAATTTGTTAAAAAATGATTATTTTACGGTCAAAATAAAGTTTTTCTCGCCAAAATGTTAGATTTCCAAGCTCTCAAATGTCTTAAAAGTACAAAGTCTAAAAATAGATGTAAAAAAATCTAGAAATAAAGCCAGATCAAACGGTAAAATTTTGATTAAAATCGGTTAAACATAACGAAAATTATCTCCTTTTCTTAAAAGCTTCTAGAATAAAATTACGCTTATAGCCAGATATAAGATATAAGAAAGTTATCTTATTTTTGACTTTTCCAAAGTTTTAAATTTTGAGATGTAAAAATTCCGCTTACAGCCACATATGCAAATAGCCCATGACCACTTTATGTCAAAACTAGATATAAAAATGGTTCAAACGGTAAAATTTTTATTGAAATCGGTTAAACATGACGAAAGTTTTACTTTTTTTAGATTGCTAAAAATAGATATTGTAAAATGTCCCCAGTCTAAAAATAGATATGGGGGGGGGGGGCTGACGTCATGATGATTGAAAGGTGATCGGCAGAAAGGTGGGCGGGGCTTCATTGCCTTCATTGATTGCATTGGCTTTTTATTGGTCAAGTGATTCATGACGTCACGATGATTGACAGGTGATAGACAGAAAGTGGGCGGGGCTTCATTACCTTCATTGAATTCATTTGTTTTTCATGCGTTCTTCGCCACCTATGACTTCACTTTGATGTCACAGTGTGGCGTAGAACACCCATTTCTACACTACTTACATTCTTGATATTCAATAATCGTGGGATAATACTAAAGCTGTCACCTGCAAAAAACAGCAGAAAATCGTTTGATGTTGCACACATTTGTCGCTTTTTCAGTGGGGTGATTACAAAACGGATGTGAATATGCAAATACAACGTAGAAAGAGCTGTAAAAAACTACCGGTAATGGAGTAACTTCTTCTGCACGAAAGGGACAACCCTCTTCGAGAACAAAAGAAAGTCTGAATAAAGGGTAGACGTAGACGATCACTATCATTTCTTATACCTTGATTGTGAATCCTTCGCATATAATCTTAGGATTGATCTCTTTGGCTTTTAATTCATAATTGTTTGCAAATACAACGGTCCTTTAAAGCAACAAAGCGGCCCTCTTTTTCTCCTGCAATTCTTGTAGGATAAAAAATACAGTACGTTTGAGAACTGTGCGTACTAAATGTCGTGCCCTATGGGCTTTAATATGGCGTGCTTTTCAGACTTGTAATGAGCGCAATCTATATATATCATGTGGGTTTTTCATATTCACAACATCAAATTTAAGGTATACTTCTTCCTCTTATTGTTGGTGAAAGACTTTTTATTTAAACTTCTGTTAAATGACGAATGCTTCATCCTGATTACATGCTTGGGGTACTCAATGTTTTTACGCTGTTTTGCGATACATTTTCATCCAGTTTACAAAAGAATACAATAATTCCCTACGATTGATAAACCTAGATTCGTCTGCTTCTGAAAAACTGTGGCATAGAATTAATACTCCGATTCGTGACGCTTGAAATCTGTCAAAATTCCTAGGGAAAGCACCAGTCAGTCTTCCGTCTTGGTTTCGACAAATTTCAAAATATTCCCTTTTATGCAATGCCCCTTTTCCTGTTCTGCAAAAATTCACCCTGGTATTCATCTCTGTTTAGACCTTACATGTTTTATCACGTAATGGAATATTTTAGCATCCGCAAATTTATGTCTGTCTGAACGATATGCTAATATTCTAAAGCTTTTTATCGTAGAGAACAATTAAGCCACAGGAATTTCCTTGCGCTGAATTGATATACGTGTCCCTCCCATGAAGTAGTGTAGAAATGAGTCTACCACGCCACCTAAGGGAGGCTTAGAACCCTCATGGGGATTCTACGCCGGATGGCGATGTACAAAGCTCGCCCGTACCAATGACGTCATAATGACATGATAAGTCATGTGATCAGTCACGTGATTTTTTTTCACACGCGCATGCACACACACACGCCAAGACAGGTGTTTAGCTTATTTCGCAATATGTGGCGGCCACTCTGAAAAGAGCGGCCAGAAGCCGAAGCTCCTCACTGGTGACTGCTGCCGTCCGTTCAGAAAAAGGTGAGCACGTCTTCGACTGGCCGTAGTAGTTGGTTCATTTGCTGTCCATTGAAGACAAAGTGGGTGGTCTTCGCGCCGCAAGTCATAGTCAGGGCACAGCGCTGCGTGATAAGCATGTATGCATGAGCAGTGTAGACAGGCTTGACCGCAGACAGAAGCGATCACGTTGGCTCCTCCAAACAAACGCCCACAGCGGATACAGATGTTCAGGTCATGGCGTAGGAAGTATGCAGACCATGTGGGGTACTCTTCTTCCTCTTAATTAGACGGCACAGCTTCCTCCAGCATGGCCATACGCAGATATGCTTCCCTGACTTGTCCTTGCCCCACGTTTAGAATCCTGTTGGCTGCACGATTTATGAAGACTGGTATGCAGAGTACAGCTGCATAAGCAGGATTCGGAAGCATCTGGAAGAAGTACTTCCTGTATGGAGAGCCGGTTTGAACTTGGGCAGGGGTGTCCACTTCCTTAACTTAACATACTCTCAGCGGGCTAGTAAGATCGAAGGTGAGCTCCATTTTATCAAGTGTTGAGAGAATATGTGAAGAGAACACTTATATAGCTTGGGAAATGAGGTCACGGGCAGAGGCAGCTTCTCCGACTCCCCCTCCTCCCTAAGGACATACGGTGATCATGTTCTACATAAAATATGTGTTTCAACGGGATTATCACATGAAGTAAAAACAAGAAGTCTTCATTGTCAGTCATCGTTGTAAGAAGCAAGAAATACATTTGTGTCGTGTGAAAGACTTTTTGGATGAAGATATTGATGGACATTTCTATGAGAAAGAACTGTAGAAAGTGACCAAAGATATTGAATCTATCTACAGAATTAAAAAGAGTCTTGAAAACACATAAAAGACGAGGTGTTAAAGAATTATTTGTTAAGTGGTTAGGTTGGCCAAAGAAGTTTAACAGTTGTGTGAAAGAAACAGACATTCACAAATGAAGCATCCATTTACACGTTTTGTCTCTGGAAATACAGGCAGTGGTAAAACTTCTCTGGTGAAGGAAATTCTAGAACAAAAGTTAAATAAATCCTCTCCAAAAACCATTTTATTGCGCTCTGCAGCAGATCAGCCTTTGTACAAGGGAATGAAAGGTGTGGAATTTTACCGAGGCATTCCAGATGACATTGAAGAGTGCTTTAACCCGAAAAAAAAAACAAACTTACTGATCATCGATGACTGAATGACTAAATGTCATAGTGATGAGCGTATGACACGTCTCTTTAGTGTTGGCAGCAGTCATCAAAATCAAGCATCATTTTTATTGTACATAATTTATTCCGTCATGGTGAAGAAATGCGAAATATTAGTTTGAATACACATTATATCATTCTGTTTAAAAATCATAGAGACAGTCAACAAATCAGTACATTAGCGCTGCAAGTGCATCCTGGAAGATCTCAATTTCTCATAGAAGCCTAACAAGATGCTACTAGCGAACCTCGTGGTTATTTGTTCATTGATTTGAAACCAAAGACTAATGAACAACTGCGTATTCGTACAGACATTTTGTCAAAAGATGCACATTATGTATATATTGATAAAGCAGTGTATGAACAAGAACCAACTAATTTAACCAATCGCAGTCAAGATGTCTAAACGTATTCGAGCGAAGCAGTCTTTTCTTTACTTGCTCGCACGAAGTGGGCCTAAACGACGCAAATCCTGGCTACAACAAGATACTAAAGAGGAATTAACTAGCTAGCTTGAAATTTGTTTAAAATATATTGCGAGAACATTAACCCTTAAGCTCAAAAATGTATAAGGAATTCAAGCGTGAGCGTCACACCCTACGCACTCTAAAAGATAAGAAGAAAAAAGAAGTTGATTAATCAGAAAGGAGGACTCATTGGAGGTATTGCTAAATTTGCATTGCCCTTGTTAGCCCAACTACTGTTAAAATGAAATATACTTTGAAAATGGTCCTCATTCCTGAATATGAATATAGAATGTTATTAAAAAAGAAAAGTGGTGGAATTAAAACAAAAGTAAATAAACTTTTACGTGGGAAACGAGCTTGTGAAAAGATAACGGAAATGTCTCAACATCTTGGTCGTCATTTACGAACATGTCAATCGCAACAACAGCAAAAATCTTCCCATCATCATCTGAAAAATCAGAAAACATATTTCTAAACCATTTTCAACCTATCTATCATTGAAAAATAACACAACTTTTAGCAGAACTTAAGAAACATGGTATAAAATGGACAGAGAAAAATAAACTTGTCTTGAAAACGGGTGATGTCATCACAAATTTCAACATTGTTGATTTGAGGGAAGAAGCATCGGTAACTACTAGAAGAAAAGAATGAAGAGAACTACTAAATGGTTGGCGTCAGTTTATCCGGGAAATTGTAGATGCTAATATTCCAAAAACTGTGTTTAGTAAAATGATAACTCGTGAAGACATTCCAAAAGAAATCAAATAGCAAAGACAGTTTCCTGAAGGATGGGAACATTTTTAACATGGCTTAAAGAGTTATGTTGTTGTCAAGAAAATGAAACGAAAACTACAAATCATATTCCTGTTAAAATAAGGTGTGCAAGTGCTTGTTGTGAATGAGAAGTAATAGACAGCAACACTGTAGATCATTTGAAACATCATTCACATACTTGTGCGAATATTATCCAAACAATAAGGCTTCTACTTATCAAATTCATATGCCCCGAACCATCTATCTGAAAAGAAAATATGAAATTTTCTTAGCTGAAAGTCAATATCAACATACATGGACAACCAAGAGACATGGAATGGACTATTCTATTCACTATCGACAACAACCACAACCCCTGTCCTTGGCACAGTCACTATTCCATGTGGTTACTACAGATCCATACTAGAAATATGTACTGCAGTCAACGGCTAATTCTATGAAAGAGGAACTTACTCGGTTAAAGTATTATAAAATTAGACGAAGAGTTTTTCTTTTATAAATTATAACTTTGAAGTGTCATTCTCTACTGGATTAGCTGAGATTTTAGGATTTATACCAAATAATCGGTATGAGCAATCTGAACTATCTGAACATAAAACAGATGTGAAACAGGAATTTCATACACTTTATGTGTATTGCAGTATTTGTGAACCACAAGTTCTTGGACATTATTATGTCCCTTTGCTACGTTCTGTTCCCATTAAAGGTGTTGATGGTGATATTGTTATGAAAACTTATGAACCTCATTATGTTCCTGTAAACACATCAAAATTTGACATAAAAGAAATGAATATTAAGGATGACACAGGCCTTAATGTCACATTTCAAGCTGGAAAGGTGATCTTTAAGCTTCATTTTCGACCAAAAGCATTATGAAAGCCTACACACACGATCCGTCTGCATATCGTAACCATTTTCTTCGTCAAGTGGGCGGGGAATTACTAGGATTCAAAGGAGCGCGAATCCAATATGGCGATGGTATTAGTTCAATAATGGAATTATTGTCTCGTAAAGCTATTCCACTACTAAAGGAAGGGGCTAAGATCGTTGTGCTACATTTTAAAAAGAGAGTGCAACCGACGGGAAGTGCCAGAAGACGAAAAGCAGCCAGACGGGTAACATAAAAAACATAAAAAATATTTTTGAACACATAAAAATGTCTTTGATTCATATTCATTTTTGTGAATGCAGTCTTTCTCCATTGGAATGGTTTCACATACCACCAACGCAAACTGCTGTAGAGAAAAGTTATAATGTATACTATCAACCAATGACTACAATTAGAGAGGGCGCTACTTGAGAATTTTACATTCCTGCGAGTACAGAAGAATATCTAGATTTAAAGAACAGCAAACTTCATATTGTATGTCACATTGTAAAGGGTGATGGAACAGCGTGTGATGCAGAAGATAATGTATCATGCATCAATTATTTGTTTAATGGGCTATGGTCTAATATTGAATTATTCCTAAACGATCGATTGGTATCACATAGTAACAATACCCATGGTTATACCAGCATTATTTCTCACCTCATTCATGACTCCCAAGAAAGTCTCCATTCTGAGCGATCTATGCAGCTCATGTATAAGGATACTGCAGAGTCAATGAATAGTTTTGAGGTGAAAAGAGCTAATCATGAAAGATATGTATCAGTGTTTCATGTAAATCCTGACGGTGGTGACCTAGCTGAGCAAGGAAATAATGGTTTATATAATCGTTATTTGCATACACGTCTCAGCCGTGATTTTAGGCTGACAGGTGGCTTAAGGGTAGATTTGTTTGCGCAGGATCGCTATTTTTCCAATGGCATTAGTTTGAAATTGCATTTACATAGACATAAAGAGGAATATATATTAATGACTGTAAAAAATACCTTTAAGGTAGAAGTGAAAGAGGCGTTTTTAACCATTCGTAAGGTCTAGGTATTCAATTAGGACATACAAATGCATTAAAGAAAAGTCCTACCAAGTTTCTTATTACTAGAAACGAATGTAAAATTTTGGCCATTCCAGCGGGATTTCAATCTTTTTAGGTCAATTACCAAAACGCATTGTCATTAGACTGGTTCATAAGGAATCCTTTGGTGGAACACCATTAAGAAATCCATCGATAATTTTGATCTTGAATACATGCAACTGTACACTGATAGTAAACCAGTCCTTTCCGAATCTCTCAAGCTTGACATTACGCGGAAAAATATCTGGACGCTTTTGACACTTTTTACAAATCTTTTGATAAGTTAAATGGTAGAAAGGTTCCATCATAAAACAGGAAGATTGGCTATGCTTTATCTTCTTTCGACTGATGATGGTGATGATCATTATCCCCTTATCAGATGTGGAAACTTACGGCTGGAGATGAATTTTGCCGATGCCTTTCAAAATACAGTCACTGTCATATTTTATACTGAATTTGATAACATTATTGAAATAAGTGCAAATCGCGGCATTCAATTGGACTGCCAGTCATAAACACAAAGCAGATGATTACCATACCGTCTCATGATGTCATGAGAAAAGCCTTGTTTCAAGGCGTGTTTTCCATGGACCAACTACTATATTTACAACGCGGTAGCTATGTCATCAACACAGACGATCATGATGAACCAAGTGAGCATTGGGTGGCAGTGTATTTTGTCAAACTTGTGGAATATTTTGATTCTTATGGACTTTTACCTCTAGATAATCGTTTAGAAATTTTTTAAGTAATGACTTTAAACATAATTCCATACCATTACAAACTGCAATATCTTCAACATGTGGTTTTTATTGTGTAGATTATATATTACATAAAGCTAGAGATCAGAGTATGTTTGATATTGTAAATATATTAAAAAGAAGTGATGGTGATTTTATTATAAAGGATTTTCTATATAGACATTATAAACCATTGTTTTATTAATGTTGCATATAGAGTTGTTTTAGTTAAGTTGTTGTTGGTAATTGTTAAATTTCATTTATGATAAATAAAAAACACATTTTGTACAACTTTCCTTTTATTGTGTTGCAAATCTATTTACATGTGAAACAATCATTTTGCAATTTATTTACAAACACATTCAATGCATGTCAATTATTTTTCAAACTTTCTTACAGATGCATTGATAAATGAATGCCATTCATTACATTCTAAATTAATATATATATCATAAACATTCTACCCACGCTTGTAAATGTTATGAAAACTCACATAATTCACATCACCAAACTAACTTTAGCAGTTTCATGTTCAGACAGTTTCAGTTCATATCCATGTTCATTTATGTCTATGTCCATTAATATAACCCACATGGGATATGTCAGTTTAATGGACTTGATACCCCGCATGAGTTGTGCTCTTTCCTCTTTAAATTCAAGCTTGTAACAGCGCGTTCCATTCCACTGTGCTGAGGGTGATGTAGTCATGGTGCTCTGTAAGCTCGTCATGTCGACGAAATTGTACAAGCACGTCTAGACAGTTCTTAGTCACACGCACTTCCAAGTCATTTGAGAGTAGAAGGAGAAATCCAGGTATTCTAAGCTTCTCTGGATGGTCCCTCAACACGGATTGTTCTTCAGGTGATAGTATGATATACTTTCCAAAATGTCTTAGCACAATGTCATCACATGCGTTTCTCATATAAGAGAATCCATCTGTAATGAACTCATAATCTGATAAAAAGTCCTCCATCTCGTTCAACAGTTGGGATCAGCTATGAGCTATCTTGTCTGTGAAGGGGGTATTTATGCTCAGATGATGGTGAAGAGCGGATGCTGCATGATCTCTAGGGATTGTATGACTGCGCGCCATTTCTTCATATTAAAGTCAATCAAATCTGTATATGGAGTATCTGGCACAAATCTATTATAATTCTCTGGATAATCCTGTGAAAGATTTTTCCAGAATCTAACATGTATGTCAGAATCATGTCCAATTACTAACACTTCAACATCAAGTTTACGTTTAAACCCAGGTTTAAGCGGTATGTTTTGAAAGACTTTCCACACTTCAGGTTTAAACCGCTGAGCAAAATTTATCATCACTTTATTCATGTCATTCATGGTGAAGTAAACACCATCGTTAAGCACTGATGCGCTCATGAAGACAGCACCCTTTTTATGAGCTGTCTTCTTGTCTTCGAAGACTTTTATCCACTTCTTTCACCTGCTTCTTCAGCATTTTCCATTCAGGTATTGTCAGCAAAATACCCCTTTTCGTAGTACGGTTTCTTCCAGACATCTCATCTCTGAGGTACTTGCGAATGTTTACCAATTCTTCATTGGTCTGTTTCATAATTTTTATATACTTTCCATTTCCTAGAGAAAGCACTCAATCCCACGACTCCGGTGTTCGCGGGGTCTCCAATTTCAACTTCTTGGTGGTGGTATTGATAGGATTTTTCACCATTAAGTCTTTGGCTGTATCAGCGGGAGTATCCGTATCAGTTGCAGATCTCTTACTATTATAATCCGTGTTAACGCTTCAGCGTTCACACCTCAAATAGCTTTGAAGTTGGAGAGTCTCCCCATTTTATAATATCGTCTTGCAATGTCCATGTGCTAAAGTGGAATAGCCATCATTCAACACATATCGCTTGTCCTCATATGGGGAGAGAGCTACTTTTCTCAACTTTTAAGAGAAAAGTTGGTGGTCATGACTTCGAATGATATGTAATGTAGCAATGACTTTGGTTGAACAAACTGTCTCTATGCTGCTGGTGTTTCATACGTCTTTGACAAGCTCGCGTAATACCTTTAGCCGCATGTTTTTCAACATCAAGCTGAACATTTTCGGTCTAAGTCCAAGACACTCTTCAATGGGGATACCTGTCGTCTCATCGCTTATTTTCCCGAGCAGTTTTTTGTTCACGTTGGAATGCAGGAAATGTCAGCATCTTGCTGCATATCCTTGTAGATATCTTCCGTTTCTATGTCATAGCATAGAATGTTGGTGTCGCTGAACAACAACTTGGCGTTGGGATACTTAACTATGATGTAATTGTAATGAAAGTGAAACATGAGCACTTTGCTGAGGTCGAGAATGATGAAGTCGACTTGAATGATTTTATCCAGAAGCAAATCCACTTTGCGTAAATGTACAGCGGTCAAATCCTCGTTGAAAATTCTAAATTTGTGGAAAGAAGGTTTAGCCACGAGTTTATGGAACCGCTTTTCTTTGTGGACGAGTTTAACATTCATTCAGTCTGTGCAAACATGATGGCGGTGCACCTTAGTGACTTTCAACCCCAGTGAGACATACTGCTGCAAATTCCTATAATAGAGCACATATTTCCTCTTATCACACACGTTGGAAATGAGCTTTTCACTAGGTTTGCCTGTCATGTTCAGATCTTTCCGTAGCTTCTGACTCTGCTCTCACAACTTTGACACACTTTGGTTCTGGAGCCATTAGGTAGTGATTGTGACGATCATGGATTGTATGTGGGTATTCTAAATCCGCTTCTAAAATGTATCCAATGTCATCATCGTCATCCACATCCATGAGGTCAATGGATTCTGGCTCGCTCACCCACATAAATCTACTTTGAGGCATGCTTTGTGACATGGCCCAGCCATATAAGTTGTTTGCGTCCAGGTACACCAAGTAGTTTTTTGGTAACTCAGGATTGTAATCTGCTACATTGGGGTTATTTGCTTCCGCATACTTGTGTGTGATTACAGATATTCCTCCACGTAGACCTTGCTCAACCATTTGGTACATGTCAATATTATTGATCAATTCGAACTTCACCTTTGTCGCTTTTAACATAGCATCCCACGACAGTCCTGGCGCTGTATAGTAGTGAGCAGGATCCAATTTATACGTGTTAAGACGTACTTGACGAAAATTTGTAAACACGTCAGCCAGCAACAACACATCTGATTTCAGATATAGGTCATGATATTCACCGCATGTGGTACAGTTGAATGTATCCCACACCTTCTGCGCAAGAGCATAATCCTCATCACTAATGTCGTCTTAGCTGAGCTGACTGTAAAACTTGTCCTTTGATGGTAGCTGCGTTTTAGCAAACTTTGATGGCTCGTCCAGGCAATCATAAGGGTACACTCCCCTTCTCTGCAGCAGATCTTTGGTTACTATCGTGAATGTGGGAAGTGATGTAGTGCCGCAAGGTTGGATACCAACTTCTGTAGAGAAGTACTCATGAACTGAAAGCTGTCTGTAAATTTCAGATTGCTCATGGTGAATGCAATTTATTTTTCAATGGTGTGGGGAATGACTGTAATCGTTTCATTTTTAAATTTTCCAATTTTCTCCGTGATCAAATGATTGTCATAGCCTGGAAAATTGTAGACAAACACAGGAATGACAAAAGAATCTTTTTCTCCATGCTTATCCTTTCTAAGTCGGAATTGTAAGTTGCATTCATTGTGTGCACCTCCGCGGTATTTGTCATTGATATGGTAATGATCTCTCACACGATCCTCTCCTAAAGGCTCATGACAAATGTAGCAAGCAACGGTGTTCTTAAAATTCTCTCTTTGTTCACGAGTCATCGCCATATCAATTCACTGTTCACCATGCACAATACGACCACGCTCATTTAACATATGGTCTAAAAAGACTTTCACTACATTGTCTCCTCGATACACGACTGGTGCACGTGTGTCATACTGGCTGACAACCACATAGGCAAAGTTGTTTGGACGATAATGTTGATACTTGTCTCTTTCTTCATGCTTTTGCTTGAAGTATTCAAAGTCAGCATAAATCACAAAATGTGCTTGCTGTTGCTGTTGCTTTGGAATGTCCGTAATTGGTGTGGGAAATGTCATGTCCTCTACCTTTAATTCCTTTTCAAATGGTTTGTAATGACTCACGATATGCTATGGGTGTTGCTGATAATGGTGAGGGTGAAGGTGAGCCAATACAGACCATAAATAATACTTGTTGTCGTCATTCTGAATGTTTAACACACCCTTTGTTTTCTTCACTTTCTACGGTAGTGGGATAAAACTGCTTGTTTCCAGAGGCGCTGACGTTGCTGTATGTACTTCAATGTATAGTATGTTATCCAACACCCAGTCAGAGCCTTGTCGCCCATGTTCATCAAACTTGGTAAGCAATTCTTTATAGGCTTTTGGCAAGTCCTGCTCAATATCCGCTGGATTGTATGCTGTATATGTTTGACTGCCAACAAATACGCCTTAATACGGTTCTCTTGCTGATCTATCCTCAGACTCAAACGGTTTTTCCTGTGCATTTTCACCAAGGCTAACTCTTCTGCCTCTCCCCACTTGTGCCGTCTTTTGTCTCTTTGCAGCTTGTTCTTCATGAAGCATATTTTCCATCTTAGGTATGCATGCATTTCCCTCACACAATTCTAGAGATAGAAAGAGAGGACTGAATCAGGTCTGTCAATACCATCTTGTTCCGTCTTTCGTCTCTTGGCTTCAATCTCCCGAACAAGCTCTTCACGAGCACGTTTCATCTCAGCTGGTTCACATGTATATGGCACGAATAATTCTGGAGATGGAAATGTCACATTGGCAGAAGACTGTTGTGTCTGAATTCGCTGCAACTGTTGTTGTTGCTTGAACTGATATGATGAAATGTACGTCTAGCTCATCCTTTTATATAGTCTAGAGTATACTGCAGAGACATCTATCGGTCAAGCAACTCAAGCTCGAGTTTGGAGCTTGAGTTTGTCAATCTGGTATTCGTCCGCCAAATGACACTTTCGAACTACTTTCGAGGACTGGTGAGTCTAAAGTAGTTGCCATTGTTGTTGTTGAATCAATCGCTAGAACTGATATGATGAAATGTGCTCTTAGACATACATAGACAGAATCAGCATCATTTCGTAAGACAGGATGGCCCTTATAAGGGCCGAAAGTTTTAGCAAGTTAGCTCTTCACCAACATGTTGGGTTCCCACAGCGGCCATGGCGCTTGCAGTACTGATGCATGGTGAACGGTCTTCCTGCACACTTGAAGGTTGGCTGTTGCAATAACTCTTACTTTTAAGTGTCACGCCACACCACCAACAGTCTGTACACTCCGGTCTCGGCCCGGGCAATGTCGCTGCAAACTTGTACCACAAGAGGCCGCCACAGGTCTTACAGCAGAATCGACGCGGAGCGTTGTGGTTTATAACACAGTTGTGAGGCTGCTCCGCATATTCTAACCACACCCAACACTTGTAACACTCCGTTGCTAGTGTTACTGGATGGCCGCTCCTCATCACTGTGATTGTCTTGTTAGTGGTAGTCATGTTGGAATTGTTATCCAAACAAAAGATAAAACCACACTTATATACAACTTTTTTATGCTGAGTTTACTCAATTTCCCTCTCCGCGGGGGGGGGGGGGAGGGGTGGAAACAGAGTATCTCCTGGGGAGTCGGCACATAGTGTGACCTGGGGGGTCGGCACATAGTATGTCCTGGAAGGGGGCGGTCGGAGAAGCTGCCTCTCCCCGTGACCTCATTTCCCAAGCTATATAAGTACTTTCTTCACATATTCTCTCAACACTTGACAATATGGGGCTCACCTTCGATCTTACTAACCTGCTGAGAGTACGTAAAGTTAAGGAAATGGACATCCTTTCCAGATGCTTCCGGATCCTGCTTATGCAGCTTTACTCTGCCAGTCTTCATAAATCGTCTCGTCACTGCAGTCAACAGGATTCTGAACGTTGAGCAAGTACAACTCAAGGAAGCATATCTGCGTATGGTCATGCTATGGGAATGATGTGGAAGAAGAATACCCCCACGTGGTCTGCGTACTTCCTACGCCATGACCTGAAGATCTATGTCGGCTGTGGGTGTTTGGTTGGAGGAGACACAGTGATCGCTTCTGTCTGCGGTCATCAAGCCTATCTACACTGCTCATGCACACATTCCTATCACGCAGCCCTGTGTCGTGACTATGGGCTGGCGTGTATGACTTGCGGCGCCAAGACCAACCACTTGAATGGACAGCAAATGAGTCAACCACTAAGGCCAGTCCAAGACGTGCTCACCTTTTTCTGAACGGACGGCAGCAGCCACCAGTGAGGAACTTCGGCTCCTGGCCGCTCTTTTCAGAGTGGCCGCCACATAATCCGAAATAATCTAAACACCTGTCTTGGTGTGTGTGTGCATGCGTGTTTGAAAAAAATCACGTAACTTATCACATGACTTATCACGTGACGTATCACGTCATTATGACGTCATTGACATGGGAGCGCGCTTTATCCATTGCCACCTGGCGTAGAATCCCCATGAGGGCTCTACGCCACCCTTGTGACGTTCTTATGACGTCATAAGTCGCGTAGTAGACTCATTTCTACACTTCTCCTTCATCACGTAGCCTGGCAGAAACTAGACCGAACGAAATTCGTACAGCGAATTAGACCCCAATTTCACATGTCTAAATGTAGAATATCCTCCTAAATACTACCGACTACACGAGTAAGGTCATGATCAAAAATTTTTATCAAATGCACCACTTTAGATGACCCTCTGTACATGTGCTAAGATTGGTTGGTCAAGCTTCAGTGGTCTTTAAGGAGATGTCTGAAAACCGATTGCTCTACCTCTTACCGTTTTCGAGAAAAAGGCTAACTTCAGGTTTGGAGCTCGAAAAGGACCTCGAGGTCAAGCACACCGGAAGTTATACCTTACGTAACGTCGTATAAAGGGAACAGGCCGAAAACCCGGGCAAAAGTGCTCTTTTGCAATTTTCGAGATAAAGGCCAACTTTCGGTTTGGGGCTGGAAGTGACCTGGAGGTTAATCACACCGGAAGTTATACCTAACGTATCGTCGTATATGGGGTGAAGGTCGAAAATGAAGTCATAATTGCTCTGTCTCTTACCGTTTTCGAGGTAATGGCTTGGGGCTTGAAAGTGACTGGAGGTCAAGGACACCGGAAGTTATACCTTATGTAACGTCATATTGTTAGTGGATGTCGAAAATAAGGTCAAAATTGCTCTATCTCTTCCCGTTTTCGAGATAAAGGCCCGATAGCGGTTTGGGCTCGAAAGTGACCTGAGGTCGAAGGAAACCGGAAGTTATACCTTACGTAACGTCATTTTGGGGGTGGAGGTCAAAAATGAGGTCAAAACCTCTTTCCGTTTTCGAGACAAAATCCAACCTCCACGGTTTGGGGCTTGAAAGTGACCTTTAGTTCAAGGACACTGGGCGTCATACCTTACGCAACGTCGGATAGGGGCTGGAGCTTAAAAATGGGGTCAAACTTGCTCTATCTCTTAACGATTTCGAGATAAAGGCCAACTTCCGGGTTTAGTCTAGAAAGTGACCTGGTGGTCAGGGACGTATTGTCGTATAAGGGCATAGCTCGAAAATGAGGTCAACATTGCTTTATCTCTTACCGTTTTCGAGATAAAGGCCAAATTCCAGTTTGGGGCTTAAAAGTCATGAGATGAAGTTCACCGGAAGTTATACCTTACGTATCGTCGTATATCCAATGGAGGTGAAAAAATGAGGTAAAATGGCTCTATCTCTTTCTGCTTTCGAGATAAAGGCCAACTTCTGGTTTGGGGCTCGAAAGTGACCTGGAGGTCAAGGAAAGCGGAAGTTACATCTTACGTAACGACGTATAGAGGGTGGTTGTCGAAAATGACGTCAAAATTGCTCTGCCTCTTACCGTTTCCGAGATAAAGGCCAACTTCTGGTTTGGGGCTCAAAAGTGACCTGGAGGTCAAATACACTGAAAGTTATTCCTTACGTAACGTCGCATAGGGGTTGCAGGTCGAAAATGAGGTTAAAATTGCTCTGCCTCTTAACGTTTTTCAGATAAAGGCCAACTTCCGGTTTGGGGCTCGAAAGTTACCTGGATGTCAAGGACAGCGGAAGTTTCACGTTACGTGTTGTTGTATAAGAGTTGGAGTTCAAAATGAGGTCAAAATTTCTCTTAACTTTTTCAAGATCAAGGTCCACTTTTGGTTTGTTGCTCGAAAGTGATCTGGAGGTACGGGACACCCTGAGTTATATCTTACGTAACGTCGTATAGGGTGTGGAGGTTGAAAATGAGGGCAGAATTGCTCTGTCTCTTACTGTTTTTGATAAAAAGGCCCAGTTCCCGCTTGGGGCTAGTAAGTGACCTGGAGGTCAAGGACAGAGGAAGCTATACCTTATGTATGGTTGCATAGGGGATAAAGGTTGAACGTGAGGTCAAAATTGCTCTATCTCTTACCGTTTTCGAGATAAAGGCCAACTTACGGTTTGGAGCTCCAAAGTGACATGGAGAAGGACACCTGTTCATGTCTTACCGTTTTCTAGATAAAGGCCAGCTGCCGGTTTGGGGGTCGAAAGTGACCTGGATATAACCTGAAGTTATACCTTATCTAACGTTTAATAGGGGTTGGAGGTCGAAAATAGGGTCAAAATTGCTCTATCTGTTAACGTTTTGGAGATAAAGGCCAACTTCCGGTTTGGGGCTCGAATGTGACCTGGAGGTCAAGGAGACGGGAAGTTATATATTATGCATGGTCGTATAGCTGGTGGAGATAGAAAATGAGGTCAAAAATCCAAATCGTCGTGCTTAAAATTCGTGCAATTGCCTCAAGTGATCAGTCCTTTTTTACTACGCATAGAAATTGTGACATTGGAAAAAAAAACTTCTCATTGCCAACCAAGTTTTGATTCCAAGAAGACAAGGGGTGTCTTGCCACACATTTTCTGATCTTACAACAACGACTTTAGAAAGGATATTTTCGGTTACAATTATGAATAGTGGGAAAGTTCTGAAATTTCCCAGGAATGATTTTAATATGTGAGGCGTTACGGCTCTTGTCTTAAGAATGGTGGTAAGAGGTATTTGTCGCAATGAAACGAAGCCTAAATAAATCGTGGTTAACTCTTAGAAAACCAAAGAAAAATTTTGAAGCTGCTAGCAAGGCCATGGATAAAAATACAGGCAGTAAGTACATATGCATATATTGATGGGTAAATAAAAGGTTGATTGGTTGTTGTTTTCAGTCCCTTTGAGCTGCGAATGCGCTATATCGGGACTTCCCTGCCTCATAATACTGAAATGGGCCATTCCAATTTGAATCCCTTAGGGGAGCATTATTAGGATAAAAACAAGGTCTACATACACAGCTTCAAAGATAACCTTTTTCGTTACAGAAATTGATACATTCCTTTGAAAAACTGCATTTGGTATGTTATGAAAGTACAGCAATATATTTAAGAGCTTTCAAAGAAGAAAAAAAATAAAAATTGAAAACTTTTCTATTTATTTTCGATCTGCAAACCCTGTAAAACCACCTATCACTGAAACTTTAGATGAGTCTTCTATAGAAAGTCAAAGCGTTAACATCACTGAAAAGACTGTACATGCTTGTACAGAATGTGGTGAGTTATACAACAGTCAAGAAGGTTTGTTCAGTCATATGGAACATTGTGGTGAGGGTGATGATGACAGCAGCTCTGAAAGTGTGTCAGAAACAGACTCAGAAAGTGAATCAGAAACAGACTCTGATATGGTTCAAGAAGTCTACGATGAATATGATACCAAAGTTCGAGAAAAGATTTCAGAATATAAAGAATAAGAGCTTGAAGATGCGCGTAAAATAGCAAGTGATGACTTTCGACCTATTTATAAGCGTCCACTAAAATCAACTGTGTATGAAACTATTCAAATGTACCCAACGTCTAGAACAAAACGAACATTATCAAACCATTTCAGAAGACTTTAATTACTTTGTTGATGAAAAACATAACATGATTTCTAAAGCTAAATTTGATAAGGTTGGCCTAGAATCCTCATTTATTCACAATGGCATAACGCATAACATCAGACTTGGCCTGGGAAAATGTCACCATTTCTCAAATTTATTGATTGTTCCCATGCTCTGAGGTTTTTTATGTACTTATTCCCACGCTGTGTGTGTGAGGAGTCTTGAATCGATTGGCCTAGATTTCTCATCTCACATTACAGCCACTGATACACACATTCGCAGGGAAAAAAGGTGAACAAAAGTGTAGGCTGATTACGTCTTTGAATGGGGAGATGGCCTATTCGAGCACATGTTTGAATGGAGAGCTTGTCATTCGAGCACATGTTTCAATGGAGAGCTGAGCCATTGGAGCAGAAAATAAATAGGACTGTGGACTGAAATAAAAAAGTAGGCGATGGGGACGCCAAACATAATAAAAAAAATAAGAAAAGCTATAAAAGAATATGGGAGTAATGCAGTGTTTATGCTATAATAGCCATAGATCATTGGGTTAGTGCGTTTTGCATTGGATTCTGCCTCGCAACAACCAAACAGCGCGAAGCACACAGTGATGCTGTAGTAATTCTAAATGTTGGAAATGTATAACGCAATGACAGGGATTCGGTATAATCCTTATTTCTGGCCCATCCGTTAGGTTCTTCCCAAGTCGTGTTATTTTTCCTACAGCTAACGTAATAGATGCCCAGTCAGGAAGTATGTCACAACGTCAAAGGGAAAGACTATATAGTCAGATATCTGTAAGTCTTGGAACTCCTCAAATGTTATGCTGTTACCTATGGTCGTTAATACCCAGTTTCTTTTCTTCTTCTTTTTTTTCAAAATAAGGAGCTGAGTAAGGATAGTGAGTCTGGATATGTGTAAGTAAGGGAAGAAAATCTTGACATGTGTAAGAAAGTTGAGTCAGATTGAGTATGGGTTAGTAACGGGCAAATGCTCGATATGGAATGGTAAAGAGAGTCAACTGGGATATTTGTAAGTGGAGCAAGCCTGAACATAAGTCATTAAAGTAAAAGTGCCTGCTAGAGCCTGATGGTTCTGCTGATCACTTCGTTAAGCATAATGCAAATAGATTGACAATCAATAAATATCCCCACTTTTGGATCTTAGAGTGGAGATCGAGGTTTGCCACGCCCTCCGCAGTTAGAAAATATAGATTGTTAAGCTTCGTGTTTTCTCTAAAACGGTTTGACTCGCTACTTTGGGTTAATTTTGGAGTTGAATCCCCTCTCTCCTTATCATGACCAAACACCTATATCGTCACTTAACAACTGAGGGATTATGCGAAACCCAATTTAAACAATTAGTAACAATATTTCCAGCACAAGCAGCAATGATGATAATGATGATGATGATGATGATGATGATGATGATGATGATGATGATGATGATGATGATGATGATGATGATGATGATGATGATGATGATGATGATGATGATGATGATGATGATGTAAACGTGTAATGATGTTAGGTCTCATTTATTTACAAGATTGTAAACAAGTTCTAAGAAGGAAACAGAGGGAGTGAAATGGATGTGAAAATGAGAAAGATGGTGTGTGCATGAGAAAACGGAGGGAGGGAGGGAGGGAGTGAGGGAGGGAGGGAGGGAGGGAGGGAGGGAGGGAGGGAGGGAGGGAGGGAGGGAGGGATATAATATATAATATATTTGAATCTGACGGGATATCTAGGGCTTAATTTATCCATAATAAAATAGCATAATTAAGCAACACCTGCACAAATGATCTCATTCTCGTCAACTTTTCTCAGCAAACGAATAATAAACGGGCAGAAAACTAGACCCCAAGAGCGAAACCAAAGTGCAACGTGTCTTTGGTAACACGCCCTGTCTATAGACGGCTAAGTCCGTGTTTCGGCTAAGCCTGGCTTTATGGCCAACACTTGGGATAATGCCGTAAAACGACGATCCTATTTTTTTTCATAAATTTCCAATCATAATTGGTCTGGTGTTAAAATTGGCCGATAGAAAAGCAGTGTAGCCAAACAGAGGCCAACGTGTTTATATAGGAGCAGAGAGCGGCCACTATCAGTAAGTGGGGGGAGGGGGAGCGGGAGGGAGTGACGGCGGGGCTGAAGTGACCTAAAAGTATTGCCAATCTAGTGCTTAAATAAATACCCAAAACTAGGCAGGCCAAGAGACAACAATTCTTCGGCTTCAGCTTTCATAGCATACATATACTTACTTAATACTTATCACACGTGTACTTTTTCTTCAAAAGGGAAGTAAAAATCCCGTTATGACTCACCAGACATATTTATCTAATTTATATTTCAACAAGTTAGAAAGCCTACTTCAAATGAATTCCTGTCTGCACTCTAATCGCTAACAATACCGCAATGCATCATCTCAAATATGTCAGTGCTCTGTCTGCCACTTATACAACATGAAATCAGCTGATATACCGACCTGACTTAAAAATATATATTTATATCTATTCCTAGTAAGTGTGCGAGTTGTACTGAAAGAAGCCGCTTCAGTGTGTGCTGTCCCTGGCTGTATGCGGGTGAATTTCGCAAGGCGTCCCATTAACAAGACAGTGTGGACGACAAGAAGAGGGGGAGCCCCGAAGCGGCAAAATGATGACAAAAAACTGGCAGAGCTAGACAGCCGCGGAAACTGTGTATTGGTCTGCTTCTGTAGCGAATTTTCAATACGAAGCTGGGGCTCTCTCTCTCTTATCTCTCTCTCTCTCTCTCTCATTCTCTCTCTCTCTCTCTCGTGCAACAGCGAATGCGCAAAGGCATCGAGGGGGGTTTTGTTCTTGTCACTGGTTACCTTGCAACGCACACAAAACGTAAAAAAGTATCTATTTTCTGAGTACACAACACAAACAATCGATAACCCCCGTTGTCTCTTTTGATCTCTGGCTGAAATTGTACGCTGTAAACATGATGTCACCCTCAAACACAAAAAATTGCGGAGAGGAGAGGAGAGAATGGGGTGCCTCGTGTTGAGACATCTAAATTTAGGAGACAGAGGAGAGAGGACAGAGACAGAAAGGGTTTTGCATCTGATACTGTGCAAGGAAAGAGTGACATGAAATGTTTGAATAAATGCTACAATAGAACCCACTCACAGTCAATCTTCAATCATTTCAAGTCTTAGCTCTATCCTTTCTCAACCCCCTTTTTCATATTTTACAACAGATCAAACTTGCGTCGCTTGCTGTGATATAATCACTTTACATCACAACACAGAGGGAGCTTTTTGCAAACAACTTGAAAAAATTACTTGTTTCATGAAATCTTCGTACTATGTTAATCGCATAACACATCTAAATGTGTCAGCCTGTAAAGTGCTGTAATGCAGCTTCCCTATTCAGCCACCCAACCATCCACCCACGACAGCTGAAAATGTACTGGACGCTTTACTCACTATTTCGAGGCCAGGAGTGGATCCGGAACATTTCAATACAAGTAATCCTGTTTACTGTCTGAGGATCCTCCGAAATGCCACTCACACACGTGCCTGAACTCGAGAGCTTCCACCGCCGCCCTCCACCCTCCGTCCTGTGTCCTCCACCGCTGCCCTCTACCCTCCGTCCTGCACTCTCCACCCTCCAGTCTCCACGCTCCACCCTCCGCCCTGCACTCTCCATCCTCCGCCCTGCCCACATCTGAGCGCTGAGAAGTCAGAGATATTAAGTGGCTCGTCACACCATAACCTGTTTTTTTATAACCGCTCGATAATGCACTTTAACGACTAACAGTTTTGATGGCGGTAGCTGATGCATTCGAAATCGGTCACCTGCTGAGCCCAGCATTTGAAACCGGTCACCTGCAGAGCCCAGTCTCTAAAGAAAGTTACGTGCCTGTCCCGCTTTCACCATTACCCGGTCTAATTCAAAAGCGAAACAGCCAACAGGGAATTTAAGATATGTATTTAAAAAGTCTATACGCTGAGCTGCCATGCGAATAGCCGATCTTATCTGAGCTGCGGATGTGAGTGCATAGACTATTGGGTCAGCAAACGATGCCAAAGCCGTTGTTATAAAACAGCTGACCTCTGAAGAGATCTATCCATGGCAGAGGTCGGCTGTTGGACAACAGCGATGCCAAAGCGTCTTCAGCTGAGTTTGTGAACGCAACTCTGGGACAACCAGATTAGAAGAAACGGACCCTCGCCCAACCCCACTCCCTTCCAACCGTAAAAGATTTATGTTCTTATTGTGCGTCAGAAGCAAGGGAGACGTCTTGGCAATTTGAAGACATTAAATCACAATGCATTCACGCCAAAACAGTGATAAGTCTGCCTGAACTATGCAGCTGACTTCTAATATTAGTACCTGTCTCCATCCAAAGCAAACCCTTTGTTACCTTTTATGCTGTCTCCCAAAAGAACAAAAGTGACACAGTCTGCAGCCGGAACACTCTCCTAGTCTGCAACCTTGACACCATATCTCCAACCAGAACAGGCTCCTAGTCTACAACCGAAACACCATAATATCTCCAAATCTCCAACCAGAACAGTCTCCTAGTCTACAAGCGAAACACCATAATGTCTCCAACCAGAACAGTCTCCTAGTGTACAACCGAAACACCATAATGTCTCCAACCAAAGAAAATCCTAATTGCCCGGGCAATGTATTAGAAGTTCTGTTAAGTACAGGAGCAGTTAACGGCATTGATTAGCTCTACAGTTAACTTTCGTGAACACGGCCCCTGGCAATGTATTATCGCTGAATTCTGAAAATTCTCCGTTCCTTCGAATTAAAACGAAGGACATCTCTTCTGTGACAATAAAAAGCCAGTGAAACATTTGAAAGCTTGATATACTAAAACTTCTTGATCTTCCCGCTGAACTGTCAATTAAACCCAGGTGTTCACAAAAGTGAGGTGAATTTTAAACTGAAAGTTAGAACATTCGAACAAAACATTGTTCATAGTTTATGAAGTAGAGGTGGTCACTAACCGAGGTTTTACTTATTTATTAAACTGAAATAAACAGCACTAAATCGAATCTACAGTGACTGAAATGTCAGTTGATTTATTAATAGTAAATTTCGCAAAATTACACTTTTTTACTTCCACACAAGCGTAAAAAATAGACCGAAACCACATGCACCAGTAAATTTCTAAGAACAACAAACCAGTTTTTATAACAGTTTTATGTATTTTTCTGTTTTCTTTTCTGTACATTATCAAGATTTCATTAAAAATTTAAACAGATATTCTCTCCCCCCGTCCCCGGAGGCAGTCGGAGACTTCCATTCATTGGCCTCCAGCAAATAATCCTTCACGACCGACAATATTGACATCTCTCTTGAGTGACACCAAAAAAGCTGCAGACCAGGTCTTTTTTCATTACATTTGAGTGTAATTCCAACCAAGTTCGTCATTTTGCTGTCTAGATGCTCACAACCATTTTAATGAACAGCTTGATTATTACTTGCCGTCATTTAATTTCTGTTTTTTAAGCAAAATGTTTTTATAATTATATATTGCAAACAACGACGTTGATAACAACGGTGACCATTCCTTCCCTGTAATGCGTTTATGACGTCAATGACATGCGTCTCTATCACAACGCCATTTCGTTCGAATCTACATGCTAAGCTACGAATTTTATCCCTCACACATGGGCTTGCCATCGCTGTGATCATCACAGACAGGCTCCCCTGTACTTTAATAACTGTACATTTCCTCCAATCAAAAATCATGTTGCAAGCACGTGACAGTCGGCAGTTTCTCTGAGTACAAACAGCCCTGCTGAACGTTCACCAAGTGGCACTGGCACGCACACAATCAAGCTGCGTTGTAATATTTGCTTTCGTCAACCTAAGCAAACACAGCATGTTTTGAATATAAACATGACGTTTTAATGCTAAGTATACCGTATTCTTACGACCCGAAGCCACTCGGCGAGTCGGCATATTATGCTATTTCAGTGGGAAGCACAGAAATGCTGCCAAAAGTGTACAGCAAAAATTGTCAAGCAGTGACTTTAAACTTAATTTGACATCCTATCATTTCTGGCCCATATCACCAAGACACATCCCAACCCTTCAACGGCCACACTTCAAGGTCAACTCGAAAGCCAGCCTCTCAATGCACCTGTGGTATCTCGTAAGGGTTCTTATTTCAAAGTCAATCTCCTAAGGCATCGTTCTTTTCAGAGCCAACATCCTCGGGCACATTGTTTCTCTTAAGGCACCTTTCCTTTCAGAGCCAACATCCTCAGGCACCTAGTTTCTCCCACGACATCTGTAACTTCAGAGCCAACATCCTCAGGCACCTGGGTGGTCCCGAGGCATGTTTCGCTTCAGAGCCAACATTCTCAGTCACCTTGTTTCTCCCGAGGCATCTGTCCCTTCAGATCCAACATCCTCAGGCACCTTGTTTCTCCCATATCATCTGTCCCTTCAGAGCCAACATCCTCAGGCACCTTGTTTCTTCTAAGGCATCTGTCCCTTCAGAACCAGCATCCTCAGGCACCTTGTTTTTTTCCTAGGCATCATTCCCTTCAGGCACTCTTTATGTCGGTGTACACCTGTTGGAGCTTGTGGACCAGGCGGGGCGGGTATGAGTACTCAATTTACACGAGAACAGCAATTAGGAATAGAAATCTAAGGGAAAAAAGAACATATACTACTGTTCTCCGATCCATCCAAGTCGTTGTAGCAATGGTTGCCAGCACTCTGAAGACAGAATGCCATCATTTATTGCGCATAGCTCAGATAACGTTTCTGACAGCTCTCTCTGCGGATTGCTACCAATCAGGACTCGAAATCTTAGGGAAAAAAGAACACATACTACTCTTCTCCGATCCACCCTAGTTGACGTTTAAAGAAGTTGTAACAATGGTTGTCAGCACTCTGCAGACAGAATGCCATTATTTATTGTCCATAGCTCAGATAACGTTTCTGACAGCTGCAGATTGCTACCAATCACACCAATTCCTTAAACAGTCTCTCATTTTTACGTCACTGCATTCCTCAAAATTCTATACCTGGGATTTCCTGCCAGAGACCATCAAAGAAAGATAAATAAAAAAAGGGTTTTATTTCGGTAACAGACCTTTAACGGATACGTTATTTACGTCTGAGAACAATTTCATGATCTGGCTCGCATCATCTTCATTACGGACAAGTAACTCGGCCATTTGAGGAGACACATCACGGTTACACATCCCACTTTTCTTTACAATTAATGACTTTGTATGCACACTGTACGTAATTGCTTGGGCACGACTTCATGAAACATCTAAGTCAAGTAAAAGATCAACTTAAAAACATTAAATATTTACTGAATAATTTCAGTTTGTTCAATTTATACTTGCAGTAAAAAATGTAGCGGGCCAATTTCAAGAATTTCAAGAATAATTTTCAAAATAATGCTGTGAGGACAGATACAAAGTGGCAACAATAATGCACAAGAAAGGCTTTAATTCCAAACAAAATATCCGTCGGGTGCACAGTTTTAAGCACTATTCTTTTTCTCTGGTGTTGTCATGCAACATGAATGACTATTAAAGTCATAACCGAAGATATTACTGTAAAAGCTGCTTTGGGTGAACTTTAGGGTAGCGCTAAACGACAATTTCGCCAAGTAGGGCATAAAGAATGCATTTTTAATTACTCCGTTTCGCATGAACTGGCGGCAAAAAAAAATTTTAGAAAAATCCTTTCAATATGGAAAAAAGTTGAGGCAGATTGTTGGCTTATGGCCGTTATATTCCGCTGCAAGGGATCAAAATTAGGAGAGTCTTGCACAGGTTTCAGAGGTGGGTCATCCATTAGAAAGACAGCACAGCCCCGATATAATTGCATCGCTTGATCGAGACAATGTGTGCTTTTAACCTCTGTGTTTTACAGAACTCCTACTAGATTCACTGCCGAGGATGTTAGTATATGTTACGAAGTGTTGAGCTGAATATAAGGTTCATGGGCACGTGTGAACACAAGTCTGCTTAATTCAACGCATGACATGTCCATAGAAATCCTATATCTCCCAGACTTAAGCTTGATCAGTCAAAAATACTTTTAAATACTTTTAAAAGAGTAGACATTTGAGGGACGTGAAGAAACTTGCTCACTTGCAGACTGAAAATCGCATTTCTATTGATCACAAGCAAGCTAATGTAGTTTGCTCGGCAAAGTCTGGGTAACTCGTGGTATCGCTGTTACGTAGAGAACATGAGATATATTTTTCCTGTTCAAGTACACGCTGCGAGCTTGCCTAAGTACTTAGTTGTGAAAAGCAAAACATCAGGGCCCAGTACCAGGCGCGTGAAGTCAAGGCCGCGTGAACCACTTTAATATACCGAAAAACGACGGGGCAGCCGCCGGAAAATGTGAACCTTAACCCGTTTTTTTGTTTGTGTAGAGGCGGCGCCTTTGCTTTAGTATCTACAACGGGTTCCGGATCATACCCCCCCCAGACAATACCCCCCGGATGATAACCCCCCCCCCCAACAATACCCCCAGGACCATACCCCTCCGTGCCAATACACCACCAGCCAGAATATTCCATGTTACTACAAAATGAAAAGAAAAAGTACAGCGACATGTTTTATTTACAGCGGAATGTTTTATGTCTCTCCAACATTATGTTTAATCTTCAAATCGATATATCGAGTCTGCGTCTCATTCACAGTCAGGCTTAGCACAAACGGCATTAACTCCGTTGGACAGCAGAATTCATTGTAATAAACTGGGGCGCGTTAAATTGCACTTGTAAACCTTTTAACTAGATCATAGAGGACTTTCATGTACAATAGATTTTATCAATGAATCACATGGGTTGAAAGCGTTGTGGAACTTCAATCATACCCATTTCAACTAGATCATAGCGAAATCTCTTAGTTTTTAACTGCAGATCACAGAACTGTATTAGTTTGTTTTTCGTTAATGAAAATCTTTAAAATGAAAATTGCAAAAAAGTGATGGCGGGGATATCGATACTTGGGGGTATGGTCCTTGGGAGGTATGATCTAGGGTATTGTAGGGGGCATCATCCGGGGGGTATCATCTGGGGGGTATTGTCTTAGACCAATCTACAACATAAGATCATAACATAGATACTCAACATCGCAATATTTTAAATAAGAATTCTGAAGCAAATATTCAACCAGGTATTATTTTTGGTAAGTTATTCCGGAATAAATTACGATAATTCAATTTTGTCGAATAAATAAAAAATGCCTTATTTAACTTATATCACGGCGTGAAAATAAGTTGAATAATGTAATTCTTAATCTATAGCGAAAAAAAATTAAAAATATTCGAAAACTGAATTCTGTTAATCAAAATGTTGGCCGTTATGTATAGGACAACCAAATCTGAATTTTATTTTTTCACTTTCTAATGCATTAAAATAAATGAACACTGTATTATTTAAAATAAGTATTCTGAAGAATATAAGAAGCCAGATATTTTTTGGGTAGGCTATTCCAAAAAAAGACACTGTATTATTTTAAGTGATACTGAAGTTAATTTGCTTATTTTCAGCTATTTTTTCACGCCATTCTGCTCATTAAATGCTTTCATTTAACTTGAAAATAACAGCAACAAAAGCCGGAAAAGACGTAATGAAATTTCATTGTTTTCTTGCACTGCAATTTTTGTTTGAGGATGAACTGAATTTCTGCAGCCGTGATAATAAACAAATACTAACAACGAAGTGCTTCTATCACCTTCAATAAATTGTGTGATTTGAATTTGAATCAGGAAAACTTGAAACGAATCTACATTTAGAGCCTTGGAGAATCACTTAAAACAACAGCACACCTCCACCTCCTATACATAACAAAGACAACAGAACCATTCAAATTGAAACGACATTTCAAATAAAAACTTAAAAATCTAAACAGGCCCGTCAGTGTCAGCAAGGCCGACCTATTGAAACATTAACAAGAACGACAAAAAATAAATCAATCAATATAAAAACAGACCGATCGTTGTAGATGGACATGGAAGAATAACATGCGACATTGAACATTCTCTATGATAACAATTGACCGATGCTTCTCGCTCTTTGCATTTTTAAGCCCCACTTGGACCTGAAATTCGAAGCTCAAAGCCAAATGGAAATACTTTTGGAAGACATAACAATCCGCTAAAAAGGGAGGGGGGTGTTAAGGCTGTTGACGAAGTTATTAAGGCAAGTTTTTATGAAATAGAAATATGAACACTACATCTTCTGTAAAGTCAATTATTATATACGTCATATTGAAATGGGATACCCAAGGTCAGACTATAACAACAAAGAGGTGAATTGAGATTGATAGCGTTGTGTTTAATTGTTCAGAAGCCGTACATTAAAATGGGCCCTGATCAGTTTACGCTAGACTCTGGTGTTCAAGCTTGGTGGTGTGGCGCATGCGTCATACATCCAAGCAGAACACAAAGCCGATTGGCGACCCAAGCTTGCCGAGGATTCCCGATGATTCTCGAGAAATCCCGAAAATTACGCAGCAACAAATCTGTACGATTAACAACGCTTTCCTTAACCTCAAGAAGTCTTTTTTCCATCCTTTTTTACACATGATATAGATTTGGGAGTATTTGTTAATGAAACACACGGTGACTTGTCAGAATTCATCCATCTCTCGTTACCTGTTTAAGTTCATTTTAATTCTTGGCGTTTGTTCAGCGTTTTCGATTAATTATAAGTCTGACTACTTTACACTGTTTTTACACTAACTGATATTGGCAACGTAGGCAGAATAAGAAAGTGGCAAATTCGCATGATGTTACGGGCCGTAGGCACCAACAAAGAACTACTGTTTTTACTCCCGTGTTTTTTGTGTGTGTTTTTTTTTGTTTTGTGTTTAATTGTGGCAGGGTATTATTACTTTTTTTTTTTGGTTTGTTTTATTTATTTATTTTTTTATCTCTTATTTTTATTATTTTGTTATCGTACTGCGCACTTAAGGTAAACATGTGCATATCGATTGCGTGTATTAAATATATTTAACTTAATAAAGAAATACTAAACTGAATATATTTCAGTGTAAAAAGATTAAATTACAATAGGCCTTACAGCAGATTTTAAGAACTTGAACAGAACGAAGTGCGTCCAATAAAACCAGAAGCATTACAAGTGAATGACGCACAAAGGGATACATCTAGTGTGCAAGCTCCGGTTTATCAACTGACATAACGCGAGCCTTATGCCGCCAGAAAAATCTTTTTTTTTACATTTTATATTCTCATTTTCAGTTATCCTCTTTTTAATTTAGCTTTTTCTGTTTTTACAAGACAGAGAAGTACCAGTTGCTACTTTGTCAGAAGTCGACATTTAAATCACCGAGAAACTTTGCATAAGAATCTCGTTTATATCATAACATTTCGTTTTGAATGCAATCTTCGTCATAACCAGAAGCAACGGATCCCTAAATCACGCAGGATTTATTTCAACAAAAAGCACTAATTATAATTTGCAGCTTATTTTTTATGGTTTTTATTATTACTTTTTAAATACACAGACAAAAATATGAGCATGATATTTCCACTTCTCAGTAACCAGTCAATGTGTTTATAAGGTCTTATAAGCACATCACATTCACACACGTAGTGTTTCTTCTCACATAATAACTTACATCATCCCTTGATTGTAGCTTTGTTTATTTTATATATATATATATATATATATATATATATATATATATATATATATATATATATATATATATATTTATTTATTTATTTATTCATTTATTGCCAGAAACAAAATGTAAAACACACCAAACTCTTATGAACAGACTGTCCCCCCTGCCCACCCCTCTCCCTTCCCCTTCCCCCGCCCCCTCCCCCACCCCTCCCCACTCCCCCCTGCATGTCCCAGTCGCCCTCTGATTGCACTTGCGCCTTTCTCAAAAGTGACATTCCGCATTTCTTGGAAAATCAGACACCGCATACTTTATGGGCACCACGTTAACATGTTAGGAGAAACAAGAAATTTTTTAACCAATCGCCTGTTAAGATTTCCAACTCGATTGTGACAAAACTTACACACATTTTTCGGTCTGTGTGTAGTTGATTTAGAGAAAATCCGTTACTGATCCGTTTTTTGATGTGGCCCCACATCAGCCTTAGCACCAGGAAAAATTGCCCCCCTCCCCACTTCCCCTAGTCGGATAACGCTTGCGAAACAGAGAGAGAGATGGCCTCTCCGTGTCTAAATACACACGACAAAAGAGAAATAATCCACCGACTGGGTGTAAATTTACAAATATAAAAATAGGAGCCGGTAAGAGAAGAAAACGTAATGATATCAATCTCGAAGAAAATATATAAAATTATTACAAAATTGCGCCTAAATAATTCCGTGAGAAAAGACCGCCAGCCGGTAGTTAGGAAGCGAAACGTTTTTTACCATGCATATAAACAACGGCCCACAAAAAAGCCCTTGACGATGTGAAGATAACTCACCATAGAACAGCGTCTACAAGACATCGGTCGCTTGACTGTCACAGAATCACAGATATAATAACTATGTATATAAATCTCTGTTGCTGATGAATGACCAGAACTGTCAGCAGCCTGCGAATTCTATAACTGGTATGATTAATGGGTACCACAGAGGTTGAATATAATCAAATATCAAGTGCGTATGCACAGTTTAATTACCGGATTCTCAGTAAATTATAAAGAATTGTAGTAGATTTATGCTGAATATTAATTTCTACCAGTTCCTTTTATTCTGCATAACAAATTCAAGCAAAAAATTAGAGTTTCTGCAACATACTACAACACTACCTGTGATACCAGTACTCCGTGCAAACAGAACAGATCCCTGTACAAAGCACCCCCCCTTCCCCAGCCACCCTTCAAAATTATGCAACATTTTGACCAAACCATTTAACATCTAGCACTACTTAAAGATCTCTATGGCACGAAGAAAGCGCCACTTTCTTTAAACAATGCCTAAGCTAAAATATTCAAGTATTCCTTGTCACTGAAACATAAGTTATATTACATATCGACGGAAAATATCACCAAAAAATCAACTCTGGCTCGTCACGAGAAAATATTCAACGTTAAACGATGCGATTTCTCACAAGTGATAAATATTCAAACACACGTGCTGAATGCATAGACATTTAATGTACAAAACTTGGAGCTTGTGCTGTGTTGATAATAAAACAGACTGTTTCCAAAACAACAGCATTATACCACACAATAGAAAAACGTATTAAAACAGGATTAATTTATTCAATACACTTGACTTTTTTTACATCAAGCTTAATGTTTTATGTTAACAAAATAAAAGTTAAAAATAATAACGAAAGCTTTAACTTACGGTTAATGGCGATACGCTGTCATAAAATCACATGCAAAATAATACCCCTTTTAATACTTCCTTAAAGCCGTTTGGTTTGATCGTCTCTCATTCCTGTATGTGCACGAAGCAGAAAAAAAATTTATAGCTACGTTCGCACACACCGACATTTCCTTTTTTCTTCTTTTTTTTCTCTTTTCTTTCTTCTAGCCACTTCATAAAATCTCAGCTAACTGATTACTTTACAAAAACGCTGCAATACTCAAGCAGTATTTCAAATGGCACGATATCATCTCAGTTTACACAGAAGAACACTAAAGATAGATTTATTGACACGCCGCTGCAATATATAGAAAACCTGCCTTACAGTATCAGTATGCTTAACACGTAATTTTTATACGTATATATTTATATATCGCTTTTTTATAAGTTCTATGCCTGAATTTCTACGTTTCCGAAACAGAGAGATGGCCTCTCTGTGTCTAAATACACAAGACAAAAGAGAAATAATCCACCGACCGGGTGTAAATTTACAAATATAAAATGGGAGCCGGTAAGAGAAGAAAACGTAATGATATCAATCTCGAGGAAAATATATAAAATTATTACTAAATTACGCCTAATTAATTCCGTGAGAAAAGATCGCCAGCCGGTAGATAGGAAACAAAACGTTTTTACCATGCATATAAACAACAGCCCACAAAAAAGCCCTTGACGATGTCAAGATACCTCACCATAGAACAGCGTCTACAAGACATCGGTCGCTTGACTGCCACAGAATCGTAGATATAATAACTATGTATATAAATCTCTGTTGCTGATGAATGAACAGAACTGTCAGCAGCCTGCGAATTCTATAACTGGTATGATTATTGGGTACCACAGAGGTTGAATATAATCAAATATCAAGTGCGTATGCACAGTTTAATTACCAGATTCTCAGTAAATTATAAAGAATTGTAGTAGATTTATGCTGAATATTAATTTCTACCAGTTCCTTTTATTCTGCATAACAATTTCAAGCAAAATAACATAGAACTTCTGCGACATACTACAACACTGCCAGTGAGACCAGTACCGCGTGAAAACAGAACAGACCCCTATACAAAGCGCCCACCCACCCCACCCTTCAAAATTATGCAACATTTTGACCAAACCATTTAGCATCTAGCACTACTTAAAGATCTCTATGGTATGAAGAAAGCGCCACTTTCTTTAAACAATGCATGAGCTAAAATATTCAACTACACTGAAATATAAGTTATATTATATATCGTTGGAAAATACCACCAAAATATAAACTCTGGCTCGTCACGAGAAAATATTCAACTTTAAATGATGCGATTTCTCAGAAGTGATAAACGTTCAAACACACGTGCTTAATGCTTAGACATTTAATATATAAAACTTGGAGCTTGTGCTGTGTTGATAATAAAACAGACTGTTTCCACAACAACAGCATTACAACACACCATAGAAAAACGTATTAAAGCAGTATTAATTTATTCAATACACTTAATCATTTTAACATCAAGCTTAATGTTATGTATTAACAAAATAAAAGTTAAAAATAATAACAAAAGCTTGTAACTTACGGTTAATGGCGATGCGCTGTCATAAATATCACTTGCAAAATAATACCTCTTTTTTATACTTCCTTAATTCCGTTTGGGTTGATCGTCTCTCGTTCCTGTACGTACATAAAGCAGTAACCAGCTTATTATAACTACGTTTGCACACACCGACATTTCTTTTTGTTTTTTTTTTTTCTTTTTTTTTTCTTTCTTTCTTTCTTCCAGCCACTTCATAAGACGTCAGCTATCTCATTACTTTGCAAATAGCTGCAATAGTCTCGCGGTATTTCAAAATGGCACGGTATTATCTCAGTTTACACAGAAGATAACTAAAGATAGATTTATGCTGACATGCCTATGCAATATATAGAAAACCTCTCTTACAGCATCAATATGCTTAACATGTAATTTTTATACGTATATATTTATATATCGCTTTTCTGTAAATTCTGTGCCCGAATTTCTACGTTTGCGATGGCTTCTCCGTGTCTAAATACACAAGACTAAAGAGAAATTATCCACCGACCGGGTGTTAATTTATAAATAGAAAAATGGGAGCCGGTAAGATAAGAAAAAGTAACGACATCAATTTCGACGAAAATAAATAACATTTTTTATTACAAAATCGCTCCTAAATAATTCCGTGAAAAAAACATCGCCAGCCGGTAGATAGGAAGCAAAACGTTTTTCACCATACATATAAAAAACGGCCCACAAAAAAAGCCCTTGAGGATGTAAAGATACCTCACCACAGAACAGCGTCTACAACCCATCAGTCGCTTGACTGTCACAGAATCATAGATATAATAACTACATATATAAATCTCTGTGCATGATGAATGAACAGAACTGTCAGCAGCCTGCTAATTCTACAACTGGTATGATTAATGGGCACCACAGGGGTTGAATATGATCAAATATCCAGTGCACATGCGCAGTCTAATTACCGGATTCTCAGTAAATTATAAAGAATTGTAGTAGATTTATGCTGATTTTAATTTCTAACAGTGCCTTATTTTCTGCATGAAAATTTCAAGTAAAAGTAAAATAAGGCTTCTGCGACATACTGAAACACTGCCAGTGATACCAGTACCCCGTACAAACAGAACAGACCCCTGTACAAAGAGACCCCCCAATCCACTATAATTATGCAACATTTTAACCAAACATCTAGCACTACTTAAAGATCTCTATGGCACGAAGAAAGCGCTACTTTCTTTAAACAATGAGTGAGCTAAAATATTCAACTATTGCTTTACACTGAAACATAATTTATATTATAAATGGATAGAAAATATCACCAAAAAATCAACTCTGGCTCGTCACGAGAAAATATTCAAAGTTAAACGATGCGATTTCTCACCGGTGATAAACATTCAGACACACGTGCTTAATGCATAGACATTTAATGAACAAAACTTAGAGCTTGTGCTGTGCTCATAATAAAACAGACTGTTTCCAAAACAACAACATTATACCACACAATAGAATAACGTATTGAAGCAGGATTAATTTATTCAATACACTTAATTTTTTTTACATCAGGCTTAATGTTATATATTAACAAAATAAAAGTTATGAAGAATAACAAAAGCTTGTAACTTACGGTTAATGGCGATGCCCTGTCAAAAATATCACATGCAAAATAATAATGCCCTTTACTTCCTTAAACTCGTTTGGTTTGATCGTCTCTCGTTCCTGTACGTACATGAAGCAGAAACCAGCTTGTTATTATTACACACACACCGACATTTCTTTTTTTTCTTTTTTTTTCTTTCTTTTAGCCACTTCTTAAGACGTCAGCTATCTCATTAATTTGCAAATAGCTGCATTGGTCATGCGATGTTTCAAACTGGCACGATATTGTCTCAGTTTACACACAAGATAACTACAGATAGATTTATGTTGACATGCCTCTGCAATATATAGAAAACCCCTCTTACAGCATCAATATTCTTAACATGTAATTTTTATACGTATATATTTATTTATCGCTTTTATATAAGTTTTATGTCTGAATTTCTACGATTTGGCTACGTTTGCTGAACCAGTGACTACAGTTTACAATTTTCATGTGTTGAAAAGCCTTGGGAAATATAGATTTAGGTTTTGTGTGTATGTAAATAGACGCGTTTTTACATGGTCGAGCGCTAATACTAATTACAGCAGGGAGGTACACTGTCATATAGACTTTTTCTTCAACAAAACTCTTTTACTCTTCACTTTGTCTACTGCTTTAAAATATGTCTCTGTTCCGATATCATGCATATAAAGTGTTTACACTGGTACATTATGAAATGGTCTGTACATTTCATGTATGATGCTCTCGTACGAGACCTGCCCCCAATCGCACCACTTAAATGGTAACTAGTTTTTCTCTCCACGTTGGATTCCCGGGTTTCATGCCTGAAGCTTTGCCTTTCCACATTGAGCTCCCGAGCTTCATCGCTACAGCTTTTCCATGTTCAGTTCCAAGCTTCAACATTCAAGCTTTGCCTTTCCATATTCAGTCCAGGCTTCAAAATTCAAGTTTTGCCTTTCCATGTACAGTTCCAAGCTTCATGACTCAAGCTTTGACTTTCCACGTTCAATTCCAAGCTTCAATATTCAAGTTTTCCCTTTCCATGGTCAGTTCCAGGCTTCATGACTTAAACTTTGCCTTTCTATCTTCAGTTCCAATCTTCGTGACCCAAATTTTGCCTTTAAATGTTCAGTTCCAGGCTTCATGATTCCAAATTTGCCTTTCAATCTTCAGTTCCGATCTTCATGACTCAAACTTTGCCTTCTTTATCTTCAGTTCCAGGTTTCATGACTCAAACTTTGCCTTTACATTTGCAGTTTCAGACTTCATGACTGAAATTTCGCTTTCCATGTTCCTCTCCAGGCTCCGTGACTCAAGCTTTGCTTTTCCATGTTGAGTTCCAGCCGTCAACATTTAAGCTTTGCCTTTCCATGTTCAGCTACAGGCTTAATGACTCAAGCTTTGCCTTTCCATGTTCAGTTTCAGGCTTCAACATTCAACAGTTGCCTGTCCATGTTCAGTTAAAGGCTTCATTACTCTAGCTTTGCCTTTCCATTTTCAGTTTCAGGCTTTATGACACAAGCTTTGCATTGCCATGTTTAATTCCAAGCTTCATGACTTAAGCTTTGCCTTTCCATGTTCAGTTTCAGGCTTCAACATTCATGATGTGGCTTTCCATGGTCAGTCCCAGGCTTCTTGTCTCAAACTTAGCCTTTCCAACTTCATTTCCAAGCTTCATGGCTCATGTTTTGCCTTTAAATGTTCAGTTATAGGCTTCGTGATTCAAACTCCGCCTTTCAATCCTCAGTTCCAATCCTCATGGCTCAAACTTTGCTTTTCCGTCTTCAGTTCCAGGCTTCATGACTCAAACTTTGCCTTTCCATATTTCTTTCCAGACTCCATGACTCAAGCTTTGCTTTTGCATAATGAGTTGCAGGCTTCATCATTCAATAGTTGCCTTTCCATGTTCAGTTACACTTTTCAACATTCAAACTTTGCCTTCCCATGTTTATTTCCAACAATTAATATTCAATCTTTGCCTTTCCATGATCAGTTCCAGGTTTCAACATTCAAACTTTGCCTTTCCATGTTCAGTTCCAGGCATTATGACTCAAGCTTTGCTTTTCCATATTCAGTTCCAAGCTTCATTACTCAAACTTTGCCTTTCCATGTTCAGTTTCAGGCTTCAACATTCAAGAATTGCCTTTTCATGTTTAGTTCCAGGCTTCAACATTCAAGCTTTACTTTTCCATTGTCAGTTCCAGGCTTTATGACTTAAACTTTGCCTTTCCATCTTCAGTTCCTGGTTCATGACTCAACCTGTGCCTTTAAATCTTCAGTTCCAGGCTTCATGATTAAAACTTTGCTTTCAATCGTCAGTTCCAATCTTCATGACTCAAACTTTGCCTTTACATCTGCAGTCAAAGACTTCGTGACTGAAAATTTGCCTTTCCCTGTTCTTCTACAGACTCCATGACTCAAGCGTTGCTTTTGCATATTGAGATCCAGCCGTCAACCTTCAAGCTTCGCCTTCCCTTGTGCAGTTCCAGGTTTTATGACTCAAGCTTTGCCTTTCCATGTTCAGTTTCAGGCTTCATCATTCAACAATTGATTTTCCGTGTTCAGTTCCAGGCTTTATAACACAAGCTTTGCCTTTCCATGTTTAATTCCAATCTTCATGACTCAAGCTTTGCCTTTCCATGTTCATTTTCAGGCTTCAATATTCAAGCTTTTGCCTTTCCATGTTCAGCTGCCGGCTTCATACTATGCATTTCCATGTTGAGTTTTAGGCTTCAACTTTCAAGATGAGGCTTTCCATGTTCAGTTTCAAGCTCCAAGACTGAAGCTTTGGCTTTCCATGGTCAGTTCCAGGCTTCATTATTCAAACTTTGAATTTCCATCTTCAGTTCCAATCTTCATGACTCAAACTTTGCTTTTCCGTCTTCAGCTCCAGGCTTCATGACTTAACTTTTGCCTCTCCATATTCCTTTCCAGACTCCATGACTCCAAGTTTAATTCCAAGATTCATGACTTTAGCTTTGCCTTTCCATGTTCAGTTTCAGGCTTCAACATTCAAGCTTTGCATTTCCATGTTCAGCTGCAGGCTTCATGACTCATGCTACGCATTTCCATGTTGAGTTTCAGGCTTCAGCATTCATGACGTGGCTTTCCATTTTCAGTTCCAGGCTTCTTGTCTCAAACTTAGCATTTTCATCTTCATTTCCAAGCTTCATGACTCATACTTTGCCTTTAAATGTTCAGTTCCAGGCTTCTTGATTCAAACTCTGCCCTTCAATCTTCAGTTTCAATTCTCATGGCTCAAACTTTGCTTTTCCGTCTTCAGTTCCGGACTTCATGACTCAAACTTTGCCTTTCCATATTTCTTTCCAGACTCCATGACTCAAGCTTTGCCTTTAAATCTTCAGTTCCAGGCTTCATGATTAAAACTTTGCCTTTCAATCGTCAGTTCCGATCTTCATGACTCAAATTTTGCCTTTACATCTGCAGTCAAAGACTTCATGACTGAAAATTTGCCTTTCCCTGTTCTTCTACAGGCTCCATGACTCAAGCGTTGCTTTTGCATGTTGAGATCCAGCCGTCAACATTCAAGCTTTGCCTTCCCATGTTCAGTTCCAGGTTTTATGACTCAAGCTTTGCCTTTCCATGTTCAGTTTCAGGCTTCATCATTCAACAATTGATTTTCCGTGTTCAGTTCCAGGCTTTATGACACAAGCTTTGCCTTTCCATGTTTAATTCCAATCTTCATGACTCAAGCTTTGCCTTTCCATGTTCATTTTCAGGCTTCAATATTCAAGCTTTTGCCTTTCCATGTTCAGCTGCCGGCTTCATACTATGCATTTCCATGTTGAGTTTTAGGCTTCAACTTTCAAGATGAGGCTTTCCATGTTCAGTTTCAAGCTTCAAGACTGAAGCTTTGGCTTTCCATGGTCAGTTCCAGGCTTCATTATTCAAACTTTGAATTTCCATCTTCAGTTCCAATCTTCATGACTCAAACTTTGCTTTTCCGTCTTCAGCTCCAGGCTTCATGACTTAACTTTTGCCTCTCCATATTCCTTTCCAGACTCCATGACTCCAAGTTTAATTCCAAGATTCATGACTTAAGCTTTGCCTTTCCATGTTCAGTTTCAGGCTTCAACATTCAAGCTTTGCATTTCCATGTTCAGCTGCAGGCTTCATGACTCATGCTACGCATTTCCATGTTGAGTTTCTGGCTTCAACATTCATGACGTGGCTTTCCATTTTCAGTTCCAGGCTTCTTGTCTCAAACTTAGCATTTTCATCTTCATTTCCAAGCTTCATGACTCATACTTTGCCTTTAAATGTTCAGTTCCAGGCTTCTTGATTCAAACTCTGCCCTTCAATCTTCAGTTTCAATTCTTATGGCTCAAACTTTGCTTTTCCGTCTTCAGTTCCAGACTTCATGACTCCAACTTTGCCTTTCCATATTTCTTTCCAGACTCCAGGACTAAAGCTTTGCTTTTGCTTGTTGAGTTGCAGGCTTCAGCATTCAATAATTGCCTTTCAATGTTTAATTCCAGGATTCAACATTCAAACTTTGCCTTCCCATGTTCAGTTCAAGGCTTCATGACTCAATCTTTGCCTTTCCATGTTGAGTTCCTCGCTTCAACATTCAAGCTTAACCTTTTCATTTTCAGTTCCAGGCTTCACCATTCAAGCTTTGCTTTTCCATGTTCAGTTCCAAGCTTCAACGTTCAAGTTATGCTTTTCCATGCTCAGGTCCAAACTTCAATATTCAAGCTTTACCTTTTCATGTTCAGTTCCAGGCTTCAACATTCAAGCTTTGCCTTTCCACGTTCAGTTCCAGGCGTCAACATTCAAGCTTTGCCTTTCGATTTTCAATTCCATCTTCAAGACTCGGCACTTTGCACAACATTGTTTTGGCGTTTTTTTTTTTTTTCAATGTTGATTTCATTAAACATTTAATGTCAAATGAAAACAAAATGGCAAGCAAAAAACGTTTGCACATGGAAGAATTACGACTATTTTAATTAACCGCGTTTAACCGTATTGTAAAAATGTCGAAGTCCTCGGTTTGACATGGCCTGTCAAGTAAATACAAGTACATAACGGCTGAATAATTGCAGCCCTAATAGACTAGAACTGTAAAAATAATTTCACTAGTTTTTCATAAATAATGCCACACATCTTCGATACTGATATTAACTTTGCAAGAACCCAAGAATGAGTTTTGGGAGAGCTTGCGTGCACAAAACCTCAAGTCAGGAAAGCAACATAGCATTTTGATATGTACTCAGCAACGTAATTTTCAGCCAATTTTGGTTGATTTTGAAAATGACACATCTGAAAAAAGAGAAAATGCAACATTACACAGTCTCGACATGTATGCGCGCATGTATGTCGTTGACTTTAAAGACGTTTATGCAACACTTTTAACAAACATTTTAACGGGTAAAACGAATGTAATATTGCATAATTTATACAGCGGAGTAGTTTAAGTAAGTGCTGCAAAACAATGAATCATACTGAATTTGATTAAATTCCTGAAATACTTCATTGCTGAATTGGCCATTATAAATGACGATGAGTGTAGAAATTATAACTGTCCATAGTAACCCAGAAGGCAGACGTCGACTATTAGACGTCTGAACTAAGTATAGATCGACTTTTAGACGTCTGAAAGAGGTACAAAAGTTGATCTATACCTTTTAAGACGTGTAAAAGTTGATGTCTGTTTGCTGGGAATGCGCTAGACCTTTGTAGTATCATATAATAGAAAAGTAACAAATATGTTGTAATAAGCGGCCACATTTATGTATAAATACATATATGTATATGTGGCTTTCAGCATAGCTTTTAACAGCACTCGATGCGAAGAATTACACCAATTGCAAAGTCGAAGTAAAATGCTCTCCCGACTCATGTAAACATTTCCTTGGTATGGATATGTGGTTAAAAAGACCCCTCTTTTTCAAAAGAAATTGCGATGTTTCGCTTTTGCATGTTCAAAATCAGCGATATTTCGGCTTTTGAGAAAAAATGGCGATCCTTTTATTTTTTAACAAATTTTTGCGACCTTTTCGCCTTGTTTCATTTCGAAAAATGTCATTATTCTGACGATTTGAAACTTAGAATGTACAAAGTTGTATTTTTGTCCTCTAAAGATGCAATTTTACGCCTATAAATAGAAAATTTCGTTTTTGTTTTTTTGCGTTTTTAAGAGCAAACATTTGCTATGTTTTCGCTATTCAAAATAAAAAAAATAATTTCCAATCTTTACACTTTGTACGCAACCGGATTTGCAATCTTTTTGCTTTAATTTTTCTCTCACCGCTCAACCACCCTTCCCAAACTGAGGACCCCTTGGAATGCATTGCTTACCGAGAAATGGAAATGGTCGAGTGACCGCGGACATCGATTAGAAAATATTTACAAATTACAAAACATTTAATAGCCCAGAAATATAGCGTTATCAGTGAAATCATCACGTTATCATGACAACGCCAGAGGGAATTTACATTTAACATTTCTGTGCTATGAATAACGCGCTTTATCTACGTTTTTTCTCGGGCGGCTTATTACTTTGGAAAATAATCGCCTTCTTTGTGCTTTTAGTTCGTTCGCCGAGTCACAAGTTATGTCTAGAGCTCCCACTCTGTCCCCGTTCATCGACTGCACAATACTTACAAAATAGCTAGAAGAGTTGGCGTCATTAGCATAATCCCAGTCATTTCCTCAGGTAATATCAATACCACCATGATTGTTGTTCCCAACAACGATATGTTAACTTGAAATCTCAGAAAAGGATGTGAATTGCACAGATCAAATCACATCAGAGAGTGCCAGAAAATTTGCTACAACAGAAATAGGATAAAAGTTCATTGCTATTACGTCAATCAGAAACACATTCAAGCATTAATGCAGACATTTTCAGAATCATTTATTCTCACTTCTGTATGATATACGCTATCCATTTACTCAATAATACATTATTTCTTTGAGGAAATGCCTGCAGTCACCTTGTTCTGTCATGCAGTCTAAATGTTTGCAGGTTTCTCATGTAGACTCCTCCAGATACGAAAATGAATGACGCCTGTATTTTAAGTGCTCAACTTACTAAATAACGTGCATAATTAGATAACACCCCCTCCCCCCTAAATTCTTGAAATATAGGCATTGTAAGATGACAAGAATGCTAGCAGTTATTAATAAGATTGTGATCTCCTTTCCACTTAACATTCTGTTTCTCTTCTCTCTATTTTTGAAGCATGACCAGAACTAAAAGCATGAAAACTCCAAAATAGTTTACGAAAGTATCTCTGAGCTATTGAAATCGTGGGGATCTACATTTCATCTAAATTATGACATCGAATGCTAGACTAAGCATCTCCATAACTTCAACCTAGCTAATTTGATAAATATTTTGAACTGGGGTCTTTTTCATTTTGTTAAACATATAAACTAGTCTGTACGTCAGGTCCGTTGTCTATAAATTTGATATATTTGCCTACCTAGTTTTTTCGTAACACAGGAATGTCTATAATGTGTCAGTGAGGTGGTATCGTCCATGAACTATATGTATTTTCCCCATAAAAGCCACTGATTTTTTACCTGGTTCGTGGGCATCGATATCTTTAAGCACCATATAGAGAGTAGTTTCAAGACCACACACTAAGCTGCGAATTCGAGCGCATCGAGGAGGGCTTATTGTTGCGGATGAAAACTACTCGGTAATTATCACAAGTAGGGTAAAAAAGATGGTCCTGGAAAAGGAAGTGAGGTCATACTGACGTCAAAGGGTGTTCCAGAACCAACATGGCATGATTGATGTTCGGATGACATCATAATGACGTAATGATGACGTCATGACATGATTGATGACGTTAGGATGACGTCATGACATGATGACGTCATGATAACATCACAAAAGTGGTCCAGAACCGGCATGGGGTTTCTGGACCAGATGACAATGGATTAAGCGTGCGTCCGTTCTAATGACGTCATAATGACATCATAATGACGTGATAGTGACGTCTTGTGATTAGTCATGTGATTTGGTCACATAGTCACATAGTATGGTCTAGGGTTAGGTTGCCCATAGGTGGGCTCGAACCACCAACCCTCCGGCCAGGAGTCCTACGCTCTACCACTGAGCTATTCCGGACTTAACTAAAATGTTCGTGAAAACACACCATATAAAGTCACACACAACGCACACATTCATAACACACATTTATAACACATTCATAACACATATTCATAACGCATCCATATCTGTTCCAAACCTCTTATGACAATTCTGCGCCACCTTTCTGACGCCATTATGACGTCATAGGTATTCCAGAACTGTCTTAGTCACATAGTCGCATAGTATGGTCTAGGGTTAGGCAGCCCATACGTGGGCTCGACCTCATATCTGAGTCATATGAGGTCATAATGCACACATTCATATCCGTTCCAGAACTCTCATGGCAGCCCCAGAACACGCTATCACGTCACTATGACGTCATTATGATTCCCTCCCAGGACATACTGTGTGACAGGCTATTTACACATATGGCTGTAAGCATAATGTTTATTATAGTAGCTTTGAAAAAGAAGATAACTTTCACCATGTTCACCGATTTGAATGAAAATTTTACCGTTTGATCCAATTTTCCTTCTGGTTTTAACATAAAGTAGTCACAGGTTATTTTCACATGTGGCTGTTAGCATAATTTTTTTAGTAACTTTTTAAAAAAGTAGATAATTTTCACCATGCTCAACCAATCTGAATGAAAATTTTACCGTTTGATCCAGCTCTATTTCTAGTTTTGGCATGAAGTAGTCACAGACTATTTGCACATGTGGCTGCTTACATAATGCATATTTTAGTATTTTTTTTAAAAGTAGCTAATTTTCACCATGTTCAACCGATTTAAATGAAAAAATTACCGTTTGATCCAGTTTTATTTCTAGTTTTGGCATAAAGTGGCCAAAGGCTATTTGCACAGACGCCTGTAAGCACTTCTTTGTTGCGAAAAGCTCACCATTCAAAGATTTGTTCAAATTGCAAGCCCCCCTCTTCCATTCAAACATGTGTTCGAATGGCAAGGCCATTTAAAGACGTGTCCGAATTATTTTTTGAAACATATTACATCATTGTATTGTTCAACAAGTTGTTTAGCAATTGTTCAACATGCTCAACATGCCGTTCAACATGTTAATCAACATGTCATTTAATATGTTGCTCAACATTTTTAACATATTTTTTTAAAAAATACCTAATTCTCACCATGTTCAATCGATTTAAATGAAAAATTTACCGTTTGATCCAGTTTTATTTCTAGTTTTGGCATAAAGTGGCCACAGGCGATATGCACAGGCGCCTGTAAGCACTTTTTTGGTGAGAAGAGCTCACCATTCAAAGATGTGTTCAAGTGGCAAGCCCCCCCTCCCCCCCCCCCCCATTCAAACATGTCTTCGAATGACAGCGCCATTTAAAGACGTGTCTGAATTATTTTTGTAACATATTTATTGGTATTGCTCAGCAAGTTGTTTAACAATTGTTCAATATGCTCAACATGTCGTTCAACATGTTGTTCAACATGTCATTTAATAGGTTGTTCAACATTTTCAACATAATTTTTTTAAAAAGTCAATTTTCTCCCTGTTCAACCGATTTAAATTGAAATTTTACCGTTTGAGCCGGTTTTATTTCTAGTTTTGACATAAAGTGGTCACAGACTATTTGCACAGGCGCCTGTAAGCACTTTGTTGGTGAGAGGAGCTCACCATTCAAAGATGTGCTCAAATGGCAAGCCGCCCACCCTATTCAAACATGTCTTCGAATGGCAAGGCCATTTAAAGACGTGTCCGAATTATTTTTGTAACATATTACATCACGGTGTTGTTCAACAAGTTGTTTAACAATTGTTCAACATGCTGAACATGTCGTTCAACATGTTCACCATGTTCTTTAACATATTCAACATGTTTGCTCAACATGTTTAACATGTTGTTTAGCATGTTCAACCAACATGTTGTTCAACATGTTGTTCAACATGTTCATCATGTTGTTCAAGATGCTGTTGTTTAAGTTGAACATGTTCAGTTTGTTCAACATGCTGTTCAACAAGTAGTTGTATATAAATCTGTGCTTATACTTTCTCACCATTTGAAAAGTGTATGTTGAACCGAAAGGATCTATAAATGCAACATTTGTTCAAAATCTTACAATTGGACACAAAGTCTTGAAAGGCACTTAAAGGATGCTCACACTTCAGAAGTGAATGAAGAATCAATTATGGAAAACCCTGTAAAAACACCATTCACTGAAACTTTAGATGAGTCTTCTATGAACATGTTGAACAACATGTTGGTTGAACATGTTGAACATGTTGAACAACATCTTGAATAACATGTTGAACGACATGTTGAACATGTTGAACAGCTTGTTAAGCAATTTGTTGAAGAATTGTTAAACAACTTGCTAAACAATGTTCAAAAAAATAATTCGAACACGTCTTTGAATGATCTTGCCATTCAAACACGTGTTTGAATGGGGGCGTGCCATTCAAACACATCTTTGAATGGTGAGCACTTCTCACCCACAAAGTGCTTACAGCCGCCTGTTCAAATAGCCTGTAACTAATTTATGCCAAAACTAGATATAAAACTGAATAAAAAGGTAAAATTTTCATTCAAATCGGTTGAACATGCTGAAAGTTATCTACTTTTTTCATAAATTACTAAAATATACATTATGCTTACAGCCATATGGGCAAGTAGCCTGTGACTACTTTATGTCAAAACTAGATATAAAACTGCATAAAACGGTAAATTTTTCCTCCAAATCGGTTGAAGATGGTGAAAGTTATCTACTTTTCTTCAAAAATTACTAAAACTACATTATGATTACAGCCACATGGGTAGATAGCCTGTGACTACTTTATGGTCCAGAAACCCCATGCCGGTTCTTGACCATCTTTGTGATGTCATCATGACGTCATCATGTCATGACGTCATCATTACGTCATTATGACGTCATCCGAATAGGCGTGCGCTCTATCCAAAAAACCTGTTCCAGAACCACCATGTTCACATCCAGTTTCATCCTTTTTACCCTACTATCACATACAAAATAGACAATTAATAAAAAGCAATTTATTCATTTAAGTAAAATGTTATATCTCAGGGATATTTCGACAAATCTTTCCCAATGAACTATTTCGATTTTTAACGATTTGTTTCCAAAGCAACGAACCACGTGATTAGTGTTACTCATTACATTTCTTCTTTGATTTGTTTAAAGATGCCATCAGTTCCTAAAAGCAGGACACTAGCCTCATTTCTAAATAGATAAGAACACTCACACATTTGCGAAATTGGCTTATTTATCGCGCCGAGAATAGTATCAAGCTCATTAACTTAGCACCATATCCTGATAACTACCTCATTAGCAGACTTGTATATTCACGTTAAACCAGCGCTGGTGTCGGCAAATAACCAGGCTGTGGCCTCTTTCTAGAGTTATTACGTCGTTTTGGCACATTAATTGTTACTAATTTTGGAATAGATGCATCATGAAGGCTAAATTAGAACCTGTAAAATGGTACCATCCTTTGTTTGTTTGTTTGTTGTCATTGTGAGTGTGTGCTCATTTTCTTGGTATATAACCCATAAGTCACGACATTAAGTCGAGCTTGAGAGTTGATATTCTATCAGCAAACAGCTAATGTAAAAATATATCAAAATTATACTAAATCTGTTACCAGCTTGGATTAAATAAAACTTGGAAGAAATTACTATTAGAGCTGTTGCATTTCTTCCACTCTTTTACAACCAGGAGTAGAGAAACATTATGATAAAACACAACACAACGCGAAGCGAACTACTAATTATCTTTTACTAAACTAGTTAATGAACTTACGATCATTCGCAAAATCTCAAATTAACTGCAATTTTAAGATATATGAGCTACATTAGTTGCGCTGACCAGAATTAATGTAATTGATTAATTTAACTTAGAAATAAGCTTTCGTGGAAAAATTGTATGCTACAGCAATGCTGAAAGAACTTCAAATTAGGATACTCGAATATGAATGTGATTAAAGTTGCCATATGCAGTGGAGATATATAAAGATTTCACAGGAACCTATTTGTGCATCACTGGGCTTTACAGAACCAGTAATTGTTGTTGTTTGCTCACCGGACCAGCGCCATTTAACTTTTGTTTACCTTTCATCGCCAGCGAACTTTGTCTTCTTCTACCAACGCCTTTGAACATTTTCGGAATGAAAGAAAACTTTGGATCTACGAGTAATAGCAGAATGAAAAACTGGTGTTTGGACATTTAATGTAAAGTTTACTGCGTAATTAACAATGATTTTTTTTTAAATGTTAAATGTTAAATTACCTTGATTCATATTATAAGTAGTGTAAAATTCTTTCGTCATATCTTTCGAAAAAACATTGTAACCTTTTGCTCACATTCGAACTGGTAGTATCGAAATTTCAAAAGATAAGCAACCTATGCAAGACCTAATGATCATCAGTTCAGATTCAGCAGTGGAGTAATTCTTTTGATGTCATAATGGATGTTTTAACGTTTTAAGTTTTTTTTGCTGGCTAGTTCCAGTCGTCAAACAACTGTCAGCCCCTGTTGAAGGTTTGCAAACAAACAAACCCAGAGGAAAGCGGCTTCCACTGCAGAAACACAGGCGTGAATCTACCTTCATTTGTTGTAGCTAGGTGTACACAACTAATTTCTATCCCTTCTTCACCTACCGTAGTTGTTAATTTGTCACTGGTCGCTAAAGGCTGTTTGAATTTGATGTCTTACCTTTTTTGCTTAACTGCAGTGCCGCCCAGATTTTTGCCTTCTTGGCTTACTGCAGTTCTTCCGGTTTTTTAAATATGGTGGATGGATGGTGTCTTGGCTGGAGTATTGGATAGATTTACCTATGCTTATTTGGACGACACAATAACCGATTGGTCTGGTATCGAGCATTTGCTGCATCTTTGATTAGTTTTCGATCGCCTTTGGTAAGCATATCTTAGACTTAAACCTTCTGGGTGTCACTTCGTTGTGCCGAAGCGCAGTTTTTAGGCCCTTAAGTGTCTTTCGATAGTGTTTCGCAGAATCTAGAGAAGGTTAATGACATCAAGAACCTGAAGGTTCTTCAATGCATTCAAGAAGTCTACTATTTTGTGATAGTGGCATCTTACTACCGAAAGATTCGAATACAGATGATCTTGATGACCCTTTCATTTTCGTAACCTTGTATCGGACCAACTTGAAGATGAGAACCTCTCAACTATTTTGAGGAAATTGCGTCATATACATGAATCATGAATTTGTTCGTATCATGAATTTGTTCGTATTTTTAGAAATACTCAATCACGGCGGTTTTCTGAATCTTCCTATGCTTTTACCTGTGTTATACTCCAAATCCTAAACATTTTTGTGTATGAAAACTCTGTATATACTTCATACAGTTCTTAGATAATCTCTTCTGTTGCTTTGAGCTCCTATCAACATCACTGACAGGATACACATAAAGAGATAGATAATTTCAACGTGAAAGATACAATGTAATCCAGACCCACCTCATCCTGCTTCAATTTGACGAACTAAAGCATGAATTACCGAATATAGACAAACAACCTATGGATCAGTTACAGCGTATCCTTTCTGGAATTATCGAAGAGGGTGGAGAGACAGTTAAATACCATCAAGCTGTCAGAGAAATGCTTGAAACACTTGGAAAGTAGCGTGGTATTAATTGGGATCTTCTGGGTCGATTCTGATCGTTGTCCTGTTGTTGGTATTTCGAAAGCGTTTCCTTTATGAAAAGCCCCTTTGCTTGAACAACATTTTGAAACTTCAATAGTGGTTCATATTAGAAAAGCGATGCGGGTGAATCTTGAGTGAACTGAGGAAATGTGATGATATTGTTTTCGTATCAGATAACTTGAATAGTCAGTTTTGTTATGTGAAGTTTTCAGTCTAAAAAAACCTATTGTTTTGACTTGTTAGTTAAGCAGCTTGCGCGCTTTGTACATAAATAAGAATTCCAATTCAATTGAAGAACTGTATTTTCTTATCTTTTGGACTATTGTTTTGGAAACAGCATTTGTGCATTGCTAAACGTGTATGTTTGATATTTTGTATTGGTCGCATTAGTAGGTTTAGTGTAGCACTTGAACAAGTCAGTTTTGACCTTAATCAGTTGAAATTTATTTAGTCTACAATTTATTCGCGGTTAAATTGTGAGGCATTTGATATGACAATGTAAGCTTACATAGTTTATTTGATTGTATAGTGTACTTATGCGAAATTATCTTTGTATAACCTTGAAATGTATTTGGAGTAATTTCTGTTGTGTATTTTGGTTGACATTGTGAACATGTGTTCATTTTCTTGCTATATAACCCTACACCACGGCATGAAGTCGGGTTTTGGAATTTTTATTACATCAGCAAACAGCTAGTATCAAAATTATCAAAATTATACCAAACCTGTTGCAAAAACGGATTAAATAAAACTTTCCAATAAAGAGACAATCTTTCGTACCAGTTTGTCTTCAGATGGATATGTTTGATCTACTCTACCTAATTTCCAAAGATTACGAGGTAAATAATCCTCGCTAACAATAACAATCTCCCCAATGGATAAGTTTTTGAACGACTTGAGCTTAGAGTATTCCGAGATATTTACGAAGTCACCGAGACCAGAAAACGTTCATCAGATACCGCACTAGATGGTATATAAATCACTTCTGAGAAATTCAGAAGGCGGGGGCAGCAAAACCCGTGATTTGAGAGATGAAAAATGATTGAGTCAAAGTGGACAATGGACGAGAATTCAAAATCAAACTGCTTCAAACAAAAACGTCCTTAGAGAGTCTCCGTCTAATTGACAACCATTCTATAGTAGAATTACATTCAAGATATTCCGTATCAGAAGTTCCCATATGCCACCCATATGGGTCGCACTTGGAACATTAGTTTTAAATACCAAGTTACGGTTGTTGTCTTGAAGGAATCTGTCGATTTCCTTCTTGTTTGAACTAACGAGATTTGCCATCTTCTTTGCGCCAATGAAATTTGCGTCATGGTCAGATCTCACAACTGCTATAGGACCTGTAATAGCTAGAAAACGCCTGAGTACATTGATGAAAGTACTAGTAGAAAGATCAACGGTCGTTTCTAAATAGACAGCTCTGAACGCGAGGCACGTAAAGATTACACCCCAGCGTTTCATTTCTTTTCGATCCTATTTGACTAAAAAGGAACCAAAACAGTCGACACCAGAAATTTAGAAAGAAGGCGTCACATGAACACGACCTGTTGGAAGATCCGATATCTTTTGGGTCTACAGGGCACCACGAGATCGCTTACAAGTGACAAAGCGCGAAATAACCCGACATACTTTAGCAATACCACAAACCATTCAATAACCAGCCGCTAGCACTAGACTGACCGTGGCTAAGTGAACTTGATGACAAATTTTGCATTGATAATATTCAATCACCAAACGTGTTCTGACTTGGGTAGTAAAACAGGATGAATTTCGTCAAAGGGCATTCCTTAGTACGCTAAACGACCAACTAACCAAATCAGACCATGACTGTCTAGAAAACAGTCCAAACGATATAGGCCACTAACTCGTTTCATGTCTCGCTTTCTACGAGTAGATTCCTCTGTGCTGGTTTCACTACAGTGATCGTTGACTACTGAAAGAATTGCACTTTCCCTACTAAAGGACTTGCATTGAACATCGGGAGTGAATTCTCTTTCAGCCTCATGAAGATGATCCCCTATGAAAACACTTTCAGCCAATGGTCAATTTACCGAAAGAGATCTAGTAACAGTAACTCGACCAGAATTTAAAGATTTAAAGAAATGCTTATATTTCAAGCAAATAGCAATGGTTCTAACTAATGTTCTCCAGTCTGAAAAATAGGAAAATCACCCTATATCAAAGGACGCTGCAGTCATACATACCAAATCTTTTACCCGGTTGGCTTCAAGGGTCCTCGTCAGATACTTCGAAATTAGATTATTGAACAACCAGAAACTATGGATCCCAAAGGAAACGTGGACCATTGAACTACCTAGCAGAGTGCATCCGAAGCCTTCATTCGTCTCCTGGCCTTACCGGCGGGATTCTGGGGCTTTTTAACAAAGTGCCATATCTGCAAGAGGAGCAACTAAGATTATCTTGAACTCTTTTCGCCACGTAAATAGGAAATCTGCGAGACTTGCTGTGTCTGTAGCCAAGTACTGCCTGGCTATCTGTCCAATAAAAATTCGATATCTGCTTAAAATTAAGTTCTTTGGACAACAGACGAGATAGCCTAGTAGAAAGCAAAGGAGCAATCAATTTGATTCGGGGAATTGTGATGGATTCAATTGGTGCTACTCGACTCTTACCCATCAAAAATGACACATGTACCTTGCCCTCAGCGTTGACCAATGTATAAGCTAATGAACTAGTCGATGTACTTCGACTGTGGTTACATCTCCAAAGCAATTTGGCTTAAGACATCTAGGAATACATGTCACTGACAAATGCTGTATCTCCGAACACCACCTAGTCCACTCACAAGACACCGAATTGTTCAAGAGTAATTGTTCCAACAAAGTTCCTGTAGGATTAACTTACCACGTAGAGCAAACGAGGCAACAAAACCGATGGGATCATATGTCGAGCTAACTGCAGAAAGAATACCACGTCTGGTAACCGGCTTCAAAACTATCCAGAAGTTAAGACTGTCCTACTGGATACATCACTCGATTCCAAGCACTCCTTCTATATGAAGGTCCTCAAAATTTAGGTTGATATTCTGAGCCGAAAGGGCTCTATCAAAGTCAGGAATACTTTGTAAAACATCTTTGTCATTAGAAAAAACTTGTGCAAATTCACACCACGTTCACGACATAAAGCTTTGGTACGAGCAATGAGATCTATTACGAATTCTGAACTAGAAACAGATCTTAGGCCGTCGCCGACGTAACAATCTGTCTCGGTGAAATCTTTCACATTAGTACCTTCAGTTGATCCGAACTCCGAAGCCAAACAGCTAAAGGCAAAAGTCGAACATGAGAGAGAAGAAACAGCACCAAATAGATATACCGTCATCCTATAGACTAGCAACTTCTGAGTGATGTCCCCATTTGGGCACTGCAAAAAATGCCAAAAATCCCGGCGATGCTGTGCTACACGAAAATTGTAGAACATCTTCTCGACATCGCACACGAATGCCACTGACTCGGATCTAAAACGCAACAGTACTCCTATAAGCGAGTTGGTAAGACCAGGTTCTTGAAGAAGTTTATCCTCCAAACAGATGACTGCAGTCAAAGACTACCCGAATCTTCTTTTTCGTCTTGGGATATATTGAAAAGTGTGGAATATACCAGATATCTTTTTCAGCATAGCTATGATCAACAGTTTCTTTCATGAAAACTGAATATTCAGACTTGTAAAATGAATCTTTTCTGAACTTGGATTTTAAAGATCTAGTGTGAGCCTCGGCTGAAGACCTATTGCCCCTGATTTGCAGAGTCTTTAAAAGGAAGAGGCATGGTATAATGTCCAGACTCATCGACTTGGATATTGTTGGTCATTCTATTTAAGAACTTTTGATCCGCCTGAGAAATCTTTTTGGATGACATAAAGTCAACCTCGTTGAAGTCAGATTGCAGAAACTTCAAACAATCAACCGGATTAACGACCTCCTAACACTAGTCCGAAAAGACATGCGTGTAGATACCTGTCGACTATCCCTGACAGTGTTAAAGCGACTACACTCAACCAAGTTCTGTCCGTTGAGCATAAGGACCATTGTAGGTATGTGTACTCTGTTGGCAGGCCAACCATCCCTAGAATAAATAGGAAGCATCTTGAAAGCTTGCTTCGAATATAAACCTCTAACTTCCAGAACACTTTTCACTTTCGATCTGACAATTTGCCTCAAGCATGGTAGACAGAATCAAATGAAACACCTTGTACACCAAGATCATCACAAACATCTGACAAGATAAATCATTGATCCAATTGTGAATCCAACATACAATAAACTGGTATTTCTCTTGAAGGATTACTACAATGCGACAAGAGCACTGCTACTATCATTGTACTTTGATTAACAGTACTTCTGTCGAAAGTACTGCAAACACTTGAAGTCTGTACTTTGACCGATTCTTCATTCTTTGGGTTTAGCTACGATCTGAATTCCATAGCATGAGTTATGATGTTTGCGCCCACACACGCTACAAACAGCATCACACTTGCAGTTCTTGGGAAGATGACCACCCTGAAGATATTGAAGACACAAGCCCTGTCTTTTCACAAATTCTGCCTTTGAAGAATAGTCTTTCACTCCGTAGGGTGACGCAAGTCCTGACAGAAGGAGCACTGCCTTACGTCTTTTAGGTCTATAGAATAAGAACCAATTTTAGAGTGTGTTTTCAACTTAGGTTGCATATTCGCTTTACTTGTCGGTTTATCTTTTGTCATAGAAGCCCGTAAGCTATCCACAGAAGCAACAGGAACGTTTGCAATGTCCTCACCTTTGCTAAGAAAGAAAACGAATTCTGAAAAGGAGAGAGCGCATGCATTTGCTTGCCTGCCTATAGTCTGCTACCTTTCTAGCCCAACGACGAACAAGCCAAGAATGAAGCTTTTGCAGTATATTTCTATTCTTGGCTTCATCATCCAAAATTTTCAAGCTCTGAAGCAATGGCATTGCCGTCCAGCTAACTTCGGCCAGTGCCGTAATTTCGGGCCCTTTCAACTTTCATTATATAATTGCAATCTTTTTACTGTAAAGTAAATGTTGATAAGCGTTAAGAGAATGCATCTCACCGTGCCAATACATATTGCCATTATTATTGCCATCTCTCCTACTCTCTCTGATGTGGAGATATGATATGAAAGAGGGTGTGAAATTTGGCTTGATCATTGATCACAGTGAACTGCCTTATTGAAAGTGTTGGAATGGTAATGCTAATTAAACAAAGTTAGAAAATTTCTTGATTCTAGTGGAGAGTATAGGTAACTTTCTGTTTTCCACCACAAACATTCCACGTACCCAGTTTAATTTTATTTATTTCTACTATTTCTACTATTTATTTCTACTATTTTTATTGCGGCTTATTTCAGACACCTGTATTTTTGTATCACATCTTTGGTAGTACAATGAGAATATTTGAAAAATTTCCATCTATTGTACTAATTTTGTTAGACACATGATTTTAAGATCACATGACTGACCCCGTAACAAACATAGCATTTTAAAAGATTTTAGAAAGAAGAACATGAAAATATCTGAGATGTAACTTAGATGAGTTTACTGTTGGCCTTTTCAATATCGTTTGGAAATAGAATTACAAAGGTATTTTCCTCAGCCAGTACCGTGGGTGGTGCGGTCGATTAGATAGTTCGACAATTCAGGGTGGTTTGGTAAAATAAGGAAAGAGTAAATCCGGGTGGTTAAGCAATAATTTTTAAAGGAATTTACTTCGGTCGTTTGAGGTCAAAAACATTAAACAAAGCAAGCCACGCTTACATTTGGCCTTATAGTTCCAAAGTTCTGTCTTGTATATGCGTCAAATATTCGAGCGGTTACTGCGGTGATGTTAAAATGTATATGTCGTAATATTTTAGGTCAAGACGTTGTTAACATACATAGTTAAAACAAATGAATAGCAGCCTTTGCTCTAAGGAATGATGATTTTCCAAAGCAAAGAAAAGTGACGAAACCATAAGCAACTAATGGATGAATATAATAATCTAATTAACATTGCAGTGCAATTAGTATTTGAGTTTCATGGAAAGATAAGCACGGTTTCATGAACAGGGTTTCATGATGAGTCAGTATTTATAGAGATTCTTATGTAAAAAAAAAAACACCGTTTGCACATGGAAAAGTGATGCTCACCCCACCAATTACCGATGCATTGCAATAATTATAAATGATGTGATTTTAACTAAAGGCTACTATCACAGATTCATTCCATTTCGTTTCAACATTAATTCATATCACAGCATTTATTCTACATTTGAACAACGAATTACAATACATTGAACAGATTTGTGAACCTGAGCACATCAAATTCTGTCCTCTGTACGAAAATTGTATAGCATAACATTTAAAGAATAGCATTGTTTCATGTAGGAAACTTTATTTGACATATTCACGGCCTGGGAATAGGCAGTTTATACCTTATTAAAACATCGCAATACAAAGGAAATCATTTACTGTATCAAGCTCCCTCGATAAACCTTGGCTTTTATTGGGCAAAAGACCCCCTTTCAACATCGTTGTGCATAACGTCTTTTAATAGTCATTACCTGAGGATTGATGTCTTGTATACACCTTTGAGATCTGTTCACTACATTCTTAAAACAGACAGTCACAATCTCAATGATTTCGCAAATTTTAAGTTGGGTCTTGGACGTCTGCTTCCTTGACTTGGTAAATATTGAATAGTCAAAATGTATATTTATACACTCAAACAAAGATTCCTTCTGTAATGGATAGAGTGTCAATTGCATTACTCAGTGTTTTATCATACTTAGCCACATTTCAACAATTAAGTTGAAGATATTTTGTCGAGAGTGATTGAGATTATTTCTAAAGAATTTTGCGACCTCCTCGCAATGTTGGGAACGTATGTCTACTTCAAGAGCATTTGAAGCGTCTTAAATATGCTGTTCATTCATGTTAAGCTACCACATTAGTTGTCGTTTTTTGGGAGGGGGTCATTTTACCTAGGTATTTAATTCTAGTTATGATTTTTTTTTAAAAGATCATTACAAAATAAGTAAATAAAAAGAAATATATTTAGTTCTGACTTTACATTACACTGCATTACATTACACTGCATTATCTGATTCGAAGCAATCATTTTGTTGTTTGTTTTTCGAATCAAACTTCTTCTTTTATAAACATATTGTATATTTTTAGTTCGTAAATATCCGCAGCTTTTGTCAATGCGTAAAACAAGGAGGGCAACCAGCGATCTATTTTAGTAAAAAATCTGTTCTGGCTCACCTTCTACCTGGCTAGGAAAAATTCCCAAAATAGAATAGATCTAACAATTTTTGCAGACAAAAAACTGTAATTTTGAGCTGAACACGGCAGATATTGTGACGAATTATATTTATTCATATAAACTTCATGACAACAACAGCAATAATAGCACTAATAGCTCTTACTTGAAGTTTTTATTTTTTCCAAAATAGATATTCTTTCTACAGACACAGCTATTCTGGCTAGAATAGCCGAATTTTCGAGTAGTTATCTAAAACATTCAAAATAAAGTCGCAAATTTCTTTATGGAAATTTAACCATTTTTGTAACATATGAGCACAAGTTTAAAGCTTTTAAGAATATTTTCTGACCATGTTTCAAAATTGGTCATTGGCGCCCCTTATATGGGTGTTATGATATGTTGTTGTCTCAGAATCTAAAGATATGTGTATTGTATGTGTCTGAAGCGATTATTTTCACTAAAGCTCTGTTTATGCCCATGTTGCGCAACAGAAATCGCGCGACCAAAGTGTTTATGGTGGCATTGAGTTAGAAAATCGCTCAAAGAAAACCACTGTTTTCCATATAACTTTTCTGCGACTTTTGTAGCTCGAAGAAGCATAAACACTTTTGTCGTCCAACATGAACATAAACAGAGCTTAACGGCTATTTCTAGGGTTCGCTTATGCTTTTTGCAGATAATATAAGGCACGCGAAATAAAATGTTTAGGCGAATGATTGTGATTAATACAAAAATTATTTCAAAAACATCTAAAACACATGATAAAAACATTGTTTCTCTTGTAGATTTTAGCAGGACATAGAAGTTTCCGTACAATGAAATGAACTATCGGTTACATCAGGATTGCATGCAAATTGAATTTTTGGTTGTTTAAAGGAAATACGTTTTATTTTTGTGTTTGTGTTTGTGTTCTTACATTCAACACATTTTTGGCACACATAATTGATGCAACATAGAATATTCCAACAAAATTTTTGGGGATGTTGTAAGTGTATTCGTGCATATTGTCCACTATATTACACACATTTTCCTTTTTCACAAAAAATGATATTGTTATATATGTGTTTCATATATTGTTGTGACATATGTTTACCATGTAACAACATGGTATAAATTGCATTATATTAAAACGATTTACACATAAAATATAACGACTCGTCAATTAAATTTTGGAGATGAAAATTTGAATTGTTGAGATCAATAATAACAACATAATTTTTGATCTCAAGAATTGCTTCTTTTTTGTACAGTAAAAAATTAAAATAAAGATTCTGTATACAAGGACAGCCATTATTTATTTACAGATATGCGTTTCTGAATTTTTTATTTAAAAAAATAGACTGATATTTTGATATCAAGAATCAGTTTTTGAGATCAAAAAATCGTTTGCAGATTTCAAAATACAAATTAAAAATGTATCAGTCTGAAACAATGATATCTGAAATAAATTCTTGATATCAATATATAGAAAATCAATTAGTGAGCTCAAAATTAATATTTTGCTCTCAAATATTTCATTTTTGCTATCAAGAATTGAATTTTTGATCTCAAAAAAATCAATTTAAATATCTTTAAATCATTTTTGATATCATTAAATATTTCTTGATATCAAAAATTATTTTTTGAGATCAAGAATACATTTAGAGATATCAAGAATACAATTACAGATAGCAAAAATGAATTCTTGATGTCAAAAAATCAATTTTTGAGATCAAAAATTAATTCTTGATATCAATAATTCACTAATAAATGTGAAAACGGCATTCCATAAACATATGCTTAGGTAAAAAAAACGATATAACACTTTTTGGGAGCCAATGAAAAAGCATTTAATATGTTCAGAATGTGTTCAGAAGTGTTTATCTAAATACATAAATAAACAAATTGCTCTTTATGGGTAAGTTAGAACAAGAGTGTTTGGAGAACCAGCAAAGATTAGCAACATGTAGGAGAAATTTAGCCATTATAAAATAGAAAAAGTATATACATACCTCTATATGTGAGGCAAAATTGCTTATATAATTACATAATTGTATACTTATATATTCGGGCACATGGATCATCACAGGATTAAATGCCAAAGCTATTTAATGTTGCCAATTATAAATTGACTCTCGAGCAAATATAAAACAGCATGTAAACTGTATGAACTTAAACTTACTACAAAATCTCAAAAATGCAAGAAAAGTGTTTGTTCTCGGATGAGACATTAACAGATACAGCCGGTATAATTTATCTAAATACACTAATTAAGAATTAAGAGTGTGCAGCTGTTCCGTAGCCACATAACAAACAACAAATAATATCAGAGTTAGAACGATTAGAAACCTATACATCATGCTCAAAGATGAAAGGAAAAATTGGGAAAGTTGGAATAAACAAAATCATGGAATAGGAGCTTTTCTGAACTATTGCTTTTAGAATCGTTCTCAGAATAAGACACCTTTTTCTATTAATTTGATTTTTAACATATCCCCTCCGCTCACAGGAAGACTATAAATCAAGATTCCCATGACAGACACATGTTTTTCTAATTTTACAAAATATAGCTGCATTACGGCAACATTATATCATTCATGTATATTCCTAGTGCTGTTAGCCTCAGTGTTTTGTAAGCTGGTATTGGGTGTAACATCAATGAAACAATGGGAAGTCGTGACACAACTAAAAGCAACGCCGTTTACATGTTGAAATCGTAATATCTCTTAGCATTTTTGGTTTACGACAAGTTTATGGCAAATATAGGAGTTAAAAATTATAAAGATTCAATGCGTATTATTGTTTTATGGAAAATTAATATAGCTCTTTAATAGACAACATATATTTGTTATTTTATACATAGTGTTATTGGTAGATTAAGCACAACTCAACAATTAGCAAATTCACAGATGTGTTCATCCAAATACAAATACACAATACTACCGGGGGTTTCCGAAATAAAGCCCAGGGCTTCTATTTGGAAACTGGCCAATTTCAGGCGCTCATTTAGAAGCCAAATAGAAGCCCCGGGGCTTCTCTCAGGAAACAGTTTCCTAATTAGAGCCCCGGGGCTTCTATTTTTTTAGATAGGGGGGGGGGGTTGTCGATAACTTTTTATTGAAAAAAAAGAAAATTTACCATCAGTCTTTTATTTAAGCGCTACATGCTGAGGATTTCGGCACAAAAAATAACAAAACACACAAAAACAACAGTAACTAAAAAAGTCTGGTAAAGTAGGGGGAGGGGAGTTGCCTTGTAGGAAGCACAGGATTAAGCAACGACGCAGAACGTGTCTGGGGGTTTCCTCACACCAAAGGATTAAGTGCACCGTGTCTGCATTGCTAGTAAACATACGTTCAAAAAGGCTTGCAGGGAAGGAGGGGGCAACATCACGCCGCCCGTTTCAGTACTCAGCCGGTAATATTTCCAGTAATACTACGGAGTAAAGGTGGCAGTGGGGAGGGGTGTGTATTCGCCTTGTGCAATGTACAGGATTAAGCAACGATGCATAACATGTCTAGGGACTGCCTCATATCAAAGGATTAAGTGCACCGTGTCTGCATTACGAGTAAACACGAGTTTTAAAACGACTTGCAGGGAAGGAGGGGGCTTTTATTAGGAAACGATTTTTTCAGGTCTTTATTTTAACTCCAAATAGAAGACCCGGGGCTTCTATTGGCAAACAGTTTCCTAATAAGAGCCCCGGGGCTTTTATATGGGTGGAGCTTCTTTTCGGAAACTCCCGGTAATGCATTTTCAAAACAATTACATTATGCTTTAACGTAGTTTAGGTGTTAAAAAGACGCGATGTCCATTGTCTGCTACTGAGGGTCGGGTACTAGTTTTAAGTAGTCTGGATCTTCAATGTACTGGTAAGCAGTGTTCTCTGCATTTCCACAGCCCCTCATAGCAGACAGAATTGATTCGTATTGGGTGACAATTTCATTTTCCCTCTGCCCTGTAAACATAGAATTATAACTAGTTATAATAACAGAAATGCTAAAGGCCAACACCTTTGATTAATTGCATTTCCATCTTTGGCCCCCTAGCTCTAAGAGCTGCGAAAACATTTAATTTATTCCAAGTGTTAACTGAAACCATTGTTATCCATGAATTCTTATGTGCTTGTCTGTGACATATATTGGCAGATCAAGTGCTAAACCTTAGTTGTTCAAGACTTTCTAAACCAGTGGAAATTCACGAAGAGAATTCTCAACATGGTTGTGGCGAAGGATGTATATTTGCCTCTGTGAATGCAAAACGTTTGGACTTTGTTATCCTTGATATCTTTCGTAATAACTATGTAAGGTAAATGTTTGACTTGAACATTATTTCTTCCGGTGATTTCATAATATAAACAAGTCATTATGATTATATTTCATATTTCAAAGTGATACAAATAAATAAAGTAACAAATTAACATCATTGAAAGCCACCGTATGATACAATTCAAGCAATATGTGACGGCTATTCCATTAATGGTAAGAGTTTTAGCTGGAACGCAAAATGATTCCTTTTTCAAACTGTGACCATGTGCTTCTAGTTCAAGCATTACATCTGATTTCAATTTACGGTTTATGTGGTGAAGCTCTACAAAGATGCTGGCATTATTTTATGTTTCGCCCATAAACACGATATGCATGTGGAAGGACAAGGATACTGATATATAGATAAACGTTATGTGTTTCAAAACATAAATAATATCAAAGAATTACCTAGTTTGCGCTGCTTCAGAAGACTTGTGATGGCGATCACCAAAGTAGCAATCACAAGAAGTAGCAATACGATCTCGCCAGTGACAATGTAAAGAATTTCACTCTTGTTCAGACCTGAAATATATTCAGTCACATATTCTGTTTATCATTATTGAGCTTTCAGATAAATGTAATGCTTAATAAAAAAACTTAATTCCAAAGAAAGTGTTTATATTTCGTGTAAGTTATTTGTTAGAGGGCACACTTAAACTAATACAAAGCATAAAATATAAATTATCTTGAGTAGATCCTACAAAGATAGGAACGGTCATCGTTAAATCAAGTCTATGGGGACCACGTAGTATTAACAATATAGAGGATATTACGACAATATTTAAAACGATAATTCCCAACATAAAAGAAGAATATTTCATAGACTAGCATGCTTTGAAGCTATGACAAATGATCCAAACAAATATGTGTTTGTGTATCTCAATCGTATTTTCCTTGACAACAAAGTATGCGGTGTGGTCAATGCTGTTATTTACTAGTAGATTTGGGTTTGCCGTGATTCAAAAGACTGTTTTATTCCATCACAGCAGCAAACAGACCATTAAGTATTGTTTCGCTGATTGTCGAAATATTAAAGAAAAAATCCTTTTCAATTTATGTCATAAAAAAGACATTTCTGTGAGAATCGTTTACCTCCATAGATGTATTTTATCACAGTTTCATGAAAGTTTCCTTGATATAATTTTGATAATTACTGAAGTGATATAAAATTATCTGTTTACAAAAAAATTCTCAGTGCATTTAGGTTAGCGTAATGTGTCTATTTGATTATTTATAGCAGCCCATGACAAAATTTTGAATATTAGGTGTCCATAACTTCTAATAATTAATAAACTTATACGAGAAGAAGCTTTAGCTTGCATTGTCCATGGACAGTCTTGTCTCTAATTTAGTCAAGAAATTTAAAAGTATACAAGAAAAGCAAGTGACACGAATAATTGAGAGTGTTCAATGAACGATTTAAGCGCGACTTGAATCTTTAATATGTTCGACAGAAATGTCTTCTCGGTAGTTTAGTTTGATCCGATGTCACATAATGTACGTTTTAACATTGCGCATTTCGCCATCTGTGTTTCTAAATAACAGTTAAAGTTTTAGGAATTTATATGTTAACTGTTAGTTCAGTTTTTTAATCGAAAATAAAAATCTATTTTGCCTGAACAATACCAGCACAAATACTGGTGATCATTTTCTAAACTTTTACGTTATTAAAACCCGAATTAGAAGAAATGACTGCACACTCTGTTGTACAGCAAAGGACTTTTCTTACAGCAATGGGTATGGATACTCTAATCTTATCCTCTATACTCTGTTCAAATAATAGAGGTGCTTAAAAAGGAAGTTCAGGAATGGGAACATTATATCTTTTTATTATTTCTTTCATTGGGTGTTCGAGGAAATTATTCAACTTCAGCAAAGTTATGTGAAATCAAGTGAAATCATTAAGGTAAATTATAATACACACTTCTTCATCACCCTCAACAGCATGATATATTGTCAAATTATGATGAAATAGGGCAATAGTCCTGTAATATAGATATGACCTCCACAGTATTCCAGTATACATAACGCTTCATTTTGTTTTCTTTTTCCAAATTTGGTGTCAATGCATATGCTAATTTATTTTGAGCATATACGTTAAAAGTATAAAAGTTGCATTATTAGATGAAGCATAAGTAAGAATAAGGATTAAATCACTGGTGATATGTTTCAACAAACGGCTAACAAGTATCAACACTCAATCAAAATACTATTTGCCCATATATATCCCATCAACAAAACTTTATTTTGATATGAAGTAAGTTCAAACATAAAACACAACTGACTTTAAAAGTGCCATAAATGAAGATGAATCAGACCATGTAAATTGTATTGCTATTTTTCTTCACATTATATTGCAGTTCAACATACCAACGTGGTAAACGAAGAAAACTTGCCATTTTCTTTTGAGTTTTCTTCACTATCTGCCTGCTGTCCTTGATTCTTTTCCACAGTGCTTGATGCTGCAGGAAGCACGGTTGTACTTTGGCATATAGATATGACCTCCACAGTATTCCAGTATACATAACGCTTTATTTTGTTTTCTTTTTCCAAATTTGGTGTCAATGCATATACTAATTTATTTTGAGCAGATAAGTTAAAAGTATAAAAGTTGCATTATTAGATGAAGCATAAGTAAGAATAAGGATTAAATCACTGGTGATATGTTTCAACAAACGGCTAACAAATATCAACACTCAATCAAAATACTATTTGCCCATATATATCCCATCAACAAAACTTTATTTTGATATGAAGTAAGTTCAAACATAAAACACAACTGACTTTAAAAGTGCCATAAATGAAGATGAATCAGACCATGTAAACTGTACTGCTATTTTTCTTCACATTATATTGCAGTTCAACATGCCAACGTGGTAAACGAAGAAAACTTGCCATTTTCTTTTGAGTTTTCTTTACTATATGCCTGCTGTCCTTGATTCTTTTCCACAGTGCTTGATGCTTCAGGAAGCACTGTTGTATTTTGGCTTTGAAACTGAATTAAAGGACTTGACTGCTCCACCGTGATCGCGAAAGGCATGGTAGTGGTTGTTGCAGTGAATTCTGTATTTGTGCGGAAATACCAATAGTATTACGCTTGTTAAACCTCTTAAGCGAACCTAATATTTATTCGACAACAAAATACAATTTTCATTATGTGCCCCACATTAAGAAATATAAGGAAATGTTTTTAATAACGATTATAGTATTTACATATTTAGACATTTTTTTGTCACAAGTCATAACAACATTTCTAATGAGGCTACAAATATGAAAGGTAAATTAGAAAAAAAAGTAGGAATTAAAACCGAAAGTCTAATAAATACAAAAACAGCTACAAGAAACATGCATGTATGTTATTTTTGATTCAGTCTCATGTGAAAATACAGTTTATTCTTTAGATATGCCTCAAAATACTATTTGTAAACAAGAGTAAACTATTCAAATCCCATTTATTGGTTTTCTTACGGCGTTCACAAGAGACACCAGTGTATCGTTGTGGACAGTAGCATTCAAAACCATTCACCCTGTCTTTACAATTGCCATCGTTTTGGCAAGGACTAGAGGCACATTCATTTATTGCTAAATTATAAAAGAAAGTTGTATGGATCGAAAATTGTTTAAGAGTGCACGGTAATGAAACTAGAATCACGCAGATTCAATTGGTTAGGTAACGCTCAGAGGTGGAAGAAACTTTTGTGCCAGAATTTCTAAAGCATTCAACTTTCCTTCAACGTGAACCACAAGCGGCCTATGTATATATATATATATATATATATATATATATATATATATATATATATATATATATATATATATATATATATATATATATATATATATATATATATATATATCTGCAACCAGTCATAGGGGGACCATGCCTTATATATAGCACTTAGGGAGACCATTTGGAAAAATAATATATGTTTTTTAGCTTTTCATCGAGTGGTAACACACAAATTTAATTTTCAAACAGAATATATTATATTCACCATGTTATAGAATCATTCGTTTTTTTTGTTTACTGTGTAGTTTTATAACGTTTAAACATATATATATATATATATAAGTCTCATTCCAGCAATACGGGGATCATTTTTGCCAAAAACCACAGTATTAGGGAGACCACAAATTTAAGAAGACAAAAAGTAGGTCTCCTTAATTCTCAGCGTGTTTAAACGTTATGAAACTACACAGTAAACAAAAGCGAATGATTCTATAACATAGTGAATATAATATATTCTGTTTTAAAATTAAATTTGTGTGTTACCACTCGATAACAAGCTAAAAATATATATTATTTTTTTCCAAATGGTCTCCCTAAGTGCTATATATAAGGCATGGCCCCCCTATGACTGGTTGCAAATCTCTCTCTCTCTCTCTCTCTCTCTCTCTCTCTCTCTCTCTATATATATATATATATATATATATATATATATATATATATATATATATATATATATATATATATACATCTATATATATATATATATATATATCGAAGCAGACCATTACCCCCCCCCCCGGGATTACCCCCCCCCCGGGCCTTCAACCCCCGGCCTTTACCCCCCCGTAGCTGATAACCCCGGCCGTTACCCCCCGACCTTTGACCCCCTTAGGTGATTACCCCCCCCCCCCCAAGTGATAACTCCCCCCACCCCTAGTATTTGGGAAATCTATTACATACATTCCTGTTCTGGAATTAAAAAATAATTAATTAAAACCAAGCTTCGGAGATTTGACGTGGATTTATATTGATGTCATTCAAATTACAAATTGACTTTTTTGATTGCAATGAACTTTAATTTTATTGTAGTTGAAAAATACAATAAAACGAATCAGATCATCCCTCTCATCTTTTATATGTCTTTCTATCACGCTCCATGACAAGAACATGAAAAAGTCGATTGGTTTGGTTATAAAATTGCAATTTAAAGTCAATTGCAATAAACTGATTCGGTTATATGCATGCACATTAATCCTCAATCTGAAGATTCATTGCATTCGACTGCCCTATGATGTCCTTTGATGAAACAGAGTAGCGAACAAACGTGTTCATTTAAAACTTAAAACACCAATGGTGTTGTAGGTAAGGGAGGGGAGCCTGGTCATGTTTATCTTTTGACCCAAGATATGATCTAATAAATATATTAACTGTTGTGCACCATTCTATCTGGGGGGTATCGGCCGGGGGGGGTAAAGGCCTAAGTTGGGTAAAGACCGGGGGGGTAATCACCTCAGGGGGTTAAGGGTAGAGGGGTAGGGGCCGGGAGGGGTAAGGGCGGGGAGGGTAATCACCTAGATTCATATATATATATATATATATATATATATATATATATATATATATATATATATATATATATATATATATATATATATATATATATATATATATTACAATTTCAAGGTATTTTGATAACAGCTAAAGTATAATTAATTCAAATTGTTATTGCAGGTTGTCATTTCCCATTAATAGTTATAGATCCTTGCTCTATCAATTTGTAAAAGAAAGCGAGACATTGTTACTTCTTAACACATAATAAAGGTTTAATGTTGAATAAAATACGATTGCTAAAGAATATATTTTTGTTATAAAAGGCAGAAAAAAAATTTGGCTAATTGGTTATGACATGGTGGTTTCACGTAGATTTCAATATTTATTTTCTGTTCTTTATAGAAGTTCTGCATTTCTGTCGGTGATATTTTACCGAATTACATTCCTATTCTGCACTTCTGACTAATCGCAACAAAGCTATGTAAAAAGATGCATGGCAGTTGCACTTTTATGGCCTATTCTTTAGTAGCAAAGTTAATAAACTAAAAGGTTTATAGGGAAAGTTCATCTTTAGAAAAAGGAATCTAAATATCAATTAAAAACATATCAATGACGAAACGGTGAAGATTCGAACATTACCTAACAGAAATTTACACGTTTGGTAACAAATCTTTAAAAACAATTACAGAACTCCGTTGCATATTGCAATAAGAGTTCTCGTTTGATATAGACTAATAAATTCATATGTGCAGAAACTACGTATTTATCTTTTAGTTTATTCAACTTGGGCTTTAGCGACATCTTGCGGGTTATATTTCTAAGCAATTCCATGTTTTAACAGTATTATCTGTTTTTATCATCTGTTGTTTGTTAAAAATGCCGTAAGACCACATTCAGAATATATTTCTAATCATCTGGTCCTATAATGTCCAAAAGATTCTGCATTATAAAACAATGAAGAATAATTTAGAAAAATATAGACTTTTACACCCTGTCAATACCGCCCGTCTACAACCTTTTCAGTATAACTAGAATATTTGACAAACTTACGAACGTCACAGTGGCGTCCTTCATTACCATCTGGACAGATACATCGATATGTATCGTCAGGCACAGGCTCACATGTCGATCCAGCAGCACATAGGTTATCCTCACATGTATTAAATCGAATGGCTGAAATCAGTACATGCACACAATATCTATCTCATTGTTAGTTATCGAAGTGTGATAATTACCTATATATCTTAGATGTTGTCAAGACAGTATGAGTCAAAGTAATAGTCATAACTTGAAATCGATTTTAGTCAAGCTTTGTGCCTGTGATACGTGTGATTATTGCAGCAGGATATATTACATATTCAAGAAATAGCGGATAAAAATTGTTGAGAGTGTCCATTTAATACGGATCAGTTGCTTTCTAGAATGATTAAAGTATTGCCAGCGCAGAGAACTTGGAAGCATTTTAATTATATACAAATTATTTGACGTTTGGCTTTCCACGCCTGGGCAGTGGGTAAAAGACATCTGTAGAACACGAACACAAATTTGATGTTTTACAATAATGATGAGCAAAACAAATAAATAAGAATCAAACGCACTTTTTTTACACACAAGGCGAAATTTATCGTCACAAGGCCTGTCATCCCATGCACCCCCATACCGAACGGCTGAGCATGCAGAGTCTCGACTAGTTGGGCTTTCGGTTTCCCAATTCATGTAAGTCACTTCACTGCCGTCGTATCAACGCCATGACTGTCGACACTCCATGCAAGTTATAGGAAAGCTATACAAGCAATCACATTCTAAATCACCTTGAACGTATCCAGTCCAGATGTTAAACCTTAACGGGACAAGACAAAATGTATGCACACAATTTGTTAACACATTTTTGCTTCTCATCTAAGCAGAAAGTTGTACAGCAGCTATACAGCAGCAGCTTAAAATAATTATATGGATATTTTTGTTTGCATATCATCTCCATAACTATCAGTACCATATGTATGTGTATATTTATAATTGTCATAGATTTGCTAGATAGATAGATCATTTGCATACATGTAAACTGTATTTGCCTAATTATCATCAATATTTACTGAAATATAGACACCATTCTATGTACCATTACTATTTTCGTAGCAAGGAAAAGGCAAAAGGCACAAGAACACTCACTTTGAATTATTCCCTAACACTGTATTCTAAACAATATAATAGTTATAGAATAGTGGCAAAACATTCCTGGGCAAAATATACTCATGGGTTTTACAATGACCATTTCCTTTAATATAGAGCATCAGTGATATCTACACAATGGATTTAATTTTTTATACTATTTTAATGATTTTTGTAGAACTTCAGAGAAAAAAGCGTTATGAAACGTTTATTTGGGGTTAGAAAACCTGCTAACATAGAATTTAACACTTGAAAAGCCAATCATTCTCATTAAGGCATCCAAAATAGAGCAGATTAAAATGGAAATTGTTTTCTAAATCGTTTACGTGAAAAGACATAACCTTCGTTCGAAAGTAGATATCCTGTTTATTTCAAAACATACGATTAATAATGACAATTTTAAGTCCGATTAATGTTTGCTTTAGCATTTTGTTCATGTATCATTGATGTTTGCATGTGAATTATTGGCTTATAAGTATTCCGATACTAGGTCTGGCCTGCTAAGAGAAATTTCCAATGGTTGTAGATCGTTAGAAAGCTGTAAAGATCTTTTTAGAGTTCGGCATATTATATTGATTGCCTGTTCAAGCAGTTTTGCAAAATATGTTATCACATTTGTCTTAACGTGTTTTTGTTCACGGCTGTACAGAAATTATATCAGTCATTAATATAATGTAAAGAGAAATCAAAACCTATTCCTACGACTTAATGCCTACGGCTTCCGCCTCAACTTTTCTAGGCACTTTTTTCGAAAGTGCAAAGAACTTCTGCCTTAAACGCTTTAAGATAATTTTCCAGTGTTTCTCCCGTGTTTAGTCGTTCTACGGAAGAGGTCAATTTATTCTGTTCAATATGTCTATTTTTTCGTATATACAGCCTGACATGCACATGGGGGTAGTGTTACTTGCTGTTAAATTTAAGACTTTGGATGATCCATTGATGAATGGATCAATGAGTTATTTTTAATAAAACGCTTCTCTAGAGAAGATCGCACACGAAGAAACGATTGTCGCCTTGTCCAATGACTTTTAATAGAATTGCTAACTTCAAAATGTTTTAAACAGTTTTTTTTGGGCTTTGTTAAACATCTTTCAAAGAAGTTGCACGAACGTAAAAAAATACTATGACACGACCATAGAGAGTTTTGAAAATGCAACAAACTAGTTTAAAGTCGTTTCATGTTGGCGAATGTTTGAATTTTGTTGTTTGCCATCTTCAACAAACATTGAAAAAGAGTCCTTCTCATGACACTTATTTGAAATAAACTTCGGAGGCAAACAACAAAAAGTTCGATAAATTTCAGAAATAAGCATGTTAAAATAAATCAATAATACCGCGGAACGATTGCATTTCATGATGATAATTTTTCTTTTCCTATGAATGACAACGTGAACAGTATGTTCACTGTAGGAAACATTATACTTCTACTTCGAAAATAATATAACTGCTTCTTTGACTTGTATTTTTTTTCATCTTTCGTTTTAGCATGTTTAAGCCCCTGCTAATTTAAATAATGCTTCAGCCATACCAGTCTGTAAAGAGTTGGAGAGGATCTAAATGACCCTCTATTCAAGTTGATGTTTGACCCAGAGAAAAAAAAGTGGTATGTTTTTGATTGAAGAGCAGAAGATACAGAAGCTATAATGTTTGTTTCTGTCGCTCTATACAACTTTCCGTAAAAACTTACATGAGTAAATGAATACATCAAAGACACTCTCTGTCGGGCGTCGCTTCTACTTAAACAAAACACATCATGAAGATATAACAGAAATGGCATATACAAATACCACTTATCCGTACAATACAAAACCGGACTAAAGGGGGATTACTATGTAAATTGTTTTACCAAAGCAGGCCTGTAAACATTCCTGCGTTCTTGTCTTTAAACTGGTAGATGCATAACCTAAAGCAGCAGCTCGACAGTAAAAATTGGACAATTTAAAGTAATTAACAATTTTTTCCTTTGTAAAAAAATCTCCAAACAGAAACCTGATCACTAAGTCTTCAATTCCAGTTTGGAATATGCACCATTCAACTTTAACAATTGTTGATTTGTATTTTCAATTTAGAATCCTGCTTTAGTCTGGCTTCTAGTTTCGTACCACAATAAGTCTGATGTTAGGAAAGAATTTTCCCCTTCACTTAATATAGTAACTAAAGTCGAATCTAGCTCTTCACAACGCTCGCTACTTCCAGTCCATGTCCTCAATTCGTCTGAGTACAAATAATGGTGATGATCATACTCCCGCCATACCACTGTGCAAATAGATAAACATGCTCTTTTTGAAATGTTAAAACCAGTAATTATGATATAACACAAAACTACACGGGGTGATGTGATACAAAATACTCAGAACGAGTATTCTAAGGAGTCAGACGAAAAATGGTACTAGTGACACAGGACAATAGTTCGAAATTTGCACCACACTCCTGTATCAAATACATTAATAGTGTGATGATTACCTTAATCAGTACTGAAATTGTTTACGTTATTAAATCATTGCATATTTAGCTTTATGTATCGTTTGCCAAAGTACTACCTTTGTCATGAAAACTTACATTTCCTGCAAACATAATGATTCTCCATGCTGTCGTTACACGGAACGCTGAATGAATCACCTCTTTTGTCGACAACAACGCAATTACCAATCCAGGCAATTGGGTTTGCTTCATTTTTGGCAGACCTAATAGAAAAACAGAGTTTAAAGTTAAATTCCTCAAGCCAGTCATTGTGAAACTACTAAGCTCTGCGGTTTTTTCTGGCTGATGACTTTCTTAAATGAATCCAACATTGTTCGGTCAATGCCTTTCTTTAAAAAATAATTGTCTTGACTATGACTGAATAAGGCACAGTTAAAGAAACACCTTTATATGTTTATGTTCTTTGTTCAACCATGAACGCTCAAGATTACGGAATAAGTTCTATGCATCGATCTGCAGATACTCATCAAACAATTAATTCATGTTTAGATATACGAACCTTTCTGTTAAAATTTCAATACTTTGAATCGGGTAGATTTATAACGAGATCATTGCAATAGTGTAGATATTCAATAAATATATTATTGTAAAATAAGATTTTCAGTAGTTAAGTAGTTTTATTGTTATACGATATTGGTAAAGTTAAAACCAATTGTGAAAAATATTCTTCAACTTGTTGCACAGTTTAATATAAAAGAAACCTTTACGAAGTTGTTATAGAACACACAAGACGAGTATGTTTTTTGTCAGATTATACACCTTTATGTATAATTAAGGACCTTAAGATATTATAAGAAGAAACTGTACCTTAACATCATCTTGCAATTGCAATACAATAATTATCTCACGATATAGTAGAATGATGCAAAAAAAATTCAAGATGATAATTTTAGAAATTGTCGAAGATAGATAAAGTATACAATATGCTTGCACCTTGAATACAAAACGCTTACTACTGCCATTTCCAAGGTGCAAGAACTGTTCTCGAGGAACAAAATATTTTACGCTGCACATGGTTGCCGCTATTTTCACCTAGTCTAGTTGTTGTATAATGTCATTTTCTTAGAAACAATTCTTTGTTATATAACAGCTAAAACATGGGGTTCTGAGATTGCAAAGTCTATATGCTGGTGTTGACAACAGGGTATTGAAATTCCACATATGTGTTCTTGTGTTGACGACAGCTGCAGCTATGCTTGTCAGAAATCAAAAATGATATTTTACTTTTAAAGAGGCAAGCAATATATGGTATCCAAAAAACTAATCATAATCCGTAGATACTGAAATGGAGAAATGGTCATGCGAAGCAACTTAGGCATTGTGCACTTGACACCACTTTAGAAAGTATCGGAGAAGAAGAGAGTGTTCTCGTTTTTTATAGCCAGAATGCCGGACATTAATTACGATGATGATGGCTAGAAGCGTGTAACTGAAGAACACTGTCTTACAGTTGTTCCAATTACGTTGAATACGAATGTCTGGTGAACTTTTTATTTGGATGTCCCTGGGATGCTGATTCACACGTTAGGAAATCGTTTAAACCGTCAAGTTCAAACGTCTGGTTGGGATTCACTTCAAACGTCCAATGGTCGTCCAAAATGAATGGCTGGTAGACATTCCGGTCATCTTTTTTTACAAAGTTATTATCGCCCAAAGGAAATGACATTAATAAGAGGAGAGATTTAAAGATTTGATATTAGATTCGATATGGCGCCTTTGGGCACATTTCATACACCACGTAATTTTTTATTAACCATCATTATTTATTATTGTTTATTGTTTTTTAATTATTGTAATACATACATTGCATGAGTAAAAGAAAGCTGTAGTGACAATACTGCATAAAAAAGAAAAGATCCTAACTATATCAAAATTTATCGAACACTTAGTATCTTATGTTTACATTATAAGTTATATTCTAAGACCCTAGCAAAAAGATTCGTTAATATATTACCAAATATCATAATTGAAGATCGACTTTTATTATTAAAAAAATCATTGCACAGAAAAAGCTGCATACGATTTGTACAAGATTTAAAAGATATAACCGATTTCAATAATATACCAGACATGCTACTTCAATTAGAATTTGAAAAGGATTCGATACAATCAAATAACATTTCATATTGAAAACATTAGAAAAAATTAACTTTGGCCCAAAATATATAAAAATGGTTCAAACCTGTTACGCCGATATCAAAACAGGTGTTACAAACAACCGGTATAATATTGGGTGGTTTAAATGAAGCACCGAGCTTCGGCAAAGTTGTCCCTTGAGTGGAAGTTTGTTTATCGTCGTATCTGAGAGAGGGTAGAAGGTTAAACACTTGAAAATGTATTGATAAAACTTAATCAATTCGCTGATGATTGCTCAGTATTCCATAAAAACTGGGACTCCGTAAATGAACTCTTCGAAGTAGTTAAAGAGTTTTTCGATTTTGGCAGTCTTAATTAAAATAAAGCATTGATATTTTGGCTTGGACCGTGGAGAACGAGAAAAGAAAATCCTGGAAGCCTCGACCAGCAGACTATTCTTGAATAGCGGTGGGTAGAAATCTAGTCCAACAAAACCTTATAAATAACAACAATAAATTGCAAAGAAAGCAAACACTTTTAATCTCTGGAACATAAGAAATTTAAGTCAAATGAGAAAAATTCTAACAGTTAAATCGCAAGCTATATCAGATCTAGTATATGCACTTTCCAACATAAAAGTAGAAAAAATTACAAAGATGTTATACAAAAATGTTGAACAGATTCATTTGGAGCTCTGACTATAATCGCGTCCTGTCTTCACCCCAAAAAAACTCAACCCCGGGTGAACATCACATATGCAAAACTCACCGGGGATGGATATTACATTATGAAATATTATGAAATGCTCGTGAACAACACCCTTCGGAACGCTCGGAAGGGTGACCAGCTGACTCCCAGATGGGCGGGTCCACAGAAGATTGTTCTGGAAAAGAATAACGTGAACCTAAGACTTGAGGGGCGAAAAGCACTTGTGAGCGTTTCCCTTGTGAAGCCGTACCACACCGCAGACGGAGAAGGTAAAGAAGAGAACAGAGTTGCGGGTGCCGAGGATCTGACTGTTGCCAAAAGCATGACTCAAGGTATCCTACCCCACCCCCATGGCCCTCAGGAGACGCTACACAGGATCGCATGAAGACTCCTCTGTAGGTAACAAGGGGAAAAGAAGCAGATGCAATGAACTTCAATCCCGTGGGACCAGATTGGCAGAAAAGCCGCGCTGCAGCAGCGCACCTACGTGTTCGCACGAAACTACGCTCACCGGATCCATCCGTGGTAACGTTCACGACAGGACCTGTGCAGATGACATACATCATTGTGACGGAAATTGCTTTTTCCGTACTTTTAGCCATTTCTTGGCGGGATCACAAACCGACCATCGGCTAATTAAGCTGATATGTGATTACATGCGCTCTAATTCCAACAGGATTAGCATCATCGCCCAGAAGGACGATTATCCCGAGAACAGTGGCATGAACAGAGATGGGGAGTGGGGAATCGAAGCGGAAATTTTGGCATTTGCTAGTTTAGTGGATACCCCCATTTATGTGTGGCACAGACACTGATGGATTACCAAAGTGGTTGCCATTGGCTCGTTCGATTTAAGCGATAAAACATTTATATTTCAAATATGTGAACCCATTTCCAGGTAGTTGTTCATGCTTAGCCAGTTGTTCATAAGGAGAAGCAAGTAAAGAAGAAAGTGAATGTTGCTACATGATTAAAAGCTATTGTTGGTAGTAAAATTGGCAGTTGTATGATTAGATACTCTTCAGAAGGCGCTGATTATACAAATATATGCGTAACTCGGATAAAAGTGTGGATTTTCTAAAAAAGGCCTTTATTTTGTTATTTCAGACAATATTCTATGGGGGTGCATATTTCATAGAGGGGGTGAAGATTTCATAATGAAATTCTAACTTCCGGAGAACATTTCATGGGGGTGAATACTTAATTTCACACCGGCATAGTACCTTAATTGCTGCATATTTTGAGGGAGCAGTTAAGGTGACAGACTTACAGAAATGTCCTTAAGACTACATTGCATAGGAAGAATATTCGAAAATAGCTCATGGAGTGTATGTCGTAAATTTCATTTCAATACATAGGGAGCATTGTTATTTCTATCAAAATGTGATTATTATACAACATATATACCCGAAATTCCAAGATTTTATCACGAAATGTTAACATACATGAGTCACATACTATTAAAACCGTTTTCAACCTTTGTCGTTTACAATAATTAAAAGAGCAGGAAACCCAGTATATTGGGACACATGGAAACGTAAAAGTATTGTTTCTATGCAAGATTTAGAACTAAACATAATAACTGGCTATCACATTGTGAAACTGGCTATCACATTCCAAAACAAATATGATACAGAATGCAACTTTCTTCAATACAGAAGCCTTATAAGTGCGCTGAATAAACAATGAAACAAAGCTAAAAATATCTCATTTGGTTTTCAAATTCGTCAAGACATATATGAAGAAACTATGACTTTTGTAGAGCAATGGCAGGACATAAGATCGATCTTATCAAAACAAAATCAACAGACTATTGCAGTCTAGTAATACGAGGAAATATTTTGGCACCAACAGCAATGACAAAATGGTTATCAACAGGTATAGCAAATAATATGCCTTTTCTGGAAAGTATGGTAATGGCAAGAGAAGCGACCCAGAGAAACAAGTTATATATGTCACGTAAAGAACTACAGGCATAAAGACACAATTGTGCATGCATTGTATCACTGTAATGATACAGAAATATTCTTGGAGTGCACGTTACAGTTTTTGGATACAAGAAGAACGTTCAAACGTGAAATTGACCTGGAAAATTTTTATTTGAAATAAAGCATAAGCCGTGGAATATAATCCTTTTGCTTATAAAAAGGTGTATGGTAACAAGCAGAATTAACAAACAAAACTTGATCTTTGGCACCTTCCAAAAACGCCTATTCCAGAAGATTATTTCTAACATGAAGATCTGAAGTAGAACTGCAGCAAAAGTGGAGCAATTTTGAACCAACAATTAAGGAAGCAATAGAGTATTCTAAACATTATAGAATTTAACTTTGACCTCCTCGCGAAGCGTTTCACCTTGAGCGAAAGCACACATTCACGTGTCCTACCAAAAAAATTGTGTCAGAAATATGGAATATTGTACTGGATAAACAGTACTGTATAACAGGGATAGACGTAGTCCTGACAAAAATGTTTATACCACCAACAAGAAGCTATAAAAGCGTAGACATTATTAACACTGTAAATTTTAACCTCGGAGTTATTTTTACTTCGGACCACCCTAGTTCCTGTGCAAGCACAAACAACTTTACGTTCATTTAAGAGTTTGTGCTTACACAGATATTTTCATGTTTAAATTATCATCCCGGAAGCAATCGGTTCCTGTGATCAATGTTGATTTGGTTTAGTTTGCTTTAACGTAAACATTATGTGTATACTAATCTTTTCCTTTTCTGATGGTCCTAGTTATATAACACGAATAGTTGTTGGATATCATATATACTGTGCATGCACAATTATTTGAATATTGGTTCGGGAGTTTGTGCATACACAAGAATTTAGTGTTCAGAAGTAAAATTAACTCCGACGTTAAAAAACAGGGCATTCATTGAAATAGGATGAATGATGCGAAAACGTAGGTGAGGAATAAAACGAATGAATGGAGGGCAGGTTCTTTTTTTTTGGTATATAGCTAAGCTGTTTTATACAAATGCAAATAAAAACAAATAAACTATAAAGAAAACCTTATTTTACCTTTCATGTGACGTTGATAGAACATAGCTTTAATCCCCAGGCAACCTCTAAGCAATCCCAATGCAAAGTGACTTTTTTAGTTGAGGAGACAGTGAATTAAGGTCGTGGGAACTTGGGGATATATACAGACTGCAGCGGAGCATACTTTAAACTGATTTAAACTGTAACAAGCATTAAATAACACTAATCAGGTTTTCATATTCTTGCTGCTATTTAAAATCAGTTCAAGAAGGTGCTGAAACGCATTGTAATTTTTTCTTGCATAAATACCGTCTTTGGGCGACATGTCATGTAAATGTTGATTGGAGAACTTTTTTGAATCTGAATTTTTTGGGACACATGCACATGCTTCCACCTTTTTGGGAATGTATATGCTATATAAGAACAAAATCCCTTCCTATTTTACACAAATCTGTTAATGCAATGATCATAGCTATGAATTTACTCAATTTCTAGGAGAAGTCTGCCCAGAAAACTTTTTTCGCCGTAGTATGCAGCTGTTGCGAGCTCTGCATCAAGGACGTCTGTGCAGTGTTGAACAGCCGTCTCAAAAGTGGCTTTATTCTCACTTATCCAATATCGAAACTCAGAGTAACTACGCCACTCTACTGTGAAAATATTATGTCAATTAACTAAGATGTTTACAATTCAATCTAATATTGAAATTTATACACAGAACATAAACGGCGATTTGAAGCAATTTTTTAACAATCACAAATGTCCAAAGTTTCAATGTAAAGGTTTATATAGAGCTTTGTTTAAGCATTGGTTACACGCTGGTATTACGAATATCATTTCCATTTGTTTTTGTTAAATAAATCTAATAATATGTTTGTTTGTAATTTGAAAATTACGCGTGCACATTTTTTCGTGCAGCAGAAGACTTTAATGCTTTGGTGTCACTTAAAACGCTCTCAGTAAATCAATTTTCTATATACGTATTACTCTATCATTTTGTACTATAGGTTTCAACGTAAATGTTATCCTGGATAATCAAATGACAGTGAAAGATTTTATAAAGTTGAGCATCGCTAACAATATTTTGATTGGTTACGCAAAAGACAAGAAGAGAGTTAATAAAATGTCTTATGTTCAGCACTTGAAGATGATAACAACGAACCTGTTTCAGAGATGATGCAAGTAGCCATGAAACTCCCGCACAAGTGTAGAATCCAAATCATAATGTTCATTTTGGACATGACGCAATGTTTTAAGGTACCACTCTGCAAATAGTAATTAAAGGATGCATCTAGTTCTAACGTAAACAAGAGAAAATATTCGTTTTACATTTCTTTGTAAACAGGTGCAAAGAAATTCACTTGACTGCGTAAATTCTGTTCCATTAAAGGGAAATGAGAGTATCTCTGCGCCATCTAGCGACCGAAATGCGCATTACATTGAATATCGCTGATTCAAAAACAGCGTTAAAACATTGAGTACCCCAAGCATGTAATCGGGATAAAGCATTCGTCAATTAACTGAAGTTTCAAGAAAAAGTCTTTAACCAACAATAATTGGAAGAAATGTACCTTAAATTTGATCTTGTGAATAAATTCATATGAAAAACCTACATGATATATATAGACTGCGATGCACGGTAGATATATTACACATCTCAACTCATTGCAAGTCTAAAAAGAACGCCATATTAAAGCCCCATATGGTACGACATTCAGTACACACAGTTCTCAAACATACTGTATTTTTTTACCCTATAAGAATTGCAGGAGAAAATATAGACCGCTTTGTTACTTTAAAGAATCCTTGTATTTGCAAACAATTATGATCGAAAAAGCCAGACAGATCAATAATATTATATTCAAAGTGTTCACTATCACCTTGTAAGAAATGTTCTATTGATAATGATCGTCTACGTCTACAATTTATTAAGACTTTCTTTTGTTCTCGAAAGAGTTGTCACTTTCTGCAGAAGAAGTTATCCCATTTTCAGTAGTTTTTTGCAGTTCATTCTTTGTTAGTATTTGCATATTCGCATTCGTTTTCTAATCCCCCGACTAAAAAGAGACAAATGTGTGCAACGTTAAACGATTTTCTGCTAGGTTTTTGCAGTTGATATCTTTGCATAACCCAACTTTAGTATTATCCCTTTAGTATTTATCGAATATCAAGAATGTAAGTAGTGTGGAAATGGGTGTTCTACGCCACCCTGTGACGTCATACTGACGTCATAGGTTGCGTAGAACTGTCAAGGGTGTTCTAAACCACCTTATGACGTTATCAGTTACGTGACCAATGATAAGCCACTGTAATCAATGAAGGCAATAAAGCCCCGCCACTTTCTGTCTATCACCTGCCTAAAAATTTTAACTTTCAAAAAGCCAAAAATAACATAACTTTCGTTATGCTTACCTGATTTGAATGAAAATTTTATCGTTTGACCCAGTTTTATATCTAATTTTGACTTAATGTGGTCACAGTCTATTTGCATATCTGGCTATTTTTGTTCTAGTAACTTTTTAAAAAGTAGATTTTCGTCATGTTTAACCGATTTCAATCAAAATTTTACTGTTTGATCAAGTTTTATTTCTAGTTTTTACATAAAGTTGCCGTAGGCTATTTGCATATCAGATTATAAGCATAATTTTTATTTTAGTAACTTTTTTGAAAAGTAGATAACTTGCGTAATGTTTAACCGATTTCAATCAAAATTTTACCGTTTGATCCAGTTTTATCTTTACATCTTTTTTTAGACTATGGAATTTTGCAACCTCTATTTTTAGACATTAGGCAACTTGGAAATCTAACATTTGTTCGGGAAAATCATTATTTTGGCGGGAAGATCATCATTTTATTTGGAAAATCAACATTTTTATATTTATTGGTGATGTTGAAAGAGCAGACCATTCAAACATGTGTGTTCCAATGGCAAGTCCATTCAAAGACGTGTTTGAATGAGCAGCTTATTCAAAGACGTGTTCAAATGAGCAGGCCATTCAAAGACCATTAGAACACATGTTTGAATGGTGTGCTCTTTAAACATCACTAATAAATAAATAAACAAACAAAGCAAATAAGCATAGCAAATACCTTTCGGGATAAATATTTTACGCTGCTTTGTAAAGAGTCATCCCCATCTATGACGTCATTTCCTCAAGCAGAACCGCTAGCTTTACACTACTTATTAGATTTCCAGCAAAAATGATGATTTTCCCGCTAAAATGTTGATTTTTCAAAAAAAAATGATTATTTTCCCGCCAAAATAATGATTTTCCCAGCAAAATGTGAAATTTCCAAGTTCTCCAATGTCTAAAAATTGGAGGTTGTAAAATTTCAAAAGCTAAAAATAGATAAAATATTCCAAGAAATAAAACTGGATGAAAGGGTAAAATTTTGATTGAAATCGGTTAAGCATTACGAAAGTTATCTACTTCTTAAAACAATTACTACAGTTACACAGTTGACAACTTTGTGTAAAAAGTAGAAAAAAAAACTGGATCAAACAGTATCATTTTAAGTGAAATCGATTAAACATCACGAAAGTTATTTACTTTTTTTAAAGCTACTAGAATAAAAATTCTGCTTATAGCCTGTGACAACTTTATCTAAAAAAACTAGACATTAAACTGTTTCAAAAGGTTTCAAACCAGTTAAACATAACGAAAGTTAGCTACTTTTTTACTTTTTACAAGTTAAAATTTTGAGATGTAAAAATTATGCTTACAGCCACATATGCTAATAGCCTATGCCCACTTTATCTCAAAACTAGATAAATTCATGACAAAATTAGAAATAAAACTGGATCAAACAGTAACATTTTAATTGAAATCGATTAAATATTACGAAAGTTATTTACTTTTCTTAAAAGTTACTAGAATAAAAATTCTGCTTATAGCCTGTGACAACTTTATCTAAAAACTAGACATTAAACTGTTTCAAAAGGTTTCAAACCAGTTAAACATAACGAAAGTTAGCTACTTTTTTACTTTTTACAAGTTAAAATTTTGAGATGTAAAAATTATACTTACAGCCACATATGCTAATAGCCTATGCCCACTTTATCTCAAAACTAGATAAATTCATGACAAAATTAGAAATAAAACTGGATCAAACAGTAACATTTTAATTGAAATCGATTAAATATTACGAAAGTTATTTACTTTTCTTAAAAGTTACTAGAATAAAAATTCTGCTTATAGCCTGTGACAACTTTATCTAAAAACTAGACATTAAACAGTATCAAAATGTAAAATTTCGATTCAAATCAGTTAAACATAACGAAAGTTAGCTATTTGTTTCTTACTTTTTACAAAAAAATGAGATGTAAAAATTATGCTTACAGCACATATGCTAATAGCCTATGATCACTATATGTCAAAACTAGGTATAACACTGGATCAAACGGTAAAATTCTAACTGAAATTGGTTAAACATGACGAAAGTTATCTACTTTCTTAAGTGTTACCGGAATAAAAATTATTCTTATAGCCAGATGTGCAAATAGCCTTTGACAAAAAACTTGACATGTAAAAACTAGACATTAAACTGCATCAAACGGTAAAATTTTGATTCAAATCAGTTAAACATAAAGGAAGTTATTCTAATTTTTAACATTTTAAACGTCAACATTTTGAGATGAAAACAATTATGCTTATAGCATATGCTTATAGCATATGCAAATAGGCTGAGACCACTTTATGTAAAAGTTAGGCATAAAACTGGATCAAACGGTTAAATTTTGATTCAAATCGGTTAAACATAGCGAAAGTTATCTACTTTTTTTTACTTTTTATAAGATAAAATTTTGTGATTAAAAAATTATGCAAACAGCATATGACCACTTTATGTGAAAACTAGATATAAAACTGGATCAAACGGAAAAATTTTCATTGAAATCGGTTAACATGACGAAAATTTTCTACTTTTTTCAAAGTTACTAAAAATAGATATTGGAAAATTTCCCCAGTCTGAAAATAGATATGAAGGTCGGGGTCTGACGTCACGATGATTGACTGTTGATAGACAGAAAGTTGGGGGCTCATTGCATTCATTGATTTCATTGGCTTTTTATTGGTCACGTCAGTCATGACGTCACGCTGATTGATAGGTTATAGATAGAAAGTGGACGGGGCTTCATTGCCGTCATTGATTTCATTTTCTTTTCATTGGTTACGTAACTGATGACGTCGCAAGGTGGCGTAGAACACCCATTTCTACACTACTAATGTAATGCTGTAGAGCATTTTATCCAACAGAAAAAGTCAAATTTTATGGCATTGTGAACGTTTGCACCAGTAATAGCTTACGCGTCATACTTATCCGATATAAGACCAGAAAAACCGCGGCAAAGGCTCAAATACCTTGACTGGATATTTTCGGTACAAAATTGAGAATTGGAACTATATTTCAATAAATTTAAGGAATCATGTTCAAATATATTCAGCCATACTCTGTATATTCTACAGTTTTTGATTGTTTATTGAGGGTTGCATTGGCTTTATCTGCATATTGCGCACATTTAGAGATTAGTGCGATAAATTATAAAGGAGGAAGTTGTTTGGCTTTGCGTCTTTTTGATGGTGGGATCTCTATGTATGGAATATTAGGATGTAGGATTTCTAGGATTAACCGTGTTTACGTATCTCAAACATAAGTCGTTAGCACAAAATTGAATAAATTCAGTTTTTTTTGTTCAGATTAATTCCAATATATTTATTTATTTCAGTATATCTTCCATGAATATTTTAAAGACATTTGTGCATTATGACGGAACACTAGCGTGGTAAAATGTAAGAGCTTTGAAAGGTAAAATTTCTGAATCATATATTAAAGTAGCAAAAACAGAAACGACCTGACCAAATTACTAAATGTATTATGACTTGAAAGGAAACTGTAAAGAATGTTTCTTCGAGATAAAGTATATGTTTCTTAATGGATTTCAAATTGCTTTTTATCAGCGGATCCGCTGGCTGATACAGATATCGTAAACAGCTTTTGCACGTTGTGTGCAATCTAAGGCGAGAAATAGTATTACTCGATGTTTGTCAACAGATTAAATGAGTAAGCAATATATAACGAGTCCATGTTGTAAACAAAGTAGTTGCGTTTCGAAGTGTTATATGTATATTAAATTTGGTGAAGATAATAGCCACACTTTTCTCAATTTTTTATTCATAGATATGATAATTGACATCTTTGGTTATTAAATTGATATTTAGCGATGCTTTGTTAGAAAAACCTTTTAAAGAGTTTTTAAAATATGAATGTTTGGATATTAGAAACAGTTTAGTATTTACTTTTTCTAATCATGGTTTATTCAGTAAATAAAGATATTGATATATTTATTTAATGTACCCTCTGGTGTTGTGGAAGAAACTAGTTTCAGTAAACAAAATTAATATGATAATACTTCAAACATTGATGTAATATTTCAGGCTATAATCAAAAGAAAACAAGCACTAGAGATGAGATATATCATTAAACACATCTACAGGTGAAACACAAGAGTAATTTGGGTGGATTTATCTTGGAAATCCTACTGCAAGTATGTAAATTAATGGATTTTCGAATACGTTTTCTTCAGATTCCAATGGGGGACTGAGCATCACAGAAGATTGATCATGTAGTCAGAACATGTTGCTATGCTGTTTTATTTTCCTTTGAATATTTCTTGTAGGATAGTTAGTAGGTTTTTCTCATTACATTATAATGTAGAGTAAAGTACAGTTAAGTAGGAAGACTTCAGGTGCTCTAGTCGATGCAAGCATATTCAGAAACACCATTGCAAACATAATCGCGGAAAACACATAAGCAATGTATAAGTTCATTAATATTCATTATAATTACGTGATATTATGAGGATAATATTAAATATTCTAGTAAATTTGTCAATCAATAATCAATAACATCAATAAACATATATTCCAATAAACAAATTATCTTTGTGTGATTATCAAACATTTAGAACAAGAAACAAAAGCTGGTATGCATAGATGGCATATTGGTGCTACTTTGTTTAAGACAATGGCATGTTCAATTCCAGTTGGTTGACTTTCTACTAAAAGCGACAAGATAATACAATGTGCAAAGAAGATGTCATTGTAATATGCTGGATTGATTTCTCATTCTAAACATGTTTAGTTTAAAGAGTGTATCTTGCTACTGTTTATCTTAACCGTCACTCGTCATGCACCCAATACAGCCAAGCTGACTGGATATTATTTGACTATGCCTATCCAAATAATAACAGGTCGCAAATCCAGCCCACTGCCTTTAAGCTAAACTGGGATGGATATTGCAACATGAAGCGGAGAAAATCGAGGGCTAATATTCTGAAACAAGAACAAACGAAACTTGATGTTTAAATTAGTTGCCTTGGACTAAAACTATATTTAAGTTGCTCTCTTTTGAAGGTCCCGTACGTGTGCTCAACCAAACAATGGCAAATCAAGCCAACTACTTTTCGTAGCAAGTCGTAAATCGCGATGTCACCGGCAGAATGTTTCAGAGCTTTGCTGCCGGAAGAAAAAAAAAAGCACTACTGCCTAAACATTTTCTTTATAGCAACATGCTCTGACTACATGATCAATCTTCTGTGATGCTCAGTCCCCCATTGGAATCTGAAGAAAACGTATTCGAAAATCCATTAATTTACATACTTGCAGTAGGATTTCCAAGATAAATCCACCCAAATTACTCTTGTGTTTCACCTGTAGATGTGTTTAATGATACATCTCATCTCTAGTGCTTGTTTTCTTTTGATTATAGCCTGAAATATAACATCAATGTTTGAAGTATTATCATATTAAATTTGTTTACTGAAACTAGTTTCTTCCATAACACCAGAGGGTGCATTAAATAAATATATCAATATCTTTATTTACTGAATAAACCATGATTAGAAAAAGTAAATACTAAACTGTTTCTAATATCCAAACATTCATATTTTAAAAACTCTTTAAAAGGTTTTTCTAACAAAGCATCGCTAAATATCAATTTAATAACCAAAGATGTCAATTATCATATCTATGAATAAAAAATTGAGAAAAGTGTGGCTATTATCTTCACCAAATTTAATATACATATAACACTTCGAAACGCAACTACTTTGCTTACAACATGGACTCGTTATATATTGCTTACTCATTTAATCTGTTGACAAACATCGAGTAATACTATTTCTCGCCTTAGATTGCACATAACGTGCAAAAGCTGTTTACGATATCTGTATCAGCCAGCGGATCCGCTGATAAAAAGCAATTTGAAATCCATTAAGAAACATATACTTTATCTCGAAGAAACATTCTTTACAGTTTCCTTTCAAGTCATAATACATTTAGTAATTTGGTCAGGTCGTTTCTGTTTTTGCTACTTTAATATATGATTCAGAAATTTTACCTTTCAAAGCTCTTACATTTTACCACGCTAGTGTTCCGTCATAATGCACAAATGTCTTTAAAATATTCATGGAAGATATACTGAAATAAATAAATATATTGGAATTCATCTGAACAAAAAAAACTGAATTTATTCAATTTTGTGCTAACGACTTATGTTTGAGATACGTAAACACGGTTAATCCTAGAAATCCTACATCCTAATATTCCATACATAGAGATCCAACCATCAAAAAGACGCAAAGCCAAACAACTTCCTCCTTTATAATTTATCGCACTAATCTCTAAATGTGCGCAATATGCAGATAAAGCCAATGCAACCCTCAATAAACAATCAAAAACTGTAGAATATACAGAGTATGGCTGAATATATTTGAACATGATTCCTTAAATTTATTGACATATAGTTCCAATTCTCAATTTTGTACCGAAAATATCCAGTCAAGGTTTTTGAGCCTTTGCCGCGGTTTTTCCGGTCTTATATCGGATAAGTATGACGCGTAAGCTATTACTGGTGCAAACGTTCACAATGCCATAAAATTTGACTTTTTCTGTTGGATAAAATGCTCTACAGCATTACATTAGTAGTGTAGAAATGGGTGTTCTACGCCACCTTGCGACGTCATCAGTTACGTAACCAATGAAAAGAAAATGAAATCAATGACGGGAATGAAGCCCCGTCCACTTTCTATCTATAACCTATCAATCGGCGTGACGTCCTGACTGACGTGACCAATAAAAAGCCAATGAAATCAATGAATGCAATGAGCCCCAAACTTTCTGTCTATCAACAGTCAATCATCGTGACGTCAGACCCCGACCTTCATATCTATTTTCAGACTGGGGAAATTTTCCAATATCTATTTTAGTAACTTTGAAAAAAGTAGAAAATTTTCGTCATGTTAACCGATTTCAATGAAAATTTTTCCGTTTGATCCAGTTTTATATCTAGTTTTCACATAAAGTGGTCATAGGCTATTTGCATAATTTTTTAATCACAAAATTTTATCTTATAAAAAGTAAAAAAAAGTAGATAACTTTCGCTATGTTTAACCGATTTGAATCAAAATTTAACCGTTTGATCCAGTTTTATGCCTAGCTTTTACATAAAGTGGTCTCAGCCTATTTGCATGTGTGGCTATAAGCATAATTGTTTTCATCTCAAAATGTTGACGTTTAAAATGTTAAAAATTAGAATAACTTCCTTTATGTTTAACTGATTTGAATCAAAATTTTACCGTTTGATGCAGTTTAATGTCTAGTTTTTACATGTCAAGTTTTTTGTCAAAGGCTATTTGCACATCTGGCTATAAGCATAATTTTTATTCCGGTAACTCTTAAGAAAGTAGATAACTTTCGTCATGTTTAACCGATTTCAGTTAGAATTTTACCGTTTGATCCAGTGTTATACCTAGTTTTGACATATAGTGTGCTGTTAGCATAATTTTTACATCTCATTTTTTTGTAAAAAGTAAAAAACAAATAGCTAACTTTCGTTATGTTTAACTGATTTGAATCGAAATTTTACATTTTGATACTGTTTAATGTCTAGTTTTTAGATAAAGTTGTCACAGGCTATAAGCAGAATTTTTATTCTAGTAACTTTTAAGAAAAGTAAATAACTTTCGTAATATTTAATCGATTTCAATTAAAATGTTACTGTTTGATCCAGTTTTATTTCTAATTTTGACATGAATTTATCTAGTTTTGAGATAAAGTGGGCATAGGCTATCAGCAAATGTGGCTGTAAGCATAATTTTTACATCTCAAAAGTTTAACTTGTAAAAAGTAAAAAAGTAGCTAACTTTCGTTATGTTTAACTGGTTTGAAACCTTTTGAAACAGTTTAATGTCTAGTTTTTAGATAAAGTTGTCACAGGCTATAAGCAGAATTTCTATTCTAGTAGCTTTAAAAAAAGTAAATAACTTTCGTGATGTTTAATCGATTTCACTTAAAATGATACTGTTTGATCCATTTTTTTCTACTTTTTACACAAAGTTGTCAACTGTGTAACTGTAGTAATTGTTTTAAGAAGTAGATAACTTTCGTAATGCTTAACCGATTTCAATCAAAATTTTACCCTTTCATCCAGTTTTATTTCTTGGAATATTTTTTCTATTTTTAGCTTTTGAAATTTTACAACCTCCAATTTTTAGACATTGGAGAACTTGGAAATTTCACATTTTGCTGGGAAAATCATTATTTTGGCGGGAAAATAATCATGTTTTTTTGGAAAATCAACATTTTAGCGGGAAAATCATCATTTTTGCTGGAAATCTAATAAGTATAGCTAGCGGTTCTGCTTGAGGAAATGACGTCATAGATGGGGATGACTCTTTACCAAGCAGCGTAAAATATTTATCCCGAAAGGTATTTGCTATGCTTATTTGCTTTGTTTGTTTATTTATTTATTAGTGATGTTTAAAGAGCACACCATTCAAACATGTGTTCTAATGGTCTTTGAATGGCCTGCTCATTTGAACACGTCTTTGAATGGGCTGCTCATTGAAACACGTCTTTGAATGGACTTGCCATTGGAACACACATGTTTGAATGGTCTGCTCTTCCAACATCACCAATAAATATAAAAATGTTGATTTTCCAAATAAAATGATGATCTTCCCGCCAAAATAATGATTTTCCCGAATAAATGTTAGATTTCCAAGTTGCCTAATGTCTAAAAATAGAGGTTGCAAAATTCCATAGTCTAAAAAAAGATGTAAAGATAAAACTGGATCAAACGGTAAAATTTTGATTGAAATCGGTTAAACATTACGCAAGTTATCTACTTTTCAAAAAAGTTACTAAAATAAAAATTATGCTTATAATCTGATATGCAAATAGCCTACGGCAACTTTATGTAAAAACTAGAAATAAAACTTGATCAAACAGTAAAATTTTGATTGAAATCGGTTAAACATGACGAAAATCTACTTTTTAAAAAGTTACTAGAGCAAAAATAGCCAGATATGCAAATAGACTGTGACCACATTAAGTCAAAATTAGATATAAAACTGGGTCAAACGATAAAATTTTCATTCAAATCAGGTAAGCATAACGAAAGTTATGTTATTTTTGGCTTTTTGAAAGTTAAAATTTTTAGGCAGGTGATAGACAGAAAGTGGCGGGGCTTTATTGCCTTCATTGATTACATTGGCTTATCATTGGTCACGTAACTGATAACGTCATAAGGTGGTTTAGAACACCCTTGACAGTTCTACGCAACCTATGACGTCAGTATGACGTCACAGGGTGGCGAAGAACACCCATTTCCACACTACTTACATTCTTGATATTCGATAAATACTAAAGGGATAATACTAAAGTTGGGTTATGCAAAGATATCAACTGCAAAAACCTAGCAGAAAATCGTTTAACGTTGCACACATTTGTCTCTTTTTAGTCGGGGGATTAGAAAACGAATGCGAATATGCAAATACTAACAAAGAAAGAACTGCAAAAAACTACTGAAAATGGGATAACTTCTTCTGCAGAAAGTGACAACTCTTTCGAGAACAAAAGAAAGTCTTAATAAATTGTAGACGTAGACGATCATTATCAATAGAACATTTCTTACAAGGTGATAGTGAACACTTTGCATATAATATTATTGATCTGTCTGGCTTTTTCGATCATAATTGTTTGCAAATACAAGGTTTCTTTAAAGTAACAAAGCGGTCTATATTTTCTCCTGCAATTCTTATAGGGTAAAAAATACAGTATGTTTGAGAACTGTGTGTACTGAATGTAGTACCATATGGGGCTTTAATATGGCGTTCTTTTTAGACTTGCAATGAGTTGAGATGTGTAATATATCTACCGTGCATCGCAGTCTATATATATCATGTAGGTTTTTCATATGAATTTATTCACAAGATCAAATTTAAGGTATATTTCTTCCAATTATTGTTGGTTAAAGACTTTTTCTTGAAACATCAGTTAATTGACGAATGCTTTATCCCGATTACATGCTTGGGGTACTCAATGTTTTAACGCTGTTTTTGCGATACATTTTCATCCAGTTTACAAAAGACTACAATAATTGCCTACGAATGATAAACCTAGATTCATCTGCTTGCCACCGAATCACTGGCAATCATGACAAAAATAACACAGGAATCTGATGAAATAGCACACATTTTCTTCTTAAAAACTGTGGCATAAAATTTATACTCCGATTCGTGATGCTTGAAATTTGTCAAAATTCCTAGGGAAAGCACTAAACTATCTTTCTTCTGGGTTTCGACAAATTTCAATCGTCACTCATAAGATATTCCTTTTTATGTAATGCCCATTTTACTGTTCTGCAAAAATTCACCCTGGTATTCATCTCTGTTTAGATCTTTCATGTTTTATCACGTAATGGAATATTTTAGCATCCGCAAATTTAGTATCTGTCTGAACGATATGTTAATAGTCTAAAGCTTTTTATCGTAGAGGACAATTAGGCCACAGAAATTTCCTTGAACAGAATTGATACACGTGTCCCTTATCTTCAAGTAGTGTAGAAATGAGTCTACTACGCCACCTATGACGTCATAATAACGTCACAAGGGTGGCTTAGAACCCTTATTGGGATTCTACGCCAGATGGTGATGCATAAAGCGCGACCAATGACGTCATAATTACGTCATAATGACGTGATAAGTCACGTGATCAGTCACGCACACACACACCAAGACAGGTGTTTAGCTCATTTCGCAATATGTGCCGGCCACTCTGAAAAGAGCGGCCAGGAGCCGAAGCTCCTCACTGGTGGTTGCTGAAGTCCGTTCAGAAAAAGCTGAGCACGTCTTGGACTGGCCGAAGTGGTTGGCTCATTTGCTGTCCTTTGAAGACAAAGTGGGTGGTCTAGGTACCGCAAGTCATAGTTATGGCACAGGGCTGCGTGATAGGAATGTATGCATTAGCAGTGTACACAGGCTTGATGGCCGCGGACAGAAGCGATCACATCTTCCTCCAGCATGGCCATACGCAGATATGCTTCCCTGAATTGTCCTCGCTCCACGTTCGGAATCCTGTTGGCTGCAGTGACGAGACGATTTATGAAGACTGATATGCAGAGTACAGCTGCATAAGCAGGATCCGGAAGCATCTCGAAGAAGTACTTCCTGTATGCAGAGCCGGTTTGAACATGGACAGCTATGTCCATTTCCTTAACTTCACGTACTCTCAGCGGGTTAGTAAGATCGAAGGTGAGCTCCATTTTATCACGTGTTGAGAGAATATCGGAAGAGAACACTTATATAGCTTGGGAAATGAGGTCACGAGGAGAGACAGCTTCTCCGACCGACCCCCCAGGGCATACGGTGGTCATGTTCGCATTTCTCACGTAAAATAAAAAAACGGACAGACGATGGCAGACGCTGAAAAACCGGTAGACGGGCAATTGAGCAGTCGTTTTCTCTCTCCACACGCATATACCAACACCCATGGCAGAGTTAGCGTTCATTTCACAAGCCAAGGTATTTTAACCCAGACAGCAACTTTTTTCTCAGGACAGGCAAACAGGCAGACGGACACCTCCCCGAAACGTACAAGTTCTCAATTTCTTAAGCAGAGAACTCATAGCCACCTGGTTCAAGCTCACCTATGGGCCCCCTTAGAATTAAAGGGGTAAAGATCAATGATTTATAGATCCCTTTTTATTTTTTTTTTTATTTTTTGGCATTTCCCACACTCTCATACATACACACACGTACCAACACCATGACAGACGTTTAGCGTTTCATTTCGTTTTGGTCTTGGTTTGTTCCTGCTGCTGCCGATCCCAGGATTAAAAAACTCCACGATATCTTGAATTGGTCTGGCGCAGTGACTCATCTGCTGGCTGTTGAATAGAAAATTATCAGTTCTTATACTGCATGTGAAGCATCTTGTGGTGTATTGGTCATTCAACGCTGTTAGATAGGCCAACAGTGAAGCGCAATAAATGCATGACTGGTGTCCACAGTCGGCTGCGATGATTCTATCCGGACTTAACATGCAGCCGCAACCGATGCAGATATCCAAGTCCTGTTGCAAGAAGAATCTCCCCCAAGCCGGATATTCCTCCTCTTCCAGTCGTGAGGGGATTGACTCTCCCAACATGGTGGAGCGGAAATAAGCTTGAACGTAGTGCCCCGCTTCTATATCCCGTAAGCGCTTCCCGATCGTAACCACCCTGTTAAAAAAACGGGAAGCAGAGGACTGAGGAGCTAGCCGGGTCCGGCAGCAGCTGGTGGAGTCACTGGTACATTCACTTCCCGTACATTTCTCAGCGTTAGCGCGTCGTTCAAAGCGAAGAAACACTCCATGCTGTTGAAAGTTCAAAGTGGTTGTGAACCTGAACTGAAATGGCTAGCAGTTATATACCAACCCCCTCCCCCGGTCACCATTGAGGACCTCCCCCCGGGGTCACCATGACCTGGCCAGGACATATCCCATATGAGGACCTCCTCTGCGCCGGTCACCATTGAGGACCTGCCTCCCCCCCCCGGGGGGCCTGCATGCGGCACACACTATGAGGATGGTCGCTTAAAAGTAGTGTATAAATGGCGGTTCAACGCCACATTTCCCAAAACAACCGACAAGATGTCTGCAACTCGTACACACACAGTGATGAGGGACGGCAGGGCAGTGACGCTAACTGAATGCTCCAAGTGTTGGGTGTAGCTGGAATATGCAGGGCAGCCTCACAACTGCCCAGTACACCACAATGCACTACTTCGATACTGCTGTAAGACCTGTGATGGTCTCCTATGGTATAACCTCACAGCGACACTGCCTGGACCAGAACCATGTACAGACTGCTGGTCGCACTGAGAAGAATTAAGTATTATAATTTTCACCCCTTCAAGTGTGCAAGAAGACCGTTCACCATACAACAATTCTACAGATACCAATGCGATTGTTGGAACCCAACATGTTGGTGAGGAGCGAACTTACTAAAATCTTTCGATCTTTCGGCCCTCCTCTCTTATGAAATGAACGCAAATTCAGTCTGTGGGTGTATATAAAAGGGGATGTCTGAGACCACATTTCAGCATTTCAGTTTCAGCAGTGGACGTAACAACAACAACACTGGCATCTCATTCAGACACATCAGTCTTCTGCCATGAGCACATACATGTAAACCAGCTAAGATAAAACATGGAGAGCATCGGAAAGGAGTAAAGAGACGAACGATGGAACAAGATGACATTTGGCCATACGGTTCAGTCCTCTGTATGAAATGCAATGTACAATTTCCATCTATGGATACCTTCGAGGCACATAAATGTAGTAAAGCTGAGATGAAAACTATTGTGAAACATGCTCGTGAAGATCATGGGAAAGGAGTAAAGATGGAACAAGACGACATTTGGCCATACGGTCCAGTCCTCGTTTGAAGCACATGCATGCATACCAGCTGAGATGGAAAATGTGCCCCATGAAGAACATGTTTCAAAGAAACAAAAGACAGGACAAGTAGGGAGTGGTAGAAGGGTTAGTCTTGGTGAAAACGTGCAGGAAAAAAGGTTTAAGTCTGAGGATGGATCGAATTTAATGCTTGAAATGCGACAGCAAGAGAACTGTTTTAAGACACATTTGTTGGAGATCTGAAACCATGGAATGAAATGGTATATTGAAGTGCATGCACGCTTCAAGAAACTGACAGCGAATGCAGAAGGTGTTATGACAGAACAAGTAGATAATGCATTTATCAGCAGTTCAACATATACAGCATACACTCCAGCAGACATTGAACAGGACTTGCCAGAAGCCTATAAAGAATTATTTACTAAGTTTGACGAGCATGAGCAACAAGGCTCTGGCTGGGTATTGGATAACATACTGTACATTGAAGTACATACAGCTACGTCAGCACCACCGGAAGCGAGTAGTTTTATTCCACTGCCAAAGAAAGTGAAGAAAACAAAGGGTGTGGTAAATATTAAAAAAAGATGGTCAGTATTGGCTTACCTTCACCCTTCAACAAGCAACCCAAATCGCGTGAAACTATACAAACCACTTGAGAAGGAATTAAAGATAGAGGGTAATACATTTCCAACACCAATTACTGACATTCCAAAGTTGAAAGTTGAAAAGGAGAACGATGTAGCCATCAACGTGCTTGGATATGAACAAGATGTAGTTGTTCCGATACAACTTAGTTGAAACGTCAGTGCGAGATAAATCATCTTACTTCTGATTAGCAATGACAAGACGAGGCATTACTGCCTCATCAGGAATTTTAGCAGACTTATGTCTTATCAATTAAAGCATAAGGGTACATTTTATTGTTTCAACTGTCTTCACGGGTTTATACGACAAGATCTTTTAGATAAACATCGTGAAGTGTGTGACAAGCATGGAGCACAACGTTTATCATTTCCAAAGGAACCCTTTATCAAGTTCAAGAATGTAGCCAAACAGCAGCGAGCATAAACCTTTGGCGCAGATCGTGTGAGAGATCATGACCACATCAATGGTAAATATCGTGGAGTAGCGCATAGTGAATGCAACTTAAAATTTCTACTAAGAAAAGATCAGCAGGGGGAAAAGATTCTTTTATCATTCCTGTGTTTTTCCATAATTTGCGAGGCTATGACAGTCATCTGATCATGGATGAAATTGGAAAATTCAAAGATGAAATGATTACAGTCATTCCCAACACCATTGAGAAATATATTGCATTCATCATGAGCAATCTAAAATTTACATACAGCTTTCAGTTCATGAGTACCTCTCTACAGAAGTTGGTATCCAACCTTGCAGCAGAAGGGAAAGATAACTTCCACAACATGACCTCTCACATTCACGATAGTGATCAACAAGATTTGTTGCTGAGAAAGGGAGTGTAACCCTACGATTAAGTTTGCTGAAACGCAGCTACCATCAAAGGACAAGTTTTATAGTCAGATTAGCGAAGAGGACATAAGCGATGAGGATTATGCTCATGCACAGAAGGTGTGGGATACGTTCAACTGTATCACATTCGCTGAATACCACGACCTGTACCTGAAATAAGATGTGTTATTACTAGCTGACGTGTTTGAAAATTTTCGCCAAGTGTGTCTCAACATGTATGAATTGGATCCTGCTCCCTACTATACAGCACTAGGCCTGTCGTGGGATGCTATGTTAAAAGCGAGAAAGGTGAAGTTGGAATTGATCAATGACATTGACATGTACCAAATGGTTGAGCAAGGCATACGTGGAGGAATATCTGTGATCACACACAAGTATGCGAAAGCAAATAACCCCTACGTAGCAGATTACAATTCTGAGATACCAAACACTACCTGATGTACCTCGACGCAAACAATTTGTATGGCTGGGCAATGTCACAAAGCATGCCACAAAGAGGACTTATGTGGGTAAGCGAGCCAGAATCCATTGACTTCATGGATGTAGCTGAAGATGACGACATTGGATTCATTTTGGAAGTGGATTTAGAATACCCAATTTCAATTCATGATCGTCATAATCACTACGCAGTGGCTCAAGAGCGGAAATGTGCCAAAGCTGCAGAATTGTCTGAGTACAGCCTGAAGCTGCGGAAACATTTGAACATGAAAGACAAACCCAGTGAAAAGCTCATTCCTAACTTGTGTAACAAGAAGAAATATGTACTTCATTACAGGTATTTTCAACAGTACGTCTCACTAGGGTTGAAAGTCACCAAAGTACATCGCGCCATCATGTTTGAACAGAGTAAATGGTTGGCAAAATACATTATCTTGAACACGGAAAAGAGAAAATTGGCTAAGAACCCGCATGAGAAAGACTTCTTAAAACTGATGAACTACTCTGTTTTGGCAAAACCATGGAAAATGTGAGAAAGCGAATCAATGTTGAACTTGTTCACAAGGATAAACGTTCCAAGAAACTCATAGCCAAACCATAGCCAAACCTTCAAGTTGGCTTCACCATTCTCGACCTCAGCAAAAAGCTTATGTTCAACTTTCATTACAACTACATCATGGTCAAGTATCCTAATGTCAAGTTATTGTTCAGCGACACCGACAGTCTATGTTACGACATAGAAACGGAAGATATCTACAAGGATATGCAGCAAGATGCCAACGTGTTCAACACAAGTGACTATCCGTCACATCACTTTCTACATTCCAAAGTGAACAAAAAAAGTGCTTGGGAAAATGAAGGATAAGACGGCGGGCATCTCCATTGAAGAGTTTGTTGGACTCAGCCCGAAAATGTACAGCTTATTGTGCCTTGGGAAAAAAAACAATACAGCTAAAGGCATCACTCGAGCTGGCCAAAGACGCATTAAACATGTGCAGTATAGAGACAGTTTGCTCAACAAAACTGAAACGATGGCTACAGGACACATTATTCGAAGTCATAGATACCAGCTTTTCTCGGAGAAGATGAGGAAAGTAGCCCTCTTCCCATATGACGACAAGTGAAATGTGTTGAATGATGGCTATTCCACTTTGGCGCATGAACATTATAAGGCTGTGTTATAAAAGGGAGAGGTCCTCCAATGTAAGAGTTAATAGAGGTGTGAACATTGAAGCGTTAACATGGAACTTGGAAGTCGTAAGAGATCTACAACTGATATTGATACTCTTGCTGATACAGTTAAAGACTTAAAAGTTAAAACCCCTACCACTAACATCAAGAAATTGAAATTGGAGACGGCACCAGCACCACCACACTCGTGTTATGGAATGCTTTCTCTAGGAAATGGAAAGCATATCAAGATTATGAAACAAAGCAATGAAGGAGTGGTAAGCATTCGCAAGTACCTCAGAGATGAGGGGTCTGAAAGAAACCGTCCTATTTTGCTGACAATACCTGAATGGAAAATGTTGAAGAAGCAAGTGAAAGAGGGTGGATAAAAGGCTTCGAAGACAAGAAGACGACTCATAACAAGGTATTTTCATCATGAATGCACTCGTGTTTAACGGTGGTGCTTACCTTACTGTAAATGATTTGAATGAAGTGAAAATAAGTTCTCGGATAAGTTCTGCTTATCGGTTTAAACCTGAAGTGTGGAAAGGCTTTAAAAACATACCGCTTAAAACTGGGTTTGAACGTAGACTTAAAAATAAAGTTGAAGTGTTAGTGGTTGGACATGATTCTGACAAACGTGTTAGATTCTGGATAAATCTTTTACAGGATTATCCAGAGGATTATGATGCAGTTGTGCCAGATACTCCATATTTAGATTTTATTGACGTTGATATGAAAAATTGGCGCGCAGTCTTGCGATTCCTAGAAGCTATACAACATCCACTCTTCACCATCTTGCGAGCTTAAAAACGTCTTTGCAGACAAGGAGACAGATCATAGCTGATCTGACTGTTGAACGAGATGGAAGACTTTTTATCGGAATATGAACCCATTACAAATGGATTCTCATATCTGAGAAACTTATGTGATGACATTGTGCTAAGACATTTTGGAAAGTATATCATTCTATCACCTCGCGAACAATCCATGTTGAAAGACCATCTAGAGAAGTTGAGGATACCTGGCTTTCGCCTGAAACTCTAAGAGGATTTAGAAGTGCGTGCGACTGAGAACTGTCTAGACGTGTCTGCACGATATCGCCAATATGACGAGCTTAAAGAACTCTACGACTACATCACCCTCAACACAGTGGAATGGTACGCTCTGTTGCAAGCATTGGATTGAAAATGACGCTTGAATTCAAAGAGGAAGGAGTGCAACTCATGCGGGGTACCAAGTCCATTGAGCTGACACATCCCATGCGCGTTATGGTAATTGACATGGACATGAATGATCATAAATATGAACTGAAACTGTCCGAACATGAAGATGTTAAAATTATAAAGTTTGCCAATGGACATTGTTATGCTAATTTTCATAGCAATTACAAACGTGGTAGTAATGTATGTGATACATATTTCAATTTAGATTGGTATGAATGGTATTTGTTTATCGATGTATTGAAGGTATTTGTAAAATAAAAGTTAAATGTAAAAAAATTGTTGAAATGTAAATAATGTATAACACAATAAAAAGAATGTTGTATAAAGCTGTCTTGTTTATTTACAATATTCATAATAAAATTGACAATTATCAACAACTTAACTAATACAACTTAGCTAATACAACATCAATAAAATAATGGTTTATAATGTCTATATACAAAATCCTTTACAACAAAATCACCGTCACTTCTTCTTAATACATCAATGATGTCAAAAGGACTATGTCCTCGAGCTCTTTGAACTATTTAATACACACAATAAAATCCACATGTAGATGACATCGGTGTTTGTAATGGACTGAAATATAAATGAAATTAATCTTTAAAAACTTATCAAACGACTGTCTATAGGTAAAAGTCCATAAGAGTCAAAATATTCTGCATAGTCTTTGTCATAATATACTGCCACCCAATGCTCTCCTGGCTCATCATGATCATCTGTGTCGATGACATAGACACCGCGTTGTAAAGACGGTAACTGTGCTATGCAAAGCACGCCTTGAAACACGTCTTTTGTCGTTGCATCATGGGATAGTATCGCTTCTATCTGCTTCGTGTTCATGACTGGTAGTCGAAATGAATGCTACGATTTGCGCTTATTTCAACAATGTTATCAAATTCAGCATACACTATAACATTGACCGTATTTTGCAAGACACCAGCAAAATTCATTTGATCATCACCATTATAATCAGGTGTTAAGTCAAAAGAAAATAAATCATAACCTCTAGGCCAATCTTCCAGTTTTATGATGGAACTGTTCTCACCATTCAAACTATCAAAAGATTTGTAAAGAGTTTCAAAAGCTTTCAGATATTTGTCTCGATTGATGTCAAGCTTGAGAAGCTTGGATAGGACTGGTTCACCTTCCGTCTAAAGTTGCATAAAGTTGAGATTAAAATGTTCAAAATTGTATTGATTTCTCAATATGGTCCAGCAAAGGATTCATTATGAACCAGTCCAATGACAATACGTTTTGGTAATTGGCCTAGAAAGATGTTATCTTTCACAAAAGATTGAACTCCAGCTGGAATAGCCAAAATTTACATTCTTTTCTAGTAACAAGAAACTTAGCAGGACTTTTCATCAATGCATCTGTATGTCCTAACTGAATACCTGGACTAACCCTCACTTTGCGAATGGTTAAAAACGCTTCTCTCACTTCTACTTTAAAACCATTATTTGCTGCTATTAATACATATTCATCTTTTTGTCTATGTAAACGCAATTTCATACTGATACCATTGGAAAGATAGCGATCTTGCTCAAACAAATCTACCCTTAAACCACCTGTAAGCATTAACTCAGGGCTTAGACGCGCATGCAGATAGCGCAGATAGCAGATAGCATTATTTCCTGCGTCACCTATATTGCCACCCTCCAGATTTACATGAAACCCTGATACTTATCTTTCATGATTATTTCTTTTCGCCTCACGAGCATTTATCGACCTGGCAGTCTCTTTACAGATGAGACGCATAGAGCACTCAGAATGGAGACTTTCTTCCGAGTCATGAATGAGATGAGATATGATGCTGGTATAACCATGGGTATTGTTACTATGTGAAAGCAAACGATCAATTAGAAAATAATTCAGTATTGGACCATAACCCATTAAACAGATCATTAATGCATGATACGTTATCATCTACACCACACGGTGTTCCATCAGCCTTTACAATACAGCATACAATATGAAGTTTACTGTTCTTTAAATCTAGATATTCGTCTGTACTCGCAGGAATGTAGAATTCTATTGGAGCACCCTCTCTAATGGTAGTCAGTGGTTGATAGTCTACATTATAACTTTTTCCTACAGCAGTTTGCGTTGGTGGTATGCGAAACCATTCTAATTGAGAAATACTACATTCACAAGTATGATTATATATTAAAGACATGATTAAAAAATATCTTTCTTATATTTTGTTGATTTTATCGATTTAGCTCCTTTCGCCTTCTGACAGGTTTTGCAGGTTTTTGCTCTCTTTTGTCCTCCTAACACATCATCAATCACACGCTGTGCTACTCGGCCTGTAACATCTTTCGCGACATCTTTTGCAGCCTTTTTAAGATCTGATGCAACGATTTTAGCCCCTGCCTTAAGCAGTGGAAAAGCTTTGCGAGCCAATGATCCAAATATTGAACCAATACCATCTCCATATTGTATTCGTGCTCCTTTCAATTCTGGTAATTCCCCACCCACTTGACGAAGAAAATGGATGCGATATGTAGACGGATTGTGTGTATATGCTTTCATAATGCTTTGGTCGAAAATGAAGATTACAGATCACTTTCCCAGTCTTAAATAAGATGTTTTCACCTGTGTCATCCTTAATATTCATTTCTATCATGTCAAATTTGGATGTGTTTACAGGAACATAATGAGGTTCTCTATAAGTGATCATAATAATATCTCCATCATGTCCTTGTATTCCAACAGATCGTAGAAAAGGCACATAACGATCTCCTACAACCTGTGATTCACAAATACTACAATATAGATAGAGTGTATAAAATCCATATTTAATATCAAGCATATGCGGTGCCTCACTTTCATTAATATAAACCATACGTGGTGTAAATCCTAACAATTCTCCTAATCCCGTGGAAAATGATAAGGCAAAATGATCTTTTAACATCAGAGAGACTTTCCTTGCAATTTTCTCATAGTTTAATCTCACTGGATATATATCGGTTTCATCAGTGATAAAGGCATGTTTAAAGACTTGATTTATCGCGTGAAAGACTTCATTAGGTTTTTATAATAGCCATGAGCAATATGCACTGTTTTAAAGACACCATCAGCTGTGTAATCCGTTATGTATTTCACATAAAAGTTAGGCCTCATCGTAGACCATGTATGTGGATATTGAATGTTAGCTAAGCCCATATCATATTTTCCTTTCAAATAGATGGTTCGAGGCACACGAATTTGATAATTTGAAGCCTTGTTGTTGGGATAATAGTTCATACTAGCATTACTGGGTAAAGTAATATAAAAACTTGTTGACTCCATGGCGACTAAATCGTTTATGTGATGTAGATAGACTGGATGTGTATATACATTACTTCATGTTTGACACTCGTCATCCGCACTGTCTACATTGTTGTCTACATTGTTGTCTAAATTGCTATCTACATGATCTACATTGGTATCTACTACTTCTCCTTGACAACAAGCACTGACACACCTAATTTTTAAAGGAATAGTATTTTTATTTCCATTTTCTTTACAGCAACAACACTATCCATGTTAAAAAGTTTCCCATCCTTCTGGAAACAACCTTTGTTGACGTTGTTGTATGTCTGTTGTAATATCTTCACTGGTTGTCTTTTTGCCAAAAACAGTTTTTGGAATCTTAGCGTCTACAATTTCCTCAATAAACTGCTTCCAACCATGTGGTGGTTCTCGTCGTTCTTTTCTTCTTTTAGAAACCAATGCTTCTTTCAACAAATCAATAATGTTGGAATTTGTAATGACAGTAAACGTTTTTAAAACAAGTTCATTTTTATCTGTCCATCTCGTACCATATTTCTTAAGTTCTGCAAGAAGTTGTGTTAGTTTTAGATGATAAATAGGTTGATAATGGTTTAGAAACTGTCGGAACTTTTCTGATTTTTTCCGCATTGGATGCTGTAACAGACTTTTGTCGTTGTTGTTGTGACTGGATTGTTCGAAATTGACGTCCAAGCACTTGAGTTGTGTTAGTTTTAGATGATAAATAGGTTGATAATGGTTTAGAAACTGTCGGGACTTTTCTGATTTTTCCGCATTGGATGCTGTAACAGACTTTTGTCGTTGTTGTTGTGACTGGATTGTTCGAAAATGACGTCCAAGCACTTGAGACATTTCTATTGCCTTTTCACGAGTTCGTTTCCCACATAAAAGTTTATTCACTTTCGTTTTGATTTCACCATCTTTTCCCTTCTTTTCTAACAACATTTTATATTCATATTCAGGAATGAGGACCATTTACAAAGTACGTTTCATTTTAACAGCAACTGAGCTAACAAGGGTAATGCAAATTTAGCAATAGCTCCAATAAATCCTCCTTTCTGATTAATCAACTTCTTTTTTCTTCGAAGTGATATCTTCTTATCTGCTAGTGTGCGTAGGGTATGACGTTCAAGCTTGAATTCCTTATACCTTTTTGAGCTTAAGGGTAAATGTCCTCGCAATATATTCAAACAAATTTCAAACCAGCTAATTAATTCCTCCTTAGTAGCTTGTTGTAGCAAGGATTTACGTCGTTTAGGCCCGCTGTGTGCGAGCAAGTGAAGAAAAGGTTGATTAGCTTGAATACGTTTAGACATCTTGGCTGCGAATGGCTAAGTGACTTGGTTCTTGTTCATACACTGCTTTATCAACATATATGCAATGTGTATCTTTTGGTAAAATGCCTGTACGAATACGTAGTTGATCATTCGTCTTCGGCTTTAAATCAATTAATAAATAGCCATGAGGTTTGCTAGTAGCATCTTGATAGGCTTCTATGAGAAACTGAGATTTTCCAGGATACATTTGTCGCGCTAATGTACTTATTTGTTGACTGTCTCTAGGATTTTTAAACAGAATGATGTAATGTGTATTCAAACTAGTATTTCGCATTTCTCTACCATGATGGAACAAATTATGCATAGTAAAAATAATGCTTAGATTTTGATGACTGCTACCAACACTAAAGAGACGTGCCATACGCTCATCACTATGACATTTAGTCATTAAGTCGTCAATGATGAGTAAGTTTGGTTTTTGGGGGTCAAAACGCTCTTCGGTGTCATCTGGAATGCCTTGGTAAAATTCCACACCTTTCATTCACTTGTACAAAGGATTATCTGCTGCATAGAGCCATAAAATGGTTTTTGGAGAGCGTTTAATTAACTTTTATTCTAGAATTTCTCTAACTAGCGAAGTTTTACCACTGCCTCCAGAGACCAAACATGCAAATGGATGCTTCTTTTTTAATATCAGTTTCTTTTACCCAAATTTTAAACTTCTTTGGCCAACCTTACCACTTAACAAATAATTCTTTAACACCTAGTCTTCTTCGTGTTTTCAAAACCTTTTCAATTCTGCAGTCAGATTCGATATCTTTTGTCACTTTCTGCAGTTCTTCTTCATAGAAATGTCCATCTATATCTTCGTCCAAAAAGTCTTTCACACGATACAAGTGTATTCCTTGCTTCTTACAACGATGTGTGATAATGAAGACTTCTTGCGTCCACTTTATATGATAATCCCGTTGAAATACATATTTCATGTGAGAAACGCGAACCTGATCACCAATTTTAAATTTGTAGGGTTTTTTTTTTTCAATTTCAATTTGTCTACATACATATATTTCCACACTTTCGATTCGTTGTCTTTACGAATATCTGCAGGAGCATACTTATTAGGGAGGGAGCTATGTGGTCTATGGTTGTACACCGAGTCTGGAAGGATGTCCATAAAGCGATAAGTTTGATTATGTAGGAAATATCGATACATCAATGCTTTTAGAGTACAGCTGACTCTCTCAGCAAAGTTGGCTTTGGTTTCATTCTTTGTTGTATAGGCATGTATTCCCTCCTTCTTCAAAAATGCTTTTACCCATCTGTTTTTAAATTCAGTTCCTGTATCTGACCTCAGAGATCGTGGTCTTTGTTGTGTTTCATGAAAATTTTTTGGAAGGCTTCTATGACGCTGGTATGTGATTTATTAGGTATTGGCTGCACTCACAAATATTGGGAAAACACATCAATAACAACAAATAAAAAGCGAGTGTCATCATTATAGGGAGCTATGTTTCCCATGTCAGCTAAATCAATATATGGTTTATATAATCATTATTTGCATACACGTCTCAGCTGTGATTTTATGCTGACAGGTGGCTTAAGGGTAGATTTGTTTAAGCAGGATCGCTATCTTCCCAATCGCATTAGCGTTTATATGGACAAACAGATGAATATGTAATAATGACTGTAAATAGTACCTTTAAGTAGATGTGAATCTTGAGGGTGGCAATATAGGTGACGCAGAAAATAATGGTTTACATAATCGCTATCTGCATGCGCGTCTAAGCCGTGAGTTAATGCTTACAGGTGGTTTAAGGGTAGATTTGTTTGAGCAAGATCGCTATCTTCCCAATGGTATCAGTATTAAATTGCGTTTACATAGACAAAAAGATGAATATTTATTAATAGCAGCAAATAATGGTTTTAAAGTAGAAGTGAGAGAAGCGTTTTTAATCTTTCGCAAAGTGAGGGTTAGTCCAGGTATTCAGTTAGGACATACAGATGCATTGATGAAAAGTCCTGCCAGGTTTCTTATTACTAGAAAAGAATGTAAAATTTTGGCCATTCCAGCGGGATTTCAATCTTTTGTGAAAGATAACATCTTTTTAGGTCAATTACTAAAACGCATTGTCATTGGACTGGTTCATAATGAATCCTTTGGTGGAACAACATTAAGAAACCCATATAATTTCGAACATTTTGATCTTGACTACATGCAACTGTACACGGAAGGTGAATTAGTCCTATCCAAACCTCTCAAGCTTAATATTACGCGGAACAATTATCTGGATGCTTTTGAAACTTTTTACTAATCTTTTGATAAATTAAATGGTAGGAAAGTTCCATCATAAAACGGAAAGATTGGCTATCTTCTTCCGACTTAACACCTGATTATGATGGTGATGATCATTATGCCCTTATCAGACGTGGAGACGCTGGAGATGAATTTTGCCGATGCCTTGTAAAATACAGTCAATGTCATAGTCTATGCTGAAGTTGATAACATTATTGAAATAAGTGCAAATCGCGGCATTCAATTCGACTACCAGTCATGAACACGAAGCTGATGAATACCATACTGTCTCATGATGTCATGACAAAAGACTTGTTTCATGGCGTGTCTTCCATGGATCAGCTACCATATTTACAACACGGTGCCTATGTCATCAACACAGACGATCATCATGAACCAGGAGAGCACTGGGGGCAGTGTATTTTAACAAAGTTGTGGAATATTTTGACTCTTATGGACTTTTACCTCTAGGTAATCGTTTAGAAAGGTTTTTAAGTAATGACTTTTAAACATAATTCCATACCATTACAAACTCCAGTATCTTCAACATGTGGTTTTTATTGTGTATATTATATATTAAATAAAGCTAGAGATCACAGTATGTTTGATATTGCAAATATATTAAAAAAGAAGTGATGGTAATTTTATTGTAAAGGATTTTGTATATAGACATTATAAACCATTGTTTTATTAATGTTACCTATAGAGTTGTATTAGTTAAGTTGTTGTTGGTGATTGTTAAATTTCATTTATGATAAATAAAAAACTTATCATAAAAGTTTTGTACAACTTTCTTTTTATTGTGTTACAAATCTATTTACATGTTAAACAATCATTTTACAAAATTTATTTACAAACACATTCAATACATGTCAATTATTTTTCAACCTTTCTTACAAATGTATTGATAAATGAATGCCATTCGTTACATTTTAAATTAATATATGTATCATAGACATTATACCCACGCTTGTTTCATGTTCAGACAGTTTCAGTTCGTATCCATCTTCATTTATGTCTATGTCCATCACCATAAGCCACATGGGATATGTCAGCTCAATGGACTTGGTACCCCGCATGAGTTGTACTCTTTCCTCTTTGAATTCAAGCGTCAGGTTCTTCCCAATCCAATGCTTGTAACAGCGCGTTCCATTCCACTGTGCTGAGGGCGATGTAGTCATGGTGTTCTGTTAGCTCGTCATGTTGACGAAATTGTATATACACGTCTAGAAGTCCTTAGTCACACGCACTTTTAAGTCATTTTAGAGTACAAGGAGAAATCCAGGTATCCTCAGCTTCTCTAAATGGTCCTTCAACACGGATTGTTCTTCAGGCGATAGTATGATATACTTTCCAGAATGTCTTAGCACTATGTCATCAAATACGTTTCTCATATAAGAGAACCCATCTGTAATGAATTCATAATCTGATAAAAAGTATTCCATCTCGTTCAACAGTTGGGATCAGCTATGAGCTATCTTGTCTGTGAAGGGGGCATTTATGCTCAGATGATGGCGAAGAGCGGATGCTGCATGATCTCTAGGAATTGTATGACTGCGCGCCATTTCTTCATATTAAAGTCAATCAAATCTGTATATGGAGTATCTGGCACAACTCCAATATAATTCTCTGGATAATCCTGTAAAAGATTTTTCCAGAACCTAACACGTATGTCAGAATCATGTTCAATCACTAACACTTCAACATCAAGTTTACGTTTAAACCCAGGTTTAAGCGGTATGTTTTGAAAGCGTTTCCACACTTCAGGTTAAACCACTAAGCAAAATTTATCATCACTTCATTCATGTCATTCACAATGAAGTAAACACCATCGTTAAAACTAATGCGCTCATGATGACAGTACCCTTTTTATGAGCTGTCTTCTTGTCTTCGAAGCCTTTTATCCATTTCTTTCACCTGCTTCTTCAGCATTTTCTATTCAGGTATTGTCAGCATAATACCCTTTTTCGTAGGATGGTTTCTTCCAGACCCCTCATCTCTGAGGTACTTGAGAATGCTTACCAATCCTTCATTGCTCTGTTTCATAATTATGATATACTTTCCATTTCCTAGCGAAAGCATTCCCTCTCACGACTCTGGTGTTGGCGGGGTCTCCACTTTCAATTTCTTGGTGGTGGTATTGATAGGATTTTCCACTTTTAAGTCTTTGACTGTATCAGCGAGAGTATCCATATCAGTTGCAGATCTCTTACAATTATGATTCATGTTAACGCTTCATAGTTTACATCTCAAATAGCTCTGAAATTGGAGAGTCTCCCCCTTTTATAGTATCGTCTTGTAATGTCCATGTGCTAAAGTGGAATAGCCATCATTCAACACATATCGCTTGTCCTCATATTTCCTCAACTTCTCCGAGAAAAGTTGGTGGTCATGAATTAGAATGATATGTAATGTAGCCATCATGTGATATTGGTTGAACAAACTGTCTGTATGCTGCTTGTGTTTTATACGTCTTTGACAAGCTCACGTAATACCTTTAGCCGTATGTTTTTCAACATCAAACTGTCCAACACACTCTTCAATGGGGATACCTGCCGTCTCATCCTTCATTTTCCCACGCACTTTTTTGTTCACGTTGGAATGCAGGAAATGATCTGGTGGATAGTCACTTTTATCGAACATGTCAGCATCTTGTTGCATATCCTTGTAGATATCTTCCGTTTCTATGTCATAGCATAGACTGTCGGTGTCGCTGAACAACAACTTGGCGTTGGGATACTTAACTATGATGTAATTGTAATGAAAGCAAAACATGAGCACTTTCCTGATGTCGAGAATGGTGAAACCGACTTGAATGGGTTTATCCAGAAGCAAATCCACTTTGCGTAAATGTACAGAGGTAAAAGCCTCGTTGAAAATTCTAAATTTGTGGAACGAAGCTTTAGCCACGAGTGTCTGGAACCGCTTTTCTATGTGGACGAGTTCAACATTCATTCGCTTTCTCACATTTTCCATTGTTTTACCAAACACAGAATTGTTCTTAGCCAATTTTCTCTTTACCGTGTTCAAGGTAATGTATCTCTCCAACCATTTGCTCTGTGCAAGCATGATGGCGCGGTGCACCTTAGTGACTTTCAACCCCAATGAGACATACTACTGCAAATTCCTATAATGGATCACATATTTCTTCTTGTCACACAAGTTAGGAATGAGCTTTTCACTAGGTTCTTCTGTCATGTTCAGATCTTTCCGTAGCTTCTGACTGTGCTCTGACAATTCTCCAACTTTGACACATTTTGGTTCTGAAGAGACTTGGTAGTGATTATGACAATCATGGATTGTATGTGGGTATTCTAAATCCGCTTCTAAAATTTATCAAATGTCATCATCTTCATTCACATCCATGCGGTCAAGGAATTCTGGCTCGCTCACCCACATAAATCCACTTTGAGGCATGCGTTGTGACATGGTCCAGCCATATAAGTTTTTGCGTCCAGGTACATCATGTAGTTGCTTGGTATCTCAGGATTGTAATCTGCTACATAGGGGTTATTTGCTTTCGCATACTTGTGTGTGATCATTGATCAATTCCAACTTCACCTTTGTCGCTGTATGCTTTCGCATACTTGTGTGTGATCATTGATCAATTCCAACTTCACCTTTGTCGCTGTATGCTTTCGCATACTTGTGTGTGATCATTGATCAATTCCAACTTCGCCTGGCGCTGTATATTAGTGAGCAGGATCCAATTCATACCTGTTAAGACATAATTGACGAAAATTTTTAAACACGTCAGCCAGCAACAACACATCTGATTTCAGGTATAGGTCGTGATATTCACCGAATGTGGTACAGTTTAATGTATCCCACACCTTCTGTGCAAGAGCATAATCCTCATCACTAATGTCGTCTTCGCTGATCTGACTGTAAAACTTGTCCTTTGATGGTAGCTGCGTTTTAGCAAACTTTGATAGCTCGTCCACGTAATCGCAAGGGTACACTCCTTGGGTGTTAATGATAATGGTGAGGGTGAAGGTGAGTCAATAAAGACTTGTTGTCGTCATTCTGAATGTTTAACACACCCTTTGTTTTCTTCACTTTCTTCGGTAGTGGGATAAAACTGCTTGCTTCCAGAGGCGCTGACGTTGCTGTATGTACTTCAATGTATAGTATGTTATCCAACACCCAGCCAGAGCCTTGTCGCTCATGTTCGTCAAACTTCGTAAGCAATTCTTTCTAGGCTTCTGGCCAGTCCTGCTCAATATCCGCTGGATTGTATGCTGTATATGTTGGACTGCCAACAAATGCGCCTTAATACGGTTCTCTTGCTGTCGCATTTCAAGTAGTAAATCTGATCCATCCTCAGACTCAAACCGTCTTTCTTGCGCAGTTTGGAGCTTGAATTTGTCAATCTGGTATTCATCCGCCAAATGACACTTTCGAACTACTTTCGAGGACTGGTGAGTCTAAACTACCCAGCAAACCCAGCAAACAAATTGTAAAAATGTACTTGGAAAATGCTTTCGTATGTATTTTACAACAGCAGTTGAATGATTAATTATCTATTAATTATATAACTCTAGTCAGTTTTAGGTCGGAATCCGACGTCGGTTCCAATTTCATATAACCTAAAACCGACTTAATTCCGACGTCGGATTTAGGTCGGAACCCGACGTCATTCTGACGTTGAAAACCCGACGTCGGTTCTATTTCATATACATCCAAAACCGGCACGTCAGTCCGACGTCGGTAATGTTTGCTGGGTAGTTGCTATTGTTGTTGTTGAATCAATCGCTATAACTGATATGATGAAATGTGTTCTAAGACATACATAGACAGAATCAGCATCATTTCGTAAGACAGGATGGCCCTTAGAAGTGCCGAAAGTTTTAGCAACTTAGCACTTCACCAACATGTTGAGTTCCCACAGCGGAAATGGTCTTCCTGCACACGTGAAGGGGTGGCTGTTACAATAACTATTACTTTTAAGTATCACGCCACACCACCAACAGTCTGTACACTCCGGTCCCGGCCCGGGCAATGTCGCTACAAACTTGTACCACACAGGTCTTACAGCAGAATCGATGCGGTGCGTTGTGGTGTATAAGACAGTTGTGAGGCTGCTCCGCATATTCTAACCACACCCAACACTCCGTTGCTAGAGTTACTGTACGGCCGCTCCTCAACACTGTGATTGTCTTGTTAGTTGAAGTCATGTTGAAATTGTTAGCCAAACAAAAGGTGAAACCATACATATATACAACTTTTTGTATGCTGAGTTGACTCCATTTCTCTCTCCACGGGGGGGGGGGGGACATAGTCTGTCCTGGGGGGTCGGCACATAGTGTGTCCAGAGGGGGTGTGGGCACATGGTATGTGGTGGGAGGGGAGCTGTCGGAGAAGCTGCCTCTCTCCGTGACCTCATTTCCCAAGCTATATAAGTGTTCTCTTCACATATTCTCTCAACACTTGACAAAATGGGGCTCACCTTCGATCTTACCAACCCGCTGAGAGCCCAGATGCTTCCGAATCCTGCTTATGCAGCTGTACTCTGCATACCAGTCTTGATAAATCGTCTTGTTACTGCAACCAACAGGATTCTGAACGTGGAGCAAGTACAACTCAGGGAAGCATATCTGCGTATGGCCATGCTGAGGGAAGATGTACCGTCCAATCAAGAGGAAGAAGAGTATCCCACATGGTCTGCATACTTCCTACGCCATGACCTGAATATCTGTGTCGGCTGTGGGTGTTTGGTTGGAGGAGACATAGTGATCGCTCCTGTCTGCAGTGTTCATGCACACATTCCTATTACGCAGCCCTATTTGCTGGAGTGTATGACTTGCGGCGCCAAGACCACCCACTTGAAAGGACAGCAAATGAGCCAACGGCTACGGCCAGTCCAAGACCTGGTCATCTTTTTCTGAACGGACGGCAACAGCCACAAGTGAGGAGCTTCGGCTCCTGGCCGCTCTTTTCAGAGTGGCCGCCACATATTGCGAAATAAGCTTAACACCTCTCTTGGTGTGTGAGTGCATGCTTGTGTGAAAAAAATCACGTGACTTATCACGTGACTTAACACGTGGCTTATCACGTCATTATGACGTCATTGGCACGGGCGCGCGCTTTATTCATTGCCATATGTCGTAGAATGCCCATGAGGGTTCTACGCCACCCTTGTGATGTTTTTATGACTCCTTCATCACGTAGCCTGGCAGAACCTAGACCGAAATTCGCACAGCGAATTAGACCCCACTTGAAATGATAACTTAAAACGGAGGATAGATGATATTTTTATTTGTTAACATTTTCACATATCTAAATGTAGAATATCCTCCTCAATACTACCGATTATACCGGTAAGGTCATGGTCAAAAGTTTTTATCAAACGCACCACTTTAGATGACCCTCTGTACATGTGCTAAGTTTGATTGGTCTAGCTTCAGCGGTCTTGTAGGAGATGTCTAAAAACCGATTTTCGAGAAAAAGACTAACTTCAGGTTTTCGGCTCGAAAGGGACCTGGAGGTCAAGAACATAGGAAGCTATACCTCCCGTAACGTCATATAAGGGATGCATGTCCAATAACCCTGTCAAAAGTGCTCTATCTTTTACCGTTTACGAGACGAAGGCCAACTTCCGGTTTGGGGCTCGAAAGTGACCTGAGGTCAAGGACACCGGAAGTTATAACTTACGTAACGTCATTTTGGAGGTGGAGGTCAAACTTGCTCTATCTCTTACTGATTTCGAGATAAAGGCCAACTTCCGGTTTGGGGCTCGAAAGTAACCTGGAGGTCAAGGACAGCGGAAGTTACACTTTACGTATCGTTGTATAAGAGCTGGAGTAAACGCTCGACTCGAGTACCAGATAAAAAAGTGTGCACCTTAAAATTCGTTTTGCATCTTAATACGTCCAGTAAACGCACGAGTCGAGTATCAGGTAAAAAAATTTGCACCTTCGAATTCGTTCTTCATCTCAGGACGTTAAATAAACCCTCGAATCGAATGCCAGGTAAAAAATTGTGCACCTTCAAATTCGTTTTTCATCTTCCAAATTTTAATTACATGACATCATAACTTCTTTACAGTGCTACCAGTTGCTACTTTAACCTCGTTCTTTCAAAGATATCAGTCGTACCATTTCTAACGTAACAAAAAGGAGTAAGAATCGTGTCGATCTAGAAATGCGCTTTTGACGAGGCTCCGGACAAATACCAGTCTTCCATTTAAAATTATGAATTTTTGTGTATCACGTATTGAGCTTGTATGCTCTATAAGAATGTATTAAAATGATAGTCATTTCGTACTACTTTTTGAAATATTCCATGCCAAAGTCTCGTGGTCGGAGTTTTGACCATGCTCCTAAAACAGAATATAATTGCCTATGAACTCGTTCTGTCTCACCTCGCAAAAATAATCTATGTTTCAATCAGAAGAACTCGGAGGTTGACAATATATAGAAAACTAACTTCGGTCATTGTGGACTAAAGAAAATATGATGCTTTGAAAAAGTAAAACTTTGCAAGTTTTTATACATGGAAAATACCAAACTATTCCAATATTTAAAAACCGCTCGGGGGAAAGATGTAAAAAATACCCAGAAGTAGTTTGAGTGTAACTGTATTAAAATGTACAAGAGAAAGGGTGGTGTTCCAAATTAGATTTTTTGGCAAATGGCGGTCAAAGTTTAAACATGAATCAAATGCTTAAAATTGCACTTTTCACTTTTCACTTATATTTCTAACAAATAGGCATAAAACTGTTGATGAACTATTGAGGGCGATCTTTGACGGGAATCTAAAAAAACAAAATCTTTTCTCAATGGAATTACACCGATCTCAAAAGTGGTCTATTTTTTACCAAAAACAAAATTCGAAAAAAAAACCCCGAAGAGCCGGAAGATACAAATGTATGAATATATTGCATAGATTGCAAAGCAAAACTCACCTCGGCAATAATCCTTGCCAACTATGCAGTATTTCAGGGTACCCCAAATGATGGTAAATAATATTTGTGCAATACTTGACAAACTTGAATTTCGTTTACATTTAAACACTAATACCACAACGCGCAAAAACTTAACAAAGCGAAGTATGTATATCACATTTTATTTACATTCAGAACATTATAACTTTGTTTACCTATCTAAAAGGAATGTACATTACCACACATAATTTATCAACCCCACATAAATTATCAACCACGCATAATCATCATCCCCTCAAGTTTTATTGCACTCTCATAATCTGCTATTTCAAAGCATAGAAACCTTACTTAAACTGCACTTTATGTCGCAAACGGTATCTGAACTACAAAACATTGGAATCAATGGAAATAATCGAAACATGAATATAAAATTTCACAAGGAAATAGTTCTTCCTGAAAATCCCACGTGTACTTAACAAAACATAGCTTTCTTAACTTGAACTTTTTTTGATCGATAGAACAAAACAGAAAACAAATGAAAGTGATACATCAGGACAGTCTGGAATATATTATCATCTATTTTTTCTTTTTTAGTGTTACCTCTGAAACATCATGAACATAAAGAAACATTGATTACAAACACAAAATGGTCTTGGATCGATTTTAAAATCATTTGATTTTTACAAGCTTATGAATATCTGTTTACGTCTTGCATATCCCTCCCCATGGCAAAGAATTGAAAAGATAAAACACTTCGCTCTCAAAATAAAATCACGTTTCCCAATGCTTTAAGAGAAATCAAAACTTGACTATGAAAACAGAGTCTGAAAAGTTAAACACTACAGACATTTATCTCAGGAAAACAATGCTCTAAACAAAGACATTTTGCCCCGCGACATTTCGCCCTCAAGTGAAAAACGCAACATTTGGCCCAGATTTTTGCGAGCTTCGTATTTATAGCAGACACATGATATTAGGATGTGAATTGTGTCACAAGAATCAAAGTATAAGATCGTAGTAAGTAAAGATATCTTTAAAAATAATCGTGGTAAATTGAAGGGGTGATTATTTTAAAGGAAAGGGCATTTTACGGGCCCTAAATTTTACTGAATAGATGAAGACAACGAATGACTACAGTTAACTTTTTTATTTAGTTTATCAGTTTATTGTGGCACTGGTCTGCTAAGTAAAATAACTGTAATTTTGGTACTTGCTGTTGCTTTCTAATTATCTAAACAGTTGTGATTTTACTCCCTTTCTTACCCAATCACGCACCCCGATGCACATACATTAACATATACATGTATACGCATTAAGGTCCACGAGTATTTAATTACCTCTTTCATTCGCAAATAAAAACAGAAAATGATTAATTATTTATTCTATCAATCTTCATTTGCTTTTCAATGCCGTTTAGGGGATCCTTTATTACGAAATTTAAATTATGCATAAATTTCATGTTGTTTTTGCTTATGATATATTATTGCCAATTAAAACCTTACACTTATTTCCAAAGACACTCAATAAATATTATGGTATGATGTCATGACTTTCATGACACAAATCACTCCTTATAATTAGGTTTTAATGCAAAAGTTAAGTTCACAAACGAAATGTCGTTTCATATTTGGAAATGAAATGTCGTAGGGTGAAATTTTGCACTTCGAATTGTCAGGATACCATTTTTACCATATACTACGTCTCTCCTTTTAATTTTTCTATTATGTTTCCACTGTGATGACCAAACTAAATGAACAGTGCATTGTGGATCTTTAAAAATTCTTGTCAACAAAATTCCTCCAAACATTTACACAGCGCTTCTAGATATGCATACCAAAAAAACCTACGCATGAACTATACCACACATTATAATAATTTTTTCTATGGCCTTAAATTCAATTATTAACAGTTCATTATTTAGCTCTCAGTAGAGAGTTCTGTTTCAACTAGAGCAGTATTCCTCGCATTCGGTTCACATCGAGCGTATTTCGTGATGCTTTCGGATTGAATTCATAGAGGGGACAAATACGTTCCCATTCGTGTCTCGGAACTGTGTCATCTCGCTCGCGGATGAATTCCGCCTCCCCTTCCCTGTACAGACAAAAATAGTGCTATATTAACGTTAAAGAAGTTTTACCATAATGAGCACTTCCGGCTTCCAAAAACCTCGATTATCTTTTGCAGCTGTCTACTAGACAGTTATAGAAGACGGAAGACAAGCAGTGATGATCTAAACATAATAAAGCTGATACCTGCAATTCAAAATTGAAATTTAGCATTGGATGCAAAACTATTGATATGTTTTCTTTTATATTTCATTACCCTAGAGAGCCATTTTAGTTTTACTATTATAGATACCTTAAATGATAATTGTAAATGTAAAAGATTATGAGAATCGCACCTTCTCGTTCACAAGCAAAAGTTAATATTTTGTAGTCTCCAGCAGTCTCTTGTTAAACGTATGTGCAAAACATATGTGTTTTTTTCTTACATGTGCAAGAAGTGTTACTATTTGTTTCTGTTGTGATTGCTATTCCATACAAGAAATAAATTAGAGTTTTGTAGCCAAATATTTAAACATTATGCATTAATATGCCTAAGGCTTAAACTTTAAAGAACTCAAATAAAATTTCTTCGCTTTTCGTTTATGATTTGGTTGGAGGAAGGGGGTGATGAAACTACCCTAAACAGCATTGTCTATGTCTTTGGACTGAGACAATAGCCTTATAGCTTGGATCTCCCCACCATACACACAAATACTGCACCATGAAAAATAAAGAAAAAAGATGCATTGTCGAACTAACTTACGTAGAGAATTCAATTTATGTCACAATAAAGTACTGAATTGACCCAACTAAAAAAATAATTGAAACAGATCAAGCAATTCATTGAATTTTATTTAAGGATAAAAAGAGTACATCAAAGTTTAGCAATTTTAGATAAAAAAAGATAATATGAGGCCGAATTCAGTTAAAGAAATTGTTATCAAAACAGTATTTGTAATTTCTTGGCATGCGAGTATTAACAATTTGAATTAAAAAGACAATCTTTAACACGAAAGAAATAGTTCCTCACAAATAACACCAACATGTTGTACCAGTAGAGCCAGTTTCCCACCTGGGGTTTCTTTAACAAAATCCCAATCATCGTGCAATTGCCTCAAGTGATCAGCTCTTTTTTACTACGCACCGAAATTGTGACATTGGAAACAAACTGCTCATTGTTGACCAAGTTTTGATTCCAAGAAGACAAGGGGTGTCTTCCCACACATTTTCTGATCTCACAACAACGACTTTAGAAAGGATATTTTCGGTAAAAATTATGAATAGTGGGAAAGTTCTAAAATTTCCAAGGAATGATTTTAATATGTGAGGCGTTAAGACTCTTGTCCTAAGAATGGCGGTAAAAGGTATTTGGCGCAATGTAACGAAGTGTAAATATATTGTGGTTAACTCTTAGAAAACCCAAGAGAAATTTTGAAGCTGCTAGCAAGGTAATGGATTAAAATACAGGCAGTAAATACATATGCATATATTCATGGATAAATGAAAGGTTGATTGGTTGTTGTTTTAAGTCCCCTTTGAGCGAATACGCTCATCATACTGAAATGGGCCATTCCAATTTGAATCCCTTGGGGGAGCATTATTAGGATAAAAACAAGGTTTACATACACAATTTCAAAGAATCTTTTTCGCTACACAAATTTATACATTCCTTTGTAAAACTGTACTGATATGCTATGAAAGTATAACGATATATTTAATTGATTTTAAAGAGGAAAAAATGAAAATTTAAACTTTTTCTTTTCTTTTTGATATTAATATTAGTCAGTGAGTTTCTTAAGCAGCTTTTATAAGCACTCTTCTCATGGTCAACTCAGCTACGTCTGAAAAACACAAAGGCCAAAAAATCTTCATTTGTGTGACCACAACACATACAAAATCATTTGTTCCGATATCCAAATCCGACCATCTTTGTATATGCTCTATTACCCAAGGGATATCTCTGACATAATAAATCAAGGTCCATTGTGCTGAATCTGTTTTCTAAAATTTATCGGCTAATACAATGTCTCATGGACTGCTGCAAAAAAATTTTTAAACAATTCTCTGGGCATCTCAGCTAATGTTTCTCATTTCCAACGACTTTGGCACTAGCTTGATACCCTAATATAGTTATACTTGCTAAATTATTGTTCTTTTCCTTAGCTTTACCACTTCCAAAAAACCCATCTTTGGTCACTTTTCTCTTAACCAGGTTCATCACTTCCCATCTAGGATATACAATTCGAATACGCATTGGAATTTTTTCCAAATATTAACTTTTTGAATGGTACCTCAGCAGACTACAGTATGTTTGTGACAAAATGACCGATAAAATTTGAAGTGGTTTCCATGCAATATCCATTTATTAAAAAAAAACTATTATAATACTATACTTTTCCACTTTCATATCGTATTGTACACAAATAGAAGAGTTATTTCAACTAAAAGTGAGTTTCTATTAACGCCATAAGTTGCCAAACATCCGTTTTCGACAGAATTTTGTCACACATATCACCATAGTTTTCTGCTTAGTTTCCTATCCATTTCCGTGCATTAAACCTAACTTACCATTAACTGCTAAGTCTACATGTATTTTTTAAGTCACCTTTCTCTTCGAGTCGCTGCTTCTGCTCCTCGCACCAGATGCGGATATTCTTGGGCTCGCTTCGCTTCGTGTTCACCACACTCACCGAGGCGTAGGGATCTGCCGGCGCTTCTTCACTTTGCTGTAGTCGTTCCTGCATATGCACGATAAAAATAGTTCCCTTTGTCAAATAATGCTTATGATATCTATGTTAATCTTGTGTTTATTAAGATATCAAATCTCTTGCACAAAATTAAAGTAGTTTTTTGTTTGTTTGTTTTTTTAATAATGCTGATGTTCTTGCTTGCTTTAAAACACAGGCCTTTAATTGATATCTATTTTTTTCATCATCAAGGTATATAAGCTAATTAATCGTATTGTTATGATACACTGCATGCTCGCATCACTTCTGATATATTTGTTCTTGATATCGATTGTTCCTAAGCTTAAAGATAAAACAAAACTTCTTTCATAGCTCATAACCCTTATATGGTCTTTCAACTGTGATAAAAAACACACAATAAATAAATCTTTACAGCCTACTTATCATGTAACAATCGATACACAATAATCGCAACGAAGAGTTTACATTTGTAATTCCTATATCAATATTCCCAATATAAGTTAAAAGGTCACAGATAATGACATTTAAATCATGCTAGGGGGGAAGGGGTTACGACACACACAAATGATAAAGAAAATGGTGGGGAAAATGCAATCAAAGTGCAAAATAAAATTTGAATTATTGTTCTATTTGCGATTATTCGTTGTTGTAAATATCCTGTTACATTTGTAAATGGTGTTTTCAACTAGAGAAGTAGACAAAAGGTGGGTGTGAGGAGAGGGTTGCATGGTGAGGGATGCAAATACTCGGGTTATTCCTAACAAATACGTTACTGACGCAAAAATTTCAAGAGAAATCTATACACTTTTAATGCGACTTCCTGGCATGAAACGCACTGACCTGTCTATTCATACTATTTCAAGGACAAGAATGACTTTTTGCAAGCTCTATTTTGGTATATTGAGAAACCACTACTATTATTACTACTTCTTCTACTACTACCACTGCTACTACCACCTGTGCTGTTGATAATCAAAACAGATCAACGATCTTACATTGAATAGTTTATAAATTCCCATTCTTTTTTTTCGTGTCTTAATGACCAAAATCACAGTCCTATATAACACAAAAATATCATATTAAATTACAATACTGTTTGCGTATTCAAAGTACAATGTATTTATTTACATTATATTTGCATTACCACTTTGACTGTTATTAAAATAAACAAGGAATGTGCTTTTTCAAACCATAAAGACCCACCGCAAAACCATCTTGCCATGACTCCCTTGCTGTAGCATTTAAAAAAACCGAATAAATTCAAACAGATGGAACAGTTTTAAAAGCACTGGACCAAATCGGAAAAAATTGCTTAATTTCAAAAAAAGAACCAAATTAAATAAGACCAAATTCGAAAAATTAGACAAAATTGCAATGACTATGCCATGTCAATGAAACAACATATCAGCTCTGTATGCAACTCTGACACATAATAATAATAAAGATGCATTTCATCTGCACGGCGATTTATCACGACGGACGCCTGTGGGGCATTGATATGTCTTCATTACCTCACGATTAGACTACGCTAATGCGACACTTTATGACTTACCAAAAAAGAAATTGATATGTTCTAACGTATCTAAAATGTCACTACTCGCATTGTTTCCGGAACCCGAAAATATGATAACATAACACCGATCCTAATATCACTACACTGGTTTCCATATGTCAGCCTCTAATATTCAAAATAAACGCTGTCGTTTAAAGCCATCCATAGAACTGCATCGGAATACCTACAGGACCTAATACGACTTTTCTCCCCATCACGATACGAAAATTTTAGTAATGCCTCGAGTAAGAAGGAAAAACTATGGTGAACGCTCATTTTTCGTGACTGCTCCAAAAAACTGTAATAAACTACCAAAAGTTATTAGAAGTGAAACAAATTATTAAACATTTAAAACATATCTGTTTAGACAAGCTTCTTCGCAGTGATATTTACTCATGAATTTTTATTATAATTTGATTGTAAGGTGTCATAGAATATGCCTACATAGATGATGGCTCCCTAAAAGCTCTTGTTGTGTTGTGTCCTATGTTATCTCGATTGTGAACCATAGATTTATAATAAAAAAACGCTTGACCCATAAGTTAACCATGTCTTCTATAACTTAATTAACAAATTCAAGATTAATCTTTGAAAGTGTGACACATTTACCTACACTATGCATTGTTCATTATATAAACAATCTTTAAGTGATTCTTTAATACTTGCATCTTAGCAGACAAGCGAGGAAAAAGCATACAGTGAGAGCTGTTTCAACACAGGAATGAAGCCATTTTGTCTTCAATTTACATCTATGATTAGTTGAAAACACTTGTTCAACAAACATTTTACTGGGTAAACGGAATGTAATATTGCATAATTTATACAGAGGAGTAGCTTAAGTGTGTGCCGCGAAACAATGATTCATTCTAAATTTGATTAAATTTATGAAATACTTCATTGCTGAATTAGCCATGATAAATGACGATAAGTGTAGAAATCATAACTGACAATAGAAACCCAGCAAACCGACCTTGACGTCTTAAAAAGGTATAGATCATCTTTAAGTCATCTTAAAGACGTATAAAAGCCGAGGTATTCCTCTTTAAGACGTCTAAAAGTCAACGTCTGTTTGCTGGGAATGCGCTATGCCTTTGTATTGTCATATAAAAGAAAAGTTACAACCATCTCGTGCGTTTCATCGTATTTCGCATTTACATTTATAGATACATACATATATGTATATATTACTTTCAGAATAGCGTTTAACAGCACTCGACGCCAAGAATTACACCATTTGCAAAGTCTAACTAAAATGCCCTCCCGGGGAAGTAGGGTGTGGTTACTCATATATATTTCCTTGGTGGGGATATGCGGCTCAAAGGACCCCCATTTTCCATAAAATTTCGATCTTTGGCTTTTTTATGTTCAAAATCAGCTATATTTCTACTTTTTGAAAAAAAATTAGAGATCTTTTGGTTTTTTGACAAATTTTTGCCATCTTTTCTGAAAATGCCATGGTTATAACGTTTTGGAACTTAAATAGTATAGCGTTGCATTTTGTCCTGTAAAGATGCAATTTTACGCTTATAAATAGAAAATTTCTTTTGTAATTTTTGCGTATTCAAGAGTAAACATTTTGCTATCTTTTCATTATTCAAAGTAAATAAAGTGCGATATTTTTGCCTTTAAGTTTTCTAACGCCGCTATTCCAACTGAGTACCCCTAGGAAATGGTCGACTGAAGCGGACATCGATTAGAAAATATTACAAACTATAAAACATTTTTAACAGCTTAGAAATATAGCGTTATCACTGGAGTGCATGACAATGCCAGAGGGAATTTACATTTAACATTTCTATGCTATGAATAACGTGCTATATCTACATTTCTCTCTGGAGGCGTATTACTTTAGAAATAATCGCTTTCTTTGTGCTTTTAGTTCGTCTGCCGAGTCACATGTTCTGCCGAGAGCTCCCACTCTGTTCACGTTAATCAACTCCAAAATACTTGCAAAATAGCTAGAAGTGTTGGCGTTATTAGCATAACGCAGTCATTTCACTCGATTACGTATTTTTTTAAACATGAAAAGAACTAAAAGTCTAAAAGTTCAAAAATATATTTGCGATAGTTTCTTTGAGATATTGAAATCGTTGGAATCTACATTTCATCTAAATTTTGACATAGAATGCTAGACTAATCATCTCTGTAACTTCAACCTAGTTAATTTGGTAAATAGTTTCAACTGGGGTCTTGTTCGTTTGTTGTTATACATATAATCTGGTCTGCAGACGTGAGGATCTATTGTCTATAGATTGGATATACTTGACTGCCTATTTTTTCGTTGCACAGGAATGTAGCACAGGTGTCAGTGAGGTGGAATCGTCAATGAACTATTTGTATTTTTTCCACGAAAGGCACTGGCTTTTTACCTGGTTCGTGGACATCGATCTTAATGCACCATTTATACAGTGGTTTGCGGACCACACACTAAGCTGCACACTCGAGCGTATTGAGAGGGGCTTAATGTTGCGGAAGAAAACTACTTGATAATTATCACATACAAAATAGACAATGAATAATGAACAAATTCTTCATTTAAGTAAAATGTTATATCTCAGGGAAATTTTGACAGATCTCTCCTAATAAACTATTTCCATTTTAACGATTTGTATCCATGACAACGGGCCAAGTGATCATTGTTATAAAGCAATGCTTAATAGCACTGTCACTTTTAAAGGAAATACGACAAACAGTGTTTAAATTGGGTGATTAATCATTGATTAATTATGGTTAATTAATGTTTTACTTATCATAATGTTTTATACATGCTTGTATGTTCATAAAATTAGTGCTACTCATTACATTTCTTCTTTGATTTGCTTAAAGGTGCCATCAATTGCTAAAAGCAGGGCACTAACCTCATTTCTAAATGCTCACATAAGAACATTCACGCTTTAACCAAAATTGGCTTGTTCATCGCCCCTAGAATAGAATCAAGCTCATTAAGTTAGCACCATACCCTGATAACTGCCTCATTAACACCTCAAACGAGCACTGATATCGACTTCTAACCAGGCTGTGATCTTTTTCCAGACGAGTGTTATTGCGTCGTTTTGGCACATTAATTATTACTGATTTTAAAACAGATGAATGCTAAATTAGCACCTGTAAAATGTTGTCATCCTAGCTTCCTACCAATAAAAAATCTAATGTTTGTTGAGTATGTGCTCATTTTCTTGGTATATAACTACTACGCCACGACATTAAGTCGGGCTTGAGAGTTGATATTTTATCAGCAAACAGCTAATGTCAGAAATTATCAAAATTATACGAAATCTGTTACCAACTTGGATTAAATAAAACGTGGAAGAAATTATTATTAGAGCTCTTGCATTTCTTTCTCTCTTTTAGAACCCGCAGTAGAGAAACATTATTAGAAAACACAACACAACGCGAAGTGAAATGCTAATTATCTTTTACTGGACTAGTTAATGAACTTGTGATCATTCACAAAATCTCAAATTAACTGTAATTTTTAGATATATGAGTTGCTTTAGTTGCCCTTCTTTATCTACCGTAGATGTTAATTTGTCACTGGTCACTAAAGACTGTTTGAATTTGATGTCTTTCATTTTTGCGTTTAACTGCAGTGCCGCCCAGATTTTTTTCCGGTTTGGTTTTTTAAATATGGTAGATGGATGGTATCTTGGCTGGAGTATTGGAGAGATTTACCTATGCTTATTTGGACGACATAATCACCTATTAGTCCAGTATCGAGCATTTGCTGCCACTCTGACTAGTTTTCGATCGCCTTCGGTAAGCATATCTTAGGCTTAAACCTTCTGGGTGCCACTTCGTTGTGTCGAAGTGCAGCCCTTAAGTGTCTTTCGATAGTGTTTCGCAAGATCCAGAGAAGGTTAATGACATCACGAACCCGAAGGTTCTTTAATGCATTCAAGAAGTCTGTTATTTTGTGGGAGTGGCATATTACTACCGAATGATTCTAGTACAGATGATCTTTATTACCCTTTCGTTTTCGTAATCTTGTATCGGACCAACTTGAAGATGAGAACCTCTCATCTATTTTGAGGAAATTCCATCATGTACATGAATCCGAATGAAGAAGAGTCATGGTAGTGTAGAATAAAGGTACGATAAAACTCGTCGACAGCACTTGTGGTATCGTGAGTACGTATGTACAGAAATGCGATATATGAAATGAGATACCCTATGGCATGATTCTTTTAATCCAGTGGATGAAACCCCTGAAAAAACCAGTAATTTTTCTGTGAGAATGTGGAGGATCCGAGCTGATAGACTGAAAACTTCTCAGTTTTCGGTAACTGACCCTGTTCTGCAGCAATCTAGACACAGAATTGTTGCTTTGAAGCGTGTTGATAAAAGTAAGCAGTCAACCAGTTCAGGCAGTTATTAAGATAATATATCTTTGGAGATGGAACCCGGTTACATCTACATATTTTGAAACACATACCTGGCTTCCCAGAGGCACAAACACACTTTATTTGTATTTTCAGAAATACTTAACCACGATGGTTTTCCTGAATCTGCTTGTACTTTCACCTGTTTTATACGCCAAATTAGGAACGTTTTTGTCTATGAGAACTCCGTATATGTTTCATGCACCTCTCGTTTATTGCTTTGAGATCCCATCAGCGTCACCGACAGGATACACATAAAGAGATAATTTTCAACATGTAATGCAGAACGCACCTCATTCTACTTCAATTTGACGAACTGAAGCGTGAATTACTGAATATAGACATACAACCTATGGAACAGTTAAAATATACCCAGAATTATCAAAGAGGGCGGAGAGACAGTTAAATGGCATCAAGCTGTCAAAGAAACTCTTGAAACACTTCGGAAATAGCGTGGTATTTACTGGGATCATATAGACCGATTCTAATCGTTGTCCTGTTGTTGGTATTTTGAAAGCGTTTCTTTTATGAAGAGCCCCTTCACTTCAAAAAACATCTTAAAACTCCAATAGTGGTTCCAGCTAGAAAAGCGATGTGGGTAAATCTTGAGTGAACTGAGGAAATCCGATCATATTGTTGTCGTGTCGGATAACGTGAATGGTTAGTTTTGTTTTGTGAAGTTTTAAGTTAAAGAAGGCATATTGAGTTGACTTAACTTGTTCGTTAAGCACCTTGCGCGCTTTGTGCATAAATAAGAAATCCATTTCATTTGAAGAATTATCTATATTATCTTTTCTTATGGAATTTTGTTTTAAAAAACAGCATTATTGTATTGCAAAACGTGTATGTTTGATGTTTTGTATTGGTCGCATTAGTATATTTACTGTAGCTCTTGATTAAGTGAGTTCTGACCTTAATTTGTTGAAATTTATTTATTCTACAATTTATTAGCGGTTAAATTGTGAGGCACTTGATTTCACAATGTAAGCTTACACGGTTTATTTGATTGCACAGTGTACTTTTGTGAAATTATCTTTTTGAAACGTTGAAATGTATTTGAAGTGATTTCTGTTACGTTTTTTTCTTGGTTTCATTATGAGTATGAGTGCTCTTTTAATTGGTATATAACCCTACACCAGACTTAAATTCGGTAGGAACCTTTCGTACCAGCTTGTCTTCAGATGAATATGTTTGATCTACTCTACATAATTTCCAAAGATTACGAGATAAATTATCTTCGCTAACAATAACTATGTCGCCAACCAGGTCCACTTTGACCGAGCTTGGAGTAATCTGAAATATTCACGACATCGCCGAGACCAACAAAACGTTCATCAGATACTAAACTCGATTGTGTCTAAATCATTTCTGAGAAATATAGAAAGTGGGGGGCAACAAATCCCGTGATTTAAGAGACAATAAATGATTTGGCGTAAGTGGCTCGAGAACACAAGAATCGTTTAAAGTCAAAGCGGACAATTGACGCGAATTCAGAATCGAAGCTACTTGAAACAAAAACGTCCGTAAAGAGGCGTCGTCTATCGACAGCCATTCTGTAGTAGAATTGCAGTCAAGATATTCCGTACACTACTGATCAGACGTTCCTATATGCCAGCTACATGGGACGCACTTAGAGCGTTAGTTTTAAATTCCAGGTTACAGTTGGTGTAATAAAGGAATCTGTCCATTTCCTTCTTGTTTGAACTAACGATATTTGCCATCTCCTTCTTTGCTCCAATGAAATTTGTGTCCTGGTTAGATCTCAGAACTGCTATAGGACCTGTAATAGCTAGAAAACGCCTGAGTATATTGATGAACTAGTGGAAAGATCAACAGCCGCCTCTAAATGCACAGCTCTAGATGCAAGGCACGTAAAGATTATGCCCCCGCGCTTCATTTCTTTTTGATCCTGTTTGTCTAAAAAGGGAACAAAACAGTCGTACCAGAAGAGTTGAAAGGATCCGTCTCATGAACACGGTCTATTGGAAGATCCGACATCTTTTGGGTCTGCAGGGCAAGAGATCGCTTAAATGCGACACAGTGGGAAATAACTCGATATACTTTAGCAGTACCACAAACTATCCAATAACCAGCCGCTCGCTGAGCATGGCTAAGCGACCTTGATAATAAATTTTATCTATGATAATATTCAATGACCAAACATGTGACGTGTTCTGACTTGGGTAGTAAAACATGATGAATTTCGTCAAAGGACATTCCTTAGCACTTAAAGCGACCATGACTGCCTAGAAAACAGTCCAAACGATAAAGGGCACTGACTCGCTTGATGTCTCGCTTTCTACGAGTAGATTCCTCTGTGCTGGGTTCACCACCGTGACCATTGACTACTGCAATAATTTCCCTTTCCCTGCTTAAGGACTTCATTGAACATGGCAAATAATTTATCTTTCAGCCTTATGAAAATCCCCTATGGAAACAATTTCAGCTAATGGTCACTTTATCGAACGAGATCTAGTAACTGAAAAAGAAAGTAAAGATTTCAGGAAATACTTATGTTTCAAGCAAAGAGCAATGGCTCTAACTAATCTTCTCCAGTCCGAAATCACCCTATATCAAAGCGTGCTGTAGTCATACATCTCAAACCTTTTTCTCGTTTGACTTCAGGGTCCTTGTCAGATACTTCGAAATCAGACAATTGAACAAGCAGAAACGATGGATCTCAAAGGAAATATGGACCATTGAACCACATAGCAGAGTTAGAAAAATCCGAAGTTTTCATCCCTCTTCTGGCCTTATCGGCGGGATTCTCAGACCCTTCAACAAAGTGCCATTCCTGTAAAGAGAAGAAACAAAGAATTTCTGGAACTCTATCCGCCACGTAAGCATAAAAGTTGCGAGACTTGTTGTGTATATAGCCAAGTACTACTTGGCTATCTGTCCAAAATAAATTCGATATCTGCTCAAAATTAAGCTGTTTGGACAGCAGCCGGGATATCCTAGTAGAAGCCAAAGCAGTAACTAATTCGATTCGAGGAATTGTGATGGACTCACTTTGTGCTACTCAACTCTGACCCATTAAAAACGACACGTGTACTTCGCTCTCAGAGATGATCAAGTGAGTGTATGTAACTTATCCGTAGACTAATGAACAAACATCCGAAAAATGATGTAATTCGACTGTGGTTACACCTCCAAAGCCATTTGGCTTAAGACATCTAGAAATACATACCACTGACAAATGCTGTATCTACGAACACCACCTAGCCCACTCACAAGACATGAAATCGGGTACTTCTTCTTCTCAAGAGTAATTGTTCCTACAAAGTTCCAGCAGGATTAACTTATCGCGTAGAGTAAACTTACCAACAAAACCGATGGGATCGTATATCGAGCTACTTACACAAAGAATGCTACGTCTAGATACCGACTTGGCTATTCAAAATTATTCCGAAGCCAAGACTCTCCTACTGGATACACCACTCGATTCCAAGCACTCGTTCTATAGCAAGCTTCTAAAAATTTAGCTTGATATGCTGAACCGAAAGCCTCGACTGAAGACCGATTGTCAAAAATCTGATTTACAGAGTCTTTAAACGGAAGAAGCATAGTATAATGTCCAGACTCATCGACTTGAATATTGTTGGTTATTGTATTTAAGAACTGTTGATCCTCCTTAGAGGTCTTTCTTGAAGAGACTAAGCTCAACCTCGTTGAAGTCAGATTGCAGAAGCTTCAAACAATCAACCTGATTAACGAGCTCTCCAACACTAGTCCGAAAAGACATGCATGGAGATTCCTGTCGACTATTCTTGACATTGTTGAACCCAACTACACTTCAAACCAAGTTTTGTCCGCTGAGCAGAAGGACCATTACCAACAAGAGGAATGACTTCGGGAGGGCACAACAGCTTAGGACCACTGCAGCCAATAAGATGACCAATTGTTTCTCTAGTAGGTATGTGTGCTCTGTTGGCAGGCAAGACATCCCTAGAATAAACAGGAGGCAGCTTGCAAAACCTCTAACTTGCAGTCCAGAACACTTTTGACTTTCGATCTGAGAATTTGCCTCAAGCGTCGTAGACAGAATCAAGTTGACTGGAACACCTTGTACATCAAGGTCATCACAAACATCCGACAAGGCAAAGGATTGATCCGATTGTGCATCCAGCATACAATAAACTGGTATTTCTCTTGCAGGATTACTGCAATGCGACAAGAACACTGGTCCTATCAATGTACTTTGATTAACAGTAGTTCTGTCGGAAGTGCTGCAAACACTTGAAGACTGTACTTTGACTGATTCTTCAGTCTTGGGTTTAGCTGCGATCTGAATTGCATGGCATAAGGTATGATGTTTGCACCCACACATGCCACAAACAGCATCACACTTGCAGTACTTGGCAAGATGACCACCCTAAAAACATCGGAGACACAATCCCTATCTTTTCACAAATTCTTCCTTTAAAGAATAGTCTTTCACTCCGTAAGGTGATGCAAGTCGTGACATTAGGAGCATTGCCTTATGTCTTTCACGTCTACAGCAAAGAATCAGTTTTAGAGTGTGATTTCAACTTAGGTTGCATATTCGCTTTACCTTTTGGTTTATCTTTCGCTATCCGCCGAAGCAACAGGATTGTTTGCAATGTCCTCATCTCTAGCAAAAAAGAAAACGAATTTGGAAAAGGAGGGGAAGCAAGCATTTGCTTGCCTATAGCCTGCCATGTATAGGTACCACCCTAAAGTTACTGTAGTTAAGGTTTTTGAGAATTTTCTTTGTGTACGACTGCTGATGTTCATTTACGTGGTGGTTGTGATAAGCGTACTGAAACCACAGTGTAGGTGTGTTAGGTTTTAATCTACTCTATACAGATGAGTTAACTACTTCGTAATATCGTTTGACTAAGAATTAGGAAGGTATTTTACTTAGTCAGCACCGTGGGTGATGTGGTCGATTAGATTGTTCAACATTTCAGTACGGTTTGGTAAGATGAGAACAGGGTAAATCCGAGTGGTTAAGCAGTACTTTTAAACAAATTAGCTTTGGTCGTTTGACGTCAAAAAACATTAAACAAAACAAGCCACGCTTACATTTGGCCTTATCCTTCCTAAATTCCAACTTTCTTGTATATGCGTCAAATATTCGCGTGGTTACCATGGTGATTTTAAAATGAATATGTCGTAATATTTTATTTTAAGATGTTGTTCACATACATAATTAAGACAAATGAATAACAACTTTTCCTGTAAGAAATGATTTCTATGAAGATTTAACAAAGCAGAAACTCTTTGAATAGTGACGAAACCATTAGGAACTAATGGATGAATACAAAAATCTAATTAATAATGTATTTGCGTTTCATGGAAAGAACAACGCGGTATCATGACAAGTCAGTATTAATAAAGGTTCTTATGCCAAAAACATCGTTTGCACATGGCAAAGTGATGCTCATGCCATCAATTACCGATACATTGCAATGGTCATTGATGATGTGATTTTAACTAAAGACTACTATCATAGATTCATTCCATTTTGTTTCAAAACACTCATTCATAATACAGCTTTCTTTTATTCTACATTTGAACCCCCAATTACAAAATATTAAAAAAGATTTATGAACATGAGCACATCAACTTATGTCCTGTGTAACGGAACCAGTATAGTATAGTATTTGAAAAATACAATGCATGTAGGAAATCTTATTTCACATATTTATTGCCTGTGAATAGGCAGTTTATACCTTACTAAAACACCGCGATAGAAAGGAAATCATTTAATGTTTCAAGCTCTCTCTTTTAACATAATCGTTTTGCATAACGTCTTTCTACAGTCATTACTTGAGGATTTATGTTTTGCATACACCTTTGAGATGTGTTCACTACATTCTTGAAATATACAGTCACAATATAAATGATTTTGCAAATCTTAAATTGGGTCTTGGACGTCTGTCAATGTTGAATAGTCAAATATATATTTATACACTCAAAAAAAGATAGCAAAGTTTCCTTTGTTAATGAATACAGTGCCAATAGCATTACTCTATCAATTGCGCCTTGATTATTTATAAAGTATGTATCGGCCTTCTCGCAATGTTGGGAACGTATCTGTACTCAAGAACATTATAATCGTCTTAAATATAGTGTTGGTCCACATACAGTGTTTCACTAACCACATTAGTTATCGGTTTTTGACATTTTATCTGGGTATTCAATTCTATATGATTTATTTTCATAAAAGATCATAACAAAATAACTAAATAAAAAGAACATATTTTAGTTCTGATTTCATGCTCAAAATGAAATTGCGATAAGAGGTAGAAAATCTACATTACATTACATTGCATTATCTGATTAGAAGCAATCATTTTGTTGCTTGTTTTTCTAATCAAACTTGTGCTTTTATAAACATATTGTATATTTTGAGTTCGTAAATATGAGTAACTTTTGTCAATCTATAATATAAGGAGGGCACCCAGCGATCTATTTGGGTACAAAATCTATGTTGGCACACCTTCCAGCTGGCTAGGAAAAATTCCCAGAATAGAATAGATCTAACAATTTTTGCAGGCAATTAACTTTAATTTTGAGCTGAACACTTCAAATATTCTAACGAATTATATTCATTCATATAAAGCTTCATGACAACAACAGGTCAGATAAAAGCACTAATAGTTCTTACTTTAAGTTTTTATTTTTTCCAAAATATCTATTCATATCTATAGACAATTCTATCCCGGCAAAAATAGCCGAATTTTCTTGTAGTTGTCTACAAACATTCAAAATAAAGTCGAAAATTCCATTTGGAAATTTAAACCATTTTTGTAACATATGAGCACAAGTTTAAAGTTTTTAAGAGTATTTTGTGACCATGTTTCAAAATCGGTCATTGGATGCCCTTTATATGAGTGTTATAATATGTTGTAGTCTCAGAATCAATATTTTGTCTGAAGAGATTATTGTCACTAAGGCTCTATTTATGCTCATGTTGCGCAACAGAAAACGCGCGACAAAAGTGGTTACGATGACATCGAGTTACAAAATCGCTCAAAGAAAACTGTTTTCTATATAACTTTTCTGCAATTTTTGTAGCTGGAAGTAAGCATAAACACTTTTGTTGCGCAACATGAGCATAAACAGAGCTTAACGGTTATTTCTAGGGATCGTTTATGTTTCTTGCAGATTATAAAAGGCACGTCCGAAATAAAATGTTCATGGAAATTGTTGTGATTCATACGAAATTTATTCCAAAACCATCAAGAATACATAATAAAAACATTATTGCTCTTGCAGGTTTTCAGCAGGACATAGAAGTTTCTGCATAATGAAATTACTTCGTTAGCTATGAGTGACATCAGGATTGGATGCAAATTGATTTTTTGGTTGTTTAAAGGAAATACTTTTTATTTTTGAAATTAGTGTTTTTACATTCAACAAATTTTTGTCTTTGTGGCTTTAATTAATACAACATACAACATTTCAACAAAACTGTGCCAGTATCGTGGGAATATTGTAAGTGTATTGTTGCAATATTGTCTACTATATTGCAAATATTTTCCCTTTTTCACAAAAATATGATATTGTTATACATAGGCTTTATATATTGTTATCATATATGTTTACCATGTTACATCATGGTATAACTTGCATCGTATTATGACGCTTGATTGAAACGTTTGCTTAGTACAAAAAATGATATAACACTTTTCGGGAGCCTAAAAAAACATTTAATAACTCCGAGAATTGTTTATCTGAACATATCAATAAACAAATTACTTTTATGGGTAAGATAGAACAAGAGTGTTTAGAGAATCAGCAAAGATAAGCAACATGCAGGGGAAATTTAGGCATTATAAAATAGAGAAAGTAAAAACATAACTCTATAAGTCTATGGGTGTATACTTATTTATATATCCGGTCACATGCATCATTACAGGATTAAATGCAAAAGCTATTTGATATTGCCAATTATAATTTGACTCTTGAGCAAATATAAAACAGCATATAAACAATAAGAATTTAAACTAACTACAAAATCTAAAAAAATACAAGAAAACTGTCAACAAAAGTGTTGTTCTCGGATGAGACATTAATTGAAATACCGAAGGCATAATTATAGATCGTTTTACATGTGAATATAAAAATACATATTTATAGATAAACATACCGAGCGGAATTTTTAAAAACCTAAAAGTGGTATATGGATGACACGTGTTACATGTGATAAGGGAAATATACCCTCTCTTAATCATAATCAGAACAGTTACATTCAGCTAGATCCTCGGCAGTTGTGCTGTTATTTATAGGTCACAATGCCGCATCAAAGTTCGTAGCTGTTCCGTAGCAACATAACAACAACAAATGATATCAGAATTAGAATGATTAGAAACCTATACATCATGCTCAAAGATGAATGGGAAAATTGGGAAACTTGGAATAAACATAATCATGGAATAGAAGAGTTGCTGAACTATTACTTTCAGAATCGTTCTCAGATTAAGACACTATTTTTGCTATTAATTTGATTTTTAACATATCCCCTCCGCTCACAGAAACCCTATAAATCACGAAAGACACCTATTTCTTAATTTTCCAGAATATAGCTGCATTAGGACAACGCTATATCATTAATGTATATTCTGAGTGCTGTTAGCCTCAGTATTTTGTAAGCTTGTATTGGGCTTAACGTCAATAAAACAACGAAAAGTCGTGACACAACTAAAAGCAACGCCGTTTCCACGTTGAAATCGTAATATTGCTTAGAATTTAGTATAAATTTTTATTTTAATTTTCAAAGGCATCTTACTGAATATGTACAACACTTAGTGGCAATCGAGACTGATGTATATCTATTTTCTTTTTTGCGTTTTTGGTTTACTATTTATTCCACTACCATTTAAGCAAATTAATGCAAAATACAATATTTATTTACAGTATAATGATTCCCAAAACCATTTGATATTTGGAGCTTTATGGCAAATATTGGAGTCAAAAATTATTAAGACTCCATGAGTATTACTTTTCTATGGAAAATTTATATAGCCCTTTATTAGACAACATATATTTGTTGTTTTATACATAGTATTATTGGTAGATTAAGCACAACTCAACAATCAGCAAATTCACTGATGTGTTCATCCAGATAAAAATACATAATACCACTGCATTTTCCAAGCACTTACATAATGCTTTAACGTAGTTTAGGTGTTAAAAAGACGCGATGTCAGACAATCGCTTCTCTAATTTCTCAGAATCACATCTATCATATCGTATAAACATTACAAGGATGCAAGATTTCATTCATACACATTTTCGATGACAAATGTTTGACGAATTCAGGCAATATCTTGGTATTTTGCAGGATTGCTTGAGCTCATTCTCTGCTGCTGAGGATCGGGTACTGGTGTCAAGTAGTCTTGATCTACAATATACTGGTAAGCAGAGTTCTCAGCATTTCCACTGCCACTCATAGCAGACAGAATTGTCTCGTATTGGGTGACAATTTCTTTTTCCCTCTGTCCTGTAAACATAGAATTATAACTAGTTATAATAACAGAGATGCTAAAGCCAACACCTTTGATTAATTGTACTCCCATTTATGCCCCCCTAGCTCTATGAACTGCGAAAACATTTAATTAATTCGAAGTGGTAACTGAAAGCATTGTTATCCATGAAATATTATGTGTTTGTCTGTGAAAAACAAACTTATATCCTCAGATCAAGCGCTAACACTTTCTAAACCAGTGTTCTGAAAATAGCTTCCTCTTCGCGAAGAGAATTCTCAACATTGTTGTGGCAGAGAATGTATATTTGCATCTGTGAGTGCAAAACCTTTGGACTTTGTTATCTTTGATATCTTTCGTCATAAATATGTAAGGTAAATGTTTGACTTGAACATTATTTCTTCCGGTGATTTCATAATAAAAACAAGTCAGTATGATTATATTTCATATTTTCAAAGTGGTACGAATAAATCAAGTAACAAATTAACATCATTGAAAGCCACCGTATGATACAATTCAAACAATATGTGACGGCTATCCCATTAATGGTAAGAGTATTAGCTGGAACGCAAAATGATTCCTGATCGTTTCAAACTGTGACCATGTGCTTCTAGTTGAAGCATTACACCTGATTTCAATTTAGGGCTTCAAAAACGATCTTTCTATTTTTGCATGTGTAATATTCGCATTAAGGTTTTTATATGGTAGAGCTCCACATAGAAGCTGGCATTTTTTATGTTTCGCCCATAAACATTATATGCATTATGATAGACGTCATTTGTTTCAAAGTATAAATAATATCAAAGAATTACCTAGCTTGCGGTACTTCACTAGACTTAGGATGCCAATCACCAAAGTAGCAATCACAAGAAGTAGAAGAACGATCCCGCCAGTGACAATATAAAGAATTTCATTCCTGTTCAGACCTGAAATGAAATATATCCAGTCACGTATTCTGTTTATCATGAGTGAGCTTTCAGATAAATGCAATGCTTAATACAAAACTTAATTCCAAAGAAAGTGTTTATATTTCGTGTAAGTTATTTGTTAGAGGGCAAGCTTAAACTAATACAAAACATAAAATATAAATTATATTGAGTAGATCCTACAAAGATAGGAACGGTCATCATTAAATCAAGTCTATTGGGACAACGTAGTATTAACAATCAAGAGAAGGATTTTACGACAAGATTTAAAGCGATAATTGTCAACTAAAAAGAAGAATATTTCATTTGTTAGCATGCTTTTAAGCTATAACAAATGATCCAAACAAAATGTTGTTTGTGTATCTCCCTCGGTATTTTTCCTTGGCCACTAAGTATGCGCTCTTGTCATTGATGCAGTTATTTATTAGCAGATTTGGCTTTGCCGTGATTTGAAGAGATTGTTTTGTTTTATTCCATCACTGTAGCAAGCAAACCATTAAGTATTGTTTCGCTACTTGTCGAAATATTGAAGAAAAAACCGTTTTCAATTTATATGTCATGTAAATGTCACATATAAGACATTTTTGTGAGAATCTTTTACCTCCACAGGTGTATTTGTATCACAGTCTCATGAAGGTTTCCTTGATATAATTTTGAAAATTATTGATGGAATATAAAATCATCCGCTCACAAAAAATTCTCAGTGCAGTTAGGTTAGCGTAATGTGTATATTTGATTATTCGTAACAGCCGATGACAAAATTTTGAATATTAAGTGTCCATAACTTCTGATAATTAATAAACGTATATGAGCAGAAGTTTTAGCTTGCATTCTCCATGGACAGTCGTGTCTCTAATTCAGTCAAGCAATTTAAAAGCATGCAAGAAAAGCCAATGACACGAATAATTGAAAGTGTTCTATAATCGGTTTAATTGCGACTTGACTCATTAATAGTATTTGGCAGAAATGTCTTCTCGCTAGTTTCGTTTGATTCGATATCACATAATGTACGTTTTAAAATACATATTTCGCCACCTATGTTTCTAATCAACATTTAAAGTTTTGGCATTTATATGTTAACTGTTTATCTAGTTCACCAATCGAAAATAAAAAACTATTTTGCCTGAGCAATACCAGCACAAATACTAGTGATCATTTTCTAAACTTTTATGTTATTAAAACCCGAATTAGAAGAAATGACTGCACACTCTATTGTACAGCAAAGGACTTTTCTTACAGAAATGGGTATTTTATGGATACTCTAATCTCATCCTCTATACTTTGTTCAAATAATAGGGGTGCTTAAAAATGAAGTTCAGGAATGGAACATTATATGATGTGCTTAAAAATGAAGTTCAGGAATGGGAACATTATATTTTTTATGATTTCTTTCATTGGGTGTTCGAGAAAATTATTCAACTTCAGCAAAGTTATGTGAAATCAAGTGAAATTATTAAGGTATATTATAATACACACTTCTTCAAGGATAACATCACCCTCAACAGCATGATATATTGTCAAATTATGATGAAATAGGGCAATAGTCCTGTAATATAGATATGACCTCCACAGTATTCCAGCATACATAACGCTTTGTTTTGTTTTCTTTTTCCAAATTTGGTGTCAATGCATATACTAATTTATTTTGAGCATATACGTTAAAAGTATAAAAGTTGCATTATTAGATGAAGCATAAGCAAGAATAAGGATTAAATCACTGGTGATATGTTTCAACAAACGGCTAACAAGTATCAACACTCAATCAAAACTTTATTTATATACTATTTGCCCATATATATCCCATCAACAAAAATTTATTTTGATGTGAAAAAAGTTCAAACATAAAACACAACTGACTTTAAAAGTGTCATAAATGAAGATGAATCAGACCATGTAAACTGTATTGCTATTTTTCTTCACATTATATTGCAGTTCAACATGCCAACGTGGTAAACGAAGAAACTTGCCATTTTCTTTTGAGTTTTCTTCACTATCTGCCTGCTGTCCTTGATTCTTTTCCACAGTGCTTGATGCTGCAGGAAGCAAGGTTGTACTTTGGCATATAGATATGACCTCCACAGTATTCCAGTATACATAATGCTTTATTTTGTTTTTTTTTTTCCAAATTTGGTGTCAATGCATATACTAATTTATTTTGAGCATATACGTTAAAAGTATAAAGTTGCCTTATTAGATGAAGCATATGTAAGAATAAGGATTAAATCACTGGTGATAAGTCAATTGCAATAAACTGATTCGATTATATGCATGCACATTAATCCTCAATCTGAAGATTCATTGCATTCGACTGCCCTATGATGTCCTTTGATGAAACAGATTAGCGAACAAACGTGTTCATTTAAAACTTAAAACACCAATGGTGTTGTAGGGAAGGAAGGGGCAGGGGGTCTGGTCATGTTTATCTTTTGCCCCAAGATATGATCTAATAAATATATTAACCGCTATGCATCTTTCTATCTGGGGGGTATCGGCCGGGGGGGGGGTAAAGGCCTAAGTTGGGTAAAGACCGGGGGGAATCACCGGGGGGTAATCACCTCAGGGGGGTAAGGGCCGAGGGATAGGGGCGGGGGGGGGGTAAGGGCCTGGGGGTAATCACATATGTTGGGGTAATCACATATATATAGATCTGCAACCAGCAATAAGGGGACCATGCCTTATATATAGCACTTATGGAGACCATTTGGAATAAATAATATACGTTTTTAGCTTGTAATCAAGTGGCAACACACAAATTTAATTTTAAAACAAAAAATATTATATTCGCTATGCTATAGAATTATTCGTTTTTTGTTTACTGTGTAGTTTCATAACGTTTAAACAGGCTAAGAATTAAGGAGACCTTCTTCTGGTCTCCTTAAATTTTTGGTCTCCCTAATACTGTGATTTTTGGCAAAAATGGTCCCCGTATTGCTGGAATGACACTTATATATATATATATATATATATATATATATATATATATATATATATATATATATATATATATATATATATATATATATATATATATATATATATATATATATATATAAACAGACCAATAAATTCATATGTGCAGAAACTACGTATTTATCTTTTAGTTTATTCAACTTGGGCTTTAGCGACATCTTGCGGGTTATATTGCTAAGCAATTCCATGTTTTAACAGTAGTATCTGCTTTTATCAGCTGTTGTTTGTTAAACATGCCGTAAGACCACATTCAGAATATATTTCTAATCATCTGGTCCTATAACGTCCAAAAGATTCTGCATTATAAAACAAAGAGCAATAATTTAGAAAAATATAGACTTTTACACCCTGTCAATACCGCCCGTCTACAACCCTTTTCAGTATAACTAGAATATTTGATAAACTTACGAACGTCACAGTGGCGTCCTTCATTACCATCTAGACAGATACATCGATATGTATCGTCAGGCACAGGCTCACATGTCGATCCAGCAGCACAAAGGTTATCCTCGCATGTATTGAATCGAATGGCTGAAATCATGTACACAATATCTATCTCATTGTTAGCTATCGAACTATGATAATTACTTTTATATCTTAGATGTTGTCAAGATATTGAGTCAAAGTAATGGTCAAAACTTCAAATCAATTTTAGTCAAGCTTTGCACTTGTGATATGTGTGATTATTACAGCAGGATCTATTACATATTTAACAGTAGCGGATAAAAATATCATTGTTGAGGGTTTTTCCGTTATATATGGATCAGCTGCTTTTTGCTAGCGCAGAGAACTTAGAAACATTTTAATTACATACAAATTATTTGACGTTTGGCTTTCCACGCCTAGGCAGTGGGTAAAAGACATCTGTAGAGCACGAACACAAATTAGATGTTTTACAATAATGATGAGCAAAACAAATAAATAAGAATCGAACGCACTTTTTTTACACACAAAGGGTAATTCATCGTCGCAATGCCTGTCATCCCAATAATCAAAAATCTCAAAGGATGAGCATGCATAGTCTGGACGAGTTGGGCTTTCGGTTTCCCAATTCATGTAAGTCACTTCACTGCCGTCGTACCAACGCCATGACTGTCGACACTCCATGCAAGTTATAGGAAAGCTATACAAGCAATCACATTCTAAATCACCTTGAACGTATCCAGTCCAGAAGTACTCCCTTAACGAAATAAGACAAAAATATATGTACACAATTTGTTAACACATTTTTGCTTCTCATCTAAGTAGAAAGTTCTACAGCGGCTTAAAATAATTATATATATATTTTTGTTTTCATAACATCTCCATAAATATCAACACCATATGCATGTATCTATTTATAATTTTCATAGATTTAATTATCATTTGCATACATGTAAACTGTATTTGCCTAACTATCATCAATTTTAACTGAAATATAGACATAATTATATGCATCATCACTATTTTCGTAGCAAGGGAAAGACACAAAAACACAAAAACATTCCTCTGCAAAATGTGTCCATGGGTTTTACAATGACAATTTTCTTTAATAAAAAACATCAGTGACTTCTTCACATGGATTAATTTTTATACTGTTTTAATGATTTTTTTAGAACTTCAGAGAAAAAGCGTTATGAAAATTTGACCTTAGAAAACCTGCTAACAAAGAAATTTAACATTTGAAAAAGCCAGTTATTCTCATTAAGGTAAAAGGCATCCTCAAAAACGTTAATTTGACGTTAGAAAACCTGCTGACGTAGAATTTTACATTTGTAAAGCCAATCCTTCTCATTACGGCATCCAAGGTAGAGCACATTAAAATGGAAATTCTTTTCTAAATCGTTTACGTAAAACGATAAAGCGAACCGCACAATAAAATAATCTAACATAACCTTCGTTCAAAAGTAAATATCCTGTTTATTTTGAAAATTCGATTAATAATTAAAATTAATATTTAATGAGTCCGATTAATGTTTGTACTAGCATTTTGTTCATGTATCATTAATATCTGCATGAGAATTATTGCCCTATAAGTATTCCGCTACTGGATATGGCTTGCTAAGAGAAATCTTCCAATGGCTTTAGATCGTTGGAAAGCAGTGAAGGGCTTTTTAGAGTTCGGCATATTATATTGATTGCCTGTTCAAACAATTTTGCAAAATATGTTATCAGATTTGTCTTAACGTGTTTTTGTTCATGGTTGTACAGAAATTATTTCAGTCATTAGGATATTGTAAAGAGAAATCAATACCTACGGCTTACTCTTCGACTTTGAAGACACTCTCTTCGAACGTGCAAAGGGCCTCTGCCTTAAGCGTTTTTAAGATAATTGTGTCAGGTGTTTTTCACGAGCTTAGTCGTTCTACGGAAGTTGTCATTTTATTCTATTCAATATGTCTATTTTGGTCTACGAAAAACCATGCCACGATACTATTTTTTGCATCTATAGGCTGACCTGCACATGGGGATAGCGTTACTTGCTGATAAATTTAAGACTTTGAATTATCCATTGGTGAATGAATCAATGAATTATTTTTAAAAAACGCTAATCTGGAGAAAGTCGCACAAGAAGAAACGACTGTCGTCTTGTCCACTGACTTTTAATAGAACTGCTAAGTTCAAATGTTTTAAACATTTTTTTTGGGCTTTGCTAAAAATCTTTGACAGACGTTGCACGAAAGTGAAAAAACAGAGTTGTGATGCTGCTATAAAACGACCATAGATACCTTTGAAAATGAAACAAAACTAGTTTAAAGTCGTTTGGCCGAGTAAATGTGTTACTGTTTGAGTTTTGTTGTTGGTCTTCTTCAAGAAACATTGAAAAAGAATCCTTCTCATGGCACTTTTTTTAAATAAACTTCATTTTTTGAATACATTTCAGAAATAAGCATGTTAAAATAAATCAATAATATAATGTCATGATGATAATTTGTTTGTAATTTTCTATGGTTGACAACGTGAACAGTATGTTCACTGTAGAAAATATTATACTTCTACTTCGATAATAATATAACTGCTGCTTTGACTTGTATTTTTTGAGCATGTTTAAACCCCTGCTAATTTAATTAATGCTTCACCCATACCAGTCAGTAAAGAGTTGGAGAGGATCTAAATGACCCTCTGTGGAAGTTGATATTTTAATCCAGAGAAAAAAGTGGTATGTTTTTGATTGAAGAGCAGACGATACAGAAGCTATAATGTTTGTTTCTGTCTATCTATACAACTTTCCGTAAAAATTTACATGAGTAAAAAAATACATCTAAGACACTCTCTGCCGGGCTTCGCTTCTACTTAAACATAAATCATCATGAAAATATAACAGAAATGACATATTCAAATACCACTTACCCGTACAATGCAAAACCAGACTAAAGGGGGATTACTATGCAAATTGTTTTACCAAAGCAGTCTTTAAACTGATAGATGCATAACATGAAGCAGCAGCTCGACAGTAAAAATTGGACAATTTAAAGTAATTAACAAAACTTTTCCCCTTAGTTAAAGTCTTCAATTCCAGTTTGGAATATGCACCATTCAGCTTTAACACTTGTCGATTCGTATTTTCTATTTAGAACCCTGCTTTAGTCTGGCTTTTAGTTCGTATCTTTTAAGGTTGTCCATGGCTAATCTTAGTAAAGAATGTTCCCTTTCACTATATGCACCCATCAGCTTTAACACCTGTTGATTCGTATTTTCTATTTAGAATCCTTCTTTAGTCTGGCTTTTAGTTTCTTACTGGAAAAGGCTTGTCATGGCTAATCTTAGGAACGAATTTTCCCCTTCACTTAATACAGTAACTAAAATTGAATCTAGCTCTTCACACCGCTCTCTACTTCTATCCCATGTCCGCTCTTCCTTTGACACAAAATAAAGGTGATGATCATACTCCTGCCATTTCACTGTGCAAATAGATAAACATGCTCTTTTTAAAATGCTAGAACCACTAATTATGATATAGAACAAAACTACACGCGGTGATGTCATACAAAATACTCAGAACGAGTATTCTATGGAGTCAGATTACACGACAAAAAAGGCGGATTGTAATCTGACCTAAACAACATAACTCTAACCATTTTTTATCGCATACGGATGTTGTTATACGTTTATCACTTATTATTATATTTTCCGACAATTCTTTTGTATTATTGATAAAGTTTAGAATCTCCAAAGAGGTGATTGCTGAATTACTACAATAGGGTATCGTTTTACTGTAATGATTTTGAAGGGTACAATGGTACTAGTGACACAGGACAATATTGAAACCATTGTTCCGTCACCTGAATGTAATACGACAAAATCAGTTCGAATTTTGCACAACACTCCTGTATCAAATACATTAATAGTGTGATGATTACCTTAAATAGTAATGAAATACTTTACGTTATGAAATTATTGCGTATTTACCTTTATGCACTGTTTGTTAAAGTACTACCTTTGGCATGACAACTTACGTTTCCTGCAAATATAATGATACTCCATGCTGTCGTTACACGGAACTCTGAATGAATCACCTCTTTTGTCGATGACAACGCAATTATCAAGCCAGGCAATTGGATTTGCTTCATTTTTGGCAGATCTAATAGAAAAACAGAGTTTAAAGTTAAATACAAGCCAGTCATTGTGCAGCTAAAAAGTCCTGCCGTTTTCCTGGCTAATGTCTTTCTTAAATGAATCGACAATTGTTCCGTCAATGCAAAATAAATAAATGTGAATATTTGCCTTGACTAATGATCGAATAAGGCACATTTTAAAAAACCCTTTTTATGTTTATGTTCTTTTTTCAACCAGGAACGCTGAAGATTACGGAATAAGTTCTATCCATCGCTCTTCAGATACTCATCAAACACTTAATTCATGTTTAGAGATACGAACCTTTCTGTTGAAATTTCGACACTTTGAATCGAGTAGATTTATAACGAGATCATTGCAAGAGTGTAGATATTTCATAAATATATTATTGTAAAGTAAGATTTTCAGTACCTAAGTAGTTTTATTGTTATACGATATTGGTAAAGTTAAAACCAATTGCGGAAAATATTCTTCAACTTGTTGCACAGTTTAATATAAAAGAAAACTTTATGAGGTTGTGATAGTACACACAGGACGAGTATGGTTTTATGTCAGATTATACGCCTTTATATATAATTAAAGACCTTAAGACATTATAGGAAGAAACTGTACCTTAACACCACCTTGCAATTGCAATGCGATAATCATCTCACGATATAGTAGGATGATACGAAATAATTCAAGATGATAATTTTAGAAATTGTCGAAGGTGCATAAAGTATACACGCTTGTACCTTCAATACAAAACGCTTACTACTGCCATTTCCAAAGTGCAAGAACTGTTCCCGAAGATCAAAATATTTTACGTTGCACATGGTTGCCGCTATTTTTAGCTAGTCTAGTTTTTGTAGAATGTAATTTTCTTAGAAACAATTGTTGCACTGTGTTATATAACAGCCAAAACATGGGGTTCTGAAATTCCAAAGTCTGTATGCTGGTGCTGACGTCAGGGTATTGAAATTCTAAGGTATGTTTGCGTGTGTTGACTACAGCTGCAGCAATGTTTGTGAGAAAAGGCAAATGCTATTTTACTTTTAAAGAGGCAAGCAATATAAAGTATCCAAAAATATCACAAACTAGTCATGATCCGTAGATACTGAATTGGGGAAAAGATCATTCGAAACAACTTAGGCAGTATGTACCTGATACCACTGTAGAAAGTATCGGAGAAGAAGAGAGTGGTCTCGCTTTTATAGACAGTATGTAGGACAGTGATTATGATGATAATGGCTAGAAGAATGTAACTACAGTGAAATCTCGTTAAACCGACATCGCCGGGACTGAGCAAAAAATGTCGGTTAAACGATATGTCGGTTAAAAGGTACTGGCTGTTTGAAACTCGTAAGAAAGAAAAACTGTATCCATATCGTATTTTATTAATACGCTATACCAAAATACGTGATATTACATTCTTGATACTTTCAGGATTGTTTCTATCAAAATATTTTAGAGTTTGTCCTTTTTAGCACTTCTTGAATCGCTTTGTAGAGTGAATGCTTTCGTTTCGTAGCCATATTGAGCGGTATCGCATTTGATTTGCATTCATTCTTACAGCCTTTTTATACTGTAAAGGTAGGGTCTAAATTGCAATTTACAACACTATTTTCTAATTGCAATTGATGAAATTGCCATTCGCAAAATTGCAGTTGATTAAATTGCAATGTAAAATTTCTGCTCAAATTGCAATCAAATGACATGATTAACAAACATGAAAAGGACCTGTGAAGTTTAAATCACTCGAAATAATCGCTTCTTTATGTTCTGATCAATCGAAATATAAAGAATCGTTTGAGCTATTGAGCAACTGTTTAATGTCTGATCACAAGTTTGTTCATGTAGCATTGTTTTCTGTAATGTAACGATTACACGCAAACCCAAACATCTTTGAAATCCCCGAGTAGATGTCATACATTTGAATGGCCTGAGTACTGATGAACAGGCTTCTCTGTGTACATAACTTCTGTGATGTTAGTAGAAACAATGGCTCAAATGTATAACATCACAGTGAAATGACAATATGTATAATATCGTACAAAAGGGATCTGTCACTCATCATTATTTGTCGAATAAAGGGGCTGAAAAAATTTGTTCGACAGCAAAATTACGTCGGACAAACGATATTTGTTTAAACCGACGTTATATAATGGGGGTCAATGGGATAAATCCTTCGGGACCGTGAAAACATGTCGGTTAAAACGATATGTCGGTTAAAGCGATGTCGGTTTAAATGGATTCGACTGTATTCTCTAACTGAGGAACACTGTCTTACAAACAGTGCGTTTGTTCCAATTATGTTGAATACGGAGGTCTGGTAAAGTTTTTATTCGGATGTCCCTGGAATGCTGATTCGCACGTTAGAAAATCGTTTAATTTAAACGTCTCATAGACGTCCAATTCAAATTCCGGTTAGGTTCCGCTCCAAACGCCCAATGGTCGTCTAAAATGAGTGGCTTGTAGACGTTTCTGTTGTATTTTTACAAAGTTATTATCGCCAAACGGAAATAACATTAATAATAGGAGAGATTTAAAGATTTAATATTAGATTCAATCTAGCGCTTTGAAGTTTTTTCTAGTACAAAAAATGGGCATAAAGGTGGAGTTTTGGCACATTTCTTACACCCCGTAATGGTTTTATTAACCATCATTATTTATTATTCTTTATTGTTTTTTAATTAGTGTAACACATACATTGCATGGTTTTTGGTTGGAATATCAGCTATGGCAAGGATGGATTTCAACAACTATAGATTGATCAACAATGTCGTATTATGTCGTAGAACGTTTAATTGCGCAATACTGTTCGACCGTTTACGAGAGTACAAGAAAGATATAGTGACAATACGACATAAAAAAGATGAGATCCTAACTATATCAAAACTTATCGAACAATTAGTACCTTATGTTTACAGTATAAGTTATATTCTAAGATCCTAGCAAAAAGATTAGTGAATATGTTACCAAATATCATAAATGAAGATCAATTTGGAGTAATATAATTCCTGCATATGAAAAGCTGCATACGATTTGTACAAGATTTAATATATATAACCGATTTCAATAATATACCAGACATGCTACTTCAATTAGAATTTGAGAAAGCATTCGATACAATTAAATCGCACTTCATATGAAAATCATAAGAAAAAAAACAATTTTGGCCCAAAATATATAAAAATGCTTCAAACATGTTACGCCGATATCAAAACAGATGTTACGAACAACGGGTATAATATTCAGTGGGTTAAACGAAGCAGAGATCTTCGGCAAAGTTGTCATATGAGTGGAAGTTTGTTTATTGTCGTATCTGAGATACCAGCACAGTTTATAAGGAATAATGATAGGGTAGAATGTTAAACACTTGAAAATATATTGATAAAACTTAAACAATTCGCTGATGATTATTCTGTAAAAACTGGGACTCCGTAAATGAACTCTTCGAAGTAGCTAAAAATTTTAGGGCTTATGGCAGTCTTAATGAAAATAAAACATTGATATTTTGGATTTGACCGTGGAGAATGAGAAAAGAAAACCATGGAAACATATCGCAGCAGGACACTTGCATAAACACTTTTGGAATAGCGGTATGTAGAAACCTAGACCAACAAAACCTTATCAATTACAACAAAAAATTACAAAAATACCAAACACTTTAAAACTCTGGAACCTGAGATATCTAAGTCTAATGGGAAAAATTCTAATAGTTAAATCGCAAGCTCTATCAAATCTAGTATATTCACTTTCCATCATAGAAGTAGAAGCAAAACACATAGATGTTTTACGAAAAATGTTGAACAGATTCATTTGGAGCTCTGACTATAATCGCGTAAGGCACAGTACCTTAATTGCTGCATATTCTGAGGGAAGATCAAAGGTGACAGACGCAAAAAATGTCCTTTAGATTACCTTGGATAGGAAGAATATTCAAAAATAGCTCATGAAGCACATGTCGTAAAGTTCATTTCAGTACATAGGGAGGATTATTATTTCTATCGAAGCGTTAAAATAGCAGGAATAGCAGGAAATGAGTATTTTGGGACACGTGGAAACGTAAAAGTATTGTTTTCTGCAAGACTTTAGAACTAAACATAAGAACGGCTATCACGTTATGAATTCCAAAACAAATATGATATAGAATGCAGTTTTCTTCAATACAGAAGCCTTATAAGTGAGCTGAATAAACAATGAAACAAAGCTAAAAAATACCTCATTTGGGTTTGTCAAAACACATATGACCAAACTTAGAACAATGACAGGACATAAGATCGATCTAATGAAAACAAAATCAACAGATTATTGCAGTCTAGTAATACAAGGAAATATGTTGGCACCAGCAGCAATGAAAAAATGGTTATCAACAGGTATAACAAACAATATACTTTTCTGGAAAGTATGGTAATGGCAAGAGAAGCCACCCGGGGAAATAGTATATGCCACGTGAAGAACTACAGGCATAAAGACACAATAGCGCATGCATTGTATGACTGTAATGATGCTGAAGTATTGTTGGAGTGCACGTTACAATGTTTAGATACAACGTGAAATAAACCTGGAAAATTGTTATTTGAAGTATAGCATAAGCCTTGGAATACAATCCTTTTGCTTATAAAAAAGCATATAGTAACGAGCAGAATTTAGAAAAAAGCTTGACCTTTGGCTCCTTCCAAAAACACATATTCCAGAAGATTAATTCTAACATGGAATACTGATTTGAAGTGGAAGTGGAAAGTGGAGAAATTTTGAACCAATAGTTAAGGAAGCAATAGCGTATTCCAAACATTACTGAATTTAACTTTGACCTCCTTGCGAAATGTTTTCACCATAAGCACAAGAACACATGCACGTATCCTACCAAAAACAATTGTGTCGGAAAAATGTAATATTGTACTGGATAAACATTAATGGATAACAAGGATAAACGTGGTCCTGACAAAAATGTTTATACCGCCAAAAATAAGCAAAAAAGTGTAGACATCATTAACACTCTATTTTTTAACCTCGGAATTATTGTTAATCCGAGCACCCTAGTTTCTGCGCAAGCACCAACAACTTAACGTTCATTTCAGCGTTTGTGCACGCACAGAAATTTTCATCTTTTTAATTATTGTCCCGGAAGTAATCGTTACTTGTGATCAATGTTGACTTCGTTTAGTTTACTGCAACATAAACATTGTGTATACACTAATCTTTCTTCTGTTTTGATGCGTCCTAGTTATATAACACGAATAGTTGTTGTATGCACAAACATTTGTATATTGGTTCGGAATTTTGTGCATACACAAGAATTTGGTGTTCCAAAGAAAAAAATAATTCCGAAGTTAAAAAAACAGTTTGTTCATTGAAATTTGATGAATGATGCGCAAATCTAGGAGAGAAATAAAGCGAATGAATGGAGGACAGGTTCTTTTTCTTGTATATAGCTAAGCTGCTTTATACAAATGCAAATAAAAACAAATAAACTACAAAGAAAACCTTATTTCACCTTTCATGTGACGTTGATAGAACATGGCTTTTACCCGCAGGCAACCTCTAAGCAATCTCAATGCAAAGTGACTTTTTTAGTTGAGGAGACGGTGATGTAAGGTCGTGAAACCTTAGGAATATATATAGACCGCAGTGGGGCATACTTCAAACTGATTTAAACTGCAACAAGCATTAAGTAACACTAACCAGGTTTTCATATTCTTGCTGCGAATTAAAATCAGTTCAAGAAAGTGCTGTAATGCATTGTAATTTGTAATGCATTGTAAAATGTTGATTGGAGAACTTTTTTTAATTTGAATTTTTTTTTGGAACGCAGCACATACTTCCACCTTTTTGGGAATGTATATGCTATATAAGGACAAAATTCCTTCCTATTTTACACAAATATGCAATGATCATAGCTATGAATTTACTCAATTTCGAGAAGAAGTCTGCCAATAAAGTTTTTTTCGCCGTAGTATACAGATGTTGCGAGCTCTGCATCAAGGACGTCTGTGCAGTGTTGAACAGCCGCGTCAAAAGTGGATTTATTCTCACTTATCCAATATCTACTCTCATCGTAACTACGCCACTCTACTGTTAAAATATTATGTCAATTAACTAAGATATTTAGAATTCAATCTAATATTGAAATTTATACACCGAACATAAATGGCGATTTGAAACCATTTTTTAACAATCACAGATGTCTAAAGTTTCAATGTAAAGGTTTATATAGAGCTTTGTTCAAGTATTGGTTACACGCTGGTATTACGAATATCATTTCCATTTGTTTTTTGTAAAATAAATATAATAATATGTTTGTTTGTACGTTATTTGAAAATTACGCGTACACATTTTTTTCGTGCAGCAGAAGACTTTAATGTTTTGGTGTTACTTAAAACGCTCTCAGCAAATTAATTTTCTATGTACGTATTACTCTAACATTTTGTACTACAAGTTTCACCGTAAATGTTATCCTAGATAATCAAACATTTTTTTTCAAATAGCAATGAAAGATTTTTTAAAGTTTAGCAGGGCTAACAGCATTTTGAAGGGTAACAGAAAAGACATGAATAGAGTTACCAAAATGTCTCATATTTAGCACTTGAAGATGATGGCAACGAACCTGTATCACAGAGGATGCAAGTAGCCATGAAACTCCCACACAAGTATAGAATCCAATTCATAATGTTCATTTTGGACATGACGCAATGTTTTAATGTATCACTCTGCAAATAGTAATAAAAGGATGCATCTAGTTCTAACGTAAACAATAGAAAATATTCGTTTTACATTTCTTTGTAAACAGGTGCAAAGAAATTCACTCTACTTGACTGCGTTAATTCTGTTCCATTAAGAAACGAATATGTGATTCCAAACAAATGCTGAAAATGCTTGTCTTTGATTTCGGAGTTCATAAAGAAGTAGTTAAGGATGTCAAATAATAGCAAATGTACAAAATACAAAATTAATGCAGTGTATGGATACATCCGCTTAAAATGTCCGAGAACATTGCAAAAGTTATGTTGTAATTCTTATAGCCTGGACACAAAAATTATTCGTAGATTTTTTCTACATTACACATTAACTTGAAATCTTAACCTAACATTGTGATCCCTAACACAGATCATAAAGAGAGATTAGTGAATGCAACCGCATCGAGAGCAACGAAACGGATGATTCACATTTCCAGGTAACAAATAATGTGCTTAACTTTTTCAGAAAAGGTTGAAAATGAGGTTTGTAAAACACGTTTTATACCGTCGAAATATATTAAAAATAAACTTTTTAAAACATGTAGTTGAAACCTCTAACAAACGTTTTCACAAAAAGTTAAATAACATGTTATTGTATAGTATTGACTTTTTCAGGATTATTTAGCGTTATAATTTCAGGAGGGCCTCAAAAATATAAATATAATACTAATTTTTAGACACTTTCAATAGTCGCCATTTTGTCGGAAAATAACGTTAAAAACTTGGAATGAAAACGTTGGTTTACAACGTCGGAAAGACGTATTGCCGAATCTTATGTATAACATAAAGTTTTCGACAACGGCAATAAATAAGTTATTGATGAACTTTGCACAGTGCAAAACTATTCCATTTCAAGCATAATACACATCCAATGGTCAAGGAAATCAATACATAACTTTTGAATGACGAATTGAATTTAAAAAAATTGGAAACTACCTGTGCAGAAAATATCTTTTCTATCATCATCATCTGGAGATAAAAATTAGAATGTAATATTATTCCAAATTTGAATAAAAGTTTAAAACTAGAACAGCGTTAGGCTTAAGAAAGCCTATTTTTAATTCTGACTATCATACGTGCTTTCTTTATTCGTTTAATTCGTGATAACAAACACATATAGAGATGCTAACATGGCTTTCTCAAAGATAAACCCTGTAGCTTATGACAATATAATTATGTAAACATATAACAACCAATTGGTTTTCAAGCTTCCAGCTTAAACAGTCTAGGAGGAGATGTGTTAATAAGTTCGTCGAGGAAAAAATGGAACAAAATAGACATGTTCCCTACCTACCAGTCTAAATATTATGGCTTCCTCTGAAATGACGGAGCCACAATAAAAAGGTTTTATCTTGGTTTTGCAAGTTATACATCTACTTATCAAAAACTACTTAAGTTCAATCCCCACATTGACACCGTAGCGTGACTATGTAGAAATTTTTTCTGACGTCAGAGTATATCCCCAACAACCTAGTGGTCAGTCTTTGAATCTATTTTCTGCTGCTAATTGTTTTGTCTGTCTTAATTCTTATCTTCAGTTATAGGGGTTGGTTTTCAAATCATAAGCTGATTGCCAGTCCCTTTTAGCCGTTTATCCGTTTATCCGTCGTCATTTTTGATAATTTTGTTCTTTTTTGTAGTTAGCGTTCTAGTATACGTTCAAATCTCAGACTTAGTAAATTGCTACTAATTGTCAAAATTTTTTTTAAACTTAGCTTATTTCAAAGTTTCAGCCTATGTGCAATACCTGACTTAATTAGCTTTATTAGCTAAAATTGTTTGGGCTTGGCGTTTTGCATCTGCTGACGCCACTAAATACCCATAAAGTAAGAACAATGGCATATTTCCTCAAATAGCCGATATCAAATGTATGTAGAGCGATTACTTTTTTTCCTTATCACCTTGAAGCATGACGCTATATAAAGGAGAATCACAAAGTACGCTTGGAGTATAATCATGGAAGGACAAAGTATTGCAAGATGAAAAGTCCGAAATAATTATTTAAGCAAAATTTCTAGAGATGTTTAGGGTTCCCTAAGAGACATTACTTTTTAGTTTTGGTCACATGTTAAATCAAGAGATTTCCTATTCTTTGTTGCATCTTAAATCTTTCTGTAAAAGTTCAACCTGGTTTTTGTCTATATTGAGACTTTATATATTCTTATTCCCCAATTGGATATATTCGCATCTGCAAATTAAGCATTGCTAGAAGGATATTTTAATGTATCAAAGACTGTCCTTCTTGTCGAAGAGGAAAATTAAACCACAATAATTTCTTTGACATACATGGCTATCCTACACCATTCAGCCTGCCTTAAACACAGATAAGCTGGTTCTATCCATATCTACTAAACTTGGGAACACTTGCAGATTTCGAATTACATGAAGCAAAAAGCAAGCAGGAGGTTATGCAAACACTTCACGAATCAGTTTATCTAATAGTTCTTCTTCAAAATGTACTGAAATGGAGAAATCAGCATTAAATTTTGTTGCTTGGCATTCCACTATCCCAGTTGCAAAAATTTGAACGCATAAAAAACATGCTCGATTCGCACCGGAATTGAGTTAAAAATTCTAGTACTGACATTCCGAGCGATATAGGATATCTAATAGGATATCTAATGTCCTAGGTATCTTTGTAAAATAGTGAAAAAATACAAGGAACCAACGGTCCACAAATGAAAAGATTCTTTGAGTCTCAAAATATCATATCAAACGATTAGGCAGTAGTGCCCTTTTTCTTCCGGTGGCAAAGCTCTGAAACATTCTGCCGGTGACATCATTATTTCCGACTTGTAACAAAAAGTAGTTGGCTTGATTTGCCATCGTTTGGTTGAGCACAAGCACGGGACCTTCAAAAGAGAGCAACCTAAATCTAGTTTTAGCCCAAAGCAACTAATTTAAACATCAAGTTGCGTTTGTTCTTGTTTCAGAATATAAACCCAAGATTTTCTCCGCTTCATGTTACAATATCCTGCCCAGTTTAGCTAACACGCAGTGGGCTGGAATCGCGACCTGTTATTATTTGGATAGACATAGGCAAATAATATCCTGTCATCTAGGCTCTATTGGGTGCAAAACAGTAGCAAGATACACTCTTTAAACTAAAAATGTTTACAATGAGAAATCAATCCAGCGTATTGCAATGACATCTTCTTTACACATTGCATTATCTTGTCGCTTTTAATTGAAAGGCAAATTGGAATTAAACATGTTATTCTCTTAAACAAAGTAGCATCGATATGCCATCTATAGATCCCAGGGTTTGTTTATTGTTCCGAATGTTTGATAATCACACATAGATAATTTTGTTTATTGGAATATATGTTTACTGATGTTTTCATTATTGATTCACAAACTTACTAGAATAGTTAATGTCATCCTTACAATCTCACGTTATTTATAATGAATATTTATGAACTTATACATTGCTTATGTATTTTCCGTCATTATGTTTTGTAATGGTGTTCCTGAATATGCTTGCATGGATTAGAGCGCCTGAAGTCTTCCTACTTGACTATACTTTACATCATAATGTAATGAGAAAAATCTGCTTACTATCCTGCAAGAAATATTTAAAGAAAAATAAAACAGCATAGCAACATGATCAACCTGATGCTTAGCCCTAATTGGGATCTAAAGGAAACATAATCACAAATTTTAAATCCATTAATTTACTTACTTGCACTAGGATTTCCAAGGCAAATCCACCCAAATTACTCTGGTGATTCACCTGTAGATATGTTTGATGATATATCTCGGTTCCAGTGCTTGTTTCCTTATTATAACCTGAAATATCACTTTATTGTTTCAAATATTATCATATTAGTTTTGTTGACTAAAAATAGTTTCTTTCATAATACCAGAGGGGACATTAAATAAATATCAATATCTCTTTATCTAATATTTTAATAAACGATGGCTAAACAGATAAATGCTAAACTGTTTCTAATATCCAAAAATTCAAAAATTCAAATGTAATATGCATTTAATACTTCAAAACGCAACTACTTTGCTTACAACATAGACTTTTTCTATATTCTTTACTCATTTAATCTGTTGACAAACATTGTGTAATACTATTTCTCGCCTTAGATAGCACATAACGTGCAAAAGTTGTTTACGATATCTGTATCACCCAGCAGATCCGCTGATAAAAAAGCAATTTGAAACCAATTACAGAGACATATACTTTATCTCGAAGAAACATTTTCCTTTCAAGTCTTAATATATTCAGTACTTTAGTCAGGTCGTTTTATAATTGCTACATTGCGCTTTATCTTCAAACGACACTTCATAAGTAGCTCAAAGTTTTCAGTATCGTCATCAAAACTGGATAAGTAAATTCCTGTTCCTTATACAGTGCTATATGAACATGCAAGCAAATTGCATCATTGTTGTACTCACAGGAACGTTTTATAATCTATGATTTGAAAATTTTACCATTCAAACGTCTTACATTTTACTACAGTAGTGTTCCGTCATAATGCGCAAATGTGTTGAAAAACATTCATGAAAGATATGCTGAAACACGTAAATATAATTAATCTTAACCAAAAAAGTTGAATTTATTTCAGTTTTTGCTAACGGCTTATGTTCGAGATACGTAAATGCGGTTAATTCTTGAACACCTACTTCCTATTCCTCCATATAGATCACACCATCAAGAAAAAAAAAGACTCAAAGAAACAACAGTAGTGTAGAAATGGGCGTTCTATATCAATCAATCATCGTGACGTCATCAATCACGTGATCAATTAAAGCCCCGCCCATCAAATAAAGCTGTCAATCACGTAATCAGTTAAGCCCGGCCCATCAATTAAAGCTGTCAATCAAAAAGTAGTAGTGTAGAAATGGGGGTTCTACGCCAATCAATCATCGTGACGTTATCAATCACGTGACCAATGAAAAGCCAATGAAATCAATGAAGCAAATGAAGCCCCGCCCACTTTCTGTCTATCACCTGTCAATCATCGCTACGTCATGAATCACGTGACCAATGAAAAGCCAATGAAATGAATGAATGCAATAAAGTCCCATCCATCTTTCTATCACCAGTCAACCATCGTGACGTTAGATCCCCGCCCCTCATATCTAATTTTAGACTGTTGAAATTTTACAACATCTAGTTTTAGTAACTTAAAAAAAAGTAGATAACTTTCGTTATAGTTGACCGATTTGAATGAAAATATTACCGTTTGATTAAGTTTTATATCTAGTTTTGACCTAAAGTGGTTACAGTCTATTTGCTCAGGTGGCTGTATGCATGATTTTGGCATGTCGCCATTTTAACTTTTTAAAAAAGTGAAAAAGTGAGATAATTTTCGCTATTGTTGGCCGATTTGCACAAAAATTTTACCGCTAGATTCAGTTTACGATCTAGTTTTGACATAAAGTGGTCACAGGCTATTTGCGCAGGTGGCTGTTTGCATGATTTTGACATGTCGCCATTTAAGCTTTTAAAAAAGTGATAAAGTTAAATAACTTTCGCTATAGTTGGTCGATTTGCATGAAAATTTTACCGTTAGATTCAGTTTTATATCTACTGTTAACATTAAGTATACATAGGCTAGTTGCACCGGTGACTGTATGCATAATTTTGACATGATGCCATTTTAACTTTGTAAACAGTAAAACAGTGTGATAACTTTCGCTATTGTTGGCCATTTGCATGAAAATTTTATCGTTAGATTCAGTTTTATTTCTATTTTTAACATTAAGTAGACATAGGCTAGTTGCACCGGTGGCTGTATCAATGCAATATTTCAACTTTGTAAAAAGTGAAAAAAAGTGTGATAACTTTCGCTATAGTTGGCTGATTTGAATGAAAATTATACTGCTTGATTCAGTTTTATATCTAGTTTTGACATAAAATGATTATATGCTATTTACATATGTGGCTGTGTGCATAATTTTGACATGTCGCCATTTAAACTTAAAAAAAGGGATAAAGTTAGATCATTTTCGCTATTGTTGACTGATTTGAATGAAAATTTTACTGTTTGATTCAGCTTTATATCGAGTTTTGACATAAAGTAATCACAGGCTATTTGCACAGGTGGCTATATGCATAATTTTGACATTTCGACTTATGACTTTTAAAAGAGTGGTAAAGTTAGATAACTTTCGCTATTGTTGATCGATTTGAACGAAAATTGTACTGTTAGATTCAGTTTTAAATCTATTTTTAACATAAAGTGGTCACGGACTATTTGCACTAGTGGCTGTATGCATAATTTTGACATGTCGCCATTTTAACTTTTAAAAAAATGAAAAAAGTCGATAACTACAGTCAAGTTTACCCGATTTGAATGAAAATTCTACTGTTTGATTCAGTTTTATATATTTACTTTTGACATTTTCGCTATTTTCGCAGCTAGCTGTATGCATAATTTTGACACATCGCCATTTTAACTTTTAAAAAAGTGAAAAAAAAGATAACTTCCGTCATGGTTAACCGATTTGAATGAAAGTTTTACCGTGTGATTCAGTTTTATATCTAGTTTTGACATAAGGTAGTCACAGGCTATTTGTACACTTGGCTGTATGCATAATTGTTTCACCTTAAAATGTTAACTTTAAAGATTGAAAAAGTTAGATAACTTCCGTCATGGTTAACCCATTTGAATGAAAATTTTACCGTTTGATCTAGTTTTATGACTAGTTTTGACATAAAGTGGTCATAAGCTATTTATATATGTGGCTGTAAGCCTAATTTTTATCTTAGTCACTTTTAAAAAAGTAGATAACTTTCGTCATGTTTAACCGACTTAAATCAAAATTTTATTGTTTTATCCAGTTTTATTTCTAGTTTTTGCACGAAGTTGTCAAAGGCTATTTGCATATCTGGCTATAAGCTGTTTCATCCCAAATTTTCTTGTAAGAAGAGCACGCCATTCAAACATATGTTCGAATGGCAAGCCCATTCAAAGACGTGTTCGAATTATTTTTGGAACATATTACGTTATGGTATTGCTCAACAAGTTGTTCAGCGAGTTGTTGTTCAACAAGTTGTTGTTTAGCAACGATGACAACAACATGTTGTTTGCACCATAAAATTTTACATCTTTTTTTAGACATCTCCCCACGAATTTAGGAACTTGGAAATGAACAGTTTGGCGACAAATCCAAAGCCCTGAGTGGTATAAATAGATGAGCGAGAACACATTTCGCCCATATCAGTTCAAGCAATTGATGCGAAAACAACAATGGCAGCTAGTTCAGACACACCAGTCTCCTACCATGATTGCAATGTGACATTTCCATCTATGGAATTGTTTAAAGTACATACATGCAGTCAAGCTGAGATGAAAACTGCAGTGAAACTTGCTCTTGAAGAGCACGAGAACGAAGCAAAGAGACGAAAGATAGAACAAGATGGCATTCAGATACCCAGTTCAGTCCTATGCCATGGATGCAATGTGATATTTCCATCTATGGATGTCTTTGAGGCACACACATACACACCACCTAAGATGAAAAATGTGCTTCATGAAAAACTTGCCTCAGCTGCAAAGAGACAAAAGATGGGACAAGTGGGGAGAGGCAGAAGGATTAGTCTCGGTGAAAACGAGCAGGAAAATGGTTTGAGTCTGAGAATGGAACGGATTTACTGCTTGAAATGCGAGAGCAAGAGAACCGTATTAAGACACATTTGTTGGAGACCTTAAACCATGGAATAAAATGGTACATTGTAGTACATACGCGCTTCAAGAAAATGACGCTGATTGCGGAAGGTGTCATGATAGAACATGTGGATGATGCATTTATCAGCAGTCCAACATATACAGCATACAATCGAGCAGATATTGAAAAGGACTTTCTATAAGCCTATATAGAATTGTTTACCAAGTTTGTCGAACATGAGAGAGAAGGCTCTGGCTGGATAACATACTGTACATTGAAGTACATACAGCTACGTCAGCGCCTCTGGAAGCAAGTAGTTTTATCCCACTACCAAAGAAAGTGAAGGATACGAAGGGTGTGTTAAACATTGAGAATAAAGACAACAAGTGTTTCTTATGTCAGTGTTGGCTTACCTTCAACCTTATGACAAAAATCCAAATCGTGTGAATCAATACACGCCATCTGAGAAGGAATTAAAGGTAGAGAGCATGCCATTTCCCACGCCGATTACGGACATTCCAAAGTTTGAAAAGGAGAATAATATGTCTATCAACGCGTTTGGATATGAACAAGATGTAGTTGTTCCGATACAACTTAGTCGAAGCGTCAGCGCTAGAGAAATCAACTTACTTCTGATTAGCAATGACAAGAAAAGGCATTACTGCCTCATCAATAATTTCAGCAGACTTATGTCTTATCGATCAAAGCATCATGGAGCAGCTTTTTATTGCTTCAACTGTCTTCACGGGTTTATACAAGATCTTTTAGACAAGCATCGTCAAGTGTGCGACAAACATGGAGCGCAACGTTTATCATTCCCCAAGGAACCTATCATCAAGTTTAGGAATGTAGCCAAACCACAGCGAGTACCTTTTGTGATTTATGCTGACTTTGAATGTTTCACGCGAAAGCATGAAGGGGACAGGTATCAGCATCATCGTCCAAACAGCTTCGCCTACGTGGTTGTCAGCCAGTACGACACACGTGTACCAGTCGTGTATCGAGGAGACAATGCCTTGAAAGTCTTTTTAGACCATAAGGTGAATGAGCGTGATCGTATTGTGCATGGTTTACAACAGCCAAAGGAAATGGTGATGACTCGTGAAGATGAAGAGAATTTCAAGAACGCTGTTGATTGCTACATTTGTCATGAGCATCTAGGAGCGGATCGTGTGAGAAATCATGACTATATCAATGGCAAATACCGCGGAGCTGCGCACAATGAATGCAACTTGCAATTCCGACTTCGGAAAGATCAGCAGGGGGATAAAGATTCTTTTATCATTATTGTATTTTTTCCACAAATTGCGAGGCTATGACAAGCATTTGATCATGGAAGAAATAGGAAAATTCAAAAATGAAACGATTACAGTCATTCCCAACACCATTGAGAAATATATTGCACTCACCATGAGCAATCTGAAATTTACGGACAGTTATCAGTTTATGAGTACTTCTCTACAGAAGCTGGTATCCAGAAGGGAAAGATAACTTCTACAACATGATGTCTCACATTCACGATAGTAACCAACAAGATTTACTGTTGAAAAAGGGAGTGTACCCCTATGATAACGTGGACGAGCCATCCAAGTTTGCTGAAACACAACTACCTTCAAAGGACGAGTTTTACAGCCAGCTTAGTAAAGAAGACATTGGCGATGAGGATTATGCGCATGCACAGAAGGTATGGGATACTTTCAACTGTACCACATTCGGTGAATACCATGACCTATACCTGAAATCAGATGTGTTACTACTGGCTGACGTGTTTGAAAATTTTCGTCAAGTATGTCTTAACACGTATGAATTGGATCCTGCTCACTACTATTCAGCGCCAGGAGTGTCGTGGGATGCGATGTTAAAAGCGACAAAGGTGAAGTTGGAATTGATCAATGACATTGACATGTATCAAATGGAACAAGGTTTATGTGGATGAATATCTGTGATCACACACAAGTGTGCGAAAGCAAATAACCCCTACGTAGCAGATTACGATCCCACGAAACCAACCAACTACTTTGTGTACCTGGAGGCAAACAACTTGTATGGTTGGCCCATGTCTCAAAGCATGACAGAAAGTGAATTTATGTGGGTGAGCGAGCCAGAATCCCTCGACTTCATGAATGTGGATGAAGATGACGACATTGGGTACATTTTAGAGGTGGATTTAGAACACCCACAGGCAATCCATGATCGTCATAATCACTACCCAGTGCATCCAGAATGGAAATGTATTAAAGTGGGAGAATTGACAAAACATAGTCAGAAGCTACGGAAAGATCTGAACATGAAAGGCAATCCTAGTGAAAAGCTCATTCCCAGCTTGTGTGACAAGAAGAAATATGTACTTCATTATAGAAACTTACAACAGTGTGTCTCACTGGGATTGAAAGTCACTAAGGTGCACCGTGCCATCATATTTGAACAGAGCAAGTGTTTGGAGAAATACATCTCCTTGAACACGGAAAAGAGAAAACTGGCCAAGAGCCCGTTTGAGAAAGACTTCTTCAAATTGATGAATAACTCTGTGTTTGACAAAACCATGGAAAATGTGAGAAAGCGCATGAATGTTGAACTCGTCCACAAGGAAAAGCGCTTCAAGAAGCTTCTAGTAAAACCTTAATTCCACAAATTTAGAATTTTCAACAAAGATTTAACCACTGTACATTTACGCAAAGTGAATTTAGTCTGGATAAACCCATTCAAGTCGGCTTCACCATTCTCGACCTCAGCAAAGTGGTGATGTTTCACTTACATTACAACTACGTCTGACCAAGTATCCCGACGCCAAGCTGTTGTTTAGCAACACCGATAGTCTATGTTACTATATAGAAATTACGATATCTACAAGGATATGCAGGAAGATGCTGACCTGTTCGACACAAGTGGCTATCCCCCAGATAATTTCCTGCATTCCAACGTGAACAAAAAAGTGTTTGGGAAAATGAAGGATGAGACGGCAAGCATCTCCATTGAATTGTTTGTTGGACTACGGCCGAAAATGTATAGTATGATGTATGGTGGGAAAGAAAAACGTACGGCCAAAGGTATCACTCGAGCTTGTCAAAGACGCATGAAACATAAACAGTATAGAGACCGTTCGTTCAACCAAACTCAAACGATGGCTACAGGGCACATCATTCGAAGTCATGACCACCAGATGTTCTCGGAGAAGTTGAGGAAAGTGGCTCTCTCCCCTATGATGACAAGCGATATTTGCTGAATGACGGCTATTCCACTTTAGCGCATGGGCATTACAAGGCAACAGTATAAAAGGGAGAGACTCTCCAATTTTAGAGTTAGTTGAGGTGTGAATACTGACTGAACATGAAACTGTCTGAACATGAAACTGTTAAAATGATAAAGTCTGGTAATGTGAGTTATGCAACTTTTCATAACATTTACAAATGTGGGTATAATGTCCATGATACATATATTAATTTAGATTGGAATTAATGACATTCGTTTATCAATATATTGAATGCATTTGTTAACATGTATTGAATGTGTTTGTAAGTAAAGTTTGTAAATAGAGTTTTGTAAATAAAGTTTTGTAAATAGAGTTTGTAAACAAAGTTTGTAAATAGAGTTTTGTAAATAAAGTTTTGTAAATAGAGTTTGTAAATAGAGTTTTGTAAATAAGAGTTTGTAAATAAAGTTTGTAAATAAAGTTTTTTAAATAGAGTTTTGTAAATAGAGTTTTGTAAGATAATGTATAACACCATAAACAAGACAGTTGTATGAAACTTTTTTTATTATCATCAACAGTGAGCAATTACCAACAACTTAACTAATGCAACTTAACTAATACAACTAAAACAACATTAATAAAACAACATTAATAAAACAATGGTTTATAATGTCTATATACAAAATCCGTTACAACAAAATCACCATCACTTCTTTTTTATATTTACAATATCAGACATACTATAATCTCTAGCTTTATGCAATATATAATATACACAATAAAAACCACATGTAGATGATATCAGTGTTTGCAATGGTATGGAATTACACACATTTCATTACTGAAAAACTTTTCTCAACGATTATCTATAGGTAAAAGTCCATAACAGTCCAGTTGAGTATCTGTCACAATTCCAATTATAATCCTCTGGATAATCCTGTCAAAGATTTTTCCAGAATATAACACGTATGTTTAAGCATGTCCAATCACTAACACTTTAACAGTATCTTCAAGTTTAAACCCCACAACGTTATGTTTTTCTTTCCAGACTTCATTTTTAAACCGATAGGTAGAATTTATAATCACTTCATTCAAGTCATTCACAGCGAAGTAAGCCCCACCGTTAAACACTATTGCATTCATGATGACAGTACGTACACTTTTATGAGCTGTCTTCTTGTCTTCGAAGTCTTTTATCCACTTCTTACACATGCTTCTATAGCAATTTCCACTCAGATATTGTCAGCAAAATACCCTTTTTCGTAGGATGGTTTCTTCTAAACCCCTCAACTCTGAGGTACTTGCGAATATTCACCACTCCTTCATTGCTTTGTTTCATAATTTTAATATACTTCCATTTCCCATTTCCTAGAGAAAGCATTAATCCCATGACTGTGGTATTGGTGTCCACTTTCAATTTCTTGGTGGTGGTATTGACAGGATTTTTGACTTTTAAGTCAAACAAACACTTCAATGGAGATGCTTGCCGTCTCATCCTTCATTTTTACAAGCACGTTTTTGTTCACGTTGGAATGTAGGAAATTATCTGGGGGATAGTCACTTGTGTCGAACAGGTCAGCATCTTCCTGCATATCCTTGTAGATATCGTAATTTCTACATAGTAACATAGACTATTGGTGTTGCTAAACAACAGCTTGGCGTCGGGATACTTGGTCATGACGTAGTTGTAATGTAAGTGAAACATCAGCACTTTGCTGAGGTCGAGAATAGTGACGCCGACTTGAATGGGCTTATCCAGAAGCAAATCCACTTTGCGTAAATATACAGTGGTTAAATCTTTGTTAAAAATTCTAAATTTGTGGAATTAAGGTTTTGCTACAGGTTTCTTGAACCGCTTTTCCTTGTGGACGAGTTCAACATTCATGCGCTTTCTCACATTTTCCATGGTTTTGTCAAACACAGAGTTATTCATCAATTTGAGGAAGTCTTTCTCAAACGGGTTCTTGGCCAGTTTTCTCTTTTCCGTGTTCAAGGAGATGTATTTCTCCAACCACTTGCTCTGTTCAAATATGATGGCACGGTGCACCTTATTGACTTTCAATCCCAGTGAGACACACTGTTGTAAGTTTCTATAATGAAGTACATATTTCTTCTTGTCACACAAGCTGGGAATGAGCTTTTCACTAGGATTGCCTTTCATGTTCAGATCTTTCCGTAGCTTCTGACTATGTTTTGTCAATTCTCCCACTTTAATACATTTCCATTCTGGATGCACTGGGTAGTGATTATGACGATCATGGATTGCCTGTGGGTGTTCTAAATCCACCTCTAAAATGTACCCAATGTCGTCATCTTCATCCACATTCATGAAGTCGAGGGATTCTGGCTCGCTCACCCACATAAATTCACTTTCTGTCATGCTTTGAGACATGGCCCAACCATACAAGTTGCTTGCCTCCAGGTACACAAAGTAGTTGGTTGGTTTCGTGGGATCGTAATCTGCTACGTAGGGGTTATTTGCTTTCGCACACTTGTGTGTGATCACAGATATTCATCCACATAAACCTTGTTCCATTTGATACATGTCAATGTCATTGATCAATTCCAACTTCACCTTTGTCGCTTTTAACATCGCATCCCACGACACTCCTGGCGCTGAATAGTAGTGAGCAGGATCCAATTCATACGTGTTAAGACATACTTGACGAAAATTTTCAAACACGTCAGCCAGTAGTAACACATCTGATTTCAGGTATAGGTCATGGTATTCACCGAATGTGGTACAGTTGAAAGTATCCCATACCTTCTGTGCATGCGCATAATCCTCATCGCCAATGTCTTCTTTACTAAGCTGGCTGTAAAACTCGTCCTTTGAAGGTAGTTGTGTTTCAGCAAACTTGGATGGCTCGTCCACGTTATCATAGGGGTACACTCCCTTTTTCAACAGTAAATCTTGTTGGTTACTATCGTGAATGTGAGACATCATGTTGTAGAAGTTATCTTTCCCTTCTGGATACCAGCTTCTGTAGAGAAGTACTCATAAACTGATAACTGTCCGTAAATTTCAGATTGCTCATGGTGAGTGCAATATATTTCTCAATGGTGTTGGGAATGACTGTAATCGTTTCATTTTTGAATTTTCCTATTTCTTCCATGATCAAATGCTTGTCATAGCCTCGCAATTTGTGGAAAAAATACAATAATGATAAAAGAATCTTTATCCCCCTGCTGATCTTTCCGAAGTCGGAATTGCAAGTTGCATTCATTGTGCGCAGCTCCGCGGTATTTGCCATTGATATGGTCATGATTTCTCACACGATCCGCTCCTAGATGCTCATGACAAATGTAGCAATCAACAGCGTTCTTGAAATTCTCTTCATCTTCACGAGTCATCACCATTTCCTTTGGCTGTTGTAAACCATGCACAATACGATCACGCTCATTCACCTTATGGTCTAAAAAGACTTTCAAGGCATTTTCTCCTCGATACACGACTGGTGCACGTGTGTCGTACTGGCTGACAACCACGTAGGCGAAGCTGTTTGGACGATGATGCTGATACCTATCCCCTTCATGCTTTCGCGTGAAACATTCAAAGTCAGCATAAATCACAAAAGGTACTCGCTGTGGTTTGGCTACATTCCTAAACTTGATGATAGGTTCCTTGGGGAATGATAAACGTTGCGCTCCATGTTTGTCACACACTTCACGATGCTTGTCTTAAAGATCTTGTCGTATAAACCCGTGAAGACAGTTGAAGCAATAAAAAGCTGCTCCATGATGCTTTGCTCAATAAGACATAAGTCTGCTGAAATTATTGATGAGGCAGTAATGCCTTTTCTTGTCATTGCTAATCAGAAGTAAGTTGATTTCTCTAGCGCTGACGCTTCGACTAAGTTGTATCGGAACAACTATATCTTGTTCATATCCAAACACTTTGATAGACATATTATTCTCCTTTTCAAACTTTGGAATGTCCGTAATCGGCGTGGGAAATGGCATGTTCTCTACCTTTAATTCCTTCTCAGATGGCGTGTATTGATTCACACGATTTGGATTTTTGTCATAAGGTTGAAGGTAAGCCAACACTGACATAAGAAACACTTGTTGTCTTTATTCTCAATGTTTAACACACCCTTCGTATCCTTCACTTTCTTTGGTAGTGGGATAAAACTACTTGTTTCCGGAGGCGCTGACGTAGCTGTATGTACTTCAATGTGCAGTATGTTATCCAGCACCCAACCAGAGCCTTCTCGCTCATGTTCGTCAAACTTGGTAAACAATTCTTTATAGGCTTCTGGCAAGTCCTTTTCAATATCTGCTCGATTGTATGCTGTATATGTTGAACTGCTGGCAAATGCATCATCATTTGTTCTATCATGACACCTTCTGCATTTAGCGTCATGTTCTTGAAGCGCGCATGTACTACAATGTACCATTTCATTCCATGGCTTAAAGTCTCCAACAAACCACTTGTTGAACAACAACTTGTTGAACAACTTGTTGAGCAATACCATGACGTAATATGCTCCAAAAATAATTCGAACACGACTTTAAATGGGCTGTTCATTCGAACAGGTCTTTGAATGTGCTTGCCATTCGAACATATAGTTGAATGGCGTCCTCTTCCTACAAGAAAATTTGGGATGAAACAGCTTATAGCCAGATAGGCAAAAACTAGAAAAAAGCTAGGATAAATCAATAAAATTTTGATTTAAGTCGGTTAAACATGACGAAAGTTCAGTACTATTTAAAAAAAAAATTACTAAAAAATTATGCTTACAGCCACATATGCAAATAGCTTATGTCTACTTTATGTCAAAACTACACATAAAACTAGATCCAACGGTAAAATTTTCATTCAAATCGGTTAACCATGACGGAAGTTATCTAACTTTTTCACTTTTTGAAAGCTAAAATTTTAAGGTTAAACAATTATGCATACAGCCACCTGTGCAAATAGCTTGTGACTACTTTATGTCAAAACTAGATATAAAACTGAATCACACTGTAAAATTTTCATTCAAATCGGTCAACTATTGCAAAGGCTATCTAACTTTATCACTTTTTGTAAAAGTTAAAATGTCGACACGTCAAAACTATGCATACAGCCACCTGCGCAAATAGGCTGTGACCACTTTATATTAAAACTAGATATAAAACTGAATCCAACGGTAAAATTTTTATGCGAATCGGCCAACTATAGCGACAATTATTCCACTTTTTTCACTTTTTTAAGTTAAAATGGCAACATGCCAAAATTATGCATACAGCCACCTGCGCAAATAGCCTGTGACTACTTTATGTCAATACTGGATCAAACGGTTAATTTTCATTCAAATCGATCAACTATAACGAAAAGTTACTAAAAATAGATGTTGTAAAATTTCCCCAGTCTAAAAATAGATATGAGGATACGATGATTGACTGGTGATAGAAAGATGGATGGGGCTTCATTGCATTCATTGATTTCATTGTCTTTTCATTGGTCACGTGATTGATAATGTCACGATGATTGATTGACATAGAACCTCCATTTCTACACTACTACTATTTAATTGACACATTTAATTGATGGGCCGGGCTTAATTGATCACGTGATTGACAGCTAAAATTGATGGGCGAAGTTTAATTGATCACGTGATTGATGACGTCACGATGATTGATTGATATAGAACGCCCGTTTCCACACTATTACAACAACTGCCTCCTTTATAATTTGTCGCACTAATCTCTCAATGTGCACAATATTCAGATAAAGCCAATGCAGCCCTCAATGAACAAACAAAAACTTTAGAATCTATCTGAATATATTTGAACATGATTTTTGTAAATTTATTGAAATAAAGTTCCACTTCTCAATTTTGTACCGAAAATATTCAGTCATGGTATTTGAGCTTTTGCCACATTTTTTTCGCTCTTATATCCGATGGGTATGACGCGTAAGCTATCGCCGCTGCAAACGTTCACAATGCCGTAAAATTTGGCTCTTTCTGTTGGATAAATGCTCTACAGCCTTACACTAGTAGCGTAGAAATGTGTGTTTTACGTCACCCTGTGACGTTATAATGACGTCATAGGTGGCGTAGAGCTCTAATAGGCGTTCTACGCCACTTTGTGACGTCATCAGTCACGTGACCAATGAAAAGCCAATGAAATCAATGAAGGAAATGAAGCCCCGCCCATTTTCTGTCTATCACCTATCAATCATCGTGACGTCATAAATAACGTGACCAATGAAAAGCCAGTGATCTCAATGGATGCAATGAAGCTCCACCTACTTTCTATCCATCACCAATGAATCATCGTGGCGTTAGACAACCTCATATCTATTTTTTAACTGTTGAAATTTTACAACATCTATTTTAGTAACTTTGAAAAAGAGTAGACAACTTTCGTTATGTTTAACCGATTTCAATGAAAATTTCACCGTTTGATCCAGTTTTATATCTAGTATTGACATAAAGTGGTCATAGTCTATTGGCATATGTGGCTGTAAGCATAATTTTTACGTCCTAAAATTTAAACTTTTAAAAAGTTAATAAGGTAGATAACTTTTGTTATGTTTTACCTTTTTGAATGAAAATTTTACTGTTTGATTCAGACTTATATCTAGTTTTGACCTAATGTGGTCACAGGCTATTTACCTATGTGGCTGTAAGCATAATTGTTTCTTCCCAAAATTTTACCTTTTGAAAAGTAAAAAAGTAGATAATTTTCGTTATGTTTGACCGATTTGAATCAAAATTTTACCGTTTGATCAAGTTTTATGACTGGCGTTTACATAAAGTGGTCGCCGGCTTTTTGCATATGTGGCTATAAGTATAATTTTTCATCTCAAAATTTTAGCCTTTAACAAGTTAAAAAAGTAGATTTTTCTTCATGTTTATCGTATCGTCGTATAGTGTATAGAATAGGTAGCATAGCAAAATGCCGAGTCTATTTTATGCATAATATATTTTCAGAAACTTAATTTGCTAAAGTTGGCCTAGAACCCTCATTTATCCACTTCTATGGCATAATATATAACTTGGTGTGGGAAAATGTCATGGGTTAATTAGGAGATTAAACCTGTATCTGGGACAGTAAGGAAAATAGGCCTGGAAATGGGTCAGTAAGGGGAGTAAGCCTGGACATGGAATAATAAGAGTCGGCTTGTTTATCGGACAACAAGTGAACTTAGTCTGATTATGGGTTAGGTAAGATCAAGCCTGGATATTGCACAGCAGAGAAATAAAGCTTGGATATGAAACGGTAAGATGAGTAAGACAATAAGTCAACTTAGCCCAGGTATGGGTTACTAAGGGGAAGGGAGGGAGGGAGGGAGGGAGGGAGGGAGGGAGGGAGGGAGGGAGGGAGGGAGGGAGGGAGGGAGGGAGGGAGGGAGGGAGGGAGGGAGGGAGGGAGGGAGGGAGGGAGGGAGGGAGGGAGGGAGGGAGGGAGGGAGGGAGGGAGGGAGGGAGGGAGGGAGGGAGGGAGGGAGGGAGGGAGGGAGTCAGAGAGAGAAGCAGGGAGGGAGGGAGACGTTTTGTGTATAAAAAAGGAGACAGATAGGGGAGAGAAAGAGAGAAATAGAGTGAGCGACAGAGAGAAAGAGACCTACCCCGCCCAACCTACTCCCTCCTCGATGTCTTTAGGTATTTTCATTCGACTTGACCTTATGACAAGGATTTTCACCTTTACATCATTTATCCTTGACTATATAGTACACATGCATTGGAAATCCCCAGGCTATGTATTCAGTTAAACAGTGATTCATTATAGTAATTATGCACATATGTCATTCAGTACAGAACGCATATTGTATTCCGACGCAAAATTAGTTTCCAAAACACTACTCCTTCGAGCGCCTATGCCATCTTTCTGTCTCTTTCTCTCTCTCTCTCTCTCTCTCTCTCTCTCTCTCTCTCTCTCTCTCTCTCTCTTTCTCTTTCTTTCTTTCTTTTTTTCTCTTTCTCTCTTTCCCATTTTATTTTTAGCTTCAAGATGATGTTTATTACGTGGCAAGTTTTTGCCCTAAACATTTTGCCTGCTTCTAGCTCGTTTTGTGTCACGAATGTGTATTGTGCATTTTGTTTTGCGTAACGAAATACACAGTACAGGGAAGTCTCAGATGGTATAAACATTATTTGGTTATCCAGGCCGGGATTGTTGGTATTTGTGTTATAATAGCAATAGACCAATGGGACCGGTGTATTTGGTGTTGTATTTGAGAGACAAAAAGAGTTTACTTCTGCTCTGTTTGCCTACCTAATACAGGAACGCTTTGCGGTTCGTTCATAGGCGTTCGACACTGGACCGAATCCAATACGAAGCAAACTCTCTATTCTAAATATGGCATTCACTTTAGTGGATGATTTCAGGCCAATGATAAAAAACGGCATAAAATAAATAAACAGCTTTGTAAATAAAACAACTTTACAATAACATAAAGCATGTATTTTTACGTCAAGCAATGTATTTAAGTGTTATTTGGGATCCACAAGTTCTTCAAGTTCTGTAGTTAATAACAATATCAATATGATGAATCAATTGTATCAACTCAATTCTCTTTTATCAGATTTACGGTAGTAACCAGAAGCTGGGGTGAGGGTTTTAAATTCAGTCTTTATTGAGTTTCGTTTTAATTGTTTAAGCTACACCCACGCAGAAGATTATTGCATTTGTCCGCCCCACCCATCCCTACTAGATCAATTAAATAATTCAAAATCATATAAATTAATGATTATTGTGTCATTCGGCACTTTAAAAGACTGCATGATTGGAGTTTAATTTGCTGTATGAATAGACATCGAAAAAATGTTGTTAATTTTTGGTCGTTCGCCTGTGTTTGTTTACTAGTCATATGTACTGCAAAGATATTGTTGTTTTCTTTGTACACACGCATGGCAGTCGTGAACTAAAACGTATATGAGTCTGATTAAAGAGGATACTTCAGTAAAACGTGTCACATAGTAAAGGGCTGATGTAAGGGGGGCGAAATAAATCTTGACATGTGTAAGTACGGTGAGTCAGATTGAGTATGGGTCAGTAACGGACAAATGCTCGATATGGAATGATAAAGGGAGTCAACTTGAATATGGATTTGTAAGGGGAGCAAGCCTTGATATAAGTTAGTAAGGGGAGCACGACTGGAAACGAAACAGTAAGGGATGCGAATATGGATATAGAATAGTAAGGGGAGTACACATGGGTATAGGACTGTCAAAGACATATGTCAGAATATGGGTTAATTAGGGAATAAAACCCGTATTTGGGACAGTAAGGAAAATAAGCCTGCAAATGGGTCAGAAAAAGGAGTAAGCCTGGATCTGGAATAATAAGAGTTTCGGACAATAAGTGAAGTTAGTCTGGTTATGGGTTAGATAAGATCAAACCTGGATATTGGATAGCAGAGAAAATAAGCTTGGATACGAAATGGTAAGATGAGTAAAATATTAAGTCAACTTAGCCCAGGTATGGGTTACTAAGAGGAAAAAGTCTGAATGTGAAACAATTATGTTAGCCACCCAGGACTAAGTAAATGAAGTAAGCTTGGCTATTGGTTATTGATGTATTGAGCCTGGATATAGGATAATAAGGGGAGTAAGCCTGGATATGGGTTAGTACTGGGATTAAACCTCGATGTTGGTTATTAAGTGACTGATCCTTTATATGAGTTAGTTGGGGTGGCAGATCTGGATTTGAAAAAGTAAGTGGGGTAGGAGCCACATGTCATATCTCAGTTTGATTGATTTGATTTAATTTGATTCCAAATTAAAATCCTCAGCATCTGTATATTTTAATGTGTTATATATCTGTCTACGAGCGTGTGCAATTGTGTGTCAGTAGACTATGGTCAAAAAGTGTTAATCTGATGGAACATGCTACAGTTGCATGAGACCTTGGGCAAGAAAACACATGTGATTACATCTTCTGGGATCGTGTTCATAAAGCACTACTAATTTGAAATACTACTACCGCTGATAAAGTATCATCTGGTAGGGCCACTGACTCTAGTTGTGTTTATGAATTGATGCCTCTGTCAATTACTTAGTGTAAATAAATGCTTTCGCACTTCGAGACTTGCGTGTCCTCTCCCGATTTTAACGCATCTGTTGATGCGTTGATGATGATGATGATGATGATGATGATGATGATGATGATGATGATAATGAAGATGATGATGATGATGATGATGATAATGATGATGATGATGATGATAATGATGATGATGATGATGATGATGATGATGATGATGATGATGATGATGATGATGATGATGATGATGATGATGATGATGATGATGATGATGATGATGATGATGATGATGATGATGATGATGATGATGATGATGATGATGATGATGATGATGATGATGATGATGATGATGATGATGATGATGATGATGATGATGATGATGATGATGATGATGATGATGATGATGATGATGATGATGATGATGATGATGATGATGATGATGATGATGATGATGATGATGATGATGTGAGAGAGAGAAAGAGAGAGAGAGCGAGAGAGAGAGAGAGAGAGAGAGACACCTGCCTCGTCCCACCTACCGTGTCCTCGATGTCACCAGGTATTTTCATTCGACTTGGCCTTATGGCAGGAATTGTAATGTTTACCTCATTTATCATTGACGATATAGCACACATACATTAGAAGCTCCCAGGCTTGGTATCTATGTCAAAAAGTGATTCAATATCATAGTAATTATGCAAATATGTCATTCGATGCAGAGCTCATCTTGGCATTGCGACGCAAATTTAGAGCTTCCAAAATACTACGCTTTCGGGCGCCTATTCTGAGTCTCTGTTTCTCTCTGTCTCTGTCTATCTATCTCTCTCTTTCCCGTTTTACTTTTATCTTTAAGACGATGTTTATTAGGTGATAAGTTTTTGCTCTAAATGTTTTACATACTTTTAACCCCTGGCGTGTCACGAATATATATTGCGCTTTTTGTTTTGCATAACGAAATACACAGTACAGAGAAGTGTCTGTTTTCGACAAAGATGGAATGACCACTATTTGGCTATGTATGTCTGGATTGTGCTATAATAGCAATAAGCCAATGGGACCGGTGTATTTTGTATTGTATTTGTGGGACAAAAAGAGTTTACTTCTGCTCTGTTTGCCTACCTAATGCAGGCATGATTATGACTTGTGAACGGCCAATGAACTCACCGCTATTTGATTCGTTCGTAGGCCTTCCACGCCGGACCAAATCCAATACAAAGCACCTCGGTTCACGACCAATACATACACACACAGACACACAACATATATATATATATATATATATATATATATATATATATATATATATATATATATATATATATATATATATTCAAAAGAAACGTATGTGGGAAATGAGTCACCCTGGTGACCCTATTTTCGGGTTTTCACTGTACTTTTAGCGGGGTTGTTTATACATAGTTCTGTTCCAAATATGGCATTCACTTTAGTGAATGACTGCGGGCCAATGATAAAAAGTCTCCCAGCTGCATAAAATAAATAAGGTGGCGAGCGGAGGTGAGTGCCCTTGGTATCACGTGTCAGAAACGCACAGAATTTGGGGAGAGGAGGGAGAAGGGGTAGGGTGCGCTTGATATCATGTATCAAACGCGAGTGTATAAAGGCAGAGGGGGAGGGGAGGAAGCGCACTTGGTTTCATGTGTCAGCATACGTGTCCAAAGCGTCAGAAGAAACGGGGAAAGAGAACGGATTGGGGTCACAACTGGTATAATGTGTCATCATGTGTGTCCAAATAGACAAAAAATAGATAGTGGTGATCAGGGGGTTGCACTTGTTACATTTGCGAGCTTGGTTATTCAGCATTCGGTAAGAAAATGGAAAGGTTAAGGAGGGCGCAGATTGTATCAAGTGTCACTATGCGTGTCCACAAAACGCAAAGAAAGGGAATAGGGGAGGGGGAGCACTTAGTGTCATTTGTCAACCTGAAAATCTTAAAAGAACTGTGAGAAAGGACTATCTGGTTATTGTTCAAAAAATAATAATTATACTAATAAAGCAGGGTGTATATAATATCACATTACATAGTCAAATGTGAGTCGTTAAGGCATGACGCATAAAAGCTTTATGTGCCAAGAGTCTCGTTTACAACTACCGCAAACGGCGAAAAACACGATAAAAAAGGTTCATTCCCTGGATTTTGAGATCATATTTAATATTGGGAGACGATAATGTCCTGCAACATTCATTAGGCAGTAAACTAATCACTAAACTAAATGAAAAATTAGTGCAACATGTGAAAGCTTGATATACAAAAACTTCATGACCTTCCCGACCGGCTGAACTCTCCATTAAACCCAGGTGTTCACATAAGAGAGGTGAATTTTAAACTGAAAGTTAGAAAATTTGAACAAGACATTGTTCATAGGTTAGATGTTGTTCATGAAGTAGAGGTGGTCACCAACCGAGGTTTTACTGTATTTATTAAAGTAAAATAAACATCACTAAATCGAACGTTTTCGTCTACAGTGCCTGAAATGTCAGTTTCTTAAGTTGATTTCTTAATGGTAAATTTCGCGAAATTACACCATTTTACTTCAACACAAGCGTATAAAAATAGACCGAAACTACATGCACCAGTAAACTTCATGACCTTCCCGACCGGCTGAACTCTCCATTAAACCCAGGTGTTCACATAAGAGAGGTGAATTTTAAACTGAAAGTTAGAAAATTTGAACAAGACATTGTTCATAGGTTAGATGTTGTTCATGAAGTAGAGGTGGTCACCAACCGAGGTTTTACTGTATTTATTAAAGTAAAATAAACATCACTAAATCGAACGTTTTCGTCTACAGTGCCTGAAATGTCAGTTTCTTAAGTTGATTTCTTAATGGTAAATTTCGCGAAATAACACCATTTTACTTCAACACAAGCGTATAAAAATAGACCGAAACTACATGCACCAGTAAATTTCTAAGAACCACAAACCAGTTTTTTGAACAGTTTTTATGTATTTTTCTGTTTTCTTTTCTGTACATAATCAAGGTTTCATTACAATTTAAGCAGATATCCTCCCCTCCCCCCATCCCTGGAGGCAGTCGGAGACTTCCATTCATTGTATTTCGGCAAATTATCCTTCACGGCCGACAATTTTGAACTCTCTCTCTCTCTCTCTCTCTCTCTCTCTCCTCTCTCTCTCTCTCTCTCTCTCTCTCTCTCTCTCTCTCTCTCTCTCTCTCTCTCTCTTGAGTGACAACGAAAAAGTTGCAGACCAGGTCTTTTTCATAACATTTGAGTGTAATCCTAACCAAGTTCGCCATTTTGCTGATGAGACGCTCACAACCAGTTTAATGAACAGCTTGATCATTACTTGCCGTCACTTAATTTCTATTTTTAAGCAAAATGTTAGTTTTTTTTTAAATTATTTTTTGCAAACAACGTTGATAACAACGGTGACCACTCCTTCCCTGTAATGCGTGTATGATGTCAGTGACATGAGTCTCTATCACAACGCCATTTCGTTCGAATCTACATGCTAATCTACGAATTTTATCCCTCACACATGGGCTTGCCCTCGACTGTGATCATCACAGACAGGCGCCCCTGTACTTTAATAACTGTTCCTCCAGCCCACCCCCCCCCCCCAATGCACCTGTGGTATCTCGTAAGGGATCTTGTTTCAAAGTCAATCTCCTAAGGCATCGTTCTCTTCAGAGCCAATATCCCCAGGCACCTTGTTTCTCCCGAGGCATCTGTCTCTTCAGAACCAGCATCCTCAGGTACCTCGTTTCTCCCATTGCATCTGTCCCTTCAGAGCCAACATCCTCAGGCACCTTGTTTTTTCCCGAGGCATCTGTCTCTTCAGAAACAGTATCCTCAGGCACCTTGTTTTTTTTTCCTAGGCATCATTCCCTTCAGACACTCGTTATGCCGGTGTACACATGTAGGAGCTTGTGTACCAGGCGGGGCGGATGTGAGTACTCAACTTACACGAGAACAACCATTGGGACTCGAAATCTAAGGGAAAAAAGAACACATACTACTGTTCCCCGATCCAGCCGAGTTGACGTTTCAAGCCGTTGTAACAATGGTTGACAGCACTCTCCAGACAGAATGCCATCATGTATCCATCAGATAACGCATCCGACAGCTCTTTCTGCGGATTGCTACCCATCACATCAATTCCTTAAGCGATCTCTCATTTTTACGTCACCGCATTCCTCAAAATTCTATATCTGGGATTTCTTGCCAGAGACCATCAAAGACAGATAATAAAAAGCGTTTTTATTTCGGTAACAGACCTCTAACGGATACGTTATTTACGTCTGAGAACAATTTCATGATCTGACTCAGCTGCCTTGAGGGCTTCGATTACGGACAAGTAACTCGGTCATTTTAAGAGATACGTCACGTTTACACATCCCACTTTTCCTTATAATTAATGACTTTGTATGCACAGTGAACGTAATGGCTTGGGCTCGAATTCATGAAATATTTAAGTCAAGTAAAAGATCAAGTTAAAACCTGTAAAAGTTTACTGAGTAAATTCAAGTGGGTTCAATCTATACTTGCAGTAAAAAATGCAGCTGCCGAATTTTAAGAATAATTTTCAAAATAATGATGTGAGGACAAATACAAAGTGTCAGCAACAATGCACAAGAAAAGTTTTTAATTCCCAAAGAAAATACCCGTCCGGTACACAGTTATAAACACTATTCTTTTTCTCTGGTGTTGTTATGCAACATGAATAACTATTGAAGTCATAACCGAAGATATTACTGTAAAAGCTGCTTGGAGTGAACTTTAGGGTAGCGCGAACGACAATTTCGCCAAGTAGGACATACAAATTGCATTTTTTTAAATTACGCCGTTTCGCATGAAATGGCGGCAAAAAAGTTTTAGAAAAGTCCTTGGAATATGGGCAAAAGGTTGAGAAATATTGGTTGGTTTATGATCCGCGGCAAGGATCAAAATTAGGAGAGTCTTGCACAAGTTTCAGAGGTGGGTCACTCATTAGAAAGACAGCACAGCCCCGATATAATTGCATCGCTGGATCGAGACAATGTGTGCTTTTAACCGCTGAGTTGTACAGAACTCCTACTAGATTCACTGCCGAGGATGTTAGTGTATGTTACGAAGTGTTGAGCTGAATATAAGGCCCGTGGGCACGTGTGAAAACAAGTCTGCTTAATTCAACGCATGGCTTGCCCACAGAAATCCTTTATCTCCCAGATTTAAGCTTGATCAGTGCAAAAAAAAATACTTCTAAAAGAGTAGACATTTGAGGGACGTAAAGAAACTTCCTCACTTGCAGACTGAAAATCACATTTCTATTGATCACAAGCAAGCTAATGTAGTTTTCTCGACAAAGTCTGGGTGACTCGTGGTATCGCTCTTACGTAGAAAACATCAGATATTTTTTTTCCTGTCCAAGTACACACTGCGGGCTTGCCTAAGTTGTGAAAAGTAAAACATCAGGGCCCAGTACCCGGCGCGTGAAGTCAAGGCCGCCTGAGCCACTGTAATGTACCGGAAAACGACGGTGCAGCCACCGGAAAATGCCGACCTTGACCCGTTTTTTTCTTTGTGTAGAGGCGCCTTTGATTTAGTATCTACAAGGGGTTCCGGACCATACCCCTAAGACAATACCCCCGGATGATACCCCCCGACAATACCCCTCCCAAGACCATACCCAACCGCCGTGCCAATACCCCCCGCCCTGCCAGAATATTCAACGTTACAACAAGATGAAAAGAAAGAGAAAAGCGATATGTTTTATTTACAGCGGCAAGTTTTATTTCTCTCCAACACTATGTTTTATCTTTAAATCGATATATCGAGTCTACTTCTCATCCACAGTCAGGGTTAGCACAAACTGTAACAACTGCGTTGTGCAGCAGAATTAATTGCAATAAACGCGTTATTTTGCATTTATGAACCTTTTAACTAGATCATAGAGGTACAATATCTTTTATCAATGGATCATATAGATGAGTTGAAAGCGTTGTGGAACTGCAATTATACCCATTTCAACTAGATCATAGCGAAATGGCTTAGTTTTTTTAACTACAGATCACAGAACTGTATTAGTTTGTTGTTCGTCAATGAAAATCTTTAAAATGAAAAATGCAAAAAATGATGGGGGAATGGTACTGGTACGGGGGGTATGATCCTAGGGGTTATAATCTGGGGGGGTATTGTCGGGGGGTATCATCCGGGGGTATCTTCTGGGGGGTATTGTCCTTGACCCATCTACAACATCCAATCATAACACGGATACTCAACATCGTAATATTTTAAACAAGAATTCTGAAGCAAATAATCAACCAGGTATTATTTTTGGTAAGTTATTCTGGAATAAATTACGATAATTCAATTTTGTCGCATAAATTAAAAAATGCTTTATATAACTTATATCACGGTTGAAAATAAGTTGAACAATGCAAATTCTTACTCTATAGCAAAAAGGAATTAAAAATACTCTAAAACTGAATTCAATTGTACTGTTAATCAAAATGTTGGTCGTTATGTGTAGGACAACCAATTCTCAATTTTAATTTTTTTCTCTTTCTAATGCAGTAAAATAAGTTAACACTGTATTATTTAAAACAAGCATTCTGAAGTATATAAGAAGCCAGATATTTTTGGGTAGGCTATTCTGAAAAAGACACCGTATTATTTTAAACAATACTAGTGTTAATTTGTTTATTTTCAGCTATTTTTAAGCCATTCTGCTCATTAATGCTTTCATTTAACTTGAAAATAACAACAACAAAATCCGGAAAAGGCGGTGTGAAATTTCATTGTTCCCTTGCACTGCAATTTTTGAGGATGAACTGAATTTTCGAAGCCGTGATAATAAACAAATACTAACAAAGAAGTGCTTCTGTCACCTTCAATAAATTGTGTGATTTGAATTTTCAGGAAAAGATGAAACGAGTCTACATTTAACTCCTTGGAGAATTACTTAAAACAACAGCTCACCTCCACCTCCTATACAACAAAGACAACAGAACCATTCAAATTGAAACGAAATTTAAAAAGAAAAACTTTAGAAAACTAAACAGGCCCGACAGTGTCAGCAAGGCCGACCTATTGAAACATTAACAAGAACGACAAAAAATAAATAAATGAATAAATAAATAAATAACAGACCGGTCCTTGTAGATGGACATGGAAGAATAACCTGCGACATTAAACATTCTTTATGATAACAATTGCCTGATGCTTCTCGCCCTTTGCATTTTTAAGCCAGCCTCACTTGGACTTGAAATTCATAACTCAAAGCAAAATGGAAATACTTATGGATGACATAACCATCCGCTAAAAAGGGGGGGGTTAAGGCTTTTGACGAAGTAATTAAGGCAAATTTTTATGAAATAGAAATATAAGCACTTCATCTTCTGTAAAGTCAATTGTTATATACGCCATGTTGGAATGGGATACCCAAGGCCAGACTGTAACAACAAAGAGGTGAATCAAGATTGATAGTGTTGTGCTTAATTGTTCAGAAAATTGGTCTTGATCAGTTTACGCTAAACTCTGGTGTTGAAACTTGGCAGTGTGGCGCATGCGTCATGCATCCAAGCAGAGCACAAAGCCTATTCGCGACCAAAGCTTGCCGATGATTCCCGAGGATTCCCGATGATTCTCGAGAAATCTCGAAAATTACGCAGCAACAAATCTACACGATTAGCAACAGATTTATGTGACGAACGCTTCCTTAACCTCAAGAAGTTTTGGTCCCATCCTTTTTTTACAGATAAAATGGATTTGGGAGTATTTGTTAATGAAACACACGCGGACTTGTCATAATTTATCCATTTCTCGTTTCCTGTTTAAGTTCATTTTATTTCTAGGCGTTTGTTCAGCGTTTTCGATTAATTATACGTCTGACTACTTGACACTGTTTTTACACTAACTATATTGGCAGAAAAAGAGAGTGGCAAACTCACAGGATGTTACGGGCCATGGGATCCAAAATAGAACCACTGTTTTTACTTCCGTGCTTTTTTGTGTTTTTTATTCGTCTTTTATTGAGGCAGGATATTATTACTGGGTTTTGTTTGTTTGTTTTGTTTATTTTTTATCTCTTATTTTTATTATTTTGTTATCGTATAGCGCACTTAAGGTAAACATGTGCATATCGATCGCGTGTATTAAATATATTTAACTTTATAAAGAAACACTAAACTGAATATATTTCAGTGTAAACAGATTAAATTACAATAGGCTTTACAGCAGATTTTTAGAACTTGAACAGAAGTGCGCCCAATAAAACCAAAGGGCATTACAAATGAATGACACACAAAAGGGCACGTCTAGAATATCTCTGAATTGCTGCCTTTGCAAGCTCTGGTTTATCAACTGACACAACGCGAGCCTTTTCTCACATTTTTGTTCTCATTCTCAGTTATCCTCTTTTTTCTTTTCACTTTTTCTGTTTTACAAAACAGTAAAGTATCAGTTGCAACATTGTCAGAAGTCGACATTTAAAACGCCGAGCAACTTTGCATAAGAATCTCGTTTATTTCGTAACATTTCATTTTGAATGCAATCTGCGTCATAACCAGAAGCAACGGATTTTTAAATCACGCAGCAGTTATTTCAACCAAAAGCACTAGTTATAATTTGCAGCTGATTTATTATGGTTTTTATGATTACTTTTTAAACACACAGACAAAAATATGAGCATGATATTTCCACTTCTCAGTAACCAATAAATGTGTTTATAAGGTCTTATAAGCATATCACAGTCACACACATAACCTTTCTTCTCATATAATAAGAATAAGCTACTATTTAAAATAAGAATATTTCAAGCAAATAGCAAACCCTGTTTTTTTTCAGAGCAATTAGTTATTGGCAATTAGTAATTGGCGCTATAGTAAATCGTATAAACGTAAAACCGTGAGTGAAAGTGATGTGTAAAATTTTTCTACTTTATTTAGTGGTCTTATATACATGGAATATACGATTTTCAATTTTCGGTAGTATATAACCGGGGAATATAAGACTTAACAACTTGATAATGTCCGGTCGTATATACATGGAATATACAACTCTAAACATTCGTATGTGCACGGAATATACGACTTTCAATGTTCAGTCGTATAAACACGGAATCTATGACTTTCACTGTTCAGTCGTATATACACGGAATATATGACTTTTCAAATCGCGGTAGCATATACATAGAGCATAAAACTTTCCAGCTAGCGGTCGTTTACACACAGGCAAGATACGACTTTTCGGTTGCGGTTGTACATGCACAAAATGCAAGTTTTTTCATCCTGCGGTAGTAAGGACGCAATATCATGTGAAATTCGCTCAGGACTGAAGTATTGATTTTTTTACGTGTAGTATAATGACAGGTCTCAATCGTCCAACTATCCCAGTGGTGTGGTTGATAGAGCGTTGTACTTCAAATCATTTGGTCTTGGGTTCGAGTCCCACCACGATCGATAAAATTTTGCCATTTTGACTGGGAAAGCTATGTTCAAAACTCAACAAACCCGTAGAAAACTATTTAAAAATGATTTTTGTTTATAATTTAGGCGCCACATGCTTTGTAGTTTTGGTATTTTTTAACTTTCAGGCATATCAACAGCATTTTTACGATTAAATGACCATTTAAAACGTGTATTTTGGCGGTTCTGTGAAAGCCAAAGAAATTATAAACTATTTTAAATTCCATTTTAGGATTTTTAATTGCGTTTCTTGTATTTCATATGCCGGGGACAACTGAAATTGGTATTGGAACATAGTATTCGGCATTTATTTTAGAAATTAAAACCGTTTTAAAGTGGAAATGTTAAGTTAAAACAATTGGTGATAATTCGTGATAGCTGGGATTCATGACCAGCTGAGGTTCTAATGTTTTTCTTAATTTCTCGTTTAATTTACAAAATTACTTTTTAATGGTATGAACAGAGTTATTAAATTTAATATTATTTGTCTTTTTCAGCTCCGGGAGGTTTGAATAACGTCCCAAAACCTCTAAAAATCAAATGTATATTTAATGTTTGCATTTGAAAATGGCGGTTGTTTACATGCTGCTTTGGCAGATGCGTAGGAATTTATTCACAAAAATAGGGAAAAATGGCTAATGTTCAGTTTGTATATAGCTATTGGTGAAATATCAGAAAGTTGGTATTAAAATCATTGTTAAAGTTTTATATATTTTAAAGTAGTGTTTAGTGGCAAAAGTACTGGTAACGAAGTGAACTAATTCGGGTCGCGTAGGGTTACGACTGTGTTGCTAGCGTTGTTTGGCCCAAACAAGTATAAATGGGGGTGAGCACAGAACGTAAAAAAATCCAGAACGTATTAGGCGCTTACTTATGCAACATCAAGATCATTGCAGTGTAAAATTATTTACTATAGTGTTTGTGCAATAATTTTTATAAATTAGACTTAACGTCATTTTACATACCACAAACACGATAAACCGTATAGTATATAATATTGCACATATCAATGTGCCAATAAAATTTAAAAAATTGATTTCTTCTTATTTTTAAAGGTTATGTCTTACAATCTTAAGTGTGTACTCACTTACTGAAATTAAAAAAGTGATGTTATAAACTTGAAAAGTTGTACATTCCGTGTATATACGACCGTAATTTGAAAAGTCGCATATTCCATGTATGTTCTACTGAACATTGAAAATTGTATATTCCGCGTATATACTACCGACCATTGAAAGTCGTATATTCCGTGTATATACGACGGTAATTTGAAAAGTTGTATATTCCATGCATATACGACCGAATATTGAAATGTCGTATATTCCGTGTATATACACAATACTGTAAGCAATTCTTACACGTCACTTTCACTCAAGGTATTACGTTTAGACAATTCATCATAACACAACAGCAACTAGTTGCGCTAAAAATATTTCTTATTTGCTTGACATATTCTTATTTTAAGTAATAGCTTGTTTAAGATACAGTATCCCTTAATTTTAGCTTTGTTTATTTTATATATATATTTATTTATTTATTCATTGCAAGAAACAAAATGTAAAACACATCAAACTCTTATGAACAGACTGCCCCCACCCTGCCACCCCTCTCTGCATGTTCCAGTCGCCCTCTGATTGCACTTGCGCCTTTCTCAAATGTGACATTCTGAATTTCTTGGAAAATCAGACACCGCATTCTTTATGGGTACCACGTAAATATGTTGGGAGAAACAAGAACTTTTTTATCTAATCGCCTGTTAAGATTGCCAAACTCGATTGTGACAAAACCTACGCATCTTTTTCGGTCTGTTTGTAGTTGATGTAGAGAAAATCAATTAAAACTGATAAGTTTTTTATGTGCCCCCACCTCAGTCTTAGAATCAGGAATAATTCTCACCCCTCCCCACTTCCCCTGGTCGGACAACGTTTTCAAAACAGAGAAATGGCCTCTCCGCGTCTCAATACACACGACAAAAGAGAAATAATCCACCGACTGGGTGTAAATTTACAAATATAAAAATGGAGGCCGGTAAGAGAGGAAAAAGTAATGATATCAATCTCGACGAAAATAAATAAAATTATTACAAAATTAAGCCTAAATAATTCCGTGAAAAAAAGATCGCCATCCGGTGGATAGAAAACAAAACGTTTTTCACCAAGCATATAATCAACAGCCTACAAAAAAGCTCTTGACGATGTCAAGATACCTCATTATAGAATAGCGTCTACAACGCATCAGTCGCTTGACTGCCACAGATTCATAGATATAATAACTATATATATAAATCTCTGTGCATAATGAATGAACAGAACTGTCAGAAGCCTACACATTCTACAACTGGTATGATTAATGGGCACCACAGAGATTGAATATGCTCAAATATCAAATGCGCATGCGCAGTTTAATTACCGGATTCTCGGTAAATTAGAATTGTAGTAGATTTATGCTGAATTTAATTTCTACCAGTGATCTTTTTTCTGCATGACAATTTCAAGCAAAAATAAAATAAGGCTTCTGCAACATACTAAAACACTGCCAGTGATACCAGTACCCCGTGCAAACAGAACGGAACCCTGTACAAAGCACCCCCTCCAACCCTTCAAAATTATGCAACATTTTGACCAAACCATTTAACATCTAGCACTACTTAAAGATCTCGATGGCACGACGAAAGCGCCACTTTCTTTAAACAATGCATGAGCTAAAATATTCAACTATACCTTTACACTGAAACATAAGTTATATTATATATCGACGGAAAATATCACCAAAAAATCAGCTCTGGCTCGTCACGAGAAAATATTCAACGTTAAACGATGCGATTTCTCAGAAGTGATAAGCGTTCAGACACACGTGCTTAATGCATAGACATTTAATATATAAAACTTGGAGCTTGTGCTGTGTTGATAATAAAACTGACTGTTTCCAAAACAACAGCATTATACCACACCATAAAATAACGTATTCAGGCAGGATTAATTTATTCAGTACACTTGATTTTTTACATCAAGCTTAATGTTATATATTAACAAAATAAAAGTTAAAAATAATAACAAAAGCTTGTAACTTACGGTTAATGGCGATGTGCTGTCATAAAAGCACATGCAAAATAATACCCCTTTTAATACTTCCTTAATCCCGTTTGGTGTGATCGTCTTTCATTCCTGTACGTACATGAAGCAGAAAAAATTTTATAACTACGTTCGCACACACCTACATTTCCTTTTTTCTTTCTTTTTCTTTTTTTCATTCTTCTAGCCACTTCATAAGATCTCAGCTATCTCATTACTTTACAAATAGCTGCAATAGTCAAGTGTCATTTCAAAATGGCACAATATTATCTCAGTTTACACAGAAGATAACTAAAGATAGATTTATGCTGACATGCCTATACAATATATAGAAAACCTCTCTTACAGTATCAATATGCTTAACATGTAATTTTTATACGTATATATTTATATATCGTTTTTATATAAGTTCTATGTCTGAATTTCTACGTTTGCGAAACAGAGAAGTGTCCTCACCGTGTCTAAATACACAAGACAAAAGAAAAATAATCCACCGACTGGGTGTAAATTAACAAATAGAAAAATAGGGCCGGTAAGAGAAAAAAAGTAACGATATCAATTTCGACGAAAATAAATAAAATTATTACAAAATTACTCAAAAATAATTCCGTGAAAAAAGATCGCCAGCCGGTAGATAGGAAGCAAAACGTTTTTCACCATACATAGAGACAACGGCCCACAAAAAAGCCCTTGACGATATAAAGATACCTCACCATAGAACAGCGTCTACAACGCATCAGTCGCTTGACTGTCACAGACTCATAGATATAATAATTATATATATAAATCTCTGTGTATGATGAATGAACAGAACTGTCAGGAGCCTGCTAATTCTACAACTGGTATGATTAATGGGCACCACAGAGGTTGAATATGATCAAATATCAAGTGCACATGCGCAGTTTAATTACCGGATTCTCGGTAAATTATAAAGAATTGTAGTAGATTTATGCTGATTTTAATTTCTACCAGTGACTTTTTTCTGCATGACAATTTCAAGCAAAAATAAAATAAGGCTTCTGCAACATACTAAAACACTGCCAGTGATACCAGTACCCCGTGAAAACAGAACAGACCCCTGTACAAAGTGACCCCCACCCTTCAAAATTATGCAACATTTTGACCAAACCATTTAACATCTAGCACTACTTAAAGATCTCTATGGCACGAAGAAAGCGCCACTTTCTTTAAACAATGCATGAGCTAAAATATTCAACTATTGATTTAGACTCAAACATAAGTTATATTATATATCGACGGAAAATATCACCAAAAATCAGCTCTGGCTCGTCACGAGAAAATATTCAACGTTAAACGATGCGATTTCTCAGAAGTGATAAATGTTCAAACCCATGTGCTTAATGCATAGATATTTGATATATAAAACTTGGAGCTTGTGCTGTCTTGATAATAAAACTGACTGTTTCCAAAACAACAGCATTATGCCACACCATTTGTGCTGTGTTGATAATAAAACCGACTGTTTCCAAAACAACAGCATTATACCACACCATAGAATAACTTATTAAAACAGAATTCATTTATTCAATACACTTGATTTTTTACATCAAGCTTAATGTTATATATTAACAAAATAAAAGTTAAAAATAATAACAAAAGCTTGTAACTTACGGTTAATGGAGACGCGCCTTCAAAAATATCACATGCAAAATAATACCCTTTTTATACTTCCTTAAACCCGTTTGGTTTCATCGTCTCGTACCTGTACGTACATGAAGCAGAAACCAGCTTATTATAACTACGTTCGCACACATCGACATTTCCTTTTCTCTTTTTTGCTTTTTTCTTTCTTCTAGCCACTTCATAAGACGTCAGCTATCTCATTACTTTGCAAATAGCTGCGTTAGTCATGCGGTATTTCAAAATGGCACGATATTGTCTCAGACGATAATTAAAGATAGATTTATGTTGACATGCCGCTTCAATATATAGAAACCCCCTTACAGCATCAATATTCTTAACATGTAATTTTTATACGTATATATTTAAATATCGCTTTTATATAAGTTTTATGCCTGAATTTCTACGATTTGGCTACGTTTGCTGAACCAGTGACTACAATTTACACTGTTCATGTGTTGAAAAGCCTTGGGAAATATAGATTTAGATTTTGTGTGTATTTAAATAGGCGCGTTTAACATGGTTGAACGCTAATACTGATTACAGCACGGAGGTACACAGTCATATAGACTTTTTCTTCAACAACACTCTTTTACTCTTCACTTTGTCTACTGCTTTAAACTATGTCTCTGTTCCGATATCATGCATATAAAGTGCTTACACTGGTCCATTATGAAATGTTCTGTACCTTTCGTGTATGATGCTCTCGTGCGAGACCTGCCCCCAATCGCACGACTTACACGGTAACTAGTTTTTCTCTCCACGTTGGTTTCCCGGGTTTCATGTCTAAAGCTTTGCCTTTCCACATTGAGATCCCGGGCTTCATCGCTACAGCTTTTCCATGTTCAGTTTCAGGCTTCAGCATTGAAGAATTGCCTTTCCATGTTCAGTTCCAGGCTTCATGAGTCAAGCTATGAATTTCCATGTTGAGTTCAAGAATTCAACATTCAAGCTATGCCTTTCCATGTTCAGTTCTAACCTTCAATATTCAAGCTTTGCTTTCAGTTCCAGGCGTCAACACTCAAAGTTTGCCTTTCCATGTTCAGTTCCAGGTCTCAACACACAAGCTTTGCCTTTTCATGTTCAATTCCAGGCTTTATGGCTCAAGCTTTGCCTTTCCATGTTCAATTCCAAGCTTCATGACTCAAGCTTTGCCTTTCCATGTTCAATTCCAAGCTTCATGACTCAAGCTTTACCTGTCCATGTTCAGTTCCAGACTTTATGACTCAAGCTTTGCCTTTCCCTTTCAGTTCCAAGCTTCATGACTCAAGCTTTGCCTTTCCATGTTCAGTTCCAGGCTTCATGACTCAAGCTTTGAATTTCCATGTTGAGTTTCACGCTTCTCCGTTCAAGCTGTGCCTTTCCATGCCGAGTTCCAGGTTTCCACACGCAAGCTTTGCCTGTCCATGTTCAGTTCCAGGCTTTATGACTCAAGCTTTGCCTTTCCCTTTCAGTTCCAAGCTTTATGACTCAAGCTTTGCCTTTCCATGTTCAGGTCCAAGCTTCATGACTCAAGCTTTGCCTTTCCGTGGTGAGTTCCAGGCTTCATGCTTCAAGCTTTGCCTTTTCGTGTTCAGTTTTAGGCTTCATGACTCGGCATTTTGCACACCATTGTATTTGACGTTATTTTTTTCAATGTTGAATTCATTAAACATTTATTGACAAATGGAAACAAAATGGCAAGCAGAAAAACGTTTGCACATGGAAGAATTACGACTAGTTCAATTAACCGTGTTTAACCGTATTGCAGAAATGTCGTGTTTAACCGTATTGTAGAAAAAGTCCTCGGTTTGAAATGGCCTTTCAAGTAAATACAAGTACATAGCGGCCGAATAATTGCAGCCCTTATAGATCAGAACTGTAAAAATAATTTCACTAGTTTTTCATAAATAATGCCACACATCTGCGATACTGATATTCACTGTACAGGAACCCAAGAATGAGGTTTGGGGGATCTTGCGTGCAAAAAAACCTCAAGTCAAGACAGTAACATAACATTTGGTATTTTGATATGAACTCAGCAACGTAATTTTCAGCCAGTTTTGAATGATTTTAAAAATGACTCATCTGAAGCGAAGAGAAAATGCAACATTTCAGTCTCGAGATATTCTAAAAAAACACACACATTTCAAGAATATGGATTAAACACTAAAAGATATCATTTTCGTGAAAATCAACAGTTGCAATCGCATTGAGTTTCTGCTTCAATTTTCAGCTAAAATAATTCAGTGTTGAAATTGTGCTTTATATACAAATCGGTATTTTTCGTAAAAATCAGCAGTGGCAATCGCATTGAATTTCTGCTTCAATTTTCAGCTAAAACAATTCAGTGTTCAACAATTTCAAATTGTCCAATCCCTTTGCCAAAACATAAAAACATAGCATCAGAGATGCAACCCCCCCCCTCCCAGCCCGTGCCAACAAGTCGCAACAAATTAAGTTCAGAGGGCTATAAGGTCAACATTTGCAACATCTCCAATATACATTCTTTCACTGTGTAAAGTTTCATAGCTTTACATCAAAGCGTTCATGTCGAAGTGATGCATACAAAGTCGCCTCTATGCCCTTATGTTCGACACTTTTTGGCCGATCAAACTGAAACCTTAACGTTGCACACCTTTAACATATATTCTTTTACTGTATAAGGTTCAATAGCTTTGTATTAAAGCGTTCATGTTGAAGTGATGCGTACAAAGTCGCCTGTATGACAGTGCAAAACACGAAAAAAAACACGAAAAAGTTCAGAGGGTCGTAATTTCAATATTTGGCCGATCAAACTGAAACCTTGACGTTGCACATCTTTTGTCAACATGTCGCGCGAAAGATGGTGTGTAAAATAAAAACGGGAAGCAACGAAACCCAATTTTGGCTTTGTGTTGTGTTTTGCAAACACAGTTGCCAAAAGTAAAAGTATATGAGTAAACAAAAAGCGAACACAGCGCAAGATAAAAAACATAGGCATCGGAGATGCAGAGCCCTCAGTGAATAGCAGTTACATCACTTTGGGAGAGTTACCTTTTTGAGATATCGCCGGGACAAAAGCAAGAGTTAGGTGTGACGAAATGGCGAGACGAATATGTGATAAAATAAACCTCAAATTGCATAACTACAGTTTTATTTGCTTTTTGTCTTTGAGGCTTAATGACGCACCAATTTCTTGCTCGCAAGTATGTCGTTGATTTTAAAGATGTTTATGCAACATTTTTAGCAAACATTTTTAACGGGTTAATCAAATGTAATATTGCACAATTTATACAGAGGAGTAGTTTAAGTGTGTGCCGCGAAACAATGAATCATGCTGAATTTGATTAAATTCATGAAATACTTCATTGCTGAATTGGCCATTATAAATGACGATGCGTGTAGAAATTCTAACTGTCCATACTAACCCAGCAAACAGACGTCGACTGTTACACGTCTGAAAGAAGTATAAAAGTCGATCTATACCTCTTAAGACGTCAAGAAGTCCATGCCTGTTTGCTGGGAATGTGCTATACCTTTGTAGTATCATATAATAGAAAAGTAACAAATATTTTGTATGTTTCATCGTATTAAGCGGACACATTTGTGTATAAATACATATATGTATATGTGGCTTTCAGCATAGCTTTTAACAACATTCGATGCGAAGAATGACACCAGTTGCAAAGTCAAAGTAAAATGCCTTCCTGACACATGTAAACATTTCCTTGGTATGGATATGTGGTTATAAAGACCCCTCTTTTTATCAAAAGATATTGCGATGTTTCGCTTTTGCATGTTCAAAATCAGCGATATTTCGGCTTTTGGGAAAAATGGCGATCCTTCGGTTTTTCGACAAATTTTTGCGACCTTTTGGCTCCTGAAAAGTCAAGTTGTTTAATATTTCCTTTCTAAAAATGTCATGGTTCAGACGCTTTGAAACTTAGAAAGTACAAAGTTGCATTTTTGCCCTCTAAAGATGCAATTTTACGCTTATAAATAGATAATTTCTTTTGTGATTTTTGCGTTTTTAAGAGCAAACATTTTGCTATCTTTTCGCTATTCAAAGTAAAAAAGTGCGATATTTTTGTTTTAAGGCTTAATAATTTCTTTGCACTTGTACTCGGCCGGATTTGCATTTTTTGCTTTAATTTTTCTCCAGCCGCTCAACCAACCGGTCATAGACTGAGCACCCCTAGCTATGCCTTACTAACACGAGAAATGGAAATGGTTGACTGACTGCGGATATAGATTAAATATTTACAAATTACAAATCATTTAATAGCCCAGAAATATAGCGTTATAATTTTCAATTGCCAAAACAATTGCCTGGGAAGGTTTGAAGAACCAATGTGAGAAATAGGCTTTCTTTAGATAAGCTTTGTTCTAGTCTTCTCTCTGCTTGCAAAGCCAATTATTTATTTATGTTCGATCTAAGGTGTAATTCGTTAGAATGCAGAATCAACTGAACAAAAATTATGTCAAAACAAAAGTAAGCGTAGAAATAACCCAACAAGACCAAATTCCAGTACTTATATCCGCCATTAGCTCTAACTTATATTTGTCTCATAAAATAAGTTCAATACTAAAAGGCGTTTGAAACCTTGCTTCTTCAAATTCTCCAGTCATAAACTTTGTACTGACATGATATGATGAAAAGTGTCTTTTCTTAGGAAATGCGGGGCAAAAGCGTTGAGTTAAAGTCATTTTAATAATCCATTTCTTTATATAATCAGTCGCAAGAGTTTTTGCAGCTTGTGGATAGTGAAAAAACATGTATTATCATATATATCGAAATTTAGCTTCTTTTCCTCGTCTCTACTTGGATTTGACTGTGACAATGCACATTTGATCAATGATTGCATATTGGTATCGGCATATCTTCTTTATGGTCGTTGCATGGTGTCTATAAGAAAGATCCGTTAATTTGCCATTTATGTAAGTTATATCCACCGTTTAAAATCTTGCGTAATGACTTACATTGGAAGGATAAGATATACATATTTTTTGCATCTTTCACACTGTCCTTGAATTATTAAATAAATAACTTAACTCCAATCGTTCATTTGATTTACCAATGGCATTTTCATTTATCTCTAAAATATATCATAATATACTCTACTTTGGGTAACATTTACGTCGATCTTTTATCCCATTGGACCTACCCTGTTTAATTCCTTGTACTAGATCTTGATAATGTTTAGACATCTAATGAAGGTTTTAAGACAATCTGTCACTCCGATATACCTTAGGAAACAGTTGTTTACATTGTATTTAGCAAAAAATGTTCATAATACATCAACCCTTGCTCGTTTACAAAATGATTTATCTCTATTATATCTTGAAGAATATAGCAAGTAAAACTTGCTTCGATTTAGCTCCTGTATATCATAGTTACACATTAGTAGAAGTCTCAGCTCCTCGTACTTATCTAGTTGTCAATGATAATATAAGGGTTTTCGCACCAGAATCTTACAATCCATACGAACATCAGCAATTTTTAATTTTTCCATTAGCCTGAGATTGATTGGCTTTTGATGCCGCATTACACTTTACCTATCAATGCATTGTGTTGAATCTTACTTTTACTATTTTTCCAGAAGAACTAGTTTGTTTCCCTTTGGGCTAAGTCAATGTTATTTACAAGTGATGTGCACATAGAAAAACTATAAATGTAATTAAATGTACCACTGTTTTGTTATTAAGATTCTACCAGTTATTGGGAATGCTATAATGTATTAAATTTCATTTCTATATTTTAAATTTTCTAACAAACGTTGACCTAATTTTTTGGCCAATGATTCTGCCAACTTCGGGGCCAAATATCGATAGCCAAGTGCTTTACTGTGACCAAGGATATGGTAGTATAGAAATTTATCCATGACATTACCTGAAAAAGGTAAGATTCAAAAAATTTTAAATTTAAAATGCGTCGTGCGACCTGGGCCCCACCCAGGTCGCACAATATCAAGGGGTTTTGATTCTTGTATTTACACGCATTGTAAACACCTCCTTGACTAGTGGGATATTTTCGGACACACTGAAACATGCACTCGTCAAGTCTCAATTACGAGAAGCTAACATTGGACCACCAGATATTCAAAAACTAACGAATATACAATACATTTCATAAATCGTGGAAAAGACAGTTATAACTCAATTAAATAGTCATATGTCAAAGCATGATCTACACAAACATTTGCAGTCTGCATATTGAAAGGAGCATAGCAACGAGACTGCATTAGCCAGAATACAGAACGACATCCTTCAAGATCTTGATCAGAAACGAGGAGTGATTGTGGTACTATTAAACCTCTGAGCCGCGTTTGATACGCTTGATTTTAACATTTTATTCACACGCCTTCACGACGAAATAGGAGTACACGATACCGCTCTCCGATGGTTTTCTAGCTATCATTGAGGCCGTTCCCGGAGCGTGGTTATTAGTGTGCATAGCTCCAATCCGGTCACATGGCTATTTAGAGCAACCTAAGGCTCCCTGATGGGGGAAGAAGAGTATAGAATATAAACCAAACCTGTGGGAAAAATAATTCGACTACACGGTCTGAAATTTCTTATATACGCAGACAACACTCAACTGAAAATTTCATTTGCTTTGAACATTGATGATGACTTCCGCTTGGCTTTACACAAAATTGAACTTTGTACAAAAAATAAAAGGATGGATGACTCTCAATTTGTTAAAACTGAACAACACTAAAACTAGGCCATCAAGAACAGCGAGAAATATATGCGTTGTTTTTGACGATGCAATGTCAATGAAACAACTTTTTAGTTTTGTATGCAGCTCTTGCATACACCAGTTTAGATGCATTTCATCTGCACGGCGATTACTTACGACGGACGCCTGTGAGGCATTGATCCATGCCTTCATTACCTCCCGATTACACTATGCCAATGCGACACTTTATGGCTTGCCAAATAAAGAAATTGATAGGTTCTGCTGGCATTGTTTCTGGAACCCAAAAATGCGAGAGCATAACTCTGATCCTAATATCACGACACTGGCTTCCCAGACGTCAGCATATAATATTCAAAATATTAACACTTACGTTTAAAGCCATCCATAGAGCTGCACCGGAATACCTACAGGGCCTAATACGGCTTTAAACTCCACCAAGGACCCTTTGATCAATGAACAATACGAATATTTTAGTAATACCTCGAGTAAAAACGAAAAACAGTGGTGAACGCTCTTTTTTCGTGACCGCTCCGAAAAAAACCAGAATAAACTACCATAAATAATTAGAAGTGAAATAAACTAGTCAAAACATATCTCTTTAGATAAGCTTTTTCGCAATATTTATAGCTAATATAGTCATTAACGTTTCAATGATATTTACCCATGAATTTTATTATAGTTTGATTGTAAGGTGTCATAGAATATCTTATATCTGAGGGAAATTTTGACACATCTTTGGTAGTGAACTATTTCCATTTTTAGCGATTTGTTTCCAAGGCAAAGGGCCATGTGATCATTGTTATAAAGTTATGCTTAATAGCACTGTAACTTTTTTTTAAAAAAATACGACACACAGTGTGTAAGGTGGATGCTGAATCATTGATTGATTTTGGTTAATTAACGTATTACTTATCACAATGTTTTATGCATGCTTCTATGTTTATAAAATTAGTCTTACTCATTACATTTCTTCTTCGATTTGTTTAAAGATACGATTAATTCCTAAAAGCAGGAACCTCACTTTTAAATAGATAAGAACAATCACACATTTGCGAAATTGGTTTATTTATCGCGCCGAGAAAAGTATCAAGCTCATTAACTTTGCACCACTGTGTCATTAATAGCCTTGTAAATTCACATCAAACGAGCGCAAACAACCAGACTGTGGCCTCTTTCTAGACGCGGGTTATTGCGTCGTTTTGGCACATTATTTATTACTAATTTTGGAATAGATACATCATGAAGGCTAAATTAGCACCTGTGAAATGGTATTATCCTAGCTTTCTACCATTTTCTTGGTATATAACCCTTACGTCACGACATTAAGTCGGGCTTGAGAGTTGATATTCTATCAACAAACAGCTAATGTCAAAAATTATCAAAATTATACGAAATCTGTTATCAACTTGGATAAAATAAAACTTGGAAGACATTATTATTAGAGCTCTTGCATTTCGTTCACTCTTTTATAATCCTAAGTAGAGAAACATTATGATAAAATACAACTCAACGCGGAGTGAAGTATTAACTATCTTTTGCTAGACTAATTAATGAACTTACGATTATTCACAAAATCTGGGTACATTGGTTGCCCTGATCAGAATAAATGTAACGGATTAATTTCACTGAGACATGAAGTAAAAAATACAGTTTGAACTTTCGTGGAAAAATTGAACGTTACAGCAATGCCGAGAGAATGCAAAACTTGATATAAAACTGAATCACGTGGTATAATTTTCATTCAAATCGTTCAACCATAGCGGAAGTTATCTCACTTTTTCACTTTTTTTAAAGTTAAAATGGCGGCATGTCAAAATTATGCATACAACCACCTGTGAAAATAGCCTGTAACTACTTACTGTCAAAACTAGATATAAAACTGAATCAAAGGGTAAAATTTTCATTCAAATCGGTCAACTACAGCGAAAGTTATCTCACTTTTTCACTTTTTTAAAACTTAAAATGGCGGCATGTCAAAATTATGCATACAAACACCTGCCCAAATAGCCTGAGACTACACAATATCAAAATTTGATATTAAACTGAATCAAAAGGTAAAATTTTCATTCAAATCGGCCAACAATAACGGAAGTTACATCACTTTTTGACATTTTTAAAAGTTAAAATGGGGGCACGTTAAAATTATGCATACTATCACCTGTGAAAATAGCCTGTGACTACTTAATGTCAAAACTAGATATAAAACTGAATCAAAGGGTAAAATTTTTATTCAAATCGGTCAACTATAACGGAAGTTATCTCACTTTTTCACTTGTTTTTAAGTTGAAATGGCCGCATGTCAAAATTATGCATACAAGCACCTGTGCAAATAGCCTGTGACTACATAATGTCAAAACTAGATATAAAACTAAATCAAAGGGTAAAATTTTCATTCAAATCGGTCAACAATAGCGGAAGTTATCTTACTTTTTCACTTTTTTTAAGTTGAAATATCGGCATGTCAAAATTATGCATACAACCACCTGTGCAAATAGCCTCATACTACTTAATGTCAAAACTAGATATAAAACTGAATAAAACGGTAAAATTTTCATTCGCATCGGTCACCTATAGTGGAAGTTATCTTACTTTTTCACTTTTTTAAATGTTAAAATGGCGGCATGTCAAAATTATGCATATAATTACTTGTGAAAATAGCCTGTGACTACTTAATGTCAAAACTTGATATAAAACTGAATCACGTGGTACAATTTTCATTCAAATCGGTCAACTATAGCGGAAGTTATCTCACTTTTTCACTAAGGGGGGTGGGTGGGTATCGGCAGATAGTATGTCCTGGTGGGGGTGAGTTCCTCACTCTATCACCATGGTTACGCCGCCAATCATGACGTCATCATAATGGGTTTCACACATAGTATGTCCTAGGCTTAGCCCATCTGCCGCCTAGGGTGGGGAGGGGGGTTCTGCACTTTATCACCATGGTTACGCATCTATGACGTCATTATGACGTCACTTCCTGCAGTAGAACCCCCCTTTCTATACTACTCATGGTGGTGTAGAACAAAGATACGATAAAACTCGCAGACGGCACTTTTGGTATCGTGAGTACTTTATGTATGTACAGAAATGCGATATATGAAAAGGGATACCTTATGGCCGTTGCACGACTCATTTAATCCAGTGGATGAACCCCCTGAAAAACCCAGTGATTGCTCTGTGAGTATGTAGCGGATCCGAACTCATAGATTGAAAACTTCATTCCAGTTTTCGGTAACCGACCCATTCTGCAGTAATCTAGACACAGAATAGTTGCTTTGAGGCGTGTTGATAAAAGTAAGATGTCCACCAGTTCAGGCAGTTCTTAAGATAATATGTCTTTGGAGATGGAACACGGTTACATATAAATGATTTGTTTGTATTTTCAGAAATACTCAGTCACGATGGTTTTTCTGAATCTTCTTGTATTTTCGCCTGTGTTATACTCCAAATCTGGAACTTTTTTGGTGTATGAGAACTCTGTATATGCTTCATACAATTCTTACGTAATCTTTTCTGTTGCTTTGAGCTCCTAGTCAGCGTCACTGGCAGGATAGACATAAAGAGATAGATACTTTTCAACGTGAAATATACAATGTAATGCAGACCCACCTCATCCTGCTTCAATTTGACGAACTAAAGCGTGAATTACCGAATATAGACAAACAACCTGTGGAACAGTTACAACATATCCTTTCTAGATTTATCGAAGAGGGCGGAGGGACAGTTAAATACCATGATGCTGGCAAAGAAACTCTTGAAACAGTTGGGAAATAGCGTGGTATTAACTGGCATCATATAGGCAGATTCTGATCGTTGTCCTGTTGTTGGTATTTCGAAAGCGTTTCTTTTATGAAAAGCCCCTTCGCTTGAACAACATCTTGAAACTTCAATAATGGTTCATATTAGAAAAGCGATGCAGGTGAATCTTGAGTGAACTGAGGAAATCTGATGATATTGTTTTCGTATCGGATAACTTGAATAGTCAGCTTGTTATGTGAAGTTTTCAGTTTAAAAAAGCCTATTGTTTTTACTTGTTAGTTAAGCAGCTTGCGCGCTTTGTACATAAATAAGAGTTTCAATTCAATTGAAGAACTGTATTCTCTTGTCTTTTGGACTATTGTTTTGGAAACAGCAATTTTGCATTGATAAACGTGTATGTTTGATATTTTGTATTGGTCGCAATGGTATGCTTAGTGTTGCACTTGAACAAGTCAGTTTTGACCTTAATCAGTTGAAATTTATTTAGTCTACAATTTATTCGCGGTTAAATTGTGAGGCATTTGATATGACAATGTAAGCTTACACAGTTTATTTGATTGTATAGTGTACTTATGTGAAATTATCTTTGTAAACCGTTGAAAGGTATTTGGAGTGATTTCTGTTGTGTATTTTTGTTGACATTGTGAGCATGTGTTCATTTTCTTGGTATATAACCCTACACCATGGCATAAACTCGGGTTTTGGAATTTTTATTCCATCAGCAAACAGCTAGTATCAAAATTATATTATCAAAACCTGTTGCAAACATGGATTAAATAAAACTTTCCCATAAAGACACGACCCTTTCGTACCAGTTTGTCTTCAGATGGATATGTTTGATCTACTCTGCCTAATTTCCAAAGATTACGACGTAACTAATCCTCGTTAACAATAACAATCTCACCAATGGATAAGTTTTTGAACGACTTGAGCTTGGAGTAATCCGAGATATTCATGATGTCGCCGAGACCAGAAAAAGTTCATCAGATACCGCACTAGATGGTATATAAATCATTTCTGAGAAATTAAAAAGGCGGAGGCAGCAAAACCCGTGATTTGAGAGATAAAAAATAATTTGGCGTAAGTGGCTCGAGAACAGAAGAATCGTTCAGAGTCAAAGTGGACAATGGACGAGAATTCAAAATCAAGCTGCTTCAGACAAAAACGTCCTTAGACATTACTACAGAATGGTCGTCTAATTGACAACCATTCTGTAGTAGAATTAGATTCAAGATATTCCGTATCAGACGTTCCCATATGCCACCAATATGGGACGCACTTGGAAGATTAGTTTTAAATTCCAAGTAACGGTTGTTGTCCTGAGGGAATCTGTCGATTTCCTTCTTGTTTGAACTAACGAGATTTGCCATCTTCTTTGCTCCAATGAAATTTGTGTCATGGTCAGATCTCAGAACTGCTATAGGACCTGCAATAGCTAGAAAACGCCTTAGTACATTGATGAAAGTACTAGTAGAAAGATCAACAGTCGTTTCTAAATGGACAGCTCTAAATGCGAGGCACGTAAAGATTACACCCCAGCGTTTCATTTCTTTTCGACCCTATTTGACTAAAAAGGGACCAAAACAGTCGACACCAGAAATGTCGAAAGGAGCCATCACATGAACACGATCTGCTGGAAGATCCGATATCTTTTTGGTCTACAGGGCACCGCGAGATCGCTTACAAGTGACACAGCTGGAAATAACCCGATATACTTTTGCAATACCGCAAACCATTCAATAACCAGCCGCTAGCACTACACTGACAGTGGCTAAGCGACCTTGATGATAAATTTTGCATTGATAATATTCAATCACCAAACCTGTGACGTGTTCTGACTTTGGTAGTAAAACAGGGTGAATTTCGTCAAAGGGCATTCCTTAGTACGTTAAACGACCACCTACACAAATCAGACAATGACTGTCTAGAAAACAGTCCAAACGATATAGGCCACTAACTCGTTTCATGTCTCGCTTTCTACGAGTAGATTCCTCTGTGCTGGGTTCACTATAGTGATCGTTGACTACTGAAAGAATTTCACTTTCCCTACTAAAGGACTTTCATTGAACATAGCGAATGAATTCTCTTTCAGCCTCATGAAGATGATCCCCTACGGAAACACTTTCAGCCAATGGTCAATTTACCGAACGAGATCTAGTTACAGTAACTGGACCAGAAATTAGAGATTTAAGGAAATGCTTGCTATTCAAAACTATCCGGAAGTTAAGACTGTCCTACTGGATACATCACTCGATTCAAAGCATTCCTTCTATATGAAGGTCCTCAAAATTTAGGTTGATATTCTGAGCCGAAAGGGCTGTATCGAAGTCAGGAATACTTTGTAAAACATCTTTGTCATTAGAGAAAACTTGTGCAAATTCACATCACCTTCACGACACAAGGCTTTGGTACGAGCAATGAGATCTATCACGCATTCTGAACTAGAAACAGATTTTAAGCCTTCGCCGACGTAAAAATCTGTCTCGGTGAAATCTTTCACATTAGTACCTTAAGTTGATCCGAACTCCGAAGCCAAATAGCTAAAGGCAAAAGTCGAACATGAGAGAGAAGAAACAGCACTAAATAGATATACAGTCATCCTATAGACTAGTAACTTCTGAGTGATGTCCCCATTTGGTCACCGCAAGAAATGCCCAAAATCCCGGCGATGCTGTGCTACAAGAAAATTGTAGAACATCTTCTCGGCATCGCACACGAATGCCACTGATTAGGATCTAAAACGCAACAGCACTCCTATAAGCGAGTTCGTAAGATCAGGTCCTTGAAGAAGTTTATCCTCCAAACAGATGACTGCAGTCAAAGACTACCCGAATCTTCTTTTTCGTCTTGGGATATATTGAAAAGTGTGAAATATACCAGATATCTTTCGAACACTTCTTCAGCATAGCCATGACCAACAGTTTTTTTTCATGAAAGCTGAATACTCAGACTTGTAAAATGAATCTTTTCTGAACTTGGATTTTAAAGATCTAGTCTGAGCCTCGGCTGAAGACCGATTGCCCCTGATTTGCAGAGTCTTTAAAAGGAAGAGGCATGGTGTAATGTCCAGACTCATCGACTTAGATATTGTTGGTTATTGTATTTAAGAACTGTTGATCCTCTTTGGAGATCTTTTTGGAGGAACTAAACTCAGATTCGTTGAAGTCAGATTGAAAAAGCTTCAAACAATCAACCGGATTAACGAGGTCTCTAATACTAGTCCAAAAAGACATGCATGTAGATATCTGTCGACTAGCCTTGACATAGTTGAAACCGACTACACTCCAACCAAGTTCTGTTCTTTGAGCATAAGGACCATTACCCACAGGAGGAATGACTTCGAGAGTATACAGCAACTTAGGTCAATTGTAGCCAATAAGATGCGCGATTGGAATCTATTGTAAGGAATGCAGCGAATCCTTAAGCTTAGACAAATGTTGAAATTGACCAATTGTTTCTCTAGTAGGTATGGGTGCTCTGTTGGCAGGCAAAACATTCCTAGAATAAACAGGAGGCAGCTTGCAAAACCTAACTTGCAGAACACTTTTGAATTTCGATCTGAGAATTTGCATCAAGCATCGTAGACAGAATCAAGTTAGTTAACTGGAGCACCTTGTACACCAAGATCATTACGAACATCCGACAAGACAGAGGATTGATCCGATTGTGAATCCAGCATACATTAAACTGGTATTTCTCTTGAAGGATTACTACAATTCTACAAGAGCACTGGTAGTATCATTTATTTAGATTAACAGTAGTTCTGTCGGAAGTACTACAAACACCTGGAGACTGTACTTTGACTGATTCTTCAAGCTTGGGTTTCGCTGCGATCTGAATTGCATGGCAAAAGGTATGATGTTTGCGCCCACACACGCCTCAAACAGCATCACACTTGCAGTACTTGGCAAGATGACCACCTTGAAGACATTGAAGACACAAGCCCTGTCTTTTCACAAATTCTTCCTTTGAAGAATAGTCTTTCACTTCGTAAGGTGATTCAAGTCCTGAGGGAATGAGCAATGCCTTATGACTTTCACGTCTACAGCAAAAAGACAGTTTTAGCGTGTGACTTCAACTTAGGTTGCGTATTCGCGTTACCTTTTGATTTATCCTTCGCTATCCACCGAAGTAACAGGATCGTTTGCAATGTCCTAATCTCTAGCAAGAAAGAAAACAAAAAGGAGATGAAGCACGCATTTGCTTGCCTATAGTCTGCTACCTTTCTAGTCCAAGACGAACAAGCTAATAAGGAAAGTTTTGCAGTATATTTCTATTCTCGGCTTCATCATCCAAAATTTTCAAGCTCTGAAGCAACGCCATGCCTTCCGACTAACTTCTGACAGCCGGGTAATTTCGGGCTCTTTCAATTTTCGTATATAACTACAAATGTCTCTTTACAATAAAGTAAATGTTCCTAAACGTTTAGAGTATATATTTTACTGTGCCAATATATATCGCGATTATTATTGCCATCTCCTCCTACTCTCGCTGATGTGGAGATATGTTGTGAAAGAGGGTGTGAAATTTTCGCTTGGGCATTGATCAAAGAATCATTGCCTTATTGAAAGTTTTGGAATGGATATACTAATAAAAAGTTATGTTAAGTTAGAAAATTTCTTGATTCTGGGGGAGAGTAAAGGTAACTTTCTGTTCTCCACCACAAAAATTCAATGTACCTAAATTAACTACCTTCTAGCTCACCCTAAATCATTAATCGTCGATTGCACAACCAAATTTTAGAATAATTAGATTTTAATTTATTTATTTCTACTATTTTTATTGCGGCTTATTTCAGACACCTGTATTTCTATATCACATCTTTGGTAGTACTATGAGAATATTTGAGGAATTTCCATTTATTGTACTAATTTTGTTAGATACTTGGTTTTAAGATCATGTGACTGAAACCGTAACAACCATAGGATTTTAGAAGATTTTAGAAAGAAGAACATGGACATGTCTTAGATGTAAGGTATGTATGAGTAGGTGGCATCTTCTTTGCGTGCGCGTATATGACATGTATAGTTACCATCCGAAAGTTACCGTAGTTAAGGTTTTTGGGAATTTTCTTTGTGTACGGCTGCTGATGTTCTTTTACGTGGTGATTGTGATTTAGCGTACTGAGACTACAGTGTAGGTTGTTAGGTTTTAATCTATATAGATATTTGCCTTCTTAATATCGTTTGGCGAAGAATTAAGAAGGGACTTTCCTCAGTGAGTACCGAGGGTGGTGTGGTCGATAAGATGGTTCAACATTTCATAGTGGTTTGGTAAGATAAGGAAAGGATAAACCCGGGTGGTTAAGCAGTACTTTTTAAACAGATTAGCTTCAGTCCTTTGAAACAAAAACATTAAGCAAAACAAGCCACACTTATTTTTGGCCTGATCGTGCCAAAGTTCTAACTTTCTTGTATGTGCGTCAAATATTCGAGCGGTTACTATGCTAACGTTAAAATGTAGATTTCGTAATATTTTAGGCCAAGACATTGTTCACATGCATAGTTAAGACAAATGAATAACAGCTTTTACTGTAAGGAATGATTTCTATACAAGATTCCCCAAAGCAAAGACTCTTTGAGTAGTCACGAAACCATTAGCCACTAATGGATGAATGTAACAATATAATTGACAATGTAGTGCAATTAGTATTTGAGTTTCATGGAAAGCACAACACGGTGTCATGATGAGTCAGTATTAATAAAGATTCTCTTACTGCCAAAAAACATCGTATGCACATGGCAAAGTGATGCTCACCTCATCAATTATCGGTGTTTTGCAATGGTTATTAATGATGTGATTTTAACTAAAGACTACTATCAAAGATTCATTCTATTTCGTTTCAACACACTTATTCATATTATGGCTTTTATCCTACATTTGAACTCTGAATTGCAAAACATTAAAAAAATTTGTGAACCCGAGCACATCAACTTCTGTCCTCTGTACGAAACCTGTAGAGCATAACATTTGAAGAATAATTGTTGCATGTAGGCAGTTTTATTTGAAATATTCACTTCCTGGTTATAGGCAGTTTATACCTTATTAAATCATCGAGGTACGAAGGAAATCATTTAATACATCAAGCGCCCTCGAAAAACCGATGGCTTTTATTTTGTTAAAGACTCCCTTTCAACGTAATCGTTTTGCATAAAGTCTTTTTATACTCTTCACCTGAGGCTTTATGTCTTGCATACACTTTTGTGATCTATTCACTACATTCCTAAAATGTCACAATGTCAGTGATTTCGCAAATTTTAAATTGGGTCTTGGGCGTCTGCTTCTTTGACTTGGATAATGTTGAATAGTCAAAATATATATTTATGCACTCAAATAAAGATAGCAAAGGTTCCTTCTATAATGGATAGATCGTCACTTGAATTACTCATTCTGCTATCATACTGAGCCATATTTCAACAATAAGGTTGAAAATATTTTGTCAAGATTGATTGAGATTATTTATAAAGGATTTTGCAACCTTCTCGCAATGTTGGAAACGTATCTGTACTTCCAAAACATTCGAAGCGTCTCAGATATGATGTTCATTCATGTTGAACCATATAAAGCGTTTCACTAACCACATTAGTTGTCGTTTTTTTCTGGCTTTTTACCTAGGTATTCAATTCTAGTTATGATTTATTTTTTAACGAGATCATAATAAAATAACTAAATAACATACATTTAGTTCTGACTTCATTCTCAAAATGGAACTGCAATAAGAAGTAGAAAATCTGCATTATAATACGTTGTATTATCTGATTCGAAGCAATTATTTTGTTGTTTGTTTTTCGAATCAAACTTGTGTTTTTATAAATATGTTGTATATTTTGAGTTATGCGTAAATATGCGTAACTTTTGTCAATGCGTAATACAAGGAGGGTACAAAAATCTATTTGGGTACAAATCTATTCTGACACTACTAGGAAAAATTCTCAGAATAGAATAGATCTAACAATGTTTGCAGGCGAATAAACTGTAATTTTGAGCTGAACAATAAAGGTTTTATTTTTTCCAAAATATCTGTTCTGGCTATAGACATATCTATTCAGACTAGGCTATAATAGGCGAATTTTCAAGTAGTTGTCTAGAACATTCAAAATAAAGTCGCAAATTTCATTATAAAAAATTAATCATTTTTGTAACATATGAGCACAAGTTTCAAGCCTTTAAGAGTATTTTGTGGCCATGTTTCAAAATCCGTCATTGGGTGCATAATAAAATTACTTCATGAGCTATCATTGACATCAGTATTGGATGCAAATTAAATTTTTGGTTGTTTAAAGGAAATACTTTTTATGTTTGAAATCAGTGTTTGTGTTTTACAATCAACACATTTTTGTCTTTGTGGCTTTAATTGATACAATATACAATATTTCAACAAAATTGTGCCCGTATCGTGGGGATGTTGAAAGTGTATTCTTGCAGTATTATCCACTATATTAGACATTTTTCCTTTTTCACAAAAATGATATTGCTATACATATGTTTCATATATTGCTATGATATATGTTTACCATGTCACAGCATGGTATAAATTGCATTATATTATGATGATTTAGGTAAACAAACACTTGGTTATGGTTGAAACGTTTGTTTAGTACAAAAAAAAACGATTTAACACTTTGGGGAGCCTGTGAAAAAACATTTAATTACTCCGAGAAATGTTTATCTGAACACATAAGTAAACAAATTGCTTTTTATGGGTAAGATAGAACAAAAATGTTTGGAGAATAAACAAAGATAAGCAACATGCAGGAGAAATTAGGCCTAATAAAATAGACAAAATATATACATAACTCTATACCTCTATGGGTGGGGCAAAGTTTGCTTGTGTGGTTGCGCCCATGTGACCGGATATATACTTATATATCCGGGCACATACATCATTACAGGATTAAATCAAAAGCTATTTAATATTGCCAATTATAATTGGACTCTCGAACAACTATAAAACAGCATATAAACAATAAGAATTTAAACTAACTACAAAATCTAAAAAATGCAAGAATACTGTCAACAAAAGTGTTTGTTCTGGGATGAGACATTAATTAAAATACCCCTGTCATAATTATAGATCGTGAATATAAAAATACATATTTATAGATAAACATACGGAGCGGAATTTTTGAAAAACTAAAAGTGGTATTTGGATGTTGCGTGTTACATGTTATAAGGGAAATATGCTCTCTCTTACTCATCATCAGTGCAGTTACATTCAGTTTGATCCTCGGCAGTTGTGCTGTTATTTATAGGTCACAATGCCGCATCAAAGTTCGTAGCTGTTCCGTATCAATATAACAAACAACAAATGATATCAGAGTAAGAATGATTAGAAACCTATACATCATGCTCAAAGATGAAAGGGAAAATTGGGAAACTTGGAATAAACATAATCATGGAATAGAAGAGTTGCTGAACTGTTACTTTCAGAATCGTTCTCAGAATCAGACACCTTTTTCTATTAATTTGATTTTTAACATATCTCTTCCGCTCACAGGAAGACTATAAATCAAGATTTTACCTGGTAGATAGCTGTTTTTTTCTATTTTTTAAGATATACCTGCATTATTACAACGTTATATAATTCATGTATATTCTGAGTGCTGTTAGCCTCAGTATTTTGTAAGCTTATTGGTCTTAACGGTCTTAACTAAAACTAACGCTGAAATTCTAATATTTCCTAGAATTTATTATAAGTTTTCTTTTATTTTCAGTGGCAGCTTGCTGAATATGTACAACACTTAGGGGCAATCGAGACTGATGTATATCGGCTTTCTTTTATGCGTTTTTTTTTTTTTTTTTTTTTTTTTTTTTTGGTTTACGATTTATTCCACTACCATTTAAACAAGTTAATGCAATATACAATATTTATTTACAGTATATTGATTCCCAAAACCATTTGATATTTGGAGCTTTAAGGCATATATAGAGTCGAAAATTATTAAGACTCCTTGCGTATTACTGTTTTGTGGAAATTTATATAGTTCTTTATTAGACAACATACATTTGTTGTTTTATACATAGTATTACTGGTAGATTAAGCACAACTCAACAATCAGCAAATTCACCGATGTGTTCATCAAAATAAAGATGCATAATACTAATGCATTTTCAAAACAATTAGCCTTAATGTAGTTTAGGTGTAAAAAAAGACGCGGTGTCAGACAATCGCTTTTCTAATTTCTCAGAATCAAATCCATCATCTTGTATAAACATTACAAGGATTCCAGATTTCATTCATACACATTCTCGATCACAAACGTTTGACAAATTCAGTCAATATATTGGTTTGTTGCGGGATTGCTTGAGCTCATTGTCTGCTGCTGAGGTTCGGGTACTAGTGTCAAGTAGTCTGGATGTACAAGGTACTGGTAATCAGTGTTCTCCACATTTCCACTGCCCCTCATAGCAGACGGAATTGACTCGTATTGGGTGACAATTTCATTTTCCCTCTGTCCTGTAAACATAGAATTATAACTAGTTATAATAACAGAAATTTTAAAGGCCAATGCCTTTGATTAATTGCATTCCCATCTTTGGCCCTCTAGCTCTATGACCTGCGAAAACATTTAATTACTTCCAAGTGTTAACTAAAACAATTGTTATCCATGAAATCTTACGTATTTATCCGTGGAAAACAAACTTACATTGGCAGATCAAGTGCTAAACCTTAGTTGTTCAACACTTTCCGAACCAGTGTCTTAAAGAATACAGAAAATTGCTTCCTCTTCACGAAGAGAATTCTCAACATTGTTGTGACAGAGAATGTATATTTGCATCCGGGCACTTTGTTTTCTTTGATATCTTTCTTAACAAATATGTAAGGTAAATGTTTGACTTAAACATTTTTCTTCCCTTGCTTTCATAACATAAACAAATCATTATGATTATATTTCATATTTTCAAAGTGATGCAAATACATAAAGTAACAAATTATCATCATTGAAAGCCACCGTATGATACAATTCAAGCAATATGTGACGGCTATCTCATTAATGGTAAGAGTATTAGCTGGAACGCAAAATGATTCCTAACCGTTTCAAACTGAGACCACGTGCTTTTAGTTCAAGTATTACACCTGATTTCAATTTAGGGTTTCAAAAAAGAAGTCTTTTCTATGTTTGCATGTGTGCTATTTCCATGAAGGTTTTTATATGGTGAAGCTCCACAAATAAGCTGGCATTATTTTATGTTTCGCCCATAAACATCATATGCATTTGCAAGGACAAGGATATTGATATATAGATAGAAGTTATGTGTTTCAAAATATAAATAATATCACAGAATTACCTAGTTTGCGGTACTTCAGTAGACTTGTGATGGCGATCACCAAAGTAGCAATCACAAGAAGTAGCAGAACGATCCCGCCAGTGACAATATAAAGACTTTCATTCCTGTTCAGACCTGAAATATATCCAGTCACATATTCTGTTTGTTATGAGTGAGCTTTCAGATAAATGCAATGCTTAATACAAAACTTAATTCCAAAGAAAGTGTTTATATTTCGTATAAGAACACATTTGTTATTTGTTAGAGGGCACACTTAAGCTAATATAAAACATAAAATATAAATTACATTGAGTAGATCCTACAAAGATGGGAACGGTCATCATTAAATCAAGTCTATGGGGACCACGTAGTAGTAACAATATAGGGGATATTACAACAATATTTAAAATGATATTCGCAACTAAAAAGAAGAATATTTCACAGACTAGCATGCTTTGAAGCTATGACAAATGATCCAAACAAATATGTGTTTGTATATCTCAATCGGTATTTTTCCTTGACTACAAAGTAAGCGCTCTTGTCATTGCTGCAGAGAGCGTGTTATTTATTAGTAGATTTGGCTTTGCCATGATTTGAAGAGACTGTTTTGTTTTATTCCATCACTGCAACAAACAGACCATTAAGTATTGTTTTGCTGATTGTCGAAATATTAAAGAAAAAACCGTTTTCAATTTATGTCATAAAAAAGACATTTTTGTGAGAATCCTTTAACTCCATAGATGTATTTGTATCACAGTTTCATGAAAGTTTCCTTGATATAATTTTGATAACTCAAAAATTCTCAGTGCAATTAGGCTAGCGTAATGTGTCTATTTGATTATTTATAACAGCCCATGACAAAATTTTTAATATTCGGTGTCCATAGCTTCTAATAATTAATGAACTTATACGAGCAGAAGCTTTAGCTTGCATTGTCCATGGACAGTCTTGTCTCTAGTTTAGTCAAGCAATTTAAAAGCATCCAAGATGAGCCGATGACACGAGTAATTGAGAGTGTGCTATGATCGATTTAGGCTCGACTTTAATCTTTAATAGTGTTTGAAAGAAATGTCTTCTTGGTAGTTTAGTTTGATCCGATGTCACATAATGTACGTTTTAAAATTGCGTATTTCGCCATCTGTGTTTCTGAAAAACAGTTAAAGTTTTAGGCATTTATATGTTAACTGTTAATTGAGTTTTCCAATGGAAAATAAAAATATATTTTGCCTGAACAATACCAGCACAAATATTAGTGATCATTTTCTAAACTTTCATGTTATTAAAACCCGAAAAGGAAGAAATGACTGGAAAGGTCTTTTCTTACAGAAAGGAGCATTTTATGGATACTCTAATTACGTTTCCTATGCTCTGTTTCAAATAGTAGGGGTGCTTAAAAATGAAGGTCATGTATGGGAACATTTGTTTTTCATTCTTTCCTTCATTGGAGCCGAGTTATCATGTGAAATCATTAAGAATGCACATTTTTCAATGATAATATTACCCGAAACAGCATGATTTATTGTCAAATTATGATGAAATAGGGCAACAATCCTGTAATATAGGAATGACCTCCACAGTAGTCCAGAATACATAACGCCTTATTTTGTTTTTGTTTTTTGTTTTTTGCTTTTTTGTTTTTGCAAATTTGGTGTCAATGCATATGCTAATTTATTTTGAGCATATGCGTTTAAAGTATAAAAGTTGCATTATTAGATGAAGCATAAAAAACAATATGGATTAAATCACTAGTGATATGTTTCAACAAACGGTATCAATACTCAATCTAAGCTTTATTTATATACCATTTGTCCATATATTTCCCATTAAAAACATTATATTGATATGCAATAAGTTCAAACCTAAAACACAACTGACTTTAAAAGTACCATAAATTAAGATGAATCAGACTATGTAAACTGTATTGCTATTTTTTTCACATTCTCTTGTAGTTCAATGTGCCATCGTAGTAAATGAAGAAAACTTGCCATTTTCTTTTGAGTTGTTTTCACTATCTGCCTGCTGTCCTTCATTATTTTCCACAGTGCTTGACGCTGCAGGAAGCACGGTTGTACTTTGGCTTTGAAACTGAATTAAAGGACTCGACTGCTCCACCGTGATCGTGAAAGGCATGGTAGTGGTTGTTGCATTGAATTCTGTATCTGTATAAAAATACCAGTTGAATCTCTTAAGCGAACGCTAGTTGAATCTCTTAAGCGAACCTAATATTTTTTCAATTTTTATCGTGTGTCTCATATTAAGAAATGTAATGAAATGTTTTTAATAACGATTATATTATTTACATATTTAGACATTTTTATTTGTCACAAATCATAAAAAATTTCTAATGATGCTAAAAGTAGGAATTAAAACCGAAAACATAATAAATACAAAAACACTTACAGGAAACATGCATGTATGTTATTTTTGATACAGTCTCATGTGAAAACACAGATATATTCTTTAGATATGCTTCAAAATACTATTTGCAAACAGGATGAAATTATTCAAACCCCATTTATTGGATTTTTCTTACCGCGTTCACAAAAGACACCCGTGTATCGTTGTGGACAGTAGCATTCGAAACCATTCACCCTGTCTTTACAATTGCCATTGTTTTGACAAGGACTGGAGGCACATTCATTTATTTCTAAATTATAAAAGAAGGGTTGTATGGAACGAAAATTGTTTAACCGTGCATTGTAATGAAACTAGAAGCACACAGATTAAATTTGTTAGATCAGCGTTTTGTGCCAGAACTTCTGAAACATTCAACGTTCCTTCAACGTAAACCACAAGCGGCCTATATATATATTACAATTTCAAAGGATTTTGATAAGAGCTAACGTTATTACGTTAGTAACGTATGATTAATTCAAACTGTTATTGCATTTTGTCATTTTCAATTGATAGTTGTAGATCCTTGCCCTATCCATTTGTCAAAAAAGCGCGGCATTGTTACTGCTTAGCACGTAGTAAAGGTTTAATGTTGAATAAAATCCGAATGCTAAAGAATATGTTTTTCTTCATAAAAAAAACAGAAATAAATTTGGCTAATTGGTTATGACATTTTGGTTTCATGACGAAAACGGTGAATATTCGAACATTTCCTAACAGAAATTTACACGTTTTGTAACAAACCTATAAAACAATTACGGAACTGCGTTGCATATTGTAATAAGAGTTATCCTTTGATATAGACTAACAAATTCATATGTAGCATTCAAAACCATTCACTCTGTCTTTACAATTGTAATCGTTTTGACAAGGACTGGAGGCGCATTCATTTATTGTTGAATTATAAAAAAGTTGTATAGAACGAAAATTGCTTAATAGTGAAATGAAACTAGAATCAGGCAGATTAAATCTGTTAGATAACGCTCACATTTGGAAGAAATTCAGCGGTCCAGAATTTCCTTCAAAGTAAATCACAAGCGGCCTTGTGATTTATATCATAATATATTACAATTTTAAGGGCTTTTAATAACAGCTAACGTATGATTAATTCGAATTGTTACTGCAGGTTGCCATTTCCCATTGAGAGATCTGGATCCTTGCTCTATCAATCTGTGAAAATAGTGCGACATTGTTACTGCTTAAAACATAGCAAAGGTTTAATGTTGAATAAAATCCGTTTACTTAAGAGTATACTTTTTCTATAAAAGGCAGAAATAAATTTGACTTATTGGTTATGACATGATGGTTTCACGTAGATTTCAATATCCATTTTGTAATCTTTATATGAGTTGTGCATTTCTAACGGTGATATTTTACCGAATTGCATTCCTATGCTGCACATCTGACTAATCAAAACAAAGTTATTTGAAACGATACATGGCAGTTGTAGTTTTATGGCCGATTCTTTAGAAGCGAAGTTGATAAACTAAAAAGTTATAAGAACATTTGATTTTGGCATCTTTGGGCAAAGAAATATAAATATCAGTCAAAAACATATCAATGACGAACGGTCCAAGATTCGAACATTTACTAACAGGAATTTACATGTTTGGTAACAAAACTTTAAAAATAATTACGGAACTGCGTTCCATATTGTAATAAAAAATAGCTTTTAATACAGACCAAAAAATTCAGATGTGCAGAAACTATGTATTTGCCTTTTAGTTTTTTCAACAAAGACTTTAGCGACATCTTGCGGGTTATATGGCTAAGCAATTATATGTTGTAACAGTAGTATCTGTTTTTATCAGCTGTTGTTTGTCAAACATACTGTAAGACACTATTCAGGAATTAATTTCTAATCGTCTGGTCCTATAATGTCCAAAAGAATCTGCATTATAAAACAATGAAAAATAGAGACTTTTACATCCTGTCAATACCGCCCGTCTACAACCTTTTCAGTATAACTAGAATATTTGACAAGCTTACGAACGTCACAGTGGCGTCCTTCATTACCATCTGGACAGATGCATCGATATGTATCGTCAGGAACAGGCTCACATGTCGATCCAGCAGCACATAGGTTACCCTCGCATGCATTAAATCGAATGGCTGAAATCGGTACATATTCAACAAAAAGCGGATAAGAAGAATTGTTATTATTTAGGGCTTGTCCGTTATATATGGATCAGTTGCTTTGTAGAATGAATAAAGTATTGCTAGGGCAGAGAACTTACAAACATTTTAATTACATGCGAATTATTGGACGTTTGGCCTTCCACGCTTAGACAGTGAATAAGACATAAGAATAAGACAACACGAATACAAATTTAATGTTTTTCAATGATGATGAGCAAAACAAATAAACAAGAATCGAACGCACCTTTTTTACACACAAAGGGTATTTTATTGTCACAATTACAATCATACCACACACCCCCCAAAACCGCTGAGCATGCATAGTCTGGACGGGTTGGGCTGTTGTATGCCCAATTCATGTAAGTCACTTCACTGCCGTCGTACCAACGCCATGACTGTCGACACTCCATGCAATGTATAGAAAAGCGATTCAAGCAATCACATTGTAAATCACCTTGAACATATCCAGTCCAGAAGTATCCCCTTAACGAAATAAGACAAAAATGTATGCATACAATTTGTTAACACATTGTTGCTTCTCATCTGAGTATATATATATATATATTGTTTGCATATCATTTCCATAACTATCAACACCATATGCATGAATATATTTATAATTTTCATAGATTTAATTATCATTTGCATACATGTAAACTGCATTTGCCTAACTAGCATCAATATTGAATGAAATATAGACACCATTCTATGTACCGTCACTATTTTCGTAGCAAGGGAAAGACACAAGAACAATCACTTTGAATTATTCCTTAACACTGTAACAATAGAATAGTTATAAAATAGTGGCAAAATATTCCTTGGCAAAATGTGTCCATGGGTTTTTACACTGGATTTAATTTTTTATACTATTTTAATGATTTTTGTAGAACTTCAGAGAAAAAGCGTTATGAAACGTTAATTTTACGTTAGAAAAAAGATAAAGCGAAGCGCACAATAAAATAATTTAACATAACCTTCGTTCAAAATTAAATATCCTGTTCGAAAATACGACTAAAAATGAAAATTAATATTTTAAGTCTGATTAATGTTTATACTAGCATTTTGTTCATGTATTATTAATGTTTGCATGAGGTTTAATTGCTTATAAGTATTTCGCTACTAGGTATGGCTTGCTAAGAGAAATCTTCCAATGGCTTTAGATCGTTAGAAAGCAGTGATGAGCTTTAAAGAGTTCGGCATATTATATTAATTGCCTGTTCAAGCAGTTTTGCAAAATATGCTATCACATTTGTCTTAAAGTGTTTTTGTTCACGGTTGTACAGAAATTATTTCAGTCATTAGGATAATTTGAAGAGAAATCAATACCTACGGCTTCCGCCTCGATTTCTCTAGATACTCTCTTCTAACGTGCAAAGGACCTCTGTCTTGAGCGTTTTTAAGATAATTTTGTCCAGTTTTTTTCACGGGTTTAGTCGTTCTACGGAAGTTGTCATTTTATTCTGTTCAATATGTCTGTTTCGGTGTACCCAAAACATGCCACGGTACTATTTTTTCGTATATATAGGCTGACAAGCACATGGGGGTAGTGCTACTTGCTGATAAATTTAAGAATTTAAGAATGGATGACACATTGATGAATGAATCAATGAATTATCTAAAAAACTCTTCTCGAGAGAAGAAAAGATTGTCGCCTTGTCCACTGACTTTTAAAAGAACTGCTAACTTCAAAATGTTTTAAACAGTTTTGCTGGGCTTTGTTAAACATCCTTTAAAGAAGTTGCACGAAAGGGAAAAAACAGAGTTGTGATACTGCTATAAAACGACCATAGAGACCTTTGAAAATGCAACAAGCTAGTTTGAAGTCGTTTCGTGTTGGCTGAATTAACGTGTCATTCTTTGAGTTTTGCTGTTGGTCATCTTCAAGAAACATTGAAATGAATCCTCCCCATAACACTTAGTTGAAAAAAACTTCATCCTCCCTGAGTAAATTTCGAAAATAAGCGTGTTAAAATAAATCAATAATGCAGCGCTACGAATGCATGTCATAATGATAATTTGTAATTTCCTATGGTTGGCAACGTGAACAGTATGTCCACGGTAGAAAATATCATACTTCTACTTCGATAATAATATAACTGCTTCTTTGACTTGTATTTTTTTTATCTTTTGTTTTAGCATGTTTAAGCCCTTGAAAATTTAAATAATGCTTCACCCATACCAGTCAGTAAAGAGAGTAGATCTAAATGACCACCTATGCAAGTTGATGTTTGACCTAGAGAAAAAAGTGGTATGTTTTTGATTGAAGAGCAGAAGAAACAGAAGCTATAACGTTCGTTTCTGTCGATCAATACAACTTTCCGTAAAAATTTACATGAGATAATAAATACATCTAAGACACTCTCTGTCGGGCGTCGCTTTTACTTAAACAAAACACATCATGAAAATATAACAGAAATGACATATTCAAATACCACCTAACCGAACAATGCAAAACCGGACGAAAGGGGTATCACTATGTAAATTGTTTTACCTAAGCGGGACTGTAAACATTCCTGCGTTTTTGTCTTTAAACTGATAGATGCATAACATGCAGCAGCTCAACAGTAAAAATTGGGCATTTTAAAGTAATTAACAAAAATTGTCCCCTTTGTAAAAAAAATCCGAACAGAAACGTGATCACTAAGTCTTCAGTTTCAGTTTTGAATATGCATCATTCAGCTTTAAAAACTGTTGATTCGTATTTTCTATTTAGCATCCTGCTTTAGTCTGACTTTTAGTTTCTTACTGGTAGAGGCTTCTCATGGCGTACCTTAGGAATGAATTTTCTCCTTCGCTTAATACAGTTACTAAGGTTGAATCTAGCTCTTCACAACGTTCGTAACTTCCTTTCCATGTCCGTTCTTCTTTTAAGAAAAAATAAAGGTGATGTTCATACTCCCGCCATTCCACTGTGCAAAAAGAAAACATGCTATTTTTAAAATGCTAGAACCAATAATTATGACAAAAAAACAAAACTGCACGCGGTGATTTGATACAAAATACTCAAAACGAGTATTGTATGGAGTCAGATTGCAAGACGAAAAAAGGCGGATTTCAATCTGACCTAAATAATATAACTCTAACCATTTTTTATCGCACACGGATGTGGCTATACGTTTTTCACTTATTATGTATGTTTGTCAACGAACTTTTCTGTTGAAATTTCGATACTTTGAATCGAGTAGATTTATAACGAGATCATTGCAAGGGTGTAGATATTTCATAAATATATTATTATAAAATAAGATTTTCAGTACCTAAGTAGTTTTATTGCTATACGATATTGGTAAAGTTAAAACCAACTGTGGAAAATATTCTTCAGCTTGTTGCACAGTTTAATATAGAAGAATACTTTACGAGGTTGTGATACAACAAACAGAAAGAGTATGGCTTTATGTCAGATTATACGCCTTATATATAATTAAGGACCTTAAGACATTATAAGAAGAAATTGTACTTTAACATCATCTTGCAATTTCAATACAATAATTATCTCTTTAAAATTATCCTACTATCTCAACGATATAGTAGGATGATAATTCAAGATGATAATTTTAGAAATTGTCGAAGGTGGATAAAGTATACATGCTTGTACCTTGAATACAAACTGCTTACTACTGCCATTCCAAGGTGCAAGAACTGTTCCCGAGGAACAAAACATTTTACGTTGCACATGGTTGCCGCTATTTTCAGCTAGTCTAGTTTTTGTACAATGCAATGTTCTTAGAAACTATTCTTGCACTTTGTTAAATAACAGCCAAAACATAGGGTTCTGAAATTCCAAAGTCTGTATGCTGGTGTTGACGACAGGGTATTGAAATTTCAAAGTACGTGTGTTTGTGTTGCAACAGCTGCATCTATGTTTGTGAGAAATGGAAAATGATATTTTACTTTTAAAGAGGCAAGCAATATAAGGTATCTAAAAACTAGTGATGATCCGTAGATACTGAATAGGGGAAAAGATCATTAGAAGCAACTTAGGCATTATGCACCTCACACTACTGTAGAAAGTTTCGGAGAAGTGAGTGGTCTCATTTTCATAGACAGAATGCCGGAAACTAATTATGATGATAATGTCTAGAAGAATGTAACTGTTCTCTAACTGAGGAACACTGTCTTACAAACACCGTGCATTCGTTCCAATTATGTTGAATACGAACGTCTTGTGAACTTTTTATTTGAATGTCCCTGGAATGCTGATTCGCACGTTAGGAAATCGTTTATTTTAAATGTCTCATAGACGTCTAATTCAAACGTCCGGTTAGGTTCCACTCCAAACGTCCAATGTTCGTCGTCCAAAATGAATGGCTTGCAGACGTTCCTGTCGTATTTTTACAAAGCTATTATCGCCAAACGGAAATTACAGTAATAAGAGGAGCGATTTAAAGATTTGATATTAAATTCGATCTGACGTTTTGAAGTTTTTTCTAGTACAAAAAATAGGCATAAATGTGGCTTTTGGGCACATTTCTTACGCCACATAATGGTTTTATTAACCATCATTATTTATTTTTGTTCATTGTTTTTAATTATTGTAACACATAAATTGCATGGTTTTGGTTGAAATATCAGCTATGGCAAGTATGAAGTCGAACAACTATAGATTGATCAACAATGTTGTGAATAGAACGTTTAATTGCGCACCATTGTTTGACCGTTTACGAGAGTACAAGAAAGATGTAGTGACAATACGACATACAAAAGAAAAGATCCTTACTATATGAAAACTTATCGAACAATAAGTATCTTATGTTTACATTATAAGTTAAATTCTAAGATCCTAGCAAAAAAATTGGTTAATATATTACCAAATATAATAAATAAAGATCAATTTGGATTAATAAACTGCCTGCATATAAAAATCTGCATACGATTTGTACAAAATTTAATAACCGATTTCAATCATTTACCAGACATGCTACTTCAATTAGAATTTGAGATAGCATTCGATACAATCAAATCGCATTTCATATGAAAAACATTAGAAAAATTAATTTTGGCCCAAAATATATAAAACTGCTTCAAACCTGTTACGCCGATATCAAAACAGGTGTTACAAACAACGGGTATAATATTGGGTGGTTTAAACCAAGCTTCGGCAAAGTTGGCCCTTGAGTTGAAGTTTGTTTATTGTCGTATCTGAGATACCAGCACAGTTTATAAAGAATAAGGATAGGGTAGAAGGTTAAACGCTTAAAAACATATTGATAAGACTTAACCAATTCGCTAATGATTGTTCAGTATTCTATAAAAACTGTAACTGGGGAAGAAAACAATGGAAACCTCGAGCAGCAGGAAACGTGCATAAACTGCACTCTTGGAATACCGGTAGGTAGAAATCTAGACCAATGAAACCATATAAAGTACAACAATAAATTGCAAAGAAAGCAAATACTTTTAATCTCTGGAACATAAGAAATTTAAGTCTATGGGGAACATTCTAATAGTTAACTCGCAAGCTATATCAAATCTGCTATATTCGTTTTCCAACATAGAAGTAGAAGAAGAAAATTACAAAGATGTTATACAAAAATGTTGAACAAATTCATTTTGAGCTCTGACTATAACTGCGTCCGGTCTTCATCCCCCCAAATCTCATCCCCGGGTGCATATTACATAGGTTAAACTCACCAGGGGGTGGATATTACATTATGAAATATCCCACCTCATGAAATATGCACTTCCGGGGGTAACCCTCCACCCCTGTTAATTTTACACATTAAATCGTCACAAAAGTGAATGCAGAAAAAGTTAAAATCTTGTAAAAATCTATTTTCAGATTATAAATAAAAATGATAAACAGTGATTTATTTAGATAGACACGAAATTGGTCACGTCTAACAATTGGCGACAGAGATCCATTGAACATATAGAACAATAGAGGTAGGATTGCATTTTGCAATCAGCAGTCAGTAAGTAATAAATCGCAATGATAACAGGAAGCTACATGTGACTATGATTGCAATCAGCAAGGGAATTGCAATTGAACATTAAATGCTCGTGAACAACGCCCGCCGGAACGCTTGGAAAGCTGACTCCCAGATGGGCGGGTCCACACAAGATAGTTATGGTAAAGAATAACCTGACCCTAAGACCTGAGTGGCGAAAAGCACTTGTGATCGTTTCCCTTGTGAAACCGTACCGCGCCGCAGACGGAGAAGGTAAAGAAGAGGACAGAGTTGCCGGTGCCGAGGATCTGACTGCTGCCACCAAGGATGACTCAAGGTCTCCGACCGCAACCCAAGGGACCTCCGGAGTCGCTACACAGGATCGCATGGGAGAATCCCCTGTAGAGGTAACAAGGGAAGAAGAAGTAGATGCAATGCATCCCGTGATACCAGACTGGCAGAAAAGCTGCGCTGCAGCCGCATACCTACGTGTCCCCGCGAAACTACGCTCACCGGATCCATCCGTGGTAACGTTTACTACAAGACCTGTCCAGATGACATCCATCAGGGGGAAGGAAACTGCCTTTTGAGTACCTTAAGCCATTTCTTGATAGGATCGAAAACTGACCATCGCCTAATTAGGGAGCTGATATATGATTACATGCGCTCTAATTCCAACAGGATTAACATAATTGCCCAGAAGGACGATTATCCCGAGAACCATGGCATGAACAGAAATGGGGAGTGGGAAATCGAAGCGAAAATTTTGGCATTTGCTAGCTAAGTGGATACCCCCGTTTATGTGTGGCACAGACACCGATGGGTTACCAAAGTGATTGAGATATGATGCCATTGGCTCGTTTGATTTAAGCGATAAAAACATTTACATTTCAAATATGTGAGCCCATTTCCAGCCAGTTGTTCATGTTTAGCCAGTTGTTCATAAGGAGAAGCAAGCAAAGAAGAAAGTAAATGTTGCTACACGAATAAAATCTGTTGTTGGTGGTAAAATTGGCAGTTGTATAATTAGATACTCTTCAGTAGGCGCAGATTATACAAATGTATGCATAACAGGGATAGAAGTGGATTTTCTAAAAAAAAATTTTTTGTTATTTCAGACAGTACACTATGGGGGAGCATATTTCATACAGGGGGTGAAGAGTTGAGCACATACTACTAAAACCGATTTCAACCTTTATCGTTTCGAATAATTAAAAAGCAGGAAACCAAGTATTTTGGGACAGGTAGAAACGTAAAAGTATTGTTTTGATGCAAGACTTTAGAATAAACATAATAGCTTGCTATCACATTGTGAATTCCAAAACGAATATAATATAGAAATCAACTTTCTTCAATACAGAAGTCTTATAAGTGCGCTGAATAAACAATGAAACAAAGCTAAAAAATACCTCATTTGGGTTTCAAATTTGTCAAGACATATATGACAACACTACGACTTTTTTAGAACAATGGCAGGACATAAGATCAAACTAATGAAAACAAAATCAACAGAAAATTGCAGTCTAGTAACACAAAGAATTATGTTAGCACCAACAGCAATGATAGAATGGTTATCAACAGATATAGCAAATAATGTGCCTTTTCTAGAAAGTATGGTTATGGCAAGAGAAGCGATCCAGAGAAACAAATGGTATATGTCACGTAAAGAACTACAGGCATAAAGACACAATAATGCATGCATTGTGTGAATGTAATGATACGGAAGTATTCTTTGATTGCACGTTACAGTGTTTAGATACAAGAAGAACGTTCAAACGTGGAATTAACCTGGAAAAATTGTTATTTGAAGCAAAGCATAAGCCGTGGAATACAATCCTTTTGCTTATCAAAAGGTATAAGGTAACGAGCAGAATTAACAAACAAAACTTGATCTTTAGCACCTTCCAGAAGATAATTTCTAACATGAAATACAGATCTGAAGTAGAGCTGCAGCAAAAGTGGAGCAATTTTGAACCAACAATTACGGAAGCAATAGAGCATTCTAAACATTATAGAATTTAACTTTGACCTCCTCACGAAGCGTTTCTCCTTGACCGAAAGCACACATGCACGTGTCCTATCAAAAACAATTGTGTCAGAAAAATGGAATATTGTATTGGATAAACAGTAATGGATAACAAGGATAGACGTAGTCCTGACAAAAATCTTTATACCGCCAACATGAAGCTATAAAAGCGCAGACATCATTTACATTGTAAATTTTAACCTCGGAATTATTTTTACTTCGAAACACCCTAGTTTCTGGGTAAGCACAAACAACTTTACACTCGTTTAAGAGTTTGTGCATGCACAGATATTTTCATGTTAGTAGTTATCCCGGAAGCAATCGGCAGTTATTATCAATGTTGATATAGTTTAGTTTGCTATAACATAAACATTATGTATGCACTAACCTTTTTTTTTTTCTTTTTTGATGGTCTTAGTTATATAACACGAATAGTTGTTGGATACCATATATACTGTGCATGCACAATTATTTGAATATCGGTTACGGAGTTGGTGAATACACAAGAATTTAGTGTTCCGAAATAAAAATAACTCCGATGTTAAAAAAACAGGGCGTTCATTGAAATAGGATGAATGATGCGAAGACGTAGGGGAGGAATAAAACGAATGAATGGAGGGCAGATTCTTTTTCTTGTATATGGCTAAGCTGTTTTATATAAATGCAAATAAAAACAAATAAACTACAAAGAAAACCTTATTTCACCTTTCATGCGACGTTTACAGAACATAGCTTAACCCCCAGGCAACCTTTAAGCAATCTCAATGCAAAGTGAATATTTTAGTTGAGGAGACGGTGAATTAAGGTCGTGGGAACTTGGGGATATATTGAAACTATAGTGGGGCATACTTTAAACTGATTTAAACTGCAACAAGCATTAAATAACACTAACCAGGTTTTCATGTTCTTGCTGCGATTTAAAATCAGTTCAATAAAGTCATGAAACGCATTGTAATTTTTGCTTGTACAAATACCGTCTTTGGGCAACATGCCCCGTAAATGTTGATTGGAGAACTTTTTCGAATCTGAATTTTTCATTTGGGACGCAGCACATGCTTCCACCTTTTTGGGAATCTATATACTAGATAAGGACAAAATCCTTTAATATATTAAAAAAACATGTTAATGCAATGATCATAGCTATGAATTTACTCAATTTCGAGAAGAAGTGCGCCCAGAATTTCTCTTCCGTCGTATTCTGCAGCAAGCTCTGCACCAAGGACGTTTGTGCAGTGTTGAACAGCCGCGTCAAAAATGGCTTTATTCTCACTTATCCAATATAGAAACCCAGAGTAAATACGCCACTCTACTGTGAAAATATTATGTCAATTAACTAAGATGTCTACAATTCAATCTAATACTGAAATTTATACACAATCACAAACGTCAAAAGTTTCAATGTAAGGGTTTATATATAGCTTTGTTTACGCATTGGTTACACGCTGGTATTATTAAAATCATTTCCATTTGTTTTTGTTAAATAAATGTAATAATATGTTTGTTTGTACGTTGCTTGAAAAAATTAGGCGTACACATTTTTTTCGTGCAGAAGACTTTAATACTTTGATGTGACTTAAAACGCTCTTAGCAAATTTATTTTCTATGTACGTATTATTCTAACATTTTGTGCTACAAGTTTCAACGTAAATGTTATCCTAGAAAATCAAACATTTTTTTCAAACAACAATGAAAGATTTTTTAAAGTTTAGCAGGGCTAACCACATTTTGAAGCGTAACGGAAAAGACAAGAATAGAATTATATTCTTATACGTACCTGTTTCAGAGATGATGCAAGTAGCCATGAAACTCCCGCACAAGTATATAATCCAAATCATAATGTTCATTGTTTTAAGGTACCACTCTGAAAATAGTAATTGGATGATGCATCTAGTTGTAACGTAAACAATAAAAAAATATTCGTTTTACATTTCTTTGTAAACAGTTGCAAAGAAATTCACTCTACTTGACTGAGTAAATTCGGTTCCATTAAGAAACAAATATGAAATCACAAACAAATGTAAAAAATGCTTGTCTTTGATTTCGGAGTTTATGAAGAAGTAGCGAAGGATGCATTCAAATAATAGCAAATGGAAACAAATATAAAATCAATGCGGCAACCATACGTTTAAAAATGCAGTGTTTGGATACTCCCACTGTGAAATGTCATTGCAAACGTATGTTGTGATTCTTATAGTCTAGAAACAAAAGCTATTCGTAGATTATGTTCCTTTCTACATGACACATTAACTTGTAGACTTAAGCGAACATTGTGATCCCTAACACAGATCATAAAGAAAGATCAGAGCAACGAAACGGATGTGTCACATTCCCAAGCAACAAATAATGTTCTCAACCTTTTCAGAAAAATACCGTGTGTAAAACACGCTTTATAACGTCAAAAACATTAAAATAAATTGTAGTTGAAAGCTTGAACAAGCGTTTTCACAAAGCGTTAAAAAACTTTGTAATTTCAGGAAGGCCTCAAAAATATAAATATAATAATAAATTTTAGACACTTTCAATAGCCGCCATTTTGTCGGAAAATAACGTTAAAACTTGGAATAAAAACGTTGTTTTACAACGTCGGAAAGACGCATTGCCATATCTTCACATTTACGTTTCTGGACGTTTAAATAACATTATCGTAACTTTTTTACAACGCTTTTGACGCTTGAGAACGATATTTTGTTGCCTGCGTTGGCTTTCATCTTCTGTACGCATCTTATGTATAACATAAAGTTCTCGACTACGGTATAAATGACCTGTATAAAAACCTGTTTTAATGTCAGATTCATTGTGTATGGTGTAGTTTCTGACATAGCTTTCACAGAACTCATCACTCAAGTCTATGGTCATCGTTTGATTGCAAATGTGGAGATACTTCTATTTGAAACATTTAGAGTTCAGCTGTTATTATAAACTATAAACTTTTAATTTAAGAAGAAAAGCAAATTTCTTCCCCTCTCATTTGTTTCGATGTTTTTCTCCATGACGTCATATACTGAAATTGGGATGAGTACCAGTAGACCTAACATCCCGCGATGGAAGGATCTATCCTGTCTGTTGTGCTTAACCGAACCAAAAGTGACCAAGCAGCCAATTAGGGTCGATGAACACAACCATAAGCTGCGATAAGACGCAAGCTAATTTGCATATGTTAATAGGAGACTGTATAGATTCGATTTTTGTTTGTAGAGGCCTCTATTTTCAATCAATTAAACTGAATCTTTGGACATTGCTTGTTCAGTATATACGGTAAGTATTAAGACTAGCGAATGATAATAAGAAATAAAGTAATCGTCTATGCTGTCGAAGTCGATAACGAATCGCAATCGATTAAGGTCAAAAGATTATTGACGGGCGTGACTTCATACGGTATAACAGATTTTAAAATGTTTTATCGAAAAGGCAAGACTAGTATTTTGATCACAAGTTTAAGTCGATTATTTGTTTTGACAGCCTAACTGATTTTTCGGTTAAGGTGAAAAAGGACAAACCCGTCTCAAAAAATTTTAAACAATACCAGCAAAATTTCAAGCTTAAAGCTTAAACCGTCTGGAAGGAGATGTGCTCATAAGGTGATCTGGAAAAAAACGAAACAAAACAAGACATGTTCACTACCTACCCGTCTGAATATTATGGCTACCCCTGAAAGGAGGTAGCCACAATGAAAAGGTTTTATCTTGGTTATGCATCTGCTTATCAAAAACTTCTTAAGTTCAAGCCCCACCCTAACACCGTTGCGTGACTATGTAGACAATTTTCTGACGTCATAGTATATCCCCAAAAACATAGTGGTCAATCTTTGAATCTATTTTCTGCTACGAATTATTTTGTGTGTATCAATTCTGATCTTCAGTTATAGGGACTGGGTTTCTAATCATAAGCTGATTACCAGTTCCTATTAGCCGTTTATCCGTGGTCATTTTTGATATGTTTTGTTCTTTTTATGGTTAGCATTCTTGTATACGTTCAAATCTCAGACTTCGTAAAACGCTTAAAGTAAATACATTGTTACTAATTGTCATAATTTGCTTTAAACTTATCAGTAGGGTAAAAGTGGGGCTTCTAAAACAGGAAGTGACGTCATAATGACGTCACGTGGTGTTTTAGAAGCCCCATGGGGTTTCTAAAACAGTGACGTCATATTGACGTCATATTGACGTGATATTGACGTCATATGGACGTCATATGGTTGTCATATGGACGTTATATGAACGTCACATGAACGTCATAATGACGTGAGGAGTTGTTTTAGAAGCCCCATGGGGTTTCTAAAACAGTGACGTCATTATGACGTGTTATGGACGTGTTATGGACGTGTTATGGAAGTGATATGGAGGTCATATGGAGGTGATATGGAGGTGATATGGAGGTCATATGAACGTCATATGAACGTCATATGAACGTCATAATGACGTAATATGGAGAGTGGGCGGCCATTCAAACAACCATTCAAACGACCATTCAAACGGGTGGCGATTCAAACAACCATTCAAACGGGCAACCATTCAAACGACCAGTCAAACGGGCAGCCAGACAAAATGACACCCGGACAAAATGGTGCCCGGACAAAATGACACCCGAGCACTCGAGCACCCGAGCACCCGAGCACTTGAGCACCCGAGCACTCGAGCACTCGAGCACTCAAGCACCCGAGCACCCGAGCACTCGAGCACTCGAGCACTCAAGCACCCGAGCACCCGAGCACTCGAGCACTCGAGCACTTGAGCACTCGAGCACTTGAGCACTCGAGCACTCGAGCACCCGAGCACTCGAGCACCCGAGCACTCGAGCACTTGAGCACTTGAGCACCCGGACAGCAAAGGGTTCATAGAGACATGGTTAGAGCTGGCCTGCTGTGTATTTTGACCCATCAATGACGTCACACAGAGCGACTCAAGCTTGCAACCAACTGATGGATAGGCAATCCAGGGCCAGCCGTACAGTAGGTCGACAGGCCCCCCGGGGCCTGCCACCACCAGCTTGGCAAGCCCCCCGGGGCCTGCCAAACATCAGGTTGGTAGGCCCCCCCCCCCCGGGGCCTGCCAAACATCAGGTTGGTAGACCCCCCCCCCGGCCCAGCAACTTTCAGCATACACTGTATCTATATGGGTGAGCTAGTCGACAGACCCCCCCCCCCGGCTCACCGGCCCATGAGCTCACCGGCCCATAACCACAGAGAGGTCTCCATGCATTGTGGCCATATACAAGCAACAATCCTTTCTTTAAAGCTTTCTCACTATTCTAACACCTATGGCAACCAAACCAACGGACACCCAGACACACGGACACCCAGACACGGACACCCAGACACACGGACACCCATACATACGTTTTTTTATATTTTTATCCCTCTCTCTTTCCACACACACCAAATCACGGCAGCAACTGTTTTTAGGGCTTTTCTCGTTCTCCAAGCACACACACCATCACTAATGGATTGCCGTGGCAGCAATTAAAAATGAGCACTCTTTTTCCTTAAGGAAGAGAGGTGTCTCCATGCATTGCGACCATATACAAGCAACAATCCTTTCTTTAAAGCTTTCTCACTATTCTAACACCTATGACAACCAAACCAACGGACACCCAGACACACGGACACCCAGACACGGACACCCAGACACACGGACACCCAGACAGTCCTTTTTTTGTTTTTTTTTTTTGTTTTTATCCCTCTTCACCCACATCAAACCAAACCACGGAAACAAGTGTTTTTAGGGCTTTTACCGTTCTTCCAGCACACACACGTTCACTAATGGATTGCCGTAGCAGTAATTAAAAATGAGCACTCTTTTTCCTTAAGGAAGAGAGGTGTCTCCATGCATTGCGGCCATTTACAAGCAACAATCCTTTCTTTAAAGCTTTCTTACTCTTTTAACACCTATGGCAACCAAACCAACGGACACCCAGACACACGGACACCCAGACACGGACACCCAGACACACGGACACCCAGACAGTCCTTTTTTTCTTTCTTTTTTTTAGTTTTTATCCCTCTTCACCCACATCAAACCAAACCACGGAAACAAGTGTTTTTAGGGCTTTTACACGCATATCCCATCACTAATGGCTTGTCGTAGCAGCAATTAAAAGTGAGCAGCCATTGCCTCCTTAAGGGGGAGAACTCTCCATGCATTGCGGCTACGAAAACCGAACACGCACACACACACACACACACACACACACACACACACACACACACACACACACACACAGACACACATAGACACACATAGACACACATACATACGTTTTTTTTTTAATTTTTATCCCTCTCTCTCTCTCTACACATATAGCAATAGCCACAACTGATTCAGCGTTATATTTCTCAAGCCTGGGTATTTTTTTTTAACCCAGACAGTGGCTTATTTCTCTCTCTCTTCACACACATAACACAACAGACGGTCAGACAGACAGATTTAGCGTTCGATTTCTCAAGCCTGGATATTTTTAACCCAGACAGCAAATTCTTTTTGCTTTCTCAGACAGGCAGACGGACAGATTTAGCGTTTCATTTCTCATGTCAGGGTATTTTTAACCCAGACAGCAATTTGTTTTGCTTTCTCAGACGGGCAGACGGACAGATTTAGCGTTTCATTTCTCATGCCAGGGTATTTTTAACCCAGGCAGCAATTTGTTTAGCTTTTTCAGACGGTCAGACGGACAGATGGAGCTATAAATCAATGATTTATAGTCCTCTTTTTTTTTTTTTAGCATTTCCCACACTCTCATTCATACTAAGATTGTCTGATGAAGCGTTTCATTTCGTAATAATGGGAGGGCCGCTAAAAAGCGGCCCTGGAGGGATTTCCGTAGTCTGGTCCTGGTCACTGCCTCTTGTCATCAGTTCTCCTGCCGCTGTCACTGCCTCCCGCCATCGGTTCTTCTGCCGCCGCCACTGGCGCCGCCGCTGACGCCACCGCTGGCACCGCTGCCGCCACCAACCTCGCCACAGCCACACTTCCGCTTATGTGCCGCAACCGCGGCCCTGCTCGAGGTGAATCCTTTGCCCTGGACACTACAAAAATAATATTGGGACTTCAAAGCCTCCGGGCATTGCTGCTCATGCAATCTCATTGAATATTCTACCGGAAAGCCAAAATGGCAGAATTCACAATATTTAACATTATCCAAAGTGCCCAAGATTTGCATGACCTCCTGGAAATCTGACTCTTTTCTAGAGACATCCTCCAGTTTCATCTGAGCAGGTTCGTTGTTGCGGTCAGTGTTTGAAGGTGACTGTATGAGGCTGACTGTATCCGAAATACTGGCGACAGCGATTGTAAGCTCATCGTCAGGAGCTGGTGGCGGACTGTCCGGTCTTGTAACGGTTGCGCTTGGTGCCGCCAGCACCTTCCGGACAGTCACATCAGCTTCCTTTTGATTCACTTTCAACGGGGTCGTCATCGTTGACGCAGCGACTTTGACAGGAGTTGCTCTGGCAGGAGGAGTCTCTGTCATCGTTGCTGCGATCACTCTGGCTGGAGGAGTCTCTGTCATCGTTGCCGCGGTCACTCTGGTCACTCTGGTCACTTTGGTCACTTCCTGGCAGGGCGACGGGTCCCTGGGCGGCGAACGATGGCGTAGTCGCTTATGGCTCTCCTCCGCCGCCCTGCCAAACAGGTTGAACCGTTCCTCTGGTCTGTTCCCAAGGAAATTTCTCCACTTTCGAAACAGAAAAGTTTGATATTCAATGTAAATCTCCTCCCAGAAGTTGATATCCTTCGGTGATAGGAAGTAGCGGCCCCGAAGCTCATCCGAAAAAAACTCGTCCTTATACAACATGGTTGAATTTCGATGTGCTCGCTTCCGAAACAGAAAAATTTGATATTCTATAAATATCTCCTCCCAGAGGTTGACATCCCTCGCTGATAGAAAATAGCGACCTCGAAGCTCATCCGAAAAAAACTCGTCCTTGTACTGCATGATTAAATTTCGATGTGTTCGCTTCAAAGGTTCAAAGCAGACTGACTGCACACAGACTGCAAAGCAAACTGATCGACCCCCCCCCCTCCCTAGAGGCAGAAGCAGACGGCATATAGTAGGGACCCCCCCCCGGCCCAGCTACCTAGTGAGCCCCCCCCCCCGGCCCAGCTACCTAGTGAGCCCCCCCCCCGGCCCAGCTACCTAGTGAGGCCCCCCCCCCGGCTACTTTTTACGCCGCTGGCTCACGGCTCACCGTCAGTAGTATAAAAAGGTCGGGTTGACACCACTCTAATCATTGCATTGCCAAACCATCATGGAGACGTCTCGAAACGCAGCAACGGCTAACAACATGGAAATTGATAGCCTGTTCAGCAATGAAACAATGGCTTTTACAGATGCAGTTTTAACTGCAGAGGAGACTGCTGCCTTCCTAAGTACACTAAAAGAAGCTGAAAAAGCCTTGGAGGAAGCATTAGGGGCTCCGTCAGCCGTGTCTACAGTACAGCAAACTAGGCCTGAAGAAGTACAGCCAGTACAGCAAGCAATGCCCGATCCCGAGGGATCTGACTACCCGTTCTGGGTTGCCAATGCGCTTGTAAATGGTAGCGCCAAACCACTTAGTACAAAGTTACAGGCTCATCTAGAGCATCTTGAGGAGGAAGAAGTGGTCATGTCAAGCGATGACGACGGTGACGACGACGATGACGACAATGGCGACAATGACGACAATGACGACAGCGACGACGATGAAAAGCAGCTCAAATCTAAATTCGAATTGAGCAAAAGCATTCCTGTTACTGAAGAAGACGTCACGCTGTTGAAACGGAACTTTCAAGCAGTGATTCCTCTGATAGATTGTAACATTTTATGGTGCTTATGTGAAGAAGGCTTTTTCGACCAACACACACACATATACCTAACGGAAGAAGTGAACACTGTCATTCAGCTTATCTACATGCTAGAAGGAAACATAGAGCATGTTCCCGCGTCAGAGCCACAGTTCTCCGAAGCCATGACCCGACGTTTCGTTCAACTTATTAGAAGTCTTCATGAGGAACTTTTTAAGACATTATGTCTACCGGCGCCAAAGTGTGTTGACGAAGATTGCGATTCCAAATGTGCAAAGGTCATGCTACATGGCTTCAAGTACCTTGAAGAACGTATTAAGGTGTACGAGATGATGGCCTACCTCTATGAAAAAGGATATTTCACCATGCCAATGCTCTTCCAATGGATAATTGGAAGTCGCAAACGAGGAGATTTTTTAGTGATCGTCATGAGACAATCTCTAACAGACGGTTTACCAACAGCCTTTCTGGATGGTTTCAACGAGATCACTCCGCGATTTTGCAAACATCTCATGAAAACATACATGTAATGTCCATATAAAAGGAGTGAGGTGTCAAGTGCAGTCATCATTCGACGCGCAGCCATGGAGAAGACAAGCAGCTTTAAAATTAGTGCAAACTTAACCATTACTGTGGAGCATGGACAATTTGGATTATTTCTTCGAATCAAACGTGGAGAGAGATGGCTTGCTTTATCACCATCCTTGTGGAAGATTGTGTGTCAGAACTTGACAAGATTACGTGACATTGGCTTCAAACTGTACTTAACGCAAACGAAATGGCTTGAAGTCATTTCATACTTGGACATGCGCTATGTGAGTTTTGTGCAAGCATCACTGTTTGAAGGGAAAGAATACAAGTTTTACATCAACATGAATGATGGTGAATGGGAGACATTGCTTCAGGAAATCCATAGCATAACCTCAACCTTACTGCCATGCGCGGAATGTCATGGTAAGAAAACTTCTATCAAGCTACAAAAGGACAATCGGATGAAAGTGTCAAAGCTATCCAAGAAAAGACTGGCTGAAGTTCAATTGGAGAATATGGATGTGCAAAATCAACTTGGACTTACCTGTGAATATTGTGGTGCTTACGGATATGCTGAGGATTATGATTGTCACTGCCACAAGTACAATTGCAAGTTGTGTGAACCAGACAACTTCTGCAACAAGTGCGGCTCACTAACTGTTTCTGCGGAGTAAGACTGAGAGTCATTTGTTTGCCAACCGTCACAGTGTGCAGACGTGTTATATGGATATGTGAAAGATGGATGTAGAAACGTGTTTCAAGGACAAGTATGTGGACTACATGATAAGTGAACTGGCGCGTTTTGGATCTATTCAACAACAACTGCAACACTTTGACATTTATTGGGAACTTGCGCATTCCACGTTAAGTGTACCAAACTTACGTGAGGATTTCATCAAAGAGTGTATGTTTTCAAACATTGACGGAGCTGAGGAGTTTGATGTGGAAGCAGCATATCACTTCGCTCGATTTGATCCAAGACTGTTTGATGAAGTGAGAGAGTGGTTAATCTACATTGCAGTATAATGACAGACATTACATTGAGACAATATATTGTGCAAAAGACATATTGTGAAGAAATGTTATTAGCTGTAAAAAAGTTTGCATGTTTAGTATGTCCTGCTTGTCAAAATGAAGAGTGTTCAGAACATACTTGTCATTCTGCATGTGTCTATACATATTGGAATGAAGCTAAATATTACATTCATTTAGATAAAGTGTTAGATAATGCAAATCAACGCTGTGAAAAATATGGTGTAGATGCTATCACATTTGATGAATTAAGTTGTTGGTTAATGTTCATTGAAGATCAATGGACTCCAATTATTCACACCATTGTATCAATACTTGATTTGTAAGATATGTTGATTGAGCTTTTATAAAATTTAAGATATGTTGATAAAATTGAAGATGTGTTGATAAATGCAAGATATGTTGATAAAATAAAATGTAAGATATGTTAACAAGTGTTGATCATTTAGTGTTAACATGTCGACGTGGAAAGACTACTTAACCAATATTTACTTTAAACCTGGTCAACCCGGGGCATTTGCTGGTCCTTACAAACTATATCACATATTAAAAAAACATGATCAACCAGTCACTCATTCACAAGTGAAGAAATGGTTACAGGATCAAGATGCCTTCAGTTTACTACAACCTGTAAAATACAGGTTTAAAAGGCAACGTGTCATTACACGCGGAATTGATGACATGTGGGATATTGATTTAGCTGACACGGGAAACATAGCTTCCTATAATGATGACACCCACTTTTTATTAGTTGTCATTGATGTGTTTTCCAAATATTTGTGGGTGCAGCCAATGCCTAATAAATCACATACCAGCGTCATAGAAGCCTTTCAAAAGATTTTTCATGAAACACAACGAAGACCACGAACTCTAAGGTCAGATAAAGGAACTGAATTTAAAAACAGATGGGTAAAAGCATTTTTGAAGAAGGAGGGAATACATGCCTATACGACAAAGAATGAAACCAAAGCCAACTTTGCTGAGAGAGTCATTCGTACTCTAAAGGGAATGATGTATCGATATTTCCTTCATAATCAAACGTATCGATATATGGACATCCTTCCAGACTTAGTGTATAATTATAACCATAGACCTCATGGCTCCCTCCCTAATAAGTATGCTCCTGCAGATATTCGTAAAGACATAGAATCGAAAGTGTGGAAGTATATGTATGTAGACAAATTGAAATTAAAACCAAAGAAGAAGAAAAAACCCTACAAATTTAAAATTGGTGATCAGGTTCGCATTTCTCACATGAAATATGTATTTCAACGGGATTATCATATAAAGTGGACGCAAGAAGTGTTCATTATCACACATCGTTGTAAGAAGCAGGGAATACACTTGTATCGTGTGAAAGACTTTTTGGATGAAGATATTGACGGACATTTTTATGAAGAAGAACTGCAGAAAGTGACAAAAGATATTGAATCAGTCTACAGAATTGAAAAGGTCTTGAAAACACGAAAAAGACGAGGTGTTAAAGAATTATTTGTGAAGTGGTTAGGTTGGCCAAAGAAGTTTAACAGTTGGGTGAAAGAAACAGATATTCGAAAATGAAGCATCCATTCACGTGTTTGGTCTCTGGACCTACAGGCAGTGGTAAAACTTCTCTAGTTAGAGAAATTCTAGAACAAAAGTTAATTAAACCCTCTCCAAAAACCATTTTATGGCTCTATGCAGCAGATCAGCCTTTGTATAAGGGAATGAAAGGTGTGGAATTTTACCAAGGCATTCCAGATAACATTGAAGAGCGTTTTAACCCGAAAAAACCAAACTTACTCATCATTGATGACTTAATGACCAAATGTCATAGTGATGAACGCATGACACGTCTATATAGTGTTGGCAGCAGTCATCAAAATCTAAGCATTATTTTTATTGTGCATAATTTGTTTCATCATGGTAGAGAAATGCGTAATATTAGTTTGAATACACATTACATCATTCTGTTTAAAAATCCTAGAGACAGTCAACAAATAAGTACATTAGCGCGACAAATGTATCCTGGAAAATCTCAATTTCTCATAGAAGCCTATCAAGATGCTACCAGCAAACCTCATGGCTATTTATTCATTGATTTGAAGCCGAAGACAAATGATCAACTACGTATTCGTACAGGCATTTTACCAAAAGATACACATTACGTATATGTTGATAAGGTGGCGTATGAACAAGAACCAAGTCACTTAACCATTCGCAGCCAAGATGTCTAAACGTATTCAAGCGAATCAACCTTTCCTTCACTTGCTTGCACGCAGCGGGCCTAGACGACGTAAATCCTTACTACAACAAGCTACTAAGGAGGAATTAACTAGCTTGTTTGAAATTTGTTTGAATATATTGCGAGGACATTTACCCTTAAGCTCAAAAAGGTATAAGTTATTCAAGCGTGAACGTCATACCCTACGTACACTGGCAAATAAGAAGATATCACTTCGAAGAAAAAAGAAGTTGGTTAATCAGAAAGGAGGATTTATTGGAGCTATTGCTAAATTTGCATTACCCTTGTTAGCTCAGTTGCTGTTAAAATGAAACATACTTTGAAAATGGTTCTCATTCCTGAATATGAATATAAAATGTTGTTAGAAAAGAAGGGAAAAGATGTTGAAATCAAAACGAAAGTGAATAAACTTTTACGTGGGAAACGAACTCGCGAAAAAGCAATAGAAATGTCTCAAGTGCTTGGACGCCATTTACGAACAATTCAATCACAACAACAACGACAAAAGTCTGTTACAGCATCTAATGCAGAAAAATCAGAAAAGTCTCAACAGTTTCTAAACCATTTTCAACCCATTTATCATGTAAAACTAACACAACTTCTGGCAGAACTTAAGAAATATGGTACGAGATGGACAGATAAAAATGAACTTGTTTTAAAAACAGGTACTGTCATTACAAATTCTAACATTATTGATTTGTTGAAAGAAGCATTGGTTGCTACAAAAAGAAAAGAACGACGAGAACCACCGCGTGGTTGGAAGCAGTTTATTGAGGAAATTGTAGACGCTAATATTCCAAAAACTGTTTTTGGCAAAAAGACAACTCGTGAAGATATTACAAAAGAGCAACAACAACGTCAACAAAGATTGTTTCCAGAAGGATGGGAAACTTTTTAACATGGATTAAAGAGTTATGGTGCTGTTGTTGTAAAGAAAATGGAAATAAAAATACTATTCCTGTAAAAATTAGGTGTGTTAGTGCTTGTTGTCAGGGAGAAGTAGTAGATACCAATTTAGATCATGTAGATAGCAATTTAGACAATAATGTAGACAGTAATGTAGAAAGTGAGGATGAAGAGTGTCAAACATGAAGTAATGTATATACACATCTAGTCTATCTACATCACATAAACGATTTAGCTGTCATGGAGTCAACAAGTTTTTACATTACTTTACCCAGCAATGCTAGTATGAACTATTATCCCAACAACAAGACTTCGAATTATCAAATTCGTATGCCTCGAACCATCTATCTGAACGAAAAATATGAAGTAGCATTAGCTGAAATTCAATATCCACATACATGGACAACCATGAGACATGGAATGGACTATTCTATTCAGTATCGACAACAACCACTGAATAATATTGTTCTTGACACAATCAATATTCCTTATGGTTACTACAGATCCATACAAGAAATATGTCATGCAGTCAATGAAGAAGCAACTAATTCTATGAAAGATGACCTTAAAGAAGGTATTCGGATAAAGTATGATAAAATTAGACGACGCGTTTTTCTATATCTAAAATACGGCTTTGAAGTGTCATTCTCCACTGGATTAGCTGAGATTTTAGGATTTATCCCAGATCAATGGTATACTGAAACGTGTACAGCTGAATATAAAGCTGATGTGAAACGGGTTTTATACACTTTATGTGTATTGTAGTATTTGTGAGCCACAAGTTGTTGGTGATTATTATGTTCCTTTGCTACGTTCTGTTGCAATACAAGGACATGATGGAGACATTATCATGAAAACTTATGGAGAACCTCATTATGTTCCTGTAAACACATCCAAATTTGACGTGATAGAAATGAATATTAAGGATGACACAGACCATAATGTTCCATTTCAAACTGGGAAGGTGATCTGTAAACTTCATTTTCGACCAAAAGCATTATGAAAGCATACACACACAATCCATCTATTTATCGCAACCATTTTCTTCGTCAAGTGGGTGGAGAATTACCAGGATTTAAAGGAGCGCGAATACAATATGGAGATGGTATTGGTTCAATACTGGGATCATTGGCTCGAAAAGCTATTCCACTGCTTAAGACAGGGGCTAAAATCGTTGCACCACATCTTAAAAGGGCTGCAAAAGATATCGCGAAAGATGTTACAGGTCGAGTAGCACAACGTATGTTTGGTGGTGGGTTACGAGGACAAAAGAGACCGAAACGAGCAAAACGTGTCAGAAGGCGAAAGGCAGCTAAACGGATAACATCAAAAAAACATAAGAAAGATATTTTTTAATCATGTCTTTAATTCATAATCATTCTTGTGAATGTAGCCTTTCTCCATTAGAATGGTTTCACATACCACCAACGCAAACTGCTGTAGAAAAAAGTTATAATGTAGACTATCAACCAATGACTACCATTAGAGAGGGTGCTCCAATAGAATTCTACATTCCTGCGAGTACAGAAGAATATCTAGATTTAAAGAACAGTAAACTCCATATTGTATGTCGCATTGTCAAGGCCGATGGAACACTGTGTGGTGTAGATGATAACGTGTCATGTATCAATGATTTGTTTAATGGGCTATGGTCTAATATTGAATTATTTCTAAATGATCGTTTGATATCACATAGTAACAATACCCATGGTTATACTAGCATCATATCTCATCTCATTCATGACTCGGAAGAAAGTCTCCATTCTGAGCGATCTATGCGTCTCATCTTTAAAGATACTGCCGGATCAATGAATACTTATGAGGTGAAAAGACCTAATCATGAAAGATATGTATCAGGTTTTCATGTAAATATTGAAGGTGGTGATATAGCTGAAACAGGAAATAATGGTTTACATAATCGCTATTTGTATACACGTCTAAGCCGTGAGTTTGCGCTTACAGGTGGTTTAAGGGTAGATTTGTTTGAGCAGGATCGTTATCTTCCCAATGGTGTTAGTATGAAATTACGTTTACATAGACAAAAAGATGGATATGTATTAATGGCTGCAAATAATGGTTTTAAAGTAGAAGTGAGAGAAGCGTTTTTAACCATTCGCAAAGTGAGGGTTAGTCCAGGTATTCAGTTGGGACATGCAGATGCATTGATGAAAAGTCCTGCTAAGTTTATTGTTAATAGAAAAGAATGTAAAGTTTTAGCTATTCCAACTGGATTTCAATCTTTTGTGAAAGATAGCATCTTTTTAGGCCAATTACCAAAACGTATTGTCATTGGAATGGTTCATAATGAATCCTTTGCTGGAACAGTATTGAGAAATCCATACAATTTTGAACATTTTAATCTTAACTTTATGCAGCTTTACTCTGATGGTGAACCAGTCCTATCCAAACCTCTCAAGCTTGATATAAATCAAGGCAAATATCTTGATGCTTTTGAAACTCTTTACAAATCTTTTGACAGATTGGATGGTGAGAAAAGTTCCATTATAAAACGGGAAGATTGGCCTAGAGGTTATTCGTTGTTTTCTTTTGACTTAACACCTGATTATGATGGTGCTGATCATTATGCCCTTATCAAACATGGGAATTTGAGACTAGAAATGAATTTTGCTGGTGCCTTGCAAAATACAGTCAATGTTATAGTGTATGCTGAATTTGATAACATTGTTGAAATAAGTGCAAATCGTAGCATTCAATTCGACTACCAGTCATGAACACGAAGCAGATAGAAGCCATCCTATCCCATGATGCCACGACAAAAGACTTGTTTCAAGGTGTGTTTGCCATGGACCAGTTACCATCTTTACAACGCGGTGCCTATGTCATCAACACAGACGATCATGATGAGCCAGGAGAGCATTGGGTGGCAGTATATTATGACGAAGACCCTGCAGAATATTTTGACTCTTATGGACTTTTACCTATAGACAGTCGTTTGAATAAGTTTTTAAAGTTTAATTTCATTTATAATTCAGTTCCATTACAAACACCGATATCCTCTACATGTGGATTTTATTGTATATATTATATAATTCAAAGAGCTCGAGGACATAGTCCTTTTGAAATCATTGATGTATTAAGAAGAAGTGATGGTGATTTTGTTGTAAAGGATTTTGTATATAGACAGTATAAACCATTATTTTATTGATGTTGTATTAGTTAAGTTGCATTAGTTAAGTTGTTGGTAATTGTGAATTGTATTATGAATATTGTAAATAAACAAGACAGTTTTATACAACATTCTTTTTTATTGTGTTATACATTATTTACATTTCACAATTATTTTACAAATACATTCAATACATCAATAAACACATGCCATTCATACCAATCTAAATTAATATATGTATCATAGACATTACATCCACGTTTGTAAATGCTATGAAAACTAGCATAACACTGTCCATTACCAAACTTTATTATTTTAACATCTTTGTGTTCAGACAGTTTCAGTTCATATCCATGATCATTCATGTCAATGTTCATCACCATAACACACATGGGATGTGTCAGTTCAATGGACTTGGTGCCTCGCATGAGTTGCACTCCTTCCTCTTTGAATTCAAGCGTCAGGTTCTTTCCAATCCAATGCTTGTAACAGAGCGTGCCATTCCACTGTGTTGAGGGTGATGTAGTCGTAGCATTTTGCAAGCTCGTCATATTGGCGAAATCGTACAAACACGTCTAAATAGTTCTCAGTCACACGCACTTCTAAATCCTCTGAGAGTTTCAGGAGAAAGCCAGGTATCCTCAGCTTCTCTAGATGGTCTTTCAACACAGATTGTTCGTCAGTTGATAGAATGATATACTTTCCAAAATGTTTTAGCACGATGTCATCATATACGTTTCTCAGATATGAGAATCCATGCGTAATGGGTTCATATTCCGATAAAAAGTCTTCCATCTCGTTCAACAGTCAGATGAACTATGAGCTGTCTCCTTGTCTGCAAAGACGTTTTCTATGCTCGCAAGATGGCAAAGAGTGGATGTTGTATCACTTCTAGGAATCGTAAGACTGCGCGCCAGTTCTTGATATCAAAGAGGATCAAATCTGTATATGGTGTATCTGGCACAACTCCCTTATAATCCTCTGGATAATCCTGTAAAAGATTTCTACAGATTTCTACACGTATGTTAGAATCATATTCAGCCACCGTCACTTCCACTTTATTTTCAAGTCTACGTTTAAACCCAGGTTCAAGTGGTATGTTTTTAAAGTCTTTCCACACTTCAGGTTTAAACCGATGATAACTTCTCTGAGAATCTAGTATCACTTCATTCCTATCATTTACAGTAAGGTAAGCACCACCGTTCAGCATGAGTGCATTCATGTTTTTACCTTGTTATGAGCCACCTTCTTGTCTGCGAAGCCTTTTATCCACTTCTTTCACCTGCTTCTTCAGCATTTTCCATTCAGGTATTGTCAGCAAAATTCCCTTTTTCGTTGGACGGTTTTTTCCAGTCCCCTCATCTCTCAGGTACTTGCGAATGTTTACCACTCCTTCATTGCTTTGTTTCATAATCTTGATATACTTTCCATTTCCTAGAGAAAGCATTCCATCCCACGACTGTGGTGTTGGTGCTGTCTCCACTTTCAATTTCTTGATGGTAGTGGTAGGATTTTTCACTTTTAAGTCTTTAACTGCATCTGCAAGAGTATCCATATCAGTTGTAGATCTCTTACGACATTCACGTTCCATGTTAACACTTCAATGTTCACACCTCAAATAACTCTTCCGTTGGAGGACCTCCCCCTTTTATACCACAGCCTTGTAATGTCCATGCGCTAAGGTGGAATAGCCATCATTCAGCACATATCGCTTGTCGTCATATGGGGAGAGGGCTACTTTCCTAATCTTCTCCGAGAAAAGCTGGTGACTATGACTTCGGATAATGTGTCCTGTAGCCATCGTTTGAGTTTTCTTTAACAAACTGTCTCTATACTGCACATGTTTAATGCGTCTTTGACAAGCTCGAGTGATGCCTTTAGCTGTATGTTTTTCTTTCCCACCGCACAATAAACTGTACATTTTCGGTCTGAGTCCAACAAACTCTTCAATGGGGACGCCGGCTGTCTCATCCTTCATTTTCCCAAGCACTTTTTTGTTCACGTTGGAATGTAGGAAATGATCCGGCGGATAGTCACTTGTGTCGAACAGGTCAGCATCCTGCTGCATATCCTTGTAGATATCTTCCGTTTCTATGTCGTAACATAGACTGTCGGTGTCGCTGAACAATAACTTGGCATTGGGATACTTGACCATGATGTAGTTGTAATGAAAGTTGAACATAAGCACTTTGCTGAGGTCGAGAATGGTGAAACCAACTTGAATGGGTTTATCCAGAAGCAAATCCACTTTGCGTAAATGTACCGCGGTCAAATCTTCGTTGAAAATTTTGAATTTGTGGAAAGAAGGTTTGGCTACAAGTTTCTTGAACCGCTTTTCCTTGTGAACAAGTTCAACATTGATTCGCTTTCTCACATTTTCCATGGTTTTGCCAAACACCGAGTTGTTCATCAGTTTGAAGAAGTCTTTCTCAAATAGGTTCTTGGCCAATTTTCTCTTTTCCGTGTTCAAGGCAATGTATTTTGCCAACCATTTGCTCTGTTCAAACATGATGGCGCGATGTACTTTAGTGACTTTCAACCCCAGTGAGACGTACTGTTGCAAATTCCTGTAATGAAGTACATATTTCTTCTTGTCAGACAAGTTAGGAATGAGCTTTTCACTGGATTTCTCTTTCATGTTTAGATCTTTCCGCAGCTTCTGACTGTACTCTGACAATTCTTCAACTTTGACACATTTCCGTTCTGGAGCCACTGGGTAGTGATTATGATGATCATGGATTGAATTTGGATATTCTAAATCCACTTCCAAAATGAATCCAATGTCATCATCTTCATCCACATCCATGAAGTCGAGGGATTCTGGCTCGCTCACCCACATAAATCCTCTTTGTGGCATGCTTTGTGACATGGCCCAGCCATACAAGTTGTTTGCGTCGAGGTACATCAGGTAGTTGTTTGGTATCTCAGAATTGTATTCTGCTACGTAGGGATTATTCGCTTTCGCATACTTGTGTGTGATCACAGATATTCCTCCACGTATGCCTTGCTCAACCATTTGGTACATGTCAATGTCATTGATCAATTCCAACTTCACCTTTGTCGCTTTCAACATTGCATCCCACGACAGTCCTGGTGCTGTATAGTAATGCGCAGGATCCAATTCATACGTGTTGAGGCATACTTGACGAAAATTTTCAAACACGTCAGCTAGTAATAACACATCTGATTTCAGGTACAGGTCGTGGTATTCACCAAATGTGGTACAGTTGAATGTATCCCATACCTTCTGCGCATGCGCATAATCCTCATCGCTAATGTCCTCTTCGCTAAGCTGACTATAAAACTTGTCCTTTGATGGTAGCTGTGTTTCAGCAAACTTGGATGGTTCGTCCACGTAATCGTAGGGGTACACTCCCTTTCTCAGCAGCAAATCTTGTTGGTCACTATCGTGAATGTGAGAGGTCATGTTGTAGAAGTTATCTTTCCCTTCTGCTGCAAGGTTGGATACCAACTTCTGTAGAGAGGTACTCATGAACTGGAAGCTGTCTGTAAATTTCAGATTGCTCATGGTGAATGCAATATATTTTTCAATGGTGTTGGGAATGACTGTAATCGTTTCACCTTTGAATTTTCCAATTTCCTCCATGATCAGATGACTGTCATAGCCTCGCAAATTGTGGAAAAACACAGGAATGATAAAAGAATCTTTATCCCCTTGCTGATCTTTTCTAAGTCGGAATTGTAAGTTGCATTCATTGTGCGCTGCTCCACGATATTTGCCATTGATGTGGTCATGATCTCTCACACGATCTGCTCCTAGAGGTTCATGACAAATGTAGCAATCAACAGCGTTCTTGAAATTCTCTTTGTCTTCACGAGTCATCACAATTTCCTTTGGCTGCTCTAAACCACGTACAATACGATCACGTTCATTCACCATATGGTCTAAAAAGACTTTCACGGCATTGTCTCCTCGATACACAACTGGCGCACGTGTGTCGTACTGGCTCACAACTACATAGGCAAAGCTGTTTGGACGATGATGTTGATACTTGTCTCCTTCTTCATGCTTTTGCGTGAAACATTCAAAGTCGGCATAAATCACAAAAGGTGCTCGCTGTTGTTTAGCCACATTCTTGAACTTGATGAAGGGTTCCTTGGGAAATGATAAACGTTGTGCTCCATTCTTGTCACACACTTCACGATGTTTATCTAAAAGATCTTGTCGTACAAACCCGTGAAGACAGTTGAAACAATAAAAATATGTACCCTTATGCTTTGATCGATAAGACATAAGTCTGCTAAAATTCTTGATGAGGCAGTAATGCCTCGTCTTGTCATTGCTAATCAGAAGTAAGTTGATTTCTCTCACACTGACGTTTCGACTAAGTTGTATTGGAACAACTACATCTTGTTCATATCCAAACACGTTGATGGCTACATCGTTCTCCTTTTCAAACTTTGGAATGTCAGTAATTGGTGTCGGAAATGTCATACCCTCTACCTTTAGTTCCTTCTCAAATGGTTTGTAATGATTCACGCGATTTGGATTGTTGTCATGAGGGTGAAGGTAAGCCAATACTGACCATAAGAAACACTTGTTATCATCATCATTCTTAATGTTTATCACACCCTTTGTTTTCTTCACTTTCTTCGGTAGTGGAATAAAACTACTCGCTTCTAGAGGCACCAACGTAGCTGTATGTACTTCAATGTATAGTATGTTATCCAATACCCAGCCAGAGCCTTGTCGCTCATGTTCGTCAAACTTGGTAAATAATTCTTTATAGGCTTCTGGCAGGTCCTTCTCAATATCTGCTGGATTGTATGCTGCATATGTTGGACTGCTGATAAATGCATTATCCACTTGTTCTACCATAACACCTTCATCATTTGCTGTCAGTTTCTTGAAACGTGCATGCACGACAATGTACCATTTCATTCCATGATTTAAGGTCTCCAACAAATGTGTCTTGATACGGTTCTCTTGCTGTCGCATTTCAAGCAGTAAATCTGATCCATCCTCAGATTCAAACCGTTTTTCCTGCGCGTTTTCACCAAGACTAACCCTTCTACCTCTCCCTACTTGTCCTGTCTTTTGTTTCTTTGAAACATGTTCTTGAGACACATTTTCCATCTCAGCTGGTTTACATGCATGTGCCTCAAAAGTATCCATAGATGGAAATTCTACATTACATTCCGCACACTGAACTGGACCGTATGGCCAAATGTCATCTTCTTCCATCTTTTCTCTCTTTGCTCCTTTCCCTTCATGTTTCACTAAAGTTTTCATCTCAGCTTTGCATGTATGTGCTTCAAAAGTATCCATAGATGGAAATTCTACATTACATTCCGCACACTGAACTGGACCGTATGGCCAAATGTCATCTTCTTCCATCTTTTCTCTCTTTGCTCCTTTCCCTTCATGTTTCACTAAAGTTTTCATCTCAGCTTTGCATGTATGTGCTTCAAAAGTATCCATAGATGGAAATTCTACATTACATTCCGCACACTGAACTGGACCGTATGGCCAAATGTCATCTTCTTCCATCTTTTCTCTCTTTGCTCCTTTCCCTTCATGTTTCACTAAAGTTTTCATCGCAGCTTTGCATGTATGTGCTTCAAAAGTATCCATAGATGGAAATTCTACATTACATTCCGCACACTGAACTGGACCGTATGGCCAAATGTCATCTTCTTCCATCTTTTCTCTCTTTGCTCCTTTTCCTTCATGTTTCACTAAAGTTTTCATCTCAGCTTTGCATGTATGTGCTTCAAAAGTATCCATAGATGGAAATTCTACATTACATTCCGCACACTGAACTGGACCGTATGGCCAAATGTCATCTTCTTCCATCTTTTCTCTCTTTGCTCCTTTCCCTTCATGTTTCACTAAAGTTTTCATCTCAGCTTTGCATGTATGTGCTTCAAAAGTATCCATAGATGGAAATTCTACATTACATTCCGCACACTGAACTGGACCGTATGGCCAAATGTCATCTTCATCCATCTTTTGTCTCTTTGCTCCTTTCATCTCAGCTTTACTGCATGTGTGTGTCTCATAAGTATCCATAGATGGAAATTTCACATTGCATTCCATACACTGAACTTGACCGTATGGCCAAATGTCATCTTCTTCCATCCTTTGTCTCTTTGCTCCTTTCCCATGCTCTTCACTTTTCATCATAGCTGGTTGTTGTTCCGTCAACTGCTGAAACTGAAATGCTGAAATGTAATCTCAGACATCACCCTTTTATACACACTCATACATAGACAGAATTTGCGTTCATTTCATAACAGAGGATGGCCCTTAAAAGGGCCGAAAGATGTTAGTAATTTGACGCTTCACCAGCAAGTCGGATTGCCACAGTCGCACTGGTATCTGTAAAACTGTTCCATGGAGAACGGTCGTCGCGAGCACTTGAACGGATGACGGTTATAGTAGCCAAAGTTTTTTAGTGTCGCTCCACACCACCAGCAGTCCGTGCATGGCTGCGGTCCAGGCAATCTCGCAGTAAACTTGTACCAGAGCAGTCCACCGCAAGTTTTGCAGCAGTAATGTCGTGGTGCATTGTGGTGCACCGGGCAGTTGTGTGGTTGACCTGGGTACTCCAACCATACCCAACACTTATAACACTCAGTCGTTAGCGTCACTGCCTTGCCGTTTCGCATCACTGTGATTTTACGATTTGTTGACATCTTGCTGCTTGTGTTGGATAATGAAGCTGTAACCCACCTTTATATACTACTAGCGAACATCCTCGCATTATATGCTGATGGGGGGGGGGTTCCTTACTTCATGCAAGTATTTCGTGCTATCCCGGGGGGGGGGGGGGGGGTCCCGAGTTTAGCTCGGCTAGGGGGGGGGTCCTGAGGTTAGGTCGGCTAGGGGGGGGTCCCGAGTTTAGCTCGGTTAGGGGGGGGGGGGGGGTCCGATCCTGACTTCAGGTGGTATATAACCCATGCTCATTTCAGTTTGGGCTCACACTCGCTTCCGTCAACATGGAGTGCTTCTTCGCGTTACATGATGCTCTCACCATTGCTGAAGTTAGAGAACTTCACCTGCCTGTCACACAGCCACAGGCACCGCCAGAAAGAGTCTACTTCTTCCAGCTGCTGCCAGACCCAGTTCATGGATCCATCATGTGTGTGCCCGTCCTGTACAACCGTCAAGTCACGATTGGAAAGAGGCTCAGAGATATAGAGGCTGGTCACTATGATGAGGCGTTCTTTAGAACGATGATGCTAGGGGAGTCAATACCTTCGCGGTTGGAAGAAGAAGAGTACCCGGCCTGGGGGAGATTCTTCCTCCAGCAAGACTTGGATATTTGCCCAGGATGTGGGTGTATGATCTCCCCAGACCGGGTGCTGTCTGAGTGCAACCATCAAATGTGCCTGGTCTGCGCGGCGCACTGGACTCAACTGCTGGCGCTAAATGACCGCTACTCTGTGAGGTGCTTTACCTGCGGCATGCGAGGGGACCATTTTTTGTTCAACGGGCAACAGCTCACACATTGCAGTAGGCCAGTGCAGGACATTGTGACATTCTTTTAAACCGGGACCGGCAGCAGCAGGAGAAAAACTAACATGTCCTGGCTCTTTTAAGAGCCCACCACTGATACTGAAATAAGCGCTAATCGTGTCATGGTGCTAGTATGTATGTGTATGCATGAGAGTGTGGGAAATGCTTAAAAAATGGTCACCCGTTTGAATGGTCGTTTGAATGGTTGTTTGAATGGCCGCCCACTCTCCATATTACGTCATTATGACGTTCATATGACGTTCATATGACGTTCATATGACGTTCATATGACCTCCATATCACCTCCATATCACCTCCATATGACCTCCATATCACTTCCATAACACGTCCATAACACGTCCATAACACGTCATAATGACGTCACTGTTTTAGAAACCCCATGGGGCTTCTAAAACAACTCCTCACGTCATTATGACGTTCATGTGACGTTCATATAACGTCCATATGACAACCATATGACGTCCATATGACGTCAATATCACGTCAATATGACGTCAATATGACGTCACTGTTTTAGAAACCCCATGGGGCTTCTAAAACACCACGTGACGTCATTATGACGTCACTTCCTGTTTTAGAAGCCCCACTTTTACCCTACTCTTATCTTATTTCAAAGTTTTCAGCCTAGGTGCAATACCTGACTTTATTAGCTTTTTTAGCTAAAATTGTTTGGGCCTAGAGTTTTGCATCTGCTAACGCCACTAAATACCCATGAAGTAAGAACAATGACATATTTCCCCAAATGGCGCATATCAACTCTATGCAGAGCCATTACAGCCTTTTACTTATCACCTCGACGCAGGACGCTATATAATGGAGACTCACAAAGTAAGCTTGGAGTATAATTATGGAAGGACAAAGTATTGCAAGATGAAAAGTCCTAAATAATTAATTAAGCAATATTTTCAGACATGTTTAGGGTTCCCTAAGACACATTGTTTCTTAGTTTTGGTCATATGTTAAGAGATTTCCTATTCTTTACTGCAACTTAGATCTTTCTGTAAAAGTTCAACCTAGTCTTTGTTTATATTGAGACTTTATATATTCTTATCACACAATTGGATGTATTCGCATCTGTAAATTAAGCATTGCTAGAAGGACATTTTAATATTCAAAGATTGTCTTTCTTGTCGAAGAGGAAAATTAAACCACAATAATTTATTTGACATACATGGCTATCCTACACCATTCAACCTGCATTAAACAAAGACCATCTGGTTCTATCTATATGTACTAAACTTGGAAACACTTGGAGATTTCTAGCTACTTAAAGCAAAAGGCAAGCAGAAGGCTATGCAAACACTTCACGAATCAGTTTATCTAATAGTTTTTCCTCAAAATGTACTGAAATAGAGAAATGAGCATTAATTTTGCTGCTTGTTGTTCTACAATTCAAGATGCAAAAATTTGAATGCATGCAAAACATGGCGGCTCGATTCACACTAGAATCGAGTTAAAAATTCTAGTACTGACATTCCGAGCGATGTACCTCCAATGTCCTAGGTATCTTTGTGACATTGTGAAAGAATACATCCCAGCAAGGCAGCTACGGTCTACAGATGAAAAGATTCATTGAGTCCCAAAATTTCATATCAAATGATTAAGCAGTAGTGCCTTTTTTCCTGACAGCAAAGGTCCGAAACATTCTGCCGATGAAATCACGATTTACGACTTGTTACGTATCTTTCAAGAACAGGTTAAGAGCATTCGTCTTCACTGCAGCCTTAAAGAAAATGAGAGATCATGCCTTCGAGGACATGAGCTTCTTATGGTTGGAAAATATACACTTATCAAGTAAGATCACATCAAAACATTCATTGCGATTTCTTCCACTATATATTGCAATGTCCAGCAGACTCTGCTGAAAAATAATTGGCTAGATTACAATTACTGCATGTTACAGTATTCTTCCAGCTTTTCTGAAAAGTAGGTGGCTTGATTTGCCATTGTTTGGTTGAACACGCACGGGACTTTCAAAAGAGAGCAACCTATATGTAGCTTTAGACCAAGGCAACTAATTTAAACATCAAGTTGGGTTTGTTCTTGTTTCAGAATATTAGCCCTCAATTTTCCCCGCTTCATGTGACAATATGCAGCTGAGTTTAGCTTATAGGCAGTGGACTGGAATTGCGGCATGTTATTATTTGGATAGACATAAGCAAATAAAATCCGGTCATCTTTGCTGTATTGGGTGCATGACTAGTGATGGTTAAGATAAACAATAGCAAGATACACTCTTTAAACTAAAAATGTTTACAATGAGAAATCAATCCAGCGTATTACAATGACATCTTCTTTACACGTTGCATTATCTTGTCGCCTTTAGTAAAAAGGCAATAAATTGGAATTAGACATGCCATTGTCTTAAACAAAGCAGCACCGATATGCTTACTATCCTGCAAGAAATATTTAGAGAAAAATATAACAGTATAGTAACATGTTCTGACTACACGATCAACCTTCTATGATGATTAGTCCCCTTTGAAACTAAAGAAAACGTAATCAAATCCATTAATTTACTTACTTGCACTTACTTGCTTGTTTTCTTTTGATTATAACCTGAAATATTACCTCATTGTTTCAAATATTATCATATTAATTTTGATAACTAAAAATAGTTTCTTCCACAATGCCAGAGGGGACATTAAATATATATAACTATCTTTATCTAATATCTTAAGTAACGATGGCTAAAGAGATAAATACTAAACTGTTTTTAAAATCCAAAAATTCAAAAATTCAAATGTAATATACTTATAATACTTCGAAAACCAACTACTTTGCTTACAACATAGACTCATTATATATTCATTACTCATTTAATCTGTTGACAAACATCGTGTAATACTATTTCTCATAACGTGGACATAACGTGCAAAAGTTGTTTACGATATTTGTATCACAGAGCGGATCCGCTGATAGAAAGCAATTTGAAATCCATTACAGAAACATATACTTTATCTCGAAGTGAATTCTTAACAGTTTCCTTTCAACTCTTAATACATTTAGTACTTTAGTCAGGTCGTTTCTGTAATTGTTACATTGAGCTTTATCTTCAAAAGATACTTCATAAGTAGTTTTCAGACTCATTCCTACCCGCTCAAAATTTTCATCATCGTCATCAAGACTGGATAAGTAAATTCCTGGAACGTTCTTTAATCTATGATTTGGAAATTTTACCATTCAACCCTCTTACCTTTTACTACAGTAGTGTTCAGTCATAATGCACAAATGTATTTAAAATATTCATGGAAGATATACTGAAATATATTGGAATTAATCTGAACAAAAAAACTGAATTTATTCAAGTTTGTGCATACGGTTTATATTCTAGATACTTAAGCACGGTTAATCCTTGAACACCTACTTCCTAATCCTCCATACATAGAGATTGCACCATCAACAAATAAAAAAGACTCAAAGTCACGACAACTTTCTCCTTTATGATTTATCGCACTAATCTCTAAATGTGCACAATATGCAGATAAAGCCAATGTAACCTTCAATGAGCAAACAAAAACTTATAAAATCTTATATAGAATATATCTGAATATATTCTTTAAATTTATTGGAATATAGTAAACGTACAAGCACTGTGTAAACACTGTGCCCGTTGTCATTAAACAAACTCAGTCACTGGAATTCAGAATGCCCACTTCTTATAAGATACATCACGATATAGCGTCTAAAAGCTTGGGAAATTTCTTTCAAATTTATTGAAACAACATTGAACACAGTACTGTGAAAGGATTTATTCGGCACATTTCAATTGCTAGTTGTTTCTTTTTCTTTTCTTTTTTGGAAAAATTGTCGTGACTTTTGGCAGCTATAAATTTAAGGCAAACGTTCACAATGCCGTAAAAATTGGCTCGTTTTGTTGGACAAAATGCTCCACAGCCTTATATTAGTAGTGTAGAAATGGCTGTTCAATGTGTGTTACGTCATGTTGTGACATCATCAGTCACGTGACCAATGGAAAGCCAATGAAATGAAGGAAGGCAATGAAGCCCTGCCCACTTTCTATCTTTCACCTGTCAGTCATTGTGGCGTCATGAATCACGTGACTAATGAAAAGCCAATGAAATTTATGAAGGCAATTAAGCCCCGCCTACTTTCTATCACCTATCAATCATCATGACGTCATGAATCACGTGACCAATGAAAAACCAATGAAATCAATGAATGCAATGAAGCCTCAATCACTTTCTGTATGTCACCAGTCAATCATCGTGACGTTAGATTCCATGCCCTCAAATCTAATTTTAGACTGGGGAAACTTTACAACATCTATTTTTAGTAACTTAAAAAAAGGAATAAATAACTTTCGCTATGTTTAACCGATTTCAATGAAAATTTTACCGTTTGATAGAGTTTTATATCTAGTTTTGATATAAAGTGGTCATAGGCTATTTGCATATGTCGATGCAAGCATAATTTTTACATCCTAAAATTTTAACTTTTAAACAGTCAAAAAAGGAGATAACTTTCGTTATGCTTAACGAATTTGAATGAAAATTTTATCGTTTGATTCAGTTTTATATCTAGCTTTTATATAAAGTGGTCGCAGGCTATTTGCATATGTGGATAGAAGCATATTTTTTCGACTCAAAATTTTAGCTTTGTAAAAGTTAAAAAGGTGGATAACTTTCGTTATGTTTGACCGATTTCAATCAAAATTTTACCGTTTGATCCGGTTTAATGTTTAGTTTTTACATAAAGTGGTCACAGGCAATTTGTATATCTGGCTATAAGCATAATTTTTTCAAGTAACTTTTTAATAAAAGTAGATAACTTTTCTTCATGTTTAACCGATTTCATTCAAAATTTTGGCATAAAGTTGTCAGATTCTATTTGCCTATCTGGCTGTAAGCATGATTTTTATTTTAGTATTTTTTTAAGTAGATAACTTTCGTAATATTTAACCGATTTTAGTCAAAATTTTACCGTTTGATCCAGTTTCATTTCTAAAATAAAAATTTTACGTCTATCTTTAGAGTTTGGAGTTTCACAACATTTAGTTTTAGACATTGTTGGAGCTTGGAAATCTAACATGTTGGCAGAAAAATCATTATTTTGGTGCTAAAATAATCATTTTGGTGGGAAATCAACATTTTAGCGAGAAAATCACCTTTTTTGCCGGAAATCGCATAAGTAGTGCAAAACTTGCGGTTCTGCTACAGGAAGTGACGTCATAGATGTCGATGGCTATTTACAAAGCAGTGCGAAAATATTTATCCCTAAAGCTTTTTTATTAAAATCGATAGCTACACTGCCAGGTATGTAAATAAGCAATTTTTATGCATAATCGTAACCTGGAAGTGACGTAACACTGCAGAAGTGACGTCATACTTCGTCTTGTAGGCCGAAAATGGGGGTTCTGGACTAGAATTCTGGACCAGAAAAGTGGTCCAGAACCCTCCATGGTGGTCAAGTTCCTCCCCCATCGTGACAGCGAAGTTGTGAGAGGAAGTGACAATGGTGGTAGTTGTTGCTGTTGGACGTGAAAAATGTTGGTAAGCGAAATTGTTTGCTATGTTTATTTATTATATTTATTTGTTTATTGGTGATTTTGGAAGAGCAAGCCCATTTAAAGACGTGCTCAAATGAGCATCCCATTCAAAGACGTGTTCAAATGAGCACCCCATTCAAAGACGTGCTCAAATTATTTTTGAAACATGTTACGTCAAAGTATTGTTCAACAAGTTTTTCAACAGATTGTTCAACAAGCTGTTGCACAACAATTGTTCAACAAATTGTTGTACAACAATTGTTCAACAAGTTGTTCAACAAGCTGTTATTCAACAAGTTGCTCAACAAGCTGTTGTTGAACATGTTGAACATGTTTTTGAACATGTTGAACATGTTGTTGAACAAGTTGAACATGGTCAACGTGTTGTTCAACATGTTGTTCAACAAGTTGAACATGGTCAACATGTTGTTCATGAAGTTGTTGTTGTATATAAGACTATGTTTAAAGACTTTTTCATCATTTGAAAAGTGTACGTTGAACCGAAAGGATGTATTAATGCAACATTTGTTTGGAATCTTACAATTGGCCACAAAGTCTTAAAAGGCACTTATGGGATGCTCACATTTCAGAAGGAGAATTAGATATTGATATGAAAAACCCTGTAAAACCACCTATCACTGATACTTTAGATGAGTCTTCTATGGAAAGTCAAAGCGTTAACATGACTGAAAAGAATGTACATGCTTGTACAGAATGTGCTGAGTTATCAACAGTCAAGAAGCTTTGTTCAAACATATGGAACATTGTGGTGAGGAGGGTGATGACAGCAGCTCTGAAAGTGAGTCAGAAACAGACTCCGAAAGTGAATCAGAAACAGACTCTGATATGGTTCAAGAAGTCTACGATGAATATAATACCAAATTTCAAGAAAAGGTTTCAGAATATAAAGAACAAGAGCTTGAAGATGCGCGTAAAACAGTAAGTGATAACTTTCGACCAATTTATAAGCGTCCACTAAAAAACAACTGTGTATGAAACTATTCAAATATACCCAACGTCTAGAACAAAACGAATATTATCAAACCATTATAGAAGACTTTAATTACTTTGCTGATGAAAAACATAATGTTTTCTAAAACTAAATTTGCTAAGGCTGGCCTAGAACCCTCATTTAATCACCATTATGGCATAACGCATAACATCAGACTTGGCGCGGGAAAATGTCACCATTTCTCAAATTTATTGATTGTTCCCATGCTCTGGGGTCTTTCATATCCTTATTGTGTGAAGAGTCTTGAATCGATTGACCTAGATTTCTCATCGCACATATACAAAAATCTCACATTAGAGCTACTGATACACACATTCACAGGGAAAAAGGTAAACAAAAGTGTGGGCTGATCACGTCTTTGAATGGGGAGCTGGTCCATTCGAACACATGTTTGAATGGAGAGCTTGTCATTCGAGCACATGTTTCAATGGAGAGCTGACCAATTAAAGCAGAAAATAAATACGATTGTGGACTGAAATAAAAAAATTAATCGATGGGGGCGCCAAACATAAAAAAATAAGAACAAATATGAAAGAATATGGGAGTAAAATAATGCAGTGTTTATGCTATAATAGCGATAGATCAGGGGGTTAGTGTGCTTTGCATTGGATTCAGCCTCGCAACAACCAACGCTGCAGCATCATAACCAAACAGCGCGAAGCACACAGTGATGCTATAGTAATTTCAAATGTTGAAAATGTATAACGCTATGACAGAGATTTGGTATAATCCTTATCTCTCGCCCAGCCAATAGGTTCTTCCCCAGTCGGGTTATTTTTCCTACAGCTGGCACAGATGTCACAACGACAAAGGGTAAGACTATACAGTCAGGTATCTGTAAGTCTTGGAACTCCTCAAATGTTATGATGTTATCTATTGTCGTTAATACCCAGTTTCCTTCCTTCTTTTTCTTCAAATAATATGTGTAAGTGAGGGGAGTACGTCTGGATGTGTGCAAGTAAGGAAAGAAAATCTTGACATGTGCAAATAATTTCAGTCAGATTGAGTATGGGTTAGTAACGGGCAAATGCTCGACATGGAATGGGGGTAAGGGGAGTCAACTGGGATATTTGCAAGAGCAGCAAGCCTGAATATAAGTTAGTAACGGAAATAAGCCTGGACATGAAACAGTACGGGAAGTGACTATGGATATAGAATAGCAAATGGAGTACATATTGGTATAAAAGAGTGAAAGAAATATGCCGGTATATTGGATAATTAGGAGACTAAACCTGTATCTGGAACAGTAAAGGAAATAGGCCTGGAAATTGGTCGATAAGGGAGTAAGCCTGGACATGGAATAATAAGAGCAGGCTTGGGTATTTGAAGTTAGTCTGATAAGGGTTAGATAAGATCAAGCCTGGATAGTGGACAGCAGAGAAAGTAAGCTTGGATATGATAATAAGTCAACTTAGCCCAGGTATGGGTTACTAAGGGGAATAAGCCTGGATGTGGATTATTATTGGAAGTAAGCCTCATCGTGAAATAGTTATGTTAGCCACTCAAGTCATGGGTAAGTAAATGAAGTAAACCTTGTTATTGGTTATTAATGCATTAAGCCTGGATATGGGAAAATCAGGGCAGTAAGCCTGGATATGGGTTAGTATTGGGGTTAAGCCTCGATGTGGCTTAGTAAAAGGAATAGGCCTTCATATTGGTTAGTGGGGGTAGCAGATCTGGATATGGAAAGTAAGTGGATAAGAGCCACATATCATATCTCAAATTGATTCAATTAACCGATCTCTAATTTTTACAAACTAAAATCCTCAACATCTCTGCTTTTTCAAGTGTAGTGTATTTGTCGACGAGCGTGTACAATTTCGTGTATCAGTAGACCATGTGTAAATCTAATGGAACATGTTACAGTTGCACAAGACCTTTGGCAAAAAAAACACTTGTGATTACATTTCCTGGGATCGTATTCATAAGGAGCCACTGATTTAAAAATACTGCTATTGCTGATAATGTATATTCGTTTACGGCTACTGGCGATTGTTGTGTTTAATGAATTGGGGCCTCTGTCATTTACTTAGTGTAAATAAATGCTATCGCACTTTAGAATTTGCGTTTTTTCTCCAAATTATAACGTGTCTGTTTCAGTATATTGATACTTAAGGAAATGATAAACATAAAGATGAATATTTCACAGATTTCCACTTTTTTTCGAAATTGTCTACAAGTGGGTTTTAAAACCTGCCGAAAGTAAAAAGTGCCTGCTAGAGCCTGATGGTTCTACTGATCACTTCTTTAAGCATAATGCAAATGGATTGATAATCAATACACATTCGCACTTTTGGATCCCAGAATGAAGTTCGGGGATTTAAAATACAGTTTGTTAAGCTTCGCGTTTTCTTAAAAACGGTTTGACCGGTAAACTCGCTACTTTGGATTCATTTTGGTGTTGAATCCCCTCTCTCCTCACCATGACCAAAACCTATATCGTCACTAAACAACTTTGGGATATTAAATAATTATGCAGTTTTGCATATCCCGTTTAAACAATTAGTCACAATACTTCCAGCACAAGCAACGTCAATGATGATGATGATGATGATGATGATGATAATGATGATGATGACGATGATGATGATGATGATGATGATGATGATGATGATGATGATGATGATGATGATGATGATGATGATGATGATGATGATGATGATGATGATGATGATGATGATGATGATGATGATGATGATGATGATGATGATGATGATGATGATGATGAGCTCAACAATCCCCCATCCCCGGTGAATGCAGTTAACTGTGCAGTTAACTTTAGTGAATGCGGCGGCTGACTTAATATTGCCGCATACATGGTCCTAATCTCCTTAGTTATTATAGCAGGCAGGCAGGGAGAAATGGAGGGAGGGAGTCAGGGAGGGAGGCAGGGAGGGAGGGAGACGTTTTGCGCATGAAAAAGGGAGACAGAGAGGGGAGAGAAAGAGAGAAAAAGATTGAGTGAGAAAGAAAGAGAGAGCGAGAGAGAGAGAAAGAGACCTACCTTGCCCAGGCTACTCCCTCCTTGGTGTCTTTAGGTATTTTCATTCTACCTTATGACAAGGATTGTTACCTTTACATCTTTTATCATTGACTATATAGCACACGTACATTAGAAATCGCCATGCTATGTATTCAGTTAAAACGTGATTCAATATATTAATTATGCAAATATGTCATTTAATACAGAACTCATATTGCATTCCGACTCAAAATTAGCACAGTTTCCAAAATGCTACTCCTTCGAGCGCCTATGGCGTCTGTCTGTGTGTGTCTCTCTCTCCCCCCTCTCTCTCTCTCTCTCTCTCTCTCTCTCTCTCTCTCTCTCTCTCTCTCTCTCTCTCTGTCTCTCTCTTTCTCTTTCTCTCTCTCTCTCTTTCTCTCTCTCTGTCTTTCTTTCTTTCTCTTACTCTCTTCCCATTTTACTTTTACCTTTAAGATGATGTTTATTAGGTAGCAAGCTTTTGCCACCGAGTAATCAATAGTCAATAAATAATCAGCTAAAAAAGCGCCTCTGTTTACGTGAAAAATCTGACTTTACAACCAACCTCAACCCGACATCCCATCGAGACCAGACGTTGGTGATTGGTCATCCAGTCATAATCGCTTACTGTTTGTATAAAGATCTTATTCTATTTTTATATTTGTAGCACTTCTACATTCGCTAAAAGTCGAAATTCTGGTGTACATAGGCTTAGCCTTGCAGGTGTGCTCCTTCACCTTCACAAGCGCCAAAGAGTTGTACCGGCCACCGACCATGATGGACTCAAGTATGTATCATTTGCCAATCTATACTTCTAGGCAAATATATGTTTGTAAGTCTATGAAGTCGAGTATCAAGCTGATGTTTCAGAGTATGTTTGTGAAACTTACTATCATCATGATTTTTTATTATTGTTTATTCAAGACATTCAAGGCAGGCGATCAAGAAAATAATAACTTTAATATATCCATAAATGGTTTACACTTGGTTGTCCATTGGTTGTGCATATATTTCAGTGGCTGTTTGACAATTGTGGTCTACCATGCTTGGACTCGGTCTTCTGTCAACTATCTACACTACAAAAGTAAGACATAAGATTTCTTTTGGTAATCTCTTTCATGAGGACCCTCTGAAAACAGATATTGGTATTTCTCTTAGTCTGGTCCGAAACTCTGGAAGTAATGTTAGAAGCTGCTTAAAACTACTCAGAAATTGCTGTAAAGTGGATCTTGTAACCTATTTTATTTAAAAAAACTTAATTAAATGGCCCTTGGATACAAGATGACGTATTCTAGTTTTGTACACTTTCACACAATACCATTATCTATTGTTTTGATATTTCCTTCTATGCAAGAGAAGTAAGCGAGCCGCTATGATGTTCGAGTACAATTGTTGCAAGAATGTTACTTCTTAACATATTATATATGTACTATCATGGTTTTACATTGAATGTTATATAGAAATAATATTACGTGAGAGACTAATATGAAGGTTCTGTATCCAAAACCAAATATGTCATTTCTTTTCGCCACATCTAAAACATATATCTTGCAGCCTTTGACTTTTGCGCATCTTCCGAAATCATTTTTAAGAGGCACCCAAAAGAAATCGACCTTATATTAGACTTTTTTCTTTTGATTCAAATCAATTTAATTTATATTTATTTCATGACTGCCAGTACGCGTACAAAAGAAACAGCAGCATTTTGACTGATACATATGCCCGGTAAATACGAACAGTCGTATTCTCCCTTCTTTCAGCATCCAAAACGTCACACTACGCATTACTGTACGTGACACCGCCATAGCAACAAGGTAGAAAACATCACATCGGAGTACAAAACTATTTCATTTATAACAGAACATGTTTACACCAAAAAAAGAGAAAGTAAAAATAACACAACACTCGCGTTGGGACTGACCCGAAATCTCGAATTTCAGGCTCGTACTACCAATGTTTCAGACTTGTGGAGGATTTTTCCTATTCAAAACATCTCCGCTGTTATGGTTTTAACATTAGCTCTCATAATCAAGTACTTTAGCTCACATTAAATCTCTTATAGATCTATTGTCTCTGGCAGTCTCATGTCTTCGTTTTTGTACGTTGAAGTGGACGTTAATTTTGAATTCCGTGATAAGTGGTCATAGCCAATATTGTTCGCACAGCTAATGCAATTGGAGTGTGAGCCAATCCATCCTCATCCTTACCAACTCAAACCGGATTCGAATCCAGGACCTTGGAATTACCCAGACCAATCCTCTAACCAAATGAGCAAAAAGTCAACCCCTTCCTTATTATATTCCTTACTGATGTGTTGCAGGGAGGATTCAGCGCAGTCATATGGTTTGACGTATTTCAAACTATAGTCATGTTTGGAGGAGTCTTAACAATTGTCATTTTAGTATGTAAACATGGTCTATTTCGATTCCACAAAGATAACAGTATCATTAGTCTGTTTTACTCTATACATAATATTTTCATTAACTTTTCAGAACATTTAAATCAACTTGTTCAAAAAAGGTGAGTGCATGAGTATCGTGAGTATACAATAGATATGTATGCAGAATGATTGAAAACGTTTAGTTTTGCAATGTAATTATATATTAATATTTTGAAGACTCAGTTTCATTACCATTTTAGTGTGCAGTATTCTGTTTCTGTTTTTGTATATTACGTGTAATTGCAAATAGGGAACAATACACGTTCGGAGTATTTCTGAAGTATGGAAAGTTTACGAGGAACATCGCAGATTGCAATTTAAGTATGTAGAACAAAAAGTGACTTTGTGTGTTTATTAAGTAGGTAGAGAAATAAGTTAACGTTGCTTTTATATAGCACCTAGAACAATAAATAAATGTTGTGTTTAATGAACGTGTAGAACAATAATGTGATGTTTTGTTTATTAAGGATTAAAACAATAAAGTAACGTTGTATTTGTTATGGATGTAGAACAATAACGTAACGTTATGTTTGAACATTTTTATTTGCGCGACCATTTCAAGTAGACGACTAATATCAGATGTCTTTATTATAAGAAATCTTTCTAAATGTGAAGAACTATCAGTCACGCAATTTCTCATTACAATCTCAAAAGGTTTTGTCGTTAAGGTATTTCTATCTATTCAAAGGAGGAACGGATGTCTTGGGCAGATCGTATCATTTAGCCAAGGGACACTTTATCTATCTTCGCCGCCAGGGCGTGCCACAATCTAAATGAACCCGTGGCCTAAACAGAGGTCATAGATGACTAATTTCACCAAATCTCAGCTAATTTGACACGAAAGAAAAAGCTGCGATTTTGAACCGATCCTCGTAAACAGGTGTTCGTATTGAGCTACCCACCCCCACACCTGCCCTTAGTCCTCCCTCCCATCACAAGGAACACACTTCACGACTACACAGGCAATAGTTACTGTCCTAGCCCGTTAAAAGGCCATGCCCTCGTTGCGGGTGTACCGGTCATGAAACCAAGCAATGGTCTTAATAGATTTGAATCTGAGCATGTTTAATCTGACGGGATGTCTAGGGCTTAATTTATCCATAATAAAATAACATAATTCAGCAACACCTGCAAAAATGATATTCTCGTCAACTGTCCTCAGCAAACGAATACTAAGCGGGCAGAAAACTATGTCGTGCTCTGACCCCAAGAGCGAAAGCAAAGTGCCAAGCGACAACAATTCTTCGGCTTCGGCTTTCATAGCATACATTTACTTATTTAATGCTTATCACACTTGTACTTTTTCTTCAAAAGAGAAATAAAAATCCCGTTATGACTCACCAGACATATTTATCTAATTGATATTTCAACAAGTTAGAAAGCCCCCTTGAAATGTATTCCTGTCTGCACTCTAATCGCTAACAATATCGCAATGCATCACCTCATATATGTCAGTGTTCTGTCTGCCATTTATACAACATGAAATCAGCTAATGTACCGACCTGACTTGAAAATATATACTTACATCTATTCCTAGTAAGTGTGTAAGTTGTACTGAAAGAAGCTGCTCAGTGTGTGCGCAGCTGTATGCGCGTGTGTATTCCCCAAGGCGTCCCATTCACACGACAGCGTGGACGACAAGAAGAGGGGGAAGCCCCGAAGCGGCAAAATGATGACAATAAATTGGCAGAGCTAGACAGCCGCGGAAACTGTGCAGTCGTCTGCTCCTGTACCTGATTTTCAATACAAAGCTGAGGCTCTTTCTCTCTTTCCCTCTCTCTCTCTCTCTCTCTCTCTCTCTCTCTCTCTCTATCTCTCTCTCTCTCTCTCTCTCTCTCTCGCTCTCTCTCTCTCTCTCTCGCGTGCAACAGCGAATGCGCAGAGCATTGAGGATTGTTTTTTTTTCTTGTCAGTGGTTTTCTTGCAACGCACACAAAATGGGGAATGTAAAAAAGTATCAATTTTCTGACTGCACAACACAAGCAATCGATAACTCGCGTTGTCTCTTTTCATCCCTGGCTGAAATTGTGTGCTGTACACATGATGTCACCCTCAAACACCAATAAAAATGTGGAGAGGAGAGGAGAGAATGGGGTAGCTGGTGTTGAGAAATATAAATTTACTAGACGGATGAGCGAGGGCAGAGACAGGAGAGGTTTTGCATCTGATACTGTGCAAGGAAAAAGTGACATGAAATGTTTGAATAAATACTACAATAGAACCCACTCACAGTCAATCTTCAATCATTTCAAGCCTTAGCCCCATCCTTTCTCAACCCCCTTTTTCATATTTTTTGCAACAGATCAAATTTGGCGTCGCTTGCCATGATGTAATGACTTTACATCACAACACAGAGGGAGCTTTTTTGCCAACATCTTTAAAAAGTTACTTGTTTCATAGAATCATCATACTATGTTAATCGCATAACACATCTAAATGTGTCAGCGTGAAAAGTGCTGAAATGTAGCTTCCCTATTCAGCCACCCAACCGCCCACCCACGAGAGCTGGAAATGTACTGGACGCTTTGCTCACTATTTCGAAGCCAGGAGTGGATCCGGAGCATTTCAATAGAAGTAATCCTGTTTACTGTCTGAGAAGCCTCCGAAATGTCACTCACACACGTGTCTGAACTCGAGAGCTTCCACCGCCGCCCTCTACCTTCCGTCCTGCGCCCTCCACCGTCCGCCCTACGTCCTCCACCCTCCGTCCTGCACCCTCCACGCTCAACCCTCCACACTCCACCGTCCACCCTCTGTTCTCCAGCCTTCCACCTGCGTCTTCCATGATCCACCTTCGGCCCTCCACCCTTCGCCCTCGACTCTCCTCTCTCCAACCTCCCCTCTCCACTCTCCATCCTTCCAGCTGCGTTCTCCACGCTCCGCCCTCCGCCCTCCACCCCCACTCTTCAGCCTCCACGCTCCACCCTCCACTCTCCGCCATCTGCCATATGTCCCGTTGTGGTCTGTCAGATATGAAATTCAAGCGACTTCATCGGTTTGTCGTAACCGCAACGGTCACATCAAACTGGTCCATGTTATAGAGCCCTTCGGGCAAAAGCTCCACACTATCTTATTTTTCACCAAACTGGGACAACATTTAACCCGCCTTTCTTTCAATTTAGGTTCCAAAAGGACGACCACCATGTTCTTTATTTTCTTTTCTTTATTTTTTAAGTGTTGGCAGAATCTTGCATCTCTTTGTTATTAACGCAGACCATTTCTTGGTACAATAGCCTATAACTTATTATTATTATTATTATTATTATTATTATTATTATTATTATTATTATTATTATTATTATTATTATTATTATTATTATTATTATTATTATTATTATTATTATTATTATTATTATTATTATTATATTATTATTATTATTATTATTATTATTATTATTACTGAAGTAAATTTAAAACAAAACACCCGTTTCTTGAACAGCCGTCAAGGTGTTTCCTGCGAATCACCGGATGTGGCAACCCAATTTAACCAATGAAAACTGCAAGAATGCTTCGAAAAAATCATCTGGCTTGACAGCACCAAAATTTGCTGATCTTTCCTGAGGCATGATTCTCTACAAGTCCGCTGCTGTAAAGACTTATTGAGATTCAGATTCTCAGTCAAAGTGTGAAATAATATACTTTCAAATTTGTATCAGGCACCACTCACATGTACCGTATTCTATGGCACTCTGTGTGCCATATTTTTGTCTCTGTTAGCCACCTCCCCCAACCCTCATTCCCGCCTTGACCACTGCTCGTCGCAGACTGGGACCGTTTCAATGACCCCCCTCCTCTCCCCAAACCCCTAACCCCGCCTTGACCAATTCTCGTCGCAGGCTGTGCGCTTTTCATTAGAATTGCTTGTCACGAACAATCCGCGGGATATAAACCGACCACATTTAGTCTTCCCATTGCTAAACCATACACAAAAAGACCTGAATTGGACTGGGAACTGACAACATCTACTGACATGATAGCCTCGATATGAATACTATTTCTTTTTTATGTTGTCCCATTGTGACTTTTTTTCTACCAGGCGTTTCTTTAATTAACAGAAACTGCAAAAATAATTGGAAACTGAATGAAAGAACATTTGCAAAACTGTGTTAGCATTGTGGTGTAAGGAAGACAGGCAGCAAGAACATTATATATCATAAACATATCCACTGTGCTGGAAGACATGAAGCGCCATGCTGCCTACAAATCTGAAGTTTGTACTGCAACGGACTTGTACAAAATAAAGAATTACACCAATTACACCAAACACGTACAGCATTAATTAATTTGTTTCTTATATCAGAAGTTTTTCTGCTTAAAACGTTTACGCATTGTTTTAGACGCAATTTTATAACATGCGAAACTGATCCTGCCGACCTTCACATCAGAAGAAGCTATTGCACAATGCTCAAATCTGGATTTTTTGCGATCAAAGATTCATAACTAAGACTTGTACCCCCCTTGTTTCCTCCTCCCTTTTGCATTCCCCCCCCTTTCATCAGGACTCTGGCTGGAACAACACACACTCTAAAACCGTGAAAATCTTTTATAAGACGCATTACGTTCAGTAAATGTGAAAACCGATGCTATGTCAAGCAGGGCGCTTCGACAATAAATACTCAGGTATAACATGCCTAATTTCACAATTGCTCGTTAATTCGGCGGTGATTTTAATTAAAAGAAAGACTAAACCATTGCAGATTTCTTTACAACTCTGCTACAAAAAAATCAGTCCTATAAACCAGTATGCTTACTATTTTAAAATCTGTTTTTAAATACCGCATGGTCCTGTGTAGCAGCTAAAGTTATAACTGGCTTTGAACATAAGGCTATGTAAATCATAAGATTTGACTACAGTGGGGTGTCAGTTTCGCACTGTCCCAACATATCGTAGATCTGAATTTCGACCAGCCAGTGCTGTAAGAAGTCAGAGATATTAAGTGGCTGGTCACGCCATAACCTGTTTTTTATAACCGCTCCATAATGCACTTCAACGACTAACAGTTTTGGATGGCGGTAGGTGATGCATTCGAAACCGGTCACCGGCAGAGCCCAGCATTCGAAACTGGCCAACTGCTGAGCCCAGTCTCAAAAGAAAGTTCCGTGCATGTCCCGTTTTTACCACTACCCGGTCTAATTCAAAAGTGAAACAGCCAACAGGGAATTTAAGATATGTATTTAGAAAGTCTGTACGCTGAACTGCCATGCGAATAGCCGATCATATTTGAGCTGTGGATGTGAAAGCATAGACTACTGGGTCAGCAAACGAGGCCAAAGCCGTTGTTATAAAACAGCTGACCTTTGAGGAGATCTATCCATGGTAGAGGTCGGCTGTTGGACAACAGCGATGTCAAAGCGTCTTCAACTGAGTTTGTGAACGCAACTCTTGGACAACCAAATTAGAAGAAACGGCCGCCGCCCAAGTCCCCCTCGCCCAACCCCACCCCCTTCCACCCGTAAAAGATTTATGTCCTTATTGTGCGTCAGAAGCAAGGGAGACGTCTGGGCAATTTGAAGACATTAAATCACAATGGATTCACGCCAAAATAGTGAGAAGTCTGCCTGAACTATGCAGCTGACTTCTAATATTAGTACCTGTCTCCATCCAAAGCAAATCCTTTGTTACCTTTTATCCAGTCATGCTGTCTCCCTAAAGAACAAAAGTGACACAGTCTGCAGCCAAAACAGTCTCCTGGCCTGCAACCGGAACGACATTGAGTCTCAAACCAGAACAGTCTCCTGGTCTACAGCCGAAACATTATAATATCTCCAACCAAAACAGTCTCCAAGTCTACAACCGAAACACCATAATGTCTCCAACCAGAACAGTCTCCTAGTCTACAGCCGGAATAGCATAAAGTCTCTAACCAGAACTTGTACCTAGTCTACAACCGAAACATCATAATGTCTCTAACCAGAACAGTCTCCTAGTCTGCAACCGAGACACCATATCTTCTACCAGAAGAGGCTCCTAGTCTACAACCGAAACACCATAATATCTCCAACCAGAACAGTCTCCTAGTCTACAGCCGGAATAGCATAAAGTCTCTAACCAGAACTTGTACCTAGTCTACAACCGAAACATCATAATGTCTCTAACCAGAACAGTCTCCTAGTCTGCAACCGAGACACCATATCTTCTACCAGAAGAGGCTCCTAGTCTACAACCGAAACACCATAATATCTCCAACCAGAACAGTCTCCTAGTCTACAACCGAAACACCATAATATCTCCACCATAATGTCTCCAACCAAAGAAAATCCTAATTTCCCTGGCAATGTATTAGAAGTTCACTTAACTACAGGAGCGGCATTGGTTAACTGTACAATTAACTTTTGTGAACACGACCCCTGGTAATGTATTATCGCTGAATTCTGAAAATTCTCCGTTCCTTCGAATTAAAACAAAGGACATCTCTTCTGTGGAAATGAAAAGCTAGTGAAACATGTGAAAGCTTGATATACTAAAACTTCTTGAACTTCCGGACCGGCTGAACTCTCAATTAAACCCAGGTGAATTTTAAACTGAAAGTTAGAAAATTCAAACAAAACATTGTTCATAGTTTATGAAGTAGGGGTGGTCACTAACCGAGGTTTCACTTATTTATTAAACTAAAATAAACAGCACTAAATCAAATCTACAGTGACTGAAATGTCAGTTGATTTCTTAATGGTAAATTTCGCAAAATTACACTATTTTTACTTCCACACAAGCGTTTTTATAACAGTTTTTATGTATTTTTCTGTTTTCTTGTCTGTACATAATCAAGGTTTCATTATAATTTAAACAGATATCCTCTACCCCCGTCGCCGGAGGCAGTCGGAGACTTCCATTCATTGATCCTTCACGACCGACAATTTTGACATCTCTCTTGAGCGACACCAAAAAGCTGCAGACCAGGTCTTTTTTCATTACATTTGAGTGTAATCCTAACCAAGTTCCCCATTTCGCTGATGAGACGCTCACAACCATTTTAATGAACAGCTTGATCATTACTTGCCGTCATTTAATTTCTATTTTTAAGCAAAATGGTTTTATAATTATATATTGCAAACAACGTTGATAACAACGGTTACCATTCCTTCCCTGTAATGCATGTATGACATAAATAACATGTGTCTGTATTACAACGCCATTTCGTTCGAATCTACATGCTAAGCTACGAATTTTATCCCTCACACATGGGCTTGCCCTCGACTGTGATCATCACAGACAGGCTCACCTGTACTTTAATAACTTTACATTTCCTCCAGTCAAAAACCATGTTGCACGCACACAATCAAGCTTCGTTATAATATTTGCTTTCTTCAACCTAAGCAAACACAGCTTGTTTTGAATATAAACATGACGTTTTAATGCTCAGTATACCGTATTCTTACGACCCGAAGCCACTCGGCGAGTCGGCATATTATGCTATTTCAGTGGAAAGCACAGAAATGCTGCCAAAATTGTACCGGTGAACGAACTTCAAGCAGTGACTTTAAATTTAATTTGACATCCTATCATTTCTGGCCCATATCACCAAGACATCCCCGCCCTTCAACGCCCACACGGCAAGGTCAACTCGAAAGCCAGCCTCCCAATGCACCTGTGGTATCTGGTAAGGGCTCTTGTTTCAAAGTCAATCTCCTAAGGCATCGTTCTTTTCAGAGTCAACATCTCCTGGCACATTGTTTCTCTTAAGGCACCTTTCCCTTCAGAGCCAACATCCTCAGGCACCTGGTTGGTCCCGAGGCATGTTTCTCTGCAGAGCCAACATTCTCAGGCACCTTGTTTCTCCCGAAGCATCTGTCCCTTCAGAGCCAACATCCTCAGGCACCTTGTTTCTCCCATGGCATCTCTCCCTTTAAAGTCAACATCCTCAGGCACCTTGTTTCTCCCGAGGCATCTGTCCCTTCAGAACCAGCGAACCAGCATACTCAAGCACCTTGTTTTTTTTCCTAGGCACAATTCCCTTCAGGCACTCTTTATGCCGGTGTACACCTGTAGGAGCTTGTGGACCAGGCGGGGCGGGTGTGAGTACTCATCTTACACGAGAACAACCATTAGGAAAAAAGAAACACATACTACTGTTCTCCGATCCATCCAAGCCGTTGTAGCAATGGTTGCCAGCACTCTCCAGATAGAATGCCATCATTTATTGCGCATAGCTCAGATAATGCATCTGACAGCTCTGTCTACGGATTGCTACCAATCACATCAATTCCTTAAGCGATCTCTCATTTTTACGTCACTGCATTCCTCAAAATTCTATATCTGGGATTTCTTGCCAGACACCTCCAAGGAAAGATAAATAAAAAAGCGTTTTTATTTCGGTAACAGACCTCTAACGGATATTTACGTCTGAGAACAATTTCATGATCTGACTCGCATCATCTTTATTACGGACAAGTAACTCTGTCATTTGAGGAGACACATCACTGTTACACATCCCACTTTTCTTGATAATTAATGAATTTGTATGCACAGTGTACGTAATTGCTTGGGCACGAATTCATGAAACATCTAAGTCAAGTAAAAGATCAACTTAAAAACAGTAAATATTAACTGAATAATTCAGATTGTTCAATTTATACTTGCTGTGTAAAATGTAGCTGGCGAATTTCAAGAATTTCAAGAATAATTTTCAAAATAATGCTGTGAGGACAGATACAAAGTAGCAACAATAATGCACAATAAAGGCTTTAATTCCCAAAGAAAATACCGTCTGGTGCACAGTTTTAAGCACTATTCTTTTCCTCTGGTGCTGTCATGCATCATGAATAACTATTAAAGTCATAACCGAAGATATTACTGTAAAAACTGCTTGGGGTGAACTTTAGGGTAGCGCAAAACGACAATTTCGCCAAGTAGGACATAAAAAATGCATTTTTAAATTACTCTGTTTCGCGAGAAGTGGCTGCAAAAAAGAAAAATCCTTGCAATATGGGAAAAAAATTGAGACAGATTGTTGGCTTATGACCGTTATATTCCGCTGCAAGGGATCAAAATTAGGACAGTCTTGCACATGTTCAGAGGTGCTGCCCCGATATAACGGCATCGCTGGATCGAGACAATGTTTGCTTTTAGCCGTTGTGTTGTACAGAACTATTACTCGAGTCACTGCCTAGGATGTTACTGCATGTTACGAAGTGTTGAGCTGAATATAAGGCCCGTGGGCACATGTGAAAGCACGTCTGCTTAATTCATGCCCACAGAAATCCTATATCTCCCAGACTTAAGCCGTTTTTTTTGTTTGTGTGGAGGCGCCTTTGCTTTAGTATCTACAACGGGTTCCGGACCATACCCCCCCCCCATGCCAATACACCACCAGCCAGAATATTCAACGTTACAACAAAATGAAAAGAATAAGTACAGCGACATGTTTTATTTACAGAGGCTTGTTTTATGTCTCTCCAACACTATGTTTAATCTTTAAATCGATATATCGAGTCTGTGTCTCATTCACAGTCAGGCTTAGGTCAAACTGCATTAACTCCATTGGGCAGCAGAATTAATTGCAATAAACTGGGGCGCGCTAAATTGCACTTATAAACCTTTTAACTAGATCATAGAAGATTTTCATGTACAATAGCTTTTATCAATGGATCACATGAGTTGAAAGCGTTGTGGAACTGCAATTATACCCATTTCAACTAGATCATAGCGAAATGGCTTAGCTTTTAACTACAGATCACAGAACTGCAATTATACCCCTTTCAACTAGATCATAGCAAAATCTCATAGCTTTTAACTTCAGATCACAGGACTGCAATTATACCCCTTTCAACTAGATCAGAGCGAAATCTCTTAGCTTTTAATTGCAGATCACAGAACTGTATTAGTTTGTTTTTCGTTAATACAAATCTTTAAAATGAATATTGCAAAATAATGATGGCGGGGTATGTCCTTGGGAGGTATGATCTGGGGGGTATTGTAGGGGGTATCATCCGGGGGTATCATCTGGGGGGTACTGTCTTAGACCCATCTACAACATCCGATCATAACATAGACACTCAACATCGTAATGTTTTGAATAAGAATTCTGAAGTAAATATTCAACCAGGTATTATTTTTGGTAAGTTATTCCAGAATAAATTACGATAATTCAATTTTGTCGCATAAAAAATGCTTTATTTAACTTATATTACGGTGCGAAAATAAGTTTAACAATGTAAATTTTTACTCTATAGCAAAGAGAAATTAAAAATACTCGAAAACTGAATTCAAATTGGACTGTTAATCAAAATGTTGGTCGTTATGTATAGGACAACCAAATCTGAATTTTATATTTTTTCTCTTTCTAATGCAGTAAAATAAATTAACACCGTGTTATTTAAAATAAGCATTTTGAGGTATATAAGAAGTCAGATATTTTTTGGTAGGCTATTCCAAATAAAGACACCGTATTATTTTAAATGATACTAATGTTAATTTGCATATTTTCAGCTCTTTTTTTCACGACATTCCACTCATTAAATGGTTTTATTTAACCTGAAAATAACAACAACAAAAGCCGGAAAAGACGGTGTGAAATTTCATTGTTCCCTTGCACTGCTATTTTTGAAGATGAACTGAATTTCTGAAGCCGTGATAGTAAACAAATACTAACAACGAAGTGCTTCACCTTCAATAAATTGTGTGATTTGAATTTTCAGGAAAACTTGAAACGAGTCTACTTTGGCCCCTTGGAGAATCACTTAAATCGAACGCACACCCTCCACCTCCCATACAAAAACGACAACAGCACCATTCAAAATTTCAAATAAAAACTTAAAAAAAACTAAACAGGCCCGACAGTGTCAGCAAGGCCGACCTATTGAAACATTAAGAAGAATGAAAGAATAAATCAATCAATCAATAAAAAAAACAGACCGGTCCTTGTGGATGGTCGTGACAGAATAACATGCGACATTGAACATTGTGTATGCTTCTCACTCTTTGAATTTTTAAGTCCCACTTGAATTTGAAATTCGAAACTCAAAGCAAAATGGAAATACTTTTGGATGACATGAACAAATCGCTAAAAAGAGGTGGGGGGAGGGGTTAAGGCTGTTGACGAAGTGCATAAAGCAAGTTTTCATGAAATAGAAATATGAGCATTACATCTTCTGTAAAGTCAATTATTATATACTGGAATGCGATACCCAAGGTCAGACTGTAGCAACAAAGAGGTGAATCAAGATTGATAGTGTCGTGTTTTTATTTGTTCAGAAGCCATGCATTAAAATGGACCCTGATCAGTTACAGATAGACTCTGATGTTGAAACCTGGCGCATGCGTCATACATACAAGCAGAGCACAAAGCCGATTGGCGACCCAAGCTTGCCGATCATTCCCGAGCATTCCCGATGATTCTCGAGAAATCCCGAAAATTACGCAGCAACAAATCTCCACGATTAGCAACAGATTTACGTGAAGAACGCTTTCCTTAACCTCAAGAAGTCTTTTTTCACATCCTTTTTTCACAGATAAAATGGATTTTGGAGCATTTGTTAATGAAACACACGCGAATTTCACAGAATTCATCGTTTCCTGTTTAAGTTCATTTTATTTCTCGGCGTTTATTCAGCGTTTTTGATTAATTATACGTCTGACTACTTGACACTGTTTTTACACTGACTGATATTGGCAACGTGGGCAGAATAATAGATTGGCAAACTCGCAGGATGTTGCGGGTCGTGGGCTCCAAAATGGAAACACTGTTTTTACTCCCATCTTTTTGTGTGTTTTTTTTTAATTTTTTATTGTGACAGGGTGTTAATACTGTTTTTGTTTGTTCTATAAGGTTTTATAAGCATATCACATTCACACACATAGTGTTTCTTCTCCCTTAATTGTAGCTTTGTTTATTTGCTATATATATTTATTTATTTATTTATTGCAAGAAAAAAATATAAAACACATCAAACTCTTATGAACAGACTGTCCCCCTTTCCAACCCCTCTCTCCCTTCCCCCTTCCCCTCCCCCTGCTTCCCTCCCTGCATGTTACAGTCCGCCCTCTGATTGCACTTGCGCCTTTCTCAATCGTGACATCCCGCATTTCTTGGAAAATTAGACACCGCATACTTTATGGGCACCACGTAAACACGTCGGGAGAAACAAGAACTTTTTTTAACCAATCACCTGTTAATATTGCCAACTCGATTGTGACAAAACTTACACATCATTATCGGTCTAATTGTAGTTGATTTAGAGAAAATCCATTTTTTTTACTGATCCGTTTTTGATGTGCCCCCACCTCAGCCTTAGCACCAGGAAAAATTAAACCCCTCCCCACTTCTCGTAGTCGGATAACGTTCGCGAAACAGAGAGATTGGCGTCTACGTGTCTGAATACACAAGACAAAAGAGAAATAATCCACCGACCGGGTGTAAATTTACAAAAAAAGAGGACCGGTAAGAGAGGAAAAAGTAATGATACCAATCTCGACGAAAATAAATAAAATTATTACAAAATTACGCATAAATAATTCCGCCAGTTGGTAGACAGGAAACGAAACGTCTTTCATGAAGCATATAAACAACGACCTACAAAATAGCCCTTGACGATGTCAAGATACCTCACCATAGAACAGCGTCTACATCGCATCAGTCGCTTGACTGTCACAGAATCATAGATACAATAACTATATATATAAATCTCTGTGCATGATGAATGAACAGAATTGACAGCAGCCTGCGAATTCTACTACTGGTATGATTAATGGGCACCACAGAAGTTGAATATGATCAAATATCAAGTGCGCATGCGCAATTTAATTACCGGACTCTTTGTAGTAGATTTATGCTGACTATTAATTTCTACCAGTGACTTTTTCGTGCATGACAATTTCAAGCAAAAATAAAATAAGGCTTCTGCAACATACTAAAACACTGCCAGTGATACCAGTACCCCGTGCAAACAAAACAGACCCCTGTACAAAGCACCCCCTACCCTTCAAAATTATGCAACATTTTGATCAAACCATTTAACATCTAGCACTACTTAAAGATCTCTATGACACGAAGAAAGCGCCACTTTCTTTAAACAATGCATGAGCTAAAATATTAAACTATTCCTTTACACTGAAACATAAGTTATATTATATATCGACGGAAAATATCACCAAAAAATCAACTCTGGCTCGTCACGAGAAAATATTCAACGTTAAACGATGCAATTTCCCACAAGTGATAAACATTTAGACTCACGTGCTTAATTCATAGACATTTAATATACAAAGCTTGGAGGTTGTGCTGTGTTGATAATGAAACAGACTATTTCCAAAACAACAGCATTATACAACACCATAGAATAACGTATTAAAGCGGATTAATTTATTCAATACACTTGATTGCTTTACATCAAGCTTAAAGTTATATATTAACAAAATAAAAGTTAAAAATAATAACAAAAGCTTGTAACTTACGGTTAATGGCGATGCGCTGTGAAAAATATCACATGCAAGACAATACCCTTTTTTATACTTCCTTAAACCTGTTTGGTTTCATCGTCTCGTTCCTGTACGTACATGAAACAGAAACCAGCTTATTATAACTACGTTCGCACACATCGCCATTTCCTTTTTTTCTTTTTTTTCTTTCTTCTAGCCACTTCTCAAGACGTCATAGCTGCAAATAGCTGCATTAGTCATGTTGTATTTCAAAATGGCACGATATTATCTCAGTTTACACAATAGATAACTAAAGATAGATTTATGTATACATGCAATATATAGAATCAATATTTTTAGCATGTAATTTTTATACGTATATAATTATATATCGCTTTTATATAAGTTTTATGCCTGAATTTCTACAATTTGGCTACGTTTGCTGAACCAGTGACTACAATTAACAGTGTTTATGTGTTGAAAAGCCTTGGGAAATATAGATTTAGCTTTTGTGTGTATATAAATAGGCGCCTTTTTACACGGGTGAGCGCTAATACTAATTACTACAAAGTCATATAGACTTTTTCTTCAACAACACTCTTTTACTCTTCACTTTGTCTTCTGCTTTAAACTATGTCTCTGTTCCGATATCATGCATATAAATTGCTTACACTGGTACATTATGAAATGTTCTGTACTTTTCGTGTATGATGCTCTCGTGCGAGACCTGGCCCCAATCGCACGACTTACACGGTAACTAGTTTTTCTCTCCACGTTGGTTTCCCGGGTTTCATGCCTAAAGCTTTGCCTTTCCACATTGAGATCCCGGGCTTCATCGCTACAGCTTTTCCATGTTCAGTTCCAAGCTTCAACATTCAAGCTTTGCCTTTCCATATTCAGTTCCAGGCTTCAAAATTCAAGTTTTGCCTTTCCATGTACAGTTCCAAGCCTCATGACTCAAGTTTTGACTTTCCATGTTCAATTCCAAGCTTCAACATTCAAGTTTTCCCTTTCCAGGGTCAGTTCCAGGCTTCATGACTTAAACTTTGCCTTTCTATCTTCAGTTCCAATCTTCGTGACCCAAACTTTGCCTTTAAATGTTCAGTTCCAGGCTTCATGATTCCAACTTTGCCTTTCAATCTTCAGTTCCAATCTTCATGACTCAAACTTTGCCATTTATCTTCAGTTCCAGGCTTCATGACTCAAACATTGCCTTTATATTTGCAGTTTCAGACTTCATGACTGAAATTTGGCTTCCCATGTTCCTCTCCAGGCTCCATGACTCACGCTTTGCTTTTCCATGTTGAGTTCCAGCCGTCAACATTCAAGCTTTGCCTTTCCATATTCAGTTCCAGGCTTCAAAATTCAAGTTTTGCCTTTCCATGTACAGTTCCAAGCTTCATGACTCAAGTTTTGACTTTCCATGTTCAATTCCAAGCTTCAACATTCAAGTTTTCCCTTTCCATGATCAGTTCCAGGCTTCATGACTTAAACTTTGCCTTTCTATCTTCAGTTCCAATCTTCGTGACCCAAACTTTGCCTTTAAATGTTCAGTTCCAGGCTTCATGATTCCAACTTTGCCTTTCAATCTTCAGTTCCAATCTTCATGACTCAAACTTTGCCTTTTTTATCTTCAGTTCCAGGCTTCATGACTCAAACTTTGCCTTACATTTGCAGTTTCAGACTTCATGACTGAAATTTGGCTTCCCATGTTCCTCTCCAGGCTCCATGACTCAAGCTTTGCTTTTCCATGTTGAGTTCCAGCCGTCAACATTTAAGCTTTGCCTTTCCATGTTCAGCTACAGGCTTAATGACACAAGCTTTGCCTTTCTTGTTTAATTCCAATCTTCATGACTCAAGCTTTGCCTTTCCATGTTTATTTTCAGGCTTCAATATTCAAGCTTTGCCTTTCCATGTTCAGCTGCAGGCTTCATGCTATGCATTTCCATGTTGAGTTTTAGGCTTCAACTTTCAAGATGAGGCTTTCCATGTTCAGTTCCAGGCTTCATGATTCAAACTTTGAATTTCCATCTTCAGTTCCAATCTTCATGACTCAAACTTTGCTTTTCCGTCTTCAGCTCCAGGCTTCATGACTAAAATTTTGCCTCTCCATATTCCGTTCCAGACTCCATGACTCCAAGTTTAATTCCAAGCTTCATGACTTAAGCTTTGCCTTTCCATGTTCAGTTTCAGGCTTCAACATTCAAGCTTTGCATTTCCATGTTCAGCTGCAGGCTTCACGACTCATGCTACGCATTTCCCTGTTGAGTTTCAGGCTTCAACATTCATGATGTGGCTTTCCATTTTCAGTTCCAGGCTTCTTGTCTCAAACTTAACCTTTTCATCTTCATTTCCAAGCTTCATGACTCATACTTTGCCTTTAAGTGTTCAGTTCCAGGCTTCATGATTCAAACTTTGACTTTCAATCTTCAGTTTCAATTCTCATGGCTCAAACTTTGCTTTTCCGTCTTCAGTTCCAGGCTTCACGACTCAAACTTTGCTTTTCCATATTTCTTTCCAGATTCCATGACTCAAGCTTTGCTTTTGCATGTTGAGTTGCAGGCTTCAGCATTCAATAATTGCCTTTCCATGTTTAGTTCCAGGATTCAACATTCAAGCTTTGCCTTCCCATGTTCAGTTCAAGGCTTCATGACTAAATTTTTGCCTTTCCATGTTGAGTTCCTCGCTTCAAGATTCAAGTTTTACCTTTTCATTTTCAGTTCCAGGCTTCACCATTCAATTTTTGCTTTTCAATGTTCAGTTCCAAGCTTCAACATTCAAGTTATGCTTTTCCATGCTCAGGTCCAAACTTCAACATTCAAGTTATGCTTTTCCATGCTCAGTTCCAAACTTCAATATTCAAGCTTTGCCTTTTCATGTTCAGTTCCAGGCGTCAACATTCAAGCTTTGCCTTTCCATTTTCAATTCCTTCTCAAGACTCGGCATTTTGCACAACAATGTTTTGGCGTTTTTTTAATGTTGATTTCATTAAACATTTAATGTCAGATGAAAACAAAATGGCAAGTAGAAAAACGTTTGCCACACATCTTCGATACTGATATTAACTTTGCAAGAACCCAAGAATGAGGTTTGGGAGAGCTTGCGTGCACAAAAGTCAGGAAAGCAACATAACATTTTGATATGAACTCAGCAACGTAATTTTCAGCCAATTTTGGTTGATTTTGAAAATGACACATCTGAAAAAAGAGAAAATGCAACATTACGCAGTCTCGACATGTATGCGCGCATGTATGTCGTTGACTTAAAAGATGTTTATGCAACATTTTTAACAAACATTTTTAACGGGTAAAACGAATGTAATATTGCATAATTTATACAGCGGAGTAGGTCAAGTAAGTGCCGCAAAACAATGAATCATGCTGAATTTGATTAAATTCCTGAAATACTTCATTGCAGAATTGGCCATTATAAATGTCGATGAGTGTAGAAATTATAACTGTCCATAGTAACCCAGAAGACAGACGTCGACTGTTAGACGTTTGAACGAAGTATAGATCGACTTTTAGACGTCTGAAAGAGGTATATAAGTTTATCTATACCTTTTAAGACGTCTAAAAGTTGACGTCTGTTTGCTGGGAATACGTTATACCTTTGTAGTATCATATAATAGAAAAGTAAGAAATATTTTGTGTATTAAGCGGCCACATTTATGTATACATACATATATATATATATATGTGGCTTTCAGCATAGCTTTAAACAATATTCTATGCCAAGAATTACACCAATTGCAAAGTCGAAGTAAAATGCCCTCCCGACTCATGTAAACATTTCCTTGGTATGGATATGTGGTTAAAAAGACCCCTCTTTTTTCCCAAAAGAAATTGCGATGTTTCGCTTTTGCATGTTCAAAATCAGCGATATTTTGGCTTTTGGGAAAAGATGGCAATCCTTTGCTTTTTAAAACAAATTTTTGCGATCTTTTCGCCTTTTAGCTCCTGAAAAGCCAATTTTTTAATGTTTCATTTCTAAAAATGTCATGGTTTTGCCGATTTGAAACTTAGAGAGTGCAAAGTTGCATTTTTGTCCTCTAAAGATGCAATTCTACGCTTATGAATAGAGAATTTCTTTTGTGATTTTAGTGTTTTAAGAGCAAACATTTTGCTATCTTTTCGCTATTCAAAGTAAAAAAATTGCAATATAATTTCCAGTCTTTACACTTTGTACGCGGCCGGATTTGCAATCTTTTTTGCTTTAATTTTGCTGTACAAGATGAATAGGAAGAGTCTGAGACAGTGATAAGTATATTACCAGGGTAAGGTCGTTCATAGTTGATATATAGGTCGACTTGGACTAGTCATTTTTATTTTTACTGGTTGGTTCTTCAATTCATGTTGTCTTAGGTTGTCTACAAGAAAATATCTGGAATGAATTATGAAACAGCTAGACTGCAGCTGCACGACACAAATTGTGCTCATTTTTTCTGTTATATTGTACTATTTTAAGGAGGAATATTTACCATCCTATTACCATCTTATTAGCAACGCTGCATTTATGTTTTATATTGTACAACTTTGCTTCTTTCTCATATTTATCGCTCTCTCTCTCTCTCTCTCTCTCTTTCTATATATATATATATATATATATATATATATATATATATATATATATATATATATATATATATATATATATATATTATCATTTACATTAGCATGATTGCGATATGATACTGATAGTCGCTTTAACAGTGTCAATAACTGTCCAGTACCTAGCATTGCTACAGTTACAGTGATGTGATTTGGTGTTTGAGGCAATAGAACATGAAGTAGATGAGCGAATAAAGGGTATTGAAACCACCTTATTAGAAAAGGTAAAGGACAATTGGCCTGCGACGCCTATAGCTAAATCGTAATTATGAAGTACAAAATATGCTCAGAGAATATATAGAAAAGGTGAGCATTGTTTTATCAGGAATGATTTCTTGTGCTCCTGAATGTACTCCTTGTGTTACAAAAGCATCTAATGCTTCTTCTGATTTTACTACTACAACTACAGCTACTACCACATTTGCTTAAACTACTACAACCACTAAATTTTTTGTTATTACTGATGCTGCTAGTACTGCCCAACCTCTGATTTTCTAACTACAACGACAACTACTACTACAACAACAGGAAATACTACTACTACAACTACAACAGCCACACCTACTATTACCACTACTACAACAACTATAACAACTACTACTAATTCTACTACTACTACTAATGCTAATATTAGTGACAAATTGTGGGGCAAAGATGCGGAATATGGGGCAAAGAGGCGCAAGATTGCGCAGTGTGGTGTAATGAAGAGCAGCATGACGCAATGTGGCGCATGGTGCGCAGTTACCGTAGTTCTTTCCTGAACAGTTCTGATCTTTATTTAAGTTTCTTGCTATTCCTCAACCCTTTGGAAACCTTCATGTTCAAATCTTCATTTTTATTTTAATACTAAGAATAATTTTTGAATCAGGAAAACGTTTTCATTATAAGAAACATCACTATTTCACTTTATTTTCCATACATTTACATTTACCCTACCTAATTTCCAAAGATTACGAGATAAATTATCCTCGCTAGCAATAACTATTTCACAAATGGATAAGTTTATGAACGACTTGGTCCACTTTGGCTGAGTTTGGACCCATATGCCACCCATATGGGACGCACTTTTAACATTAGTTTTAAATTCCAAGTTACAGTTGTTGTCCTGAAGGAATCTGCCGATTTCCTTCTTGTTTGAACTAACGCAATTTGCCATCTCCTTCTTTGCGCCAATGACATTTGTCTCCTGGTCAGATCTCAGAACTGCTATAGGACCTGTAATAGCTGGAAAACGCCTGAGTACATTGATGAAAGCACTAGTAGAAAGATCAATAGCGATCTTTAAATGCACAGCTCTTGACGCAAGGCACGTAAAGATTACACTCCAGCGTTTCACTTCTTTTCTACCCTATTTGACTGAAAAGGGACCAAACCAGTCGACATCAGAAATTTCGAAAGAAGCCGTCTCATGAAAACGGTCTGTTGGGAGACCCGACATCTTTTGGGTCTGCAGGTAACCGCGAGATCGCTTACAAGTGACACAGAGGAAAATAACCCGATATACTTTAGCAGTACCTCAAACTATTCAATTACCAGCCACTTGCACTGCACTGAGCGCGGCTAAGAGACCTTGATGATAACTTTTGCTGTAATAATATTCAATCACCAAACATGTGACATTTTTTGACTTGGGTAGTAAAACAGGATGCGTTTCCTCAAAGGACATTCCGTGGTACTTTAAACGACCACCTACACGAATCAGAAAATGACTGACTAGAAAACAGTCGAAGCGATGTAGGGCACTGCATTGAACATGGAGAATGAATTCTCTTTCAGCCTCATGAAGATGATCCCTACGGAAACACTTTCAGCCAATGGTCAATTTACCAAACGAGATCGACAAACTGGACCAGAAATTAAAGATTTCAGAAAATACTTATAATTCAAGCAAAGATCAAAGGTTCTAATTAATCTTCTACAGTCCAAAAATGGGAAAATCATCCTATACCAAAGGAAGCTGCAGTCATACATACCAAACCTTTTACTCGTTTGACTTCAGGGTGCTCGTCAGATACTTCGAAATCAGATTGTTGACCAAACAGAAACCATAGATCGAAAAGGTACGTGGAGCATTGAAACACATAGAAGAGTTAGAAAAAGCTTTGATCCCTCTACTGGCCTTATCGGTGGGATTCTGAGACTCTTTAACAAAGTGCCATTCCTCCAAAGAGGAGAAACTAAGAATTTCTTGAACTCTATTTGCCACGTAAATAGAAAATATAAGAGACTTGTTGTGTATGTAGCCAAGTACTACTGGCTGTCTGTCCAATACAAATTCGATATCTGTTTAAAATTAAGTTCTTTGGACAGCAGACGGGATATCCTACTAGAAAGCAAGCAGTAACCAATTAGGTTCGAGGAATTGTGATGGCTTCAATTGGTGCTACTCGACTATAACCCATCAAAAATGACACGTGCACCTTGCCCTCAGCGTTGACCAATGTGTAAGCTAATGAACTAGTCGATGTACTTCGACTGTGGTTACATCTCCAAAGCCATTTGGCCTAAGACATCTAGGAATACATGTCACTGACAAATGCTGTATCTCCGAACACCACCTAGTCCACTCAAAAGACACCGAATTGGGTACTTCCTCGTCTTAAGAGTAATTGTTCCAACAAAGTTCCTGCAGGATTAACTTACCACGTAGAGCAAACGAGTCAACAAAACCGATGGGATCGTATGTCGAGCTAACTGCAGAAAGAATACCACATCTGGTAACCGGCTTGCTATTCAAAACTATCCGGAAGTTAAGACTGTCCGACTGGATACATCAATCGATTCCAGGCACTCCTTCTATATGAAGGTCCTCAAAATTTAGGTTGATATTCTGAGCCGAAAGGGCTCTATCAAAGTCAGGAATACTTTGTAAAACATCTTTGTCATTAGAGAAAACTTGTGCAAATTCACACCACCTTCACGACACAAAGCTTTGGTATGAGCAATGAGATCTATCACGCATTCCAAACTAGAAACAGATTTTAAGCCTTCGCCGACGTAAAAATCTGCCTCGGTGAAATCTTTCACATTAGTACCTTAAGTTGATCCGAACTCCGAAGCCAAATAGCTAAAGGCAAAAGTCGAACATGAGAGAGAAGAAACAGCACCAAATAGATATACAGTCATATGCGTCAAATATTCGAACGGTTACTACAATGATGTTAAAATGTATATGTCGTAATATTTGAGGTCAAGACGTTGTTAACATACATAGTTAAGACAAATTAATAGCAGCCTTTACTCTAAGGAATGAAGATTTCCCAAAGCAAAGACTCTGAAAAGTGACGACACCATAAGCAACTAATGGATGAATATAATAATGTAATTAACATTGTAGTACAATTAGTATTTGAGTTTCATGGAAAGATAAGCACGGTTTCATGAACACGGTTTCATGATGAGTCAGTATTTATAGAGATTCTTATGTAAAAAAACATGGAAAAGTGATGCTCGGCCCACCAATTACCGATGCATTGCAATAATTATAAATGATGTGATTTTAACTAAAGGCTACTATCACAGATTCATTCCATTTCGTTTCAACATTAATTCATATCACAGCATTTATTCTACATTTGAACAACGAATTACAAAACATTGAAAAGATTTGTGAACCTGAGCACACCAACTTCTGTCCTCTGTACGAAAATTGTATAGCATCACATTTAAAGAATAGCATTTTTTCATGTAGGAAACTTTATTTGACATATTCACGGCCTGGGAATAGGCAGTATCAGACTCTCTCGATAAACCTTGGCTTTTATTGGGTAAAAGACCCCCTTTCAACATAATCGTTTTGTATAACGTCTTTTAATAGTCATTAGATGAGGATTTATGTCTTGTATACACTTTGAAGATCTGTTCACTACATTCTTAAAACAGACAGTCACAATCTCAATGATTTCGCAAATTTTACATTGGGTCTTGGACGTCTGCTTCCTTGACTTGGTTAATGTTGAATAGTCAAAATGTATATTTATACACTCAAATAAAGATAGCAAAGTTTCCTTGTGTAATAGATAGAGTGTCAATTGCATTACTCAGTCTTCTATCATACTTAGCCATATTTCCACAATTAAGTTGAAAATATTTTGTCAAGAGTGATTGGGATTATTTATAAAGGATTTTGCGACCTCCTCGCAATGTTGGGAACGTACCTGCACTTCAAGAGCATTTAAAGCGTCTTAAATATGCTGTTCATTCATGTTAAGGTACCACATTAGTTGTCGTTTTTTGGGAGGGGGTCATTTTACCTAGGTATTCAATTCTAGTTATGATTTTTTTTTAAAAGATCATTACAAAAAAAGTAAATAAAAAGAAATATATTTAGTTCTGACTTAACATTACACTGCATTACATTACACTGCATTATCTGATTCGAAGCATTCATTTTGTTGTTTGTTTTTCGAATCAAACTTGTGCTTTTATAAACATATTGTATATTTTTAGTTCGTAAATATCCGTAGCTTTTGTCAATGCGTAAAACAATGAGGGCACCCAGCGATCTATTTTAGTAAAAAATCTGTTCTGGCTCACCTTCTACCTGGCTAGGAAAAATTCCCAAAATAGAATAGATCTAACAATTTTTGCAGACAAAAAACTGTAATTTTGAGCTGAACACGACAGATATTGTGACGAATTATATTCATTCATATAAACTTCATGACAACAACAGCAATAATAGCACTAATAGTTCTTACTTTTAGCTAGAATAGCCGAATTTTCGAGTAGTTATCTAAAACATTCAAAATAAAGTCGCAAATTTCTTTATGGAAATTTAACCATTTTTGTAACATATGAGCACAAGTTTAAAGCTTTTAAGGATATTTTCAGACCATGTTTCAAAATTGGTCATTGGCGCCCCTTATATGGGTGTTATGATATGTTGTTGTCTCAGAATCTAAAGATATGTGTATTGTATGTGTCTGAAGCGATTATTTTCACTAAAGCTCTGTTTATGCCCATGTTGCGCAACAGAAATCGCGCGACCAAAGTGTTTATGCTGGCATTGAGTTAGAAAATCGCTCAAAGAAAACCACTGTTTTCCATATAACTTTTCTGCGACTTTTGTAGCTCGAAGAAGCATAAACACTTTTGTCGTCCAACATGAACATAAACAGAGCTTAACGGTTATTTCTAGGGTTCGCTTATGCTTTTTGCAGATAATATAAGGCACGCGAAATAAAATGTTTAGGCGAATGATTGTGATTAATACAAAAATTATTTCAAAAACATCTAAAACACATGATAAAAACATTGTTTCTCTTGTAGATTTTAGCAGGACATAGAAGTTTCCGTACAATGAAATGAACTATTGGTTACATCAAGATTGGATGCAAATTGAATTTTTGGTTGTTTAAAGGAAATACGTTTTATTTTTGTGTTTGTGTTTGTGTTCTTACATTCAACACATTTTTGCCACACATAATTGATGCAACATAGAATATTCCACCAAAATTTTGCCCGTATCGTGGGGATGTTGTAAGTGTATTCGTGCATATTGTCCACTATATAACACATATTTTCCTTTTTCACAAAAAATGATATTGTTATATATGTGTTTCATATATTGTTGTGACATATGTTTATCATGTAACAACATGGTATAAATTGCATTATATTAAAACGATTTACACATAAAATATAACGACTCGTCAATTAAATTTTGGAGATGAAAATTTGAATTGTTGAGATCAATAATAACAACATAATTTTTGATCTCAAGAATTGCTTCTTTTTTGTACAGTAAAACATTAAAATAAAGATTCTGTATACAAGGACAGCCATTATTTATTTACAGATATGCGTTTCTGAATTTTTTATTTAAAAAAATAGACTGATATTTTGATATCAAGAATCAGTTTTTGAGATCAAAAAATCGTTTGCAGATTTCAAAATACAAATTAAAAATGTATCAGTCTGAAATAATGATATCTGAAATAAATTCTTGATATCAATATATAGAAAATCAATTAGTGAGCTCAAAATTAATATTTTGCTCTCAAATATTTCATTTTTGCTATCAAGAATTGAATTTTTATCTTAAAAAATCAATTTTAAATATCTTTAAATCATTTTTGATATCAATAAATATTTCTTGATATCTCTAAGCATTTATTGATATCAAAAATTATTTTTTGAGATCAAGAATACATTTAGAGATATCAAGAATACAATTACAGATAGCAAAAATGAATTCTTGATGTCAAAAAATCAATTTTTAAGATCAAAATTAATTCTTGATATCAATAATTTACTTATAAATGTGAAAACGGCATTCCATAAACATATGCTTAGGTTAAAAAAACGATATAACACTTTTTGGGAGCCAATGAAAAAACATTTAATATGTTCAGAATGTGTTCAGAACTGTTTATCTGAATACATAAATAAACAAATTGCTGTTTTTGGGTAAGTTAGAACAAGGGTGTTTAGAGAACCAGCAAAGATTAGCAACATGTAGGAGAAATTTAGCCATTATAAAATAGAAAAAGTATATACATACCTCTATATGTGAGGCAAAATTGCTTATATAATTACATAATATATATACTTATATATTCGGGCACATGGATCATCACAGGATTAAATGCCAAAGCTATTTAATATTGCCAATTATAAATTGACTCTCGAGCAAATATAAAACAGCATGTAAACTGTATGAACTTAAACTAACTACAAAATCTCAAAAATACAAGAAAAGTGTTTGTTCTCGGATGAGACATTAACTCAAATACCGCCGGTATAATTTATCTAAATACACTAATTAAGAATTAAGAGTGTGCAGCTGTTCCGTAGCCACATAACAAACAACAAATAATATCAGAGTTAGAATAATTAGAAACCTATACATCATGCTCAAAGATGAAAGGAAAAATTGGGAAACTTGGAATAAACATAATCATGGAATAGGAGCGTTTCTGAACTATTGCTTTTAGAATCGTTCTCAGAATAAGACACCTTTTTCTATTAATTTGATTTTTAACATATCCCCTCCGCTCACAGGAAGACTATAAATCAAGATTCCCATGACAGACACATGTTTTTCTAATTTTACAAAATATAGCTGCATTACGGCAACATTATATCATTCATGTATATTAGTAGTGCTGTTAGCGTCATTGTTTTGTAAGCTGGTATTGCGTGTAACATCAATGAAACAATGGGAAGTCGTGACACAACTAAAAGCAACGCCGTTTACATGTTAAAATCGTAATATCTCTTCGCATTTTTGGTTTAAGACAAGTTAATGCAATATACAATATTTATTTCCAGTATGTTGATTCCCAAAACCATTTGATATTTGGAGCTTTATGGCAAATATAGGAGTTAAAAATTATAAAGATTCAATGCGTATTATTGTTTTATGGAAAATTAATATAGCTCTTTAATAGACAACATATATTTGTTATTATATACATAGTGTTATTGGTAGATTAAGCACAACTCAACAATTAGCAAATTCACAGATGTGTTCATCCATATACAAATACACAATACTACCGGGGGTTTCCGAAATAAAGCCCAGGGCTTCTATTTGGAAACTGGCCAATTTCAGGCGCTCATTTAGAAGCCAAATAGAAGCCCCGGGGCTTCTCTCAGGAAACAGTTTCCTAATTAGAGCCCCGGGGCTTCTATTTTTTTAGATAGGGTGGAGGGGGGGGATTGTCGATAAGTTTTTATTGAAAGAAGAAAATTTACCATCAGTCTTTTATTAAAGCGCTACATGCTGAGGATTTCGGCACAAAAAATAACAAAACACACAAAAACAACAGTAACTAAAAAAGTCTGGTAAAGTAGGGGGAGGGGAGTTGCCTTGTAGGAAGAACAGGATTAAGCAACGTCGCAGAACGTGTCTGGGGGTTTTCTCACACCAAAGGATTAAGTGCACCGTGTCTGCATTGCTAGTAAACATACGTTCAAAAAGGCTTGCAGGGAAGGAGGGGGCAACATCACGCCGCCCGTTTCAGTACTCAGCCGGTTATATTTCCAGTAATACTACGGAGTAAAGGTGGCAGTGGGGAGGGGTGTGTATTCGCCTTGTGCAATGCACAGGATTAAGCAACGATGCATAACATGTCTAGGGACTGCCTCATATCAAAGGATTAAGTGCACCGTGTCTGCATTACGAGTAAACACGAGTTTTAAAACGACTTGCAGGGAAGGAGGGGGCTTTTATTAGGAAACGATTTTTTCAGGTCTTTATTTTAACTCCAAATAGAAGCCCCGGGGCTTCTATTGGGAAACAGTTTCCTAATAAGAGCCCCGGGGCTTTTATATGGGTGGAGCTTCTTTTCGGAAACTCCCGGTAATGCATTTTCAAAACAATTACATTATGCTTTAACGTAGTTTAGGTGTTAAAAAGACGCGATGTCCATTGTCTGCTACTGAGGGTCGGGTACTAGTTTTAAGTAGTCTGGATCTTCATTGTACTGGTAAGCAGTGTTCTCTGCATTTCCACAGCCCCTCATAGCAGACAGAATTGATTCGTATTGGGTGACAATTTCATTTTCCCTCTGCCCTGTAAACATAGAATTATAACTAGTTATAATAACATAAATGTTAAAGGCCAACACCTTTGATTAATTGCATTTCCATCTTTGGCCCCCTAGCTCTATGAACTGCGAAAACATTTAATTTATTCCAAGTGTTAACTGAAACCATTGTTATTCATGAATTCTTATGTGCTTGTCTGTGACATATATTGGCAGATCAAGTGCTAAACCTTAGTTGTTCAACACTTTCTAAACCAGTGGAAATTCACGAAGAGAATTCTCAACATGGTTGTGGCGAAGGATGTATAGTTGCCTCTGTGAATGCAAAACGTTTGGACCTTGTTATCCTTGATATCTTTCGTAATAACTATGTAAAGTAAATGTTTGACTTGAACATTATTTCTTCCGGTGATTTCATAATATAAACAAGTCATTATGATTATATTTCATATTTCAAAGTGATACAAATAAAAAAGTAACAAATTAACATCATTGAAAGCCACCGTATGATACAATTCAAGCAATATGTGACGGCTATTCCATTAATGGTAAGAGTTTTAGCTGGAACGAAAAATGATTCCTTTTTCAAACGGTGACCATGGGCTTCTAGTTCAAGCATTACATCTGATTTCAATTTACGGTTTATGTGGTGAAGCTCTACAAAGAAGCTGGCATTATTTTATGTTTCGCCCATAAACACGATATGCATTTGCAAGGACAAGGATACTGATATATAGATAAACGTTATGTGTTTCAAAACATAAATAATATCAAAGAATTACCTAGTTTGCGCTGCTTCAGAAGACTTGTGATGGCGATCACCAAAGTAGCAATCACAAGAAGTAGCAATACGATCCCGCCAGTGACAATGTAAAGAATTTCACTCTTGTTCAGACCTGAAACATATCCAGTCACATATTCTGTTTATCATTATTGAGCTTTCAGATAAATGTAATGCTTAATAAAAAACTTAATTCCAAAGAAAGTGTTTTATTTCGTTTCAGACTACATTTGTTACTTGTTAGAGGGCACACTTAAACTAATACAAAACATAAGATATAAATTATATTGAGTAGATCCTACAAAGATAGGAACGGTCATCGTTAAATCAAGTCTATGGGGACCACGTAGTATTAACAATATAGAGGATATTACGACAATGTTTAAAACGATAATTCCCAACTAAAAAGAAGAATATTTCATGGACTAGCATGCTTTGAAGCTATGACAAATGATCCAAACAAATATGTGTTTGTGTATCTCAGTCGTATTTTCCTTGACAACAAAGTATGCGCTGTGTTCATTGCTGCAGAAAGCGTGTTATTTATTAGTAGATTTAGCTTTGCCATGATTTGAAGAGACTGTTTTGTTTTATTCCATCACTGTAGCAAACAGACCATAAAGTATTGTTTCGCTGATTGTCGAAATATTAAAGAAAAAATCCTTTTCAATTTATGTCATAAAAAAGACATTTTTGTGAGAATCTTTACCTCCATAGATGTATTTTATCACAGTTTAATGAAAGTTTCCTTGATATAATTTTGATAATTACTGAAGGGATATAAAATTATCTGTTTACAAAAAAAATTCTCAGTGCAGTTAGGTTAGCGTAATGTGTCTATTTGATTATTTATAGCAGCCCATGACAATATAAGGTGTCCATAACTTCTAATAATTAATAAACTTATACGAGAAGAAGCTTTAGCTTGCATTGTCCATGGACAGTCTTGTCTCTAATTTAGTCAAGAAATTTAAGGGTATACAAGAAAAGCAAGTGACACGAATAATTGAGAGTGTTCTATGAACGATTTAAGCGCGACTTGAATCTTTAATAGTGTTCGACAGAAATGTCTTCTCGGTAGTTTAGTTTGATCCGATGTACCATAATGTTAAATGTAATTTAACATTGCGCATTTCGCCATCTGTGTTTCTAAATAACAGTTAAAGTTTTAGGCATTTATATGTTAACTGTTAGTTGAGTTTTTTAATCGAAAATAAAAATCTATGTTGCCTGAACAATACCAGCACAAATACTAGTGATCATTTTCTAAACTTTTATGTTATTAAAACCCGAATTAGAAGAAATGACTGCACACTCTATTGTACAGCAAAGGACTTTTCTTACAGAAATGGGTATGGATACTCTAATCTCATCCTCTATACTCTGTTCAAATAATAGAGGTGCTTAACAATGAAGTTCAGGAATGGGAACATTATATTTTTTTATGATTTCTTTCACTGGGTGTTCGAGGAAATTATTCAACTTCAGCAAAGTTATGTGAAATCAAGTGAAATCATTAAGGTAAATTATAATACACACTTCTTCATCGCCCTCAACAGCATGATATATTGTCAAATTATGATGAAATAGGGCAATAGTCCTGTAATATAGATATGACCTCCACAGTATTCCAGTATACATAACGCTTCATTTTGTTTTCTTTTTTCAAATTTGGTGTCAATGCATATACTAATTTATTTTGAGCATATACGTTAAAAGTATAAAAGTTGCATTATAAGATGAAACATAAGTAAGAATAAGGATTAAATCACTGGTGATATGTTTCAACAAACGGCTAACAAGTATCAACACTCAATCAAAATACTATTTGCCCATATATATCCCATCAACAAAACTTTATTTTGATATGAAATAAGTTCAAACATAAAACACAACTGACTTTAAAAGTGCCATAAATGAAGATGAATCAGACCATGTAAACTGTATTGCTATTTTTCTTCACATTATATTGCAGTTCAACATGCCAAAGTGGTAAACGAAGAAAACTTGCCATTTTCTTTTGAGTTTTCTTCACTATCTGCCTGCTGTCCTTGATTCTTTTCCACAGTGCTTGATGCTGCAGGAGCACGGTTATACTTTGGCATATAGATATGACCTCCACAGTATTCCAGTATACATAATGCTTTATTTTGTTTTCTTTTTCCAAATTTGGTGTCAATGCATATACTAATTTATTTTGAGCAGATAAGTTAAAAGTATAAAAGTTGCATTATTAGACGAAGCATAAGTAAGAATAAGGATTAAATCACTGGTGATATGTTTCAACAAACGGCTAACAAGTATCAACACTCAATCAAAATACTATTTGCCCATATATATCCCATCAACAAAACTTTATTTTGATATGAAATAAGTTCAAACATAAAACACAACTGACTTTAAAAGTGCCATAAATGAAGATGCATCAGACCATGTAAACTGTATTGCTATTTTTCTTCACATTATATTGCAGTTCAACATGCCAACGTGGTAAACGAAGAAAACTTGCCATTTTCTTTTGAGTTTTCTTCACTATATGCCTGTTGTCCTTGATTCTTTTCCACAGTGCTTGATGCTTCAGGAAGCACGGTTGTATTTTGGCTTTGAAACTGAATTAAAGGACTTGACTGCTCCACCGTGATCGCGAAAGGCATAGTAGTGGTTGTTGCAGTGAATTCTGTATTTGTGCGGAAATACCAATAGTATTACGCTTGTTAAACCTCTTAAGCGAACCTAATATTTATTCGACAACAAAATACAATTTTCATTATGTGCCCCACATTAAGAAATATAAGGAAATGTTTTTAATAACGATTATAGTATTTACATATTTAGACATTTTTTGTCACAAGTCATAACAACATTTCTAATGATGCTACAAATATGAATGGTAAATTAGAAAAAAAGTAGGAATTAAAACCGAAAGTCTACTAAATACCAAAAACAGCTACAAGAAACATGCATGTATGTTATTTTTGATGCAGTCTCATGTGACAACACAGGTTGTTCTTTATATATGCCTCAAAATACTATTTGTAAACAAGAGGAAACTATTCAAATCCCATTTATTGGTTTTCTTACGGCGTTCACAAAAGACACCGGTGTATCGTTGTGGACAGTGGCATTCAAAACCATTCACCCTGTCTTTACAATTGCCATGGCTTTGTCAAGGACTAGAGGGACATTCATTTATTGCTAAATTATAAAAGAAAGTTGTATGGATCGAAAATTGTTTAAGAGTGCATGGTAATGAAACTCGAATCACGCAGATTCAATTGGTTAGGTAACGCTCAGAGGTGGAAGAAATTTTTGTGCCAGAATTTCTAAAGCATTCAACTTTCCTTCAACGTGAACCACAAGCGGCCTATATATATATATATATATATATATATATATATATATATATATATATATATATATATGCCGCTTGTGGTTCACGGTCTCCTTAATTCTCAGCGTGCTTATATATATATATATATATATATATATATATATATATATATATATATATATATATATATATATATATATACATATATATATATATATATATATAAATATATATATATATATGTATATATATATATATAAGTGTCATTCCAGCAATACGGGGAACATTTCTGCTAAAAACCACAGTATTAGGGAGACCAAAAATTTAAGAAGACCAAAAGTAGGTCTCCTTAATTCTCAGCGTGTTATATATATATATATATAAGTGTCATTCCAGCAATACGGGGGCCCATTTTTGCTAAAAACCACAGTATATATATATAAGTTTCATTCCAGCAATACGGGGACTATTTTTGCTAAAAACCACAGTATTAGGGAGACCTAAAATCTAAGAAGACCAAAAGTAGGTCTCCTTAATTCTCAGCGTGTTATATATATATATATATATATATATATATATATATATATATATATATATATATATATATATATATATATATATATATATATATATATATATATATATATATATATATATATATATATATATATATATAGAAGTGTACCTCCAGGAATACGGGGACCATTTTTGCTAAAAAAAACCAGTATTAGGGAGACTAAAAATTTAGGGAGACCAAAAGTAGGTCTCCTTAATTCTTAGCGTGTTTAAACGTTACGAAACTACTCAGCAAACAAAAAACGAATGATTTTATGGCATAGCGAATATAGCATACTTTGGTTTAAAATTAAATTTGTGTGTTGAAACTTGATAACAAGCTTTCAATTTGATCCTAAACTTTAGACCTTGTATAAACATTAGTGCCAAAAAATCAGCTTTAAGGAGATCGGGCAAAACTGCCATTTTTATTTAAGATCCGCTATATATTACGTATTTAAAAATATTATAGCAACCAGTATTTTTTCCTTAACTGCTCAACATGCTTATACATGGTTTAGCACGAACTTGAAGAAAAGGATAATTTAGGCATTTTTTCAAAGAAACGAACACTTGAGAGCAAGATGCATTATGACGTAATAAACATTATGACGTAATGAAAAGTATCCCTACTTTATATATATATATAGTGTGTAAACCGACTTAAGGGGACTATGCTTCACACTTATACAAAACACTTCAAAGGCCATTTTTTTATATTCATTACTCTTTTTTGCCTACCAAAATGATTTCTAAGGAATTTAAAATAACATTTAGCACTTTTTTGTCTAAATAATATAAAAATCTTGCACACATTCATGAAAAATAGATGGTCTCCTTATTGCTGGTTTTATATTTCTGGGTGTATAAACCGACTTAAGGCGACCATATATACAACTGAAGAGACATTTTGTTTATCATTAATTACTACTTCAATTCTTTTCTTTCCTAAGTAATGTTACAGAGTTTAAATGTCACGTAACAATATTTTAACCAGAAACATGAAGCATCTGGCACATATTTGCATGCTAAATAGAACTAAACGGCACATTGGTAATATGTGCATAGTGTCATCTATTAAGGCTGTCGTACATGCGTATAACTTATACACAATGCATAGACATAACAAATAACAATAATAATAAACATAGGTTTAAAATAAATCTTCAAAAACACCAAACTAGTAGCAAAATATGCTACTTTGGGAGACCAAAGATACAGAGCATTAAACCACACACTTACGGAGACCCGGGAAATTCCGTGGTTTTAGCCAGGTCGCCTAAAATGTTAAGGAAAATCTAGAAAAAATACGTAGACCAACTTTTTTGTTTATTTTTTGCTACTTAATATGACAAGAAGAAAAAATCACACCCATTATCTACAACGTATAGGAACATTTTTTGGTAATTTTTATCTTTCTAAACTCAAAGGTAAAAAATATACAAATGGTCTCCCTAAGTGCTATATTAAAGGCATGGTCTCCATATGACTGGTTTTAGATCTATATATATATATATATGTATATATATATATATATATATATATATATATATATATATATATATATATATATATATATATATATATATATCCAAGCAGGCCATTACCCCCTTCCCCCAGAGGATTACCCCCCCCCCCGGCCTTCAGACCGCGGCCTTTACCCCCCCCCCCCGCAGCTGATAACCCCCCGGCCGTTACCCCCCTTAGGTGATTAGCCACTCCCCGGTGATAACCCCCCCCCCCCCCCCGGTATTTGGGAAATCTATTACATACATTCCTGTTCTGGAATTAAAAAATAATTAAATAAAACAAGCTTCGGAGATTTGAAATTTAGTGGATATAAAAGATGAGAGGGAAATATAGTCTCTGATCCCTTTCATCCTCTGTCAGATATAAGGTACGATGAATAAAAGAAAAAGTGGATTTATATTGATGTCATTCAAAATTACAAATTGACTTTTTTGATTGCTATGAAATTTAGTTTTATTGCAGTTGAAAAATACAATAAAACGAATCAGATCATCCCTCTCATCTTTTATATGTCTTTCTATCACGCTCCATGACAAGAACATGAAAAAGTCGATTGGTTTGGTCATAAAATTGCAATTCAAAGTCAATTGCAATAAATTGATTCGGTTATATGCATGCACATTAATCCTCAATCTGAAGATTCATTGCATTCGACTGCCCTTTGATGTCTTTGATGAAACAGAGTAGCGAACAAACGTGTTCATTTAAAACTTAAAACACCAATGGTGTTGTAGGGAAGGGGGGGGCTGGTCATGTTTATCTTTTGCCCCAAGATATGATCTTATAAATATATTAACCGTTATGAATCTTTCTATCTGGAGGGTATCGGCCGGAGGGGGGGGGGGTAAAGGCCTAAGTTGGGTAAAGACCGGGGGGTAATCACCGGGGGATAATCACCTCAGGGGGGTAAGGGCCGAGGGGTAGGGGCCGGGGGGTAAGGGCCGGGGGGTAATCACCTAGACTCATATATATATATATATGTATATATATATATATATATATATATATATATATATATATATATGAGTCTAGGTGATTAGCCCCCGGTCATATATATATATATATATATATATATATATATATATATAGAAGTGTACCTCCAGCAATACGGGGACCATTTTTGCTAAAAAACCAGTATTAGGGAGACCAAAAATTTAGGGAGACCAAAAGTAGGTCTCCTTAATTCTTAGCGTGTTGAAACGTTACGAAACTACTCAGCAAACAAAAAATGAATGATTTTATGGCATAGCGAATATAACATACTTTGGTTTAAAATTAAATTTGTTTGTTGAAACTTGATAACAAGCTTTCAATTTGATCCTAAACTTTATACCTTGTATAAACATTAGTGCCAAAAAATCAGCTTTAAGGAGACCGGGGAAAACAGCCATTTTTATTTAAGATCCGCTATATATTATGTATTTAAAAATATTATAGCAACCAGTATTTTTTTCCTTAACTGCTCAACATGCTTATACATGGTTTAGCACGAAATTGAAGAAAAGGATAATTTAGCACTGTAAACAGGCATTTTTTCAAAGAAACGAACACTTGAGAGCAAGATGCATTGTGACGTAATAAACATTATGACGTAATGAAACGTATCCATACTTTATATATATATATAGTGTGTAAACCGACTTAAGGGGACTATGCTTCACACTTATACAAAACACTTCAAAGGCCATTTTTTTATATTCATTACTCTTTTTTTGCCTACCAAAATGATTTCTAAGGAATTTAAAATAACATTTAGCACTTTTTTGTCTTAATAATATAAAAATCTTGCACATATTCATGAAAAATATATGGTCTCCTTATTGCTGGTTGTATATTTCTGGGTGTATAAACCGATTTAAGGCGACCATATATACAACTTGAAGAGACATTTTGTTTATCATTAATTACTACTTCAATTCTTTTCTTTCCTAAGTAATGTTACAGAGTTTAAATGTCACGTAACAATATTTTAACCAGAAACATGAAGAATCTTGCACATATTTGCATGCTAAGTAGAACTAAATGGCAGAGTCATTGGTAATATGTGCATAGTGTCATCTCTCAAGGCTGTCGTATATGCGTATAACTTATACACAATGCATATACATAACAAATAACAATAATAATAAACATAGGTTTAAAATAAATCTTCAAAAACACCATACTAGTAGCAAAATATGCTACTTTTGGAGACCAAATATACAGAGCATTAAACCACACACTTACGGAGACCCGGGAAATTCCGTGGTTTTAGCCAGGTCGCCTAAAATGCCAAGGAAAATCTAGAAAAAATACGTAGACCAACTTTTTTGTTTATTTTTTGCTACTTAATATGACAAGAAGAAAAAATCACACCCATTATCTACAACTTATAGGAACATTTTTTGGTAATTTTTGTCTTTCTAAACTCAAAGGTAAAAAATATAAAAATGGTCTCCCTAAGTGCTATTTTAAAGGCATGGTCTCCCTATGACTGGTTTTAGATCTATATATATATATATATATATATATATATATATATATATATATATATATATATATATATATATATATATATATATATATATATATATATATATATATATATATATATATATATATATATTACAATTTCAAGGTATTTTGATAACAGCTAAAGTATAATTAATTCAAATTGTAATTGCAGGTTGTCATTTCCCATTAATAGTTGTAGATCCTTGCTCTGTCAATTTGTGAAAAAAACCGCGACATTGTTACTGCTTAACACATAATAAAGGTTTAATGTTGAATAAAATCCGATTGCTAAAGAATATATTTTTGTTATAAAAGGCAGAAATAAATTTGGCTAATTGGTTATGACATGGTGGTTTCACGTAGATTTCAATATTTATTTTCTGTTCTGCATTTCTGTTGGTGATATTTTACCGAATTACATTCCTATGCTGCATTTCTGACTAATCGCAACAAAGCTATGTAAAAAGATGCATGGCAGTTGCACTTTTATGGCCGATTCTTTAGTAGCAAAGTTAATAAACTAAAAGGTTTATAGGGAAAGTTAATCTTTAGACAAAGGAATCTAAATATCAATCAAAAACATATCAATGACGAAACGGTGAAGATTCGAACATTACCTAACAGAAATTTACACGTTTGGTAACATATCTTTAAAAACAATTACAGAACTCCGTTGCATATTGCAATAAGAGTTCTCGTTTGATATAGACTAATAAATTCATATGTGCAGAAACTACGTATTTATCTTTTAGTTTATTCAACTTGGGCTTTAGCGACATCTTGCGGGTTATATTGCTAAGCAATTCCATGTTTTAACAGTATTATCTGTTTTTATCATCTGTTGTTTGTTAAAAATGCCGTAAGACCACATTCAGAATATATTTCTAATCATCTGGTCCTATAATGTCCGAAAGATTCTGCATTATAAAACAATGAACAATAATTTAGAAAAATATAGACTTTTACACCCTGTCAATACCGTCCGTCTACAACCTTTTCAGTATAAAAAGAATATTTGACAAACTTACGAACGTCACAGTGGCGTCCTTCATTGCCATCTGGACAGATACATCGATATGTATCGTCAGGCACAGGCTCACATGTCGATCCAGCAGCACATAGGTTATCCTCGCATGTATTGAATCGAATGGCTGAAATCATGTACACAATATATATCTCATTGTTAGCTATCGAACTATGATAATTACTTTTATATCTTAGATGTTGTCAAGATATTGAGTCAAAGTAATGGTCAAAACTTCAAATCAATTTTAGTCAAGCTTTGCACTTGTGATATGTGTGATTATTGAAGCAGGATATATTACATATTTAACAATAGCGGATAAAAATATCATTGTTGAGGGTTTTTCAGTTATATATTGATCAGCTGCTTTTTGCTAGCGCAGAGAACTTAGAAACATTTTAATTACATACAAATTATTCGACGTTTGGCTTTCCACGCCTAGGCAGTGGGTAAAAGACATCTGTAGAGCACGAACACAAATAAGATGTTTTACAATAATGATGAGCAAAACAAATAAATAAGAATCGAACGCACTTTTTTTACACACAAAGGGTAATTCATCATCGCAATGCCTGTCATCCCAATAATCAAAAATCTCAAAGGATGAGCATGCATAGTCTGGACGAGTTGGGCTTTCGGTTGCCCAATTCATGTAAGTCACTTCACTGCCGTCGTACCAACGCCATGACTGTCGACACTCCATGCAAGTTATAGGAAAGCTATACAAGCAATCACATTCTAAATCACCTTGAACGTATCCAGTCCAGAAGTACTCCCTTAACGAAATAAGACAAAAATATATGTACACAATTTGTTAACACATTTTTGCTTCTCATCTAAGTAGAAAGTTCTACAGCGGCTTAAAATAAAAATTATATATATATTTTTGATTTCATAACATCTCCATAAATATCAACACCATATGCATGTATCTATTTATAATTTTCATAGATTTAATTATCATTTGCATACATGTAAACTGTATTTGCCTAACTATCATCAATTTTAACTGAAATATAGACATAATTCTATGCATCATCACTATTTTCGTAGCAAGGAAAAGACACAAAAACACAAAAACATTCCTCTGCAAAATGTGCCCATGGGTTTTACAATGACAATTTTCTTTAATAAAAAACATCAGTGACTTCTACACATGGATTAATTTTTATACTGTTTTAATGATTTTTGTAGAACTTCAGAGAAAAAGCGTTATGAAAATTTGACGTTAGAAAACCTGCTAACATAGAATTTAACATTTGAAAAAGGCAGTTATTCTCATTAAGGTAAAAGGCATCCTCAAAAACGTTAATTTGTCGTTAGAAAACCTGCTGACGTAGAATTTTACATTTGTAAAGCCAATCCTTCTCATTACGGCATCCAAGGTAGAGCACATTAAAATGGAAATTCTTTTCTAAATCGTTTACGTAAAACGATAAAGCGAACCGCACAATAAAATAATCTAACATAACCTTCGTTCAAAAGTAAATATCCTGTTTATTTTGAAAATTCGATTAATAATTAAAATTAATATTTAATGAGTCCGATTAATGTTTGTACTAGCATTTTGTTCATGTATCATTAATATCTGCATGAGAATTATTGCCCTATAAGTATTCCGCTACTGGGTATGGCTTGCTAAGAGAAATCTTCCTATGGCTTTAGATCGTTGGAAAGCGGTGAAGGGCTTTTTAGAGTTCGGCATATTATATTGATTGCCTGTTCAAACAATTTTGCAAAATATGTTATCAGATTTGTCTCAACGTGTTTTTGTTCATGGTTGTACAGAAATTATTTCAGTCATTAGGATATTGTAAAGAGAAATCAAAACCTATTCCTACGATTTAATACCTACGGCTTCCTCTTCGACTTTGAAGACACTCTCTTCGAACGTGCAAAGGGCCTCTGCCTTAAGCGTTTCTAAGATAATTGTGTCAGGTGTTTTTCACGAGCTTAGTCGTTCTACGGAAGTTGTCATTTTATTCTATTCAATATGTCTATTTTGGTCTACGAAAAACCATGCCACGATACTATTTTTTGCATCTATAGCCTGACCTGCACATGGGGATAGCGTTACTTGCTGATAAATTTAAGACTTTGAATTATCCATTGGTGAATGAATCAATGAATTATTTTAAAAAAAACGCTTCTCTGGAGAAAGTCGCACAAGAAGAAACGACTGTCGTCTTGTCCACTGACTTTTAATAGAACTGCTAAGTTCAAAAGTTTTAAACATTTTTTTGGGGCTTTGCTAAAAATCTTTGACAGACGTTGCACGAAAGTGAAAAAAACAGAGTTGTGATGCTGCTATAAAACGACCATAGATACCTTTGAAAATGAAACAAAACTAGTTTAAAGTCGTTTGGCCGAGTAAATGTGTTACTGTTTGAGTTTTGTTGTTGGTCTTCTTCAAGAAACATTGAAAAAGAATCCTTCTCATGGCACTTTTTTGAAATAAACTTCATTTTTTGAATACATTTCAGAAATAAGCATGTTAAAATAAATCAATAATATAATGTCATGATGATAATTTGTTTGTAATTTTCTATGGTTGACAACGTGAACAGTATGTTCACTGTAGAAAATATTATACTTCTACTTCGATAATAATATAACTGCTGCTTTGACTTGTATTTTTTTAGCATGTTTAAACCCCTGCTAATTTAATTAATGCTTCACCCATACCAGTCAGTAAAGAGTTGGAGAGGATCTAAATGACCCTCTGTGGAAGTTGATATTTTAATCCAGAGAAAAAAGTGGTATGTTTTTGATTGAAGAGCAGACGATACAGAAGCTATAATGTTTGTTTCTGTCTATCTATACAACTTTCCGTAAAAATTTACATGAGTAAAAAAATACATCTAAGATACTCTCTGCCGGGCTTCGCTTCTACTTAAACATAAATCATCATGAAAATATAACAGAAATGACATATTCAAATACCACTTACCCGTACAATGCAAAACCAGACTAAAGGGGGATTACTATGCAAATTGTTTTACCAAAGCAGTCTTTAAACTGATAGATGCATAACATGAAGCAGCAGCTCGACAGTAAAAATTGGACAATTTAAAGTAATTAACAAAACTTTTCCCCTTAGTTAAAGTCTTCAATTCCAGTTTGGAATATGCACCATTCAGCTTTAACACTTGTCGATTCGTATTTTCTATTTATAACCCTGCTTTAGTCTGGCTTTTAGTTCGTATCTTTTAAGGTTGTCCATGGCTAATCTTAGTAAAGAATGTTCCCTTTCACTATATGCACCTATCAGCTTTAACACCTGTTGATTCGTATTTTCTATTTAGAATCCTTCTTTAGTCTGGCTTTTAGTTTCTTACTGGAAAAGGCTTGTCATGGCTAATCTTAGGAACGAATTTTCCCCTTCACTTAATACAGTAACTAAAATTGAATCTAGCTCTTCACACCGCTCTCTACTTCTATCCCATGTCCGCTCTTCCTTTGACACAAAATAAAGGTGATGATCATACTCCTGCCATTTCACTGTGCAAATAGATAAACATGCTCTTTTTAAAATGCTAGAACCACTAATTATGATATAGAACAAAACTACACGCGGTGATGTCATACAAAATACTCAGAACGAGTATTCTATGGAGTCAGATTACACGACAAAAAAGGCGGATTGTAATCTGACCTAAACAACATAACTCTAACCATTTTTTATCGCATACGGATGTTGTTATACGTTTATCACTTATTATTATATTTTCCGACAATTCTTTTGTATTATTGATAAAGTTTAGAATCTCCAAAGAGGTGATTGCTGAATTACTACAATAGGGTATCGTTTTACTGTAATGATTTTGAAGGGTACAATGGTACTAGTGACACAGGACAATATTGAAACCATTGTTCCGTCACCTGAATGTAATACGACAAAATCAGTTCGAAATTTGCACAACACTTCTGTATCAAATACATTAATAGTGTGATGATTACCTTAAATAGTAATGAAATACTTTACGTTATGAAATTATTGCGTATTTACCTTTATGCACTGTTTGTTAAAGTACTACCTTTGGCATGACAACTTACGTTTCCTGCAAATATAATGATACTCCATGCTGTCGTTACACGGAACTCTGAATGAATCACCTCTTTTGTCGATGACAACGCAATTATCAAGCCAGGCAATTGGGTTTGCTTCATTTTTGGCAGATCTAATAGAAAAACAGAGTTTAAAGTTAAATACAAGCCAGTCATTGTGCAGCTAAAAAGTCCTGCAGTTTTCCTGGCTAATGTCTTTCTTAAATGAATCGACAATTGTTCCGTCAATGCAAAATAAATAAATGTGAATATTTGCCTTGACTAATGATCGAATAAGTCACAGTTTAAAAAACCCTTTTTATGTTTATGTTCTTTTTTCAACCAGGAACGCTGAAGATTACGGAATAAGTTCTATCCATCGCTCTTCAGATACTCATCAAACACTTAATTCATGTTTAGAGATACGAACCTTTCTGTTGAAATTTCGACACTTTGAATCGAGCAGATTTATAACGAGATCATTGCAAGAGTGTAGATATTTCATAAATATATTATTGTAAAGTAAGATTTTCAGTACCTAAGTAGTTTTATTGTTATACGATATTGGTAAAGTTAAAACCAATTGCGGAAAATATTCTTCAACTTGTTGCACAGTTTAATATAAAAGAAAACTTTATGAGGTTGTGATAGTACACACAGGACGAGTATGGTTTTATGTCAGATTATACGCCTTTATATATAATTAAAGACCTTAAGACATTATAGGAAGAAACTGTACCTTAACACCACCTTGCAATTGCAATGCGATAATCATCTCACGATATAGTAGGATGATACGAAATAATTCAAGATGATAATTTTAGAAATTGTCGAAGGTGCATAAAGTATACACGCTTGTACCTTGAATACAAAACGCTTACTACTGCCATTTCCAAAGTGCAAGAACTGTTCCCGAAGAACAAAATATTTTACGTTGCACATGGTTGCCGCTATTTTTAGCTAGTCTAGTTTTTGTAGAATGTAATTTTCTTAGAAACAATTGTTGCACTGTGTTATATAACAGCCAAAACATGGGGTTCTGAAATTCCAAAGTCTGTATGCTGGTGCTGACGTCAGGGTATTGAAATTCTAAGGTATGTTTGCGTGTGTTGACTACAGCTGCAGCTATGTTTGTGAGAAAAGGCAAATGCTATTTTACTTTTAAAGAGGCAAGCAATATAAAGTATCCAAAAATATCACAAACTAGTCATGATCCGTAGATACTGAATTGGGGAAAAGATCATTCGAAACAACTTAGGCAGTATGTACCTGATACCACTGTAGAAAGTATCGGAGAAGAAGAGAGTGGTCTCGCTTTTATAGACAGTATGCCGGACAGTGATTATGATGATAATGGCTAGAAGAATGTAACTACAGTGAAATCTCGTTAAACCGACATCGCCGGGACTGAGCAAAAAATGTCGGTTAAACGATATGTCGGTTAAAAGGTACTGGCTGTTTGAAACTCGTAAGAAAGAAAAACTGTATCCATATCGTATTTTATTAATACGCTATACCAAAATACGTGATATTACACTCTTGATACTTTCAGGATTGTTTCTATCAAAATATTTTAGAGTTTGTCCTTTTTAGCACTTCTTGAATCGCTTTGTAGAGTGAATGCTTTCGTTTCGTAGCCATATTGAGCGGTATCGCATTTGATTCGCATTCATTCTTACAGCCTTTTTATACTGTAAAGGTAGGGTCTAAATTGCAATTTACAACACTATTTTCTAATTGCAATTGATGAAATTGCCATTCGCAAAATTGCAGTTGATTAAATTGCAATGTAAAATTTCTGCTCAAATTGCAATCAAATGACATGATTAACAAACATGAAAAGGACCTGTGAAGTTTAAATCACTCGAAATAATCGCTTCTTTATGTTCTGATCAATCGAAATATAAAGAATCGTTTGAGCTATTGAGCAACTGTTTAATGTCTGATCACAAGTTTGTTCATGTAGCATTGTTTTCTGTAATGTAACGATTACACGCAAACCCAAACATCTTTGAAATCCCCGAGTAGATGTCATACATTTGAATGGCCTGAGTACTGATGAACAGGCTTCTCTGTGTACATAACTTCTGTGATGTTAGTAGAAACAATGGCTCAAATGTATAACATCACAGTGAAATGACAATATGTATAATATCGTACAAAAGGGATCTGTCACTCATCATTATTTGTCGAACAAAGGGGCTAAAAAAATTTGTTCGACAGCAAAATTTACGTCGGACAAACGATATTTGTTTAAACCGACGTTACATAATGGGGGTCAATGGGATAAATCCTTCGGGACCGTGAAAACATGTCGGTTAAAACGATATGTCGGTTAAAGCGATGTCGGTTTAAATGGATTCGACTGTATTCTCTAACTGAGGAACACTGTCTTACAAACAGTGCGTTTGTTCCAATTATGTTGAATACGGAGGTCTGGTAAAGTTTTTATTCGGATGTCCCTGGAATGCTAATTCGCACGTTAGAAAATCGTTTAATTTAAACGTCTCATAGACGTCCAATTCAAATTCCGGTTAGGTTCCGCTCCAAACGCCCAATGGTCGTCTAAAATGAGTGGCTTGTAGACGTTTCTGTTGTATTTTTACAAAGTTATTATCGCCAAACGGAAATAACATTAATAAAAGGAGAGATTTAAAGATTTAATATTAGATTCAATCTAGCGCTTTGAAGTTTTTTCTAGTACAAAAAATGGGCATAAAGGTGGAGTTTTGGCACATTTCTTACACCCCGTAATGGTTTTATTAACCATCATTATGTATTATTCTTTATTGTTTTTTAATTAGTGTAACACATACATTGCATGGTTTTTGGTTGAAATATCAGCTATGGCAAGGATGGATTTCAACAACTATAGATTGATCAACAATGTCGTATTATGTCGTAGAACGTTTAATTGCGCAATACTGTTCGACCGTTTACGAGAGTACAAGAAAGATATAGTGACAATACGACATAAAAAAGAAAAGATCCTAACTATATCAAAACTTATCGAACAATTAGTACCTTATGTTTACATTATAAGTTATATTCTAAGATCCTAGCAAAAAGATTAGTGAATATGTTACCAAATATCATAAATGAAGATCAATTTGGAGTAATATAATTCCTGCATATGAAAAGCTGCATACGATTTGTACAAGATTTAATATATGTAACCGATTTCAATAATATACCAGACATGCTACTTCAATTAGAATTTGAGAAAGCATTCGATACAATTAAATCGCACTTCATATGAAAATCATAAGAAAAAAACAATTTTGGCCCAAAATATATAAAAATGCTTCAAACATGTTACGCCGATATCAAAACAGATGTTACGAACAACGGGTATAATATTCAGTGGGTTAAACCAAGCAGAGATCTTCGGCAAAGTTGTCATATGAGTGGAAGTTTGTTTATTGTCGTATCTGAGATACCAGCACAGTTTATAAGGAATAATGATAGGGTAGAATGTTAAACACTTGAAAATATATTGATAAAACTTAAACAATTCGCTGATGATTATTCTGTAAAAACTGGGACTCCGTAAATGAACTCTTCGAAGTAGCTAAAAATTTTAGGGCTTATGGCAGTCTTAATGAAAATAAAACATTGATATTTTGGATTTGACCGTGGAGAATGAGAAAAGAAAACCATGGAAACATATCGCAGCAGGACACTTGCATAAACACTTTTGGAATAGCGGTATGTAGAAACCTAGACCAACAAAACCTTATCAATTACAACAAAAAATTACAAAAATACCAAACACTTTAAATCTCTGGAACCTGAGATATCTAAGTCTAATGGGAAAAATTCTAATAGTTAAATCGCAAGCTCTATCAAATCTAGTATATTCACTTTCCATCATAGAAGTAGAAGCAAAACACATAGATGTTTTACGAAAAATGTTGAACAGATTCATTTGGAGCTCTGACTATAATCGCGTAAGGCACAGTACCTTAATTGCTGCATATTCTGAGGGAAGATCAAAGGTGACAGACGCAAAAAATGTCCTTTAGATTACCTTGGATAGGAAGAATATTCAAAAATAGCTCATGAAGCACATGTCGTAAAGTTCATTTCAGTACATAGGGAGGATTATTATTTCTATCGAAGCGTTAAAATAGCAGGAATAGCAGGAAATGAGTATTTTGGGACACGTGGAAACGTAAAAGTATTGTTTTCTGCAAGACTTTAGAACTAAACATAAGAACGGCTATCACATTATGAATTCCAAAACAAATATGATATAGAATGCAGTTTTCTTCAATACAGAAGCCTTATAAGTGAGCTGAATAAACAATGAAACAAAGCTAAAAAATACCTCATTTGGGTTTGTCAAAACACATATGACCAAACTTAGAACAATGACAGGACATAAGATCGATCTAATGAAAACAAAATCAACAGATTATTGCAGTCTAGTAATACAAGGAAATATGTTGGCACCAGCAGCAATGAAAAAATGGTTATCAACAGGTATAACAAACAATATACTTTTCTGGAAAGTATGGTAATGGCAAGAGAAGCCACCCGGGGAAACAAATAGTATATGCCACGTGAAGAACTACAGGCATAAAGACACAATAGCGCATGCATTGTATGACTGTAATGATGCTGAAGTATTGTTGGAGTGCACGTTACAATGTTTAGATACAACGTGAAATAAACCTGGAAAATTGTTATTTGAAGTAAAGCATAAGCCTTGGAATACAATCCTTTTGCTTATAAAAAAAGCATATAGTAACGAGCAGAATTTAGAAAAAAGCTTGACCTTTGGCTCCTTCCCAAAACACATATTCCAGAAGATTAATTCTAACATGGAATACTGATTTGAAGTGGAAGTGGAAAGTGGAGAAATTTTGAACCAATAGTTAAGGAAGCAATAGCGTATTCCAAACATTACTGAATTTAACTTTGACCTCCTTGCGAAACGTTTTCACCATAAGCACAAGAACACATGCACGTATCCTACCAAAAACAATTGTGTCGGAAAAATGTAATATTGTACTGGATAAACATTAATGGATAACAAGGATAAACGTGGTCCTGACAAAAATGTTTATACCGCCAAAAATAAGCAAAAAAAGTGTAGACATCATTAACACTCTATTTTTTAACCTCGGAATTATTGTTAATCCGAGCACCCTAGTTTTGCGCAAGCACCAACAACTTAACGTTCATTTCAGCGTTTGTGCACGCACAGAAATTTTCATCTTTTTAATTATTGTCCCGGAAGTAATCGTTACTTGTGATCAATGTTGACTTCGTTTAGTTTACTGCAGCATAAACATTGTGTATACACTAATCTTTCTTCTGTTTTGATGCGTCCTAGTTATATAACACGAATAGTTGTTGTATGCACAAACATTTGTATATTGGTTCGGAATTTTGTGCATACACAAGAATTTGGTGTTCCAAAGAAAAAAATAATTCCGAAGTTAAAAAAACAGTTTGTTCATTGAAATTTGATGAATGATGCGCAAATCTAGGAGAGAAATAAAGCGAATGAATGGAGGACAGGTTCTTTTTCTTGTATATAGCTAAGCTGCTTTATACAAATGCAAATAAAAACAAATAAACTACAAAGAAAACCTTATTTCACCTTTCATGTGACGTTGATAGAACATGGCTTTTACCCGCAGGCAACCTCTAAGCAATCTCAATGCAAAGTGACTTTTTTAGTTGAGGAGACGGTGATGTAAGGTCGTGAAACCTTAGGAATATATATAGACCGCAGTGGGGCATACTTCAAACTGATTTAAACTGCAACAAGCATTAAGTAACACTAACCAGGTTTTCATATTCTTGCTGCGATTTAAAATCAGTTCAAGAAAGTGCTGTAATGCATTGTAATTTGTAATGCATTGTAAAATGTTGATTGGAGAACTTTTTTTAATTTGAATTTTTTTTTGGAACGCAGCACATACTTCCACCTTTTTGGGAATGTATATGCTATATAAGGACAAAATTCCTTCCTATTTTACACAAATATGCAATGATCATAGCTATGAATTTACTCAATTTCGAGAAGAAGTCTGCCAATAAAGTTTTTTTCGCCGTAGTATACAGATGTTGCGAGCTCTGCATCAAGGACGTCTGTGCAGTGTTGAACAGCCGCGTCAAAAGTGGATTTATTCTCACTTATCCAATATCTACTCTCATCGTAACTACGCCACTCTACTGTTAAAATATTATGTCAATTAACTAAGATGTTTAGAATTCAATCTAATATTGAAATTTATACACCGAACATAAATGGCGATTTGAAACCATTTTTTAACAATCACAGATGTCTAAAGCTTCAATGTAAAGGTTTATATAGAGCTTTGTTCAAGTATTGGTTACACGCTGGTATTACGAATATCATTTCCATTTGTTTTTTGTAAAATAAATATAATAATATGTTTGTTTGTACGTTATTTGAAAATTACGCGTACACATTTTTTTCGTGCAGCAGAAGACTTTAATGTTTTGGTGTCACTTAAAACGCTCTCAGCAAATTAATTTTCTATGTACGTATTACTCTAACATTTTGTACTACAAGTTTCACCGTAAATGTTATCCTAGATAATCAAACATTTTTTTTCAAATAGCAATGAAAGATTTTTTAAAGTTTAGCAGGGCTAACAGCATTTTGAAGGGTAACAGAAAAGACATGAATAGAGTTACCAAAATGTCTCATATTTAGCACTTGAAGATGATGGCAACGAACCTGTATCACAGAGGATGCAAGTAGCCATGAAACTCCCACACAAGTATAGAATCCCAATTCATAATGTTCATTTTGGACATGACGCAATGTTTTAATGTATCACTCTGCAAATAGTAATAAAAGGATGCATCTAGTTCTAACGTAAACAATAGAAAATATTCGTTTTACATTTCTTTGTAAACAGGTGCAAAGAAATTCACTCTACTTGACTGCGTTAATTCTGTTCCATTAAGAAACGAATATGTGATTCCAAACAAATGCTGAAAATGCTTGTCTTTGATTTCGGAGTTCATAAAGAAGTAGTTAAGGATGTCAAATAATAGCAAATGTACAAAATACAAAATTAATGCAGTGTATGGATACATCCGCTTAAAATGTCCGAGAACATTGCAAAAGTTATGTTGTAATTCTTATAGCCTGGACACAAAAATTATTCGTAGATTTTTTCTACATTACACATTAACTTGAAATCTTAACCTAACATTGTGATCCCTAACACAGATCATCAAGAGAGATTAGTGAATGCAACCGCATCGAGAGCAACGAAACGGATGATTCACATTTCCAGGTAACAAATAATGTGCTTAACTTTTTCAGAAAAGGTTGAAAATGAGGTTTGTAAAACACGTTTTATACCGTCGAAATATATTAAAAATAAACTTTTTAAAACATGTAGTTGAAACCTCTAACAAACGTTTTCACAAAAAGTTAAATAACATGTTATTGTATAGTATTGACTTTTTCAGGATTATTTAGCGTTATAATTTCAGGAGGGCCTCAAAAATATAAATATAATACTAATTTTTAGACACTTTCAATAGTCGCCATTTTGTCGGAAAATAACGTTAAAAACTTGGAATGAAAACGTTGGTTTACAACGTCGGAAAGACGTATTGCCGAATCTTATGTATAACATAAAGTTTTCGACAACGGCAATAAATAAGTTATTTTGTCGGAAAATAACGTTAAAAACTTGGAATGAAAACGTTGGTTTACAACGTCGTATTGCCGAATCTTATGTATAACATAAAGTTTTCGACAACGGCAATAAATAAGTTATTTTGTCGGAAAATAACGTTAAAAACTTGGAATGAAAACGTTGATTTACAACGTCGGAAAGACGTATTGCCGAATCTTATGTATAACATAAAGTTTTCGACAACGGCAATAAATAAGTTATTGATGAACTTTGCACAGTGCAAAACTATTCCATTTCAAGCATAATACACATTCAATGGTCAAGGAAATCAATACATAACTTTTGAATGACGAATTGAATTTAAAAAAATTGGAAACTACCTGTGCAGAAAATATCTTTTCTATCATCATCTGGAGACAAAAATTAGAATGTAATATTATTCCAAATTTGAATAAAAGTTTAAAACTAGAACAGCGTTAGGCTTAAGAAAGCCTATCTTTAATTCTGACTATCATACGCGCTTTCTTTATTCGTTTAATTCGTGATAACAAACACATATAGAGATGCTAACATGGCTTTCTCAAAGATAAATCCTGTAACTTATGACAATATAATTATGTAAACATATAACAACCAATTGATTTTCAAGCTTCCAGCTTAAACAGTCTAGGAGGAGATGTGTTAATAAGTTCGTCGAGGAAAAAATGGAACAAAATAGACATGTTCCCTACCTACCAGTCTAAATATTATGGCTTCCTCTGAAATGACGGAGCCACAATAAAAAGGTTTTATCTTGGTTTTGCAAGTTATACATCTACTTATCAAAAACTACTTAAGTTCAATCCCCACATTGACACCGTAGCGTGACTATGTAGAAATTTTTTCTGACGTCAGAGTATATCCCCAACAATCTAGTGGTCAGTCTTTGAATCTATTTTCTGCTGCTAATTGTTTTGTCTGTCTCAATTCTTATCTTCAGTTATAGGGGTTGGTTTTCAAATCATAAGCTGATTGCCAGTCCCTTTTAGCCGTTTATCCGTCGTCATTTTTGATAATTTTGTTCTTTTTTGTAGTTAGCGTTCTAGTATACGTTCAAATCTCAGACTTAGTAAATTGCTACTAATTGTCAAAATTTTTTTTAAACTTAGCTTATTTCAAAGTTTCATCCTATGTGCAATACCTGACTTAATTAGCTTTATTAGCTAAAATTGTTTGGGCTTGGCGTTTTGCATCTGCTGACGCCACTAAATACCCATAAAGTAAGAACAATGGCATATTTCCTCAAATAGCCGATATCAAATGTATGTAGAGCGATTACTTTTTTTCCTTATCACCTTGAAGCATGACGCTATATAAAGGAGAATCACAAAGTACGCTTGGAGTATAATTATGGAAGGACAAAGTATTGCAAGATGAAAAGTCCGAAATAATTATTTAAGCAAAATTTCTAGAGATGTTTAGGGTTCCCTAAGAGACATTACTTTTTAGTTTTGGTCACATGTTAAATCAAGAGATTTCCTATTCTTTGTTGCATCTTAAATCTTTCTGTAAAAGTTCAAACTGGTTTTTGTCTATATTGAGACTTTATATATTCTTATTCCCCAATTGGATATATTCGCATCTGCAAATTAAGCATTGCTAGAAGGATATTTTAATGTATCAAAGACTGTCCTTCTTGTCGAAGAGGAAAATTAAACCACAATAATTTCTTTGACATACATGGCTATCCTACACCATTCAGCCTGCCTTAAACACAGATAAGCTGGTTCTATCCATATCTACTAAACTTGGGAACACTTGCAGATTTCGAATTACATGAAGCAAAAAGCAAGCAGGAGGTTATGCAAACACTTCACGAATCAGTTTATCTAATAGTTCTTCTTCAAAATGTACTGAAATGGAGAAATCAGCATTAAATTTTGTTGCTTGGCATTCCACTATCCCAGTTGCAAAAATTTGAACGCATAAAAAACATGCTCGATTCGCACCGGAATTGAGTTAAAAATTCTAGTACTGACATTCCGAGGGATATAGGATATCTAATAGGATATCTAATGTCCTAGGTATCTTTGTAAAATAGTGAAAGAATACAAGGAAGCAACGGTCCACAAATGAAAAGATTCTTTGAGTCTCAAAATATCATATCAAACGATTAGGCAGTAGTGCCCTTTTTCTTCCGGTAGCAAAGCTCTGAAACATTCTGCCGGTGACATCATTATTTCCGACTTGTAACAAAAAGTAGTTGGCTTGATTTGCCATCGTTTGGTTGAGCACAAGCACGGGACCTTCAAAAGAGAGCAACCTAAATCTAGTTTTAGCCCAAAGCAACTAATTTAAACATCAAGTTGCGTTTGTTCTTGTTTCAGAATATAAACCCAAGATTTTCTCCGCTTCATGTTACAATATCCTGCCCAGTTTAGCTAACACGCAGTGGGCTGGAATCGCGACCTGTTATTATTTGGATAGACATAGGCAAATAATATCCTGTCATCTAGGCTCTATTGGGTGCAAAACAGTAGCAAGATACACTCTTTAAACTAAAAATGTTTACAATGAGAAATCAATCCAGCGTATTGCAATGACATCTTCTTTACACATTGCATTATATTGTCGCTTTTAATTGAAAGGCAAATTGGAATTAAACATGTTATTCTCTTATACAAAGTAGCATCGATATGCCATCTATAGATCCCAGGGTTTGTTTATTGTTCCGAATGTTTGATAATCACACATAGATAATTTTGTTTATTGGAATATATGTTTACTGATGTTTTCATTATTGATTCACAAACTTACTAGAATAGTTAATGTCATCCTTACAATCTCACGTTATTTATAATGAATATTTATGAACTTATACATTGCTTATGTATTTTCCGTCATTATGTTTTGTAATGGTGTTCCTGAATATGCTTGCATGGATTAGAGCGCCTGAAGTCTTCCTACTTGACTATACTTTACATCATAATGTAATGAGAAAAATCTGCTTACTATCCTGCACGAAATATTTAAAGAAAAATAAAACAGCATAGCAACATGATCAACCTGATGCTTAGCCCTAATTGGGATCTAAAGGAAACATAATCACAAATTTTAAATCCATTAATTTACTTACTTGCACTAGGATTTCCAAGGCAAATCCACCCAAATTACTCTGGTGATTCACCTGTAGATATGTTTGATGATATATCTCGGTTCCAGTGCTTGTTTCCTTATTATAACCTGAAATATCACTTTATTGTTTCAAATATTATCATATTAGTTTTGTTGACTAAAAATAGTTTCTTCCATAAAACCAGAGGGGACATTAAATAAATATCAATATCTCTTTATCTAATATTTTAATAAACGATGGCTAAACAGATAAATACTAAACTGTTTCTAATATCCAAAAATTCAAAAATTCAAATGTAATATGCATATAATACTTCAAAACGCAACTACTTTGCTTACAACATAGACTTTTTCTATATTCTTTACTCATTTAATCTGCTGACAAACATTGTGTAATACCATTTCTCGCCTTAGATAGCACATAACGTGCAAAAGTTGTTTACGATATCTGTATCACCCAGCAGATCCGCTGATAAAAAAGCAATTTGAAACCCATTACAGAGACATATACTTTATCTCGAAGAAACATTTTCCTTTCAAGTCTTAATATATTCAGTACTTTAGTCAGGTCGTTTTTATAATTGCAAAATTGAGCTTTATCTTCAAACGACACTTCATAAGCAGCTCGAAGTTTTCAGTATCGTCATCAAAACTGGATAAGTAAATTCCTGTTCCTTATACAGTGCCATATGAACATGCAAGCAAATTGAATCATTGCTGTACTCACAGGAACGTTTTATAATCTATGATTTGAAAATTTTACCATTCAAACATCTTACATTTTACTACAGTAGTGTTCCGTCATAATGCGCAAATGTGTTTAAAAATATTCATGAAAGATATGCTGAAACACGTAAATATAATTAATCTTAACAAAAAAAGTTGAATTTATTTCAGTTTTTGCTAACGGCTTATGTTCGAGATACGGTTAATTCTTGAACACCTACTTCCTATTCCTCCATACATATAGATCACACCATCAAGAAAAAAAAGACTCAAAGAAACAACAGGAGTGTAGAAATGGGCGTTCTATATCAATCAATCATCGTGACGTCATCAATCACGTGATCAATTAAGCCCCGCCCATCAAATAAAGCTGTCAATCACGTAATCAGTTAAGCCCGGCCCATCAATTAAAGCTGTCAATCAAATAGTAGTAGTGTAGAAATGGGGGTGCTACGCCAATCAATCATCGTGACGTTATCAATCACGTGACCAATGAAAAGCCAATGAAATCAATGAAGCAAATGAAGCCCCGCCCACTTTCTGTCTATCACCTGTCAATCATCGTGACGTCATGAATCACGTGACCAATGAAAAGCCAATGAAATCAATGAATGCAATGAAGCCCCATCCATCTTTCTATCACCAGTCAATCATCGTGACGTTAGATCCCCGCCCCTCATATCTATTTTTAGACTAGGGAAATTTTACAACATCTATTTTTAGTAACTTAAAAAAAGTAGATAACCTTCGTTATAGTTGACCGATATGAATGAAAATTTTACCGTTTGATTCAGTTTTATATCTAGTTTTGACATAAAGTGGTTACAGTCTATTTGCTCAGGTGGCTGTATGCATGATTTTGGCATGTCGCCATTTTAACTTTTTAAAAAAGTGAAAAAAATGAGATAACTTTTCGCTATTGTTGGCCGATTTGCACAACAATTTTACCATTAGATTCAGTTTTAGATCTAGTTTTGACATAAGGTGGTCACAGGCTATTTGCGCAGGTGGCTGTTTGCATGATTTTGACATGTCGCCATTTAAGCTTTTAAAAAAATGATAAAGTTAGATAACTTTCTCTATAGTTGGTCGATTTGCATGAAAATTTTACCGTTAGAATCAGTTTTATATCTACTGTTGACATTAAGTATACATAGGCTAGTTGCACAGGTGGCTGTATGCATAATTTTGACATGATGCCATTTTAACTTTGTAAACAGTGAAAAAGTGTGATAACATTCGCTATTGTTGGCCATTTGCATGAAAATTTTATCGTTAGATTCAGTTTTATATCTATTTTTAACATTAAGTAGACATAGGCTAGTTGTACCGGTGGCTGTATGAATGCCATATTTCAACTTTGTAAAAAGTGAAAAAAGTGTGATAACTTTCGCTATAGTTGGCTGATTTGAATGAAAATTATACTGTTTGATTCAGTTTTATATCTAGTTTTGACATAAAATGATCATATGCTATTTGCATATGTGGCTGTATGCATAATTTTGACATGTCGCCATTTAAACTTAAAAAAAGTGATAAACTTAGATAATTTTAGCTATTGTTGACTGATTTGAATGAAAATTTTACTGTTTGATTCAGCTTTGTAGCTAGTTTTGACATAAAGTAATCACAGGCTATTTGCACAGGTGGTTATATGCATAATTTTGACATTTCGCCATTTTGACTTTTAAAAGAGTGGTAAAGTTAGATAACTTTCGCTATTGTTGATCGATTTGAACGAAAATTTTACTGTTAGATTCAGTTTTAAATCTATTTTTAACATAGAGTGGTCATGGACTATTTGCACTAGTGACTGTATGCATAATTTTGACATGTCCCCATTTTAACTTTTAAAAAAGTGAAAAAAGTCGATAACTACAGTCAAGTTTACCCGATTTGAATGAAAATTCTACTGTTTGATTCAGTTTTATATCTACTTTTGACAAAAAGTAATTGCAGGCTATTTTCGCAGCTAGCTGTATGCATAAGTTTGACATATCGCCATTTTAACTTTTAAAAAAGTGAAAAAAATAGATAACTTCCGTCATGGTTAACCGATTTGAATGAAAGTTTTACCGTGTGATTCAGTTTTATATCTAGTTTTGACATAAGGTAGTCACAGGCTATTTCTACAGGTGGCTGTATGCATAATTGTTTCATCTTAAAATGTTAACTTTAAAGAGTGAAAAAGTTAGATAACTTCCGTCATGGTTAACCCATTTGAATGAAAATTTTACCGTTTGATCTAGTTTTATGACTAGTTTTGACATAAAGTGGTCATAAGCTATTTGTATATGTGGCTGTAAGCATAATTTTTATTTTAGTCACTTTTAAAAAAGTAGATAACTTTCGTCATGCTTAACAGACTTAAATCATTTTATTGTTTTATCCAGTTTTATTTCTCACAGGCTATTTGCATATCTGGCTATAAGCTGTTTCATCCCAAATTTTCTTGTGAGAAGAGCACGCCATTCAAACATATGTTCGAATGGCAAGCCCATTCAAAGACGTGTTCGAATTATTTTTGGAACATATTACGTCATGGTATTGCTCAACAAGTTGTTCAACAAGTTGTTGTTCAACAGGTTGTTGTTTAGCAACGATGACAACAACATGTTGTTTGCACCATAAAATTTTACATCTATTTTGAGACATCTTCCCACGAATTTAGGAACTTGGAAATGAACAGTTTGGCGGGAAATCCAAAGCCATGAGTGGTATAAATAGATGAGCGAGAACACATTTCGCCCATATCAGTTCAAGCAATTGATGCGAAAACAACAATGGCAGCTAGTTCAGACACACCAGTCTCCTACCATGATTGCAATGTGACATTTCCATCTATGGAATTGTTTAAAGCACACACATGCAGTCAAGCTGAGATGAAAACTGCAGTGGAACTTGCTCGTGAAGAGCACGAGAACGAAGCAAAGAGACGAAAGATGGAACAAGATGGCATTCAGATTCAGTCAGTCCTATGCCATGGATGCAATGTGATATTTCCATCTATGGATGTCTTTGAGGCACACACATGCACACCACCTAAGATGGAAAATGGGCTTCATGAAAAACTTGCCTCAGCTGCAAAGAGACAAAAGATGGGACAAGTTGGGAGAGGCAGAAGGATTAGTCTCGGTGAAAACGAGCAGGAAAATGGTTTGAGTCTGAGAATGAAACGGATTTACTGCTTGAAATGCAAGAGCAAGAGAACCGTATTAAGACACATTTATTGGAGACTTTAAACCATGGAATGAAATGGTACATTGTAGTACATACGCGGTTCAAGAAAATGACGCTGAATGCAGAAGGTCTCATGATAGAACAAGTGAATGGTGCATTTATCAGCAGTCCAACATATACAGCATACAATCCAGCAGATATTGAAAAGGCTATAAGCCTATATAGAATTGTTTACCAAGTCTGTCGAACATGAGCGAGAAGGCTCTGGCTGGATAACATACTGTACATTGAAGTACATACAGCTATGTCAGCGCCTCTGGAAGCAAGTAGTTTTGTCCCACTACCAAAGAAAGTGAAGGATACGAAGGGCGTGTCAAACATTGAGAATAAAGACAACAAGTGTTTCTTATGGTCAGTGTTGGCTTACCTTCACCCTTATGACAAAAACCAAAATCGTGTGAATCAATACACGCCATCTGAGAAGGAATTACGGATTACGGATTACCGATTACGGACATTCCAAATTTGAAAAGGAGAATAATATGTCTATCAACGTGTTTGGATATGAACAAGATGTAGTTGTTCCGATACAACTTAGTCGAAGCATCAGCGCTAGAGAAATCAACTTACTTCTGATTGGCAATGACAAGAAAAGGCATTACTGCCTCATCAATAATTTCAGCAGACTTATGTCTTATCGATCAAAGCATCATGGAGCAGCTTTTTATTGCTTCAACTGTCTTCACGGGCTTATACGACAAGATCTTTTAGACAAGCATCGTAAAGTGTGTGACAAACATGGAGCGCAACGTTTATCATTCCCCAAGGAACCTATCATCAAGTTTAGGAATGTAGCCAAACCACAGCGAGTACCTTTTGTGATTTATGCTGGCTTTAAATGTTTCACGCGAAAGCATGAAGGGGATAGGTATCAGCATCATCGTCCAAACAGCTTCGCCTACGTGGTTGTCAGCCAGTACGACACACGTGCACCAGTCGTGTATCGAGGAGAGAATGCCGTGAAAGTCTTTTTAGACCATAAGGTGAATGAGCGTGATCGTGTTGTGCATGGTTTACAACAGCCAAAGGAAATGGTGATGACGCGTGAAGATGAAGAGAATTTCAAGAACGCTGTTGATTGCTACATTTTTCATGAGCATCTAGGAGCGGATCGTGTGAGAAATCATGACCATATCAATTGCAAATACCACGGAGCTGCGCACAATGAATGCAACTTGCAATTCCGACTTCGGAAAGATCAGCAGGGAGATAAAGATACTTTTATCATTCCTGTATTTTTTCCACAAATTGCGAGGCTATGACAAGCATTTGATCATGGAAGAAATTGGAAAATTCAAAAATGAAACGATTACAGTCATTCCCAACACCTTGAGAAATATATTGCATTCACCATGAGCAATCTGAAATTTACGGACAGTTATCAGTTTATGAGTAATTCTCTACAGAAGCTGGTATCCAGAAGGGATAGATAACTTCTACAACATGATGTCTCACATTCACGATAGTAACCAACAAGATTTACTGTTGAAAAAGGGAGTGTACCCCTAGGATTACGTGGACGAGCCATCCAAGTTTGCTGAAACACAACTACCTTCAAAGGACGAGTTTTACAGCCAGCTTAGTAAAGAAGACATTGGCGATGAGGATTATGCGCATGCACAGAAGGTATGGGATACTTTCAACTGTACCACATTCGGTAATTACCATGACCTATACGTGAAATCAGATGTGTTACTACTGGCTGACGTGTTTGAAAATTTTCGTCAAGTATATCTTAACGCGTATGAATTGGATCCTGCTCACTACTATACAGCGCCAGGAGTGTCGTGGGATGCGATGTTTAAAGCGACAAAGGTGAAGTTGGAATTGATCAATGACATTGACATGTATCAAATGGTTGAACAAGGTTGACGTGGATGAATATCTGTGAAAATACCCCTGCAAATACCCCTATGTAGCAGATTACGATCCCACGAAACCAACCAACTACCTTGTGTACCTTGAGGCAAACAACTTGTATGGTTGGGCCATGTCTCAAAGCATGACAGAAAGTGGATTTATGTGGGTGAGCGAGTCAGAATCCCTCGACTTTATGAATGTGGATAAAGATGACGACAGTGGGTGCATTTTAGAGGTGGATTTAGAACACCCACAGGCAATCCATGATCGTCATAATCACTACCCAGTGCCTCCAGAACGGAAATGTATTAAAGTGGGAGAATTGTCAAAACATAGTCAGAAGCTACGGATAGATCTGAACATGAAAGGCAATACTAGTGAAAAGCTCATTCCCAGCTTGTGTGACAAGAAGAAATATGTACTTCATTATAGAAACTTACAACAGTATGTCTCACTGGGATTGAAAGTCACTAAGGTGCACCGTGCCATCATGTTTGAACAGAGCAAGTGGTTGGAGAAATACATCTCCTTGAACACGGAAAAGAGAAAACTGGCCAAGAACCCGTTTGAGAAAGACTTCTTCAAATTGATGAATAACTCTGTGTTTGGCAAAACCATGGAAAATGTGAGAAAGCGCATGAATGTTGAACTCGTCCACAAGGAAAAGCGGTTCAAGAAACCTGTAGCAAAACCTTAATTCCACAAATTTAGAATTTTCAACAAAGATTTAACACTGTACATTTACGCAAAGTGGATTTGCTTCTGGATAAACCCATTCAAGTCGGCTTCACCATTCTCGACCTCAGCAAAGTGCTGATGTTTCACTTACATTACAACTACGTCATGACCAAGTTTCCCGACGCCAAGCTGTTGTTTAGCAACACCGATAGTCTATGTTACTATATAGAAACGACGATATCTACAAGGATATGCAGGAAGATGCTGACCTGTTCGACACAAGTGGCTATCCCCCAAATAATTTCCTGCATTCCAACGTGAACAAAAAAGTGCTTGGGAAAATGAAGGATGAGACGGCAGGCATCTCCATTGAAGTGTTTGTTGAACTTAGGCCGAAAATGTATAGTATGATGTATGGTGGGAAAGAAACACGTACGGCCAAAGGTATCACTCGAGCTTGTCAAAGACGCATGAAATATAAACAGTATAGAGACAGTTTGTTCAACCAAACTCAAACGGTGGCTACAGGGCACATCATTCGAAGTCATGACCACCAGATTTTCTCGGAGAAGTTGAGGAAAGTAGCTCTCTCCCCTATGATGACAAGCGATATTTGCTGAATGACGGCTATTCCACTTTAGCGCATGGGCATTACAAGACAACAGTATAAAAGGGAGAGACTCTCCAATTTTAGAGTTAGTTGAGGTGTGAATACTGACTGAACATGAAACTGTCTGAACATGAAACTGTTAAAATGATAAAGTCTGGTAATGTGAGTTATGCGATTTTTCATAACATTTACAAATGTGGGTATAATGTCCATGATACATATATTAATTTAGATTGGAATTTATGACATTCGTTTATCAATATATTGAATGCATTTGTTAACATGTATTGAATGTGTTTGTAAGTAAAGTTTGTAAATAAAGTTTTAAAAATAAAGTTTTGTAAATAGAGTTTGTAAACAAAGTTTGTAAATAGAGTTTTGTAAATAAAGTTTTGTAAATAGAGTTTGTAAATAGAGTTTTGTAAACAGAGTTTTGTAAATAAGAGTTTGTAAATAAAGTTTGTAAATAAAGATTTTTAAATAGAGTTTTATAAATAAAGTTTTGTAAATAGAGTTTTGTAAATAGAGTTTTGTAAGATAATGTATAACACAATAAACAAGACAGTTGTATGAAACTTTTTTTATTTATCATCAACATTGAGCAATTACCAACAACTTAACTAATGCAACTTAACTAATACAACTAAAACAACATTAATAAAACAACATTAATAAAACAATGGTTTATAATGTCTATATACAAAATCCGTTACAACAAAATCACCATCACTTCTTTTTTATATTTACAATATCAGACATACTATAATCTCTAGCTTTATGCAATATATAATATACACAATAAAAACCACATGTAGATGATATCAGTGTTTGCAATGGTATTGAATTACACACATTTCATTACTTAAAAACTTTTCTCAACGATTATCTATAGGTAAAAGTCCATAACAGTCCAGTTGAGTATCTGTCACAATTCCAATTATAATCCTCTGGATAATCCTGTAAAAGATTTTTCCAGAATATAACACGTATGTTTACGCATGTCCAATCACTAACACTTTAACAGTATCTTCAAGTTTAAACCCCACAACGGTATGTTTTTCTTTCCACATTTCATTTTTAAACCGATAGGTAGAATTTATAATCACTTCATTCAAGTCATTCACAGCGAAGTAAGCCCCACCGTTAAACACTGTTGCATTCATGATGACATTACGTACACTTTTATGAGCTGTCTTCTTGTCTTCGAAGTCTTTTATCCACTTCTTACACATGCTTCTTTAGCAATTTCCATTCAGATATTGTCAGCAAAATACCCTTTTTCGTAGGATGGTTTCTTCCAAACCCCTCAAATCTGAGGTACTTGGGAATGTTCACCACTCCTTCATTGCTTTGTTTCATAATTTTAATATACTTCCATTTCCCATTTCCTAGAGAAAGCATTAATCCCATGACTGTGGTATTGGTGTCCTCTCCACTTTCAATTTCTTGGTGGTGGTATTGACAGGATTTTTTACTTTTAAGTCCAACAAATACTTCAATGGAGACGCTTGCCGTCTCATCCTTCATTTTCCCAAGCACTTTTTTGTTCACGTTGGAATGCAGGAAATTATTTGGGGGATAGCCACTTGTGTCGAACAGGTCAGCATCTTCCTGCATATCCTTGTATATATCGTCGTTTCTATATAGTAACATAGACTATCGGTGTTGCTAAACAACAGCTTGGTGTCGGGAAACTTGGTCATGACGTAGTTGTAATGTAAGTGAAACATCAGCACTTTGCTGAGGTCGAGAATGGTGAAGCCGACTTGAATGGGTTTATCCAGAAGCAAATCCACTTTGCGTAAATTTTCAGTGTTAAATCTTTGTTGAAAATTCTAAATTTGTGGAATTAAGGTTTTGCTACAGGTTTCTTGAACCGCTTTTCCTTGTGGACGAGTTCAACATTCATGCGCTTTCTCACATTTTCCATGGTTTTGCCAAACACAGAGTTATTCATCAATTTGAAGAAGTCTTTCTCAAACGGGTTCTTGGCCAGTTTTCTCTTTTCCGTGTTCAAGGAGATGTATTTCTCCAACCACTTGCTCTGTTCAAACATGATGACACGGTGCACCTTAGTGGTTTTCAATCCCAGTGAGACATACTGTTGTAAGTTTCTATAATGAAGTACATATTTCTTCTTGTCACACAAGCTGGGAATGAGCTTTTCACTAGGATTGCCTTTCATGTTCAGATCTTTCCGTAGCTTCTGACTATGTTTTGACAATTCTCCCACTTTAATACATTTCCGTTCTGGAGGCACTGGGTAGTGATTATGACGATCATGGATTGCCTGTGGGTGTTCTAAATCCACCTCTAAAATGCACCCAATGTCGTCATCTTCATCCACATTCATGAAGTCGAGGGATTCTGGCTCGCTCACCCACATAAATCCACTTTCTGTCATGCTTTGAGACATGGCCCAATCTGCTACGTAGGGGTTATTTGTTTTTGCACACTTGTGTGTGATCACAGATATTCATCCACGTAACCTTGTTCAACCATTTGATACATGTCAATGTCATTGATCAATTCCAACTTCACCTTTTTCGCTTTTAACATCGCATCCCACGACACTCCTGGCGCTGTATAGTAGTGAGCAGGATCCAATTCATACGTGTTAAGACATACTTGACGAAAATTTTCAAACACGTCAGCCAGTAGTAACACATCTGATTTCAGGTATAGGTCATGGTATTCACCGAATGTGGTACAGTTGAAAGTATCCCATACCTTCTGTGCATGCGCATAATCCTCATCGCCAATGTCTTCTTTACTAAGCTGGCTGTAAAACTCGTCCTTTGAAGGTAGTTGTGTTTCAGCAAACTTGGATGGCTCGTCCACGTAATCCTAGGGGTACACTCCCTTTTTCAACAGTAAATCTTGTTGGTTACTATCGTGAATGTGAGACATCATGCTGTAGAAGTTATCTTTCCCTTCTGAATACCAGCTTCTGTAGAGAAGTACTCATAAACTGATAACTGTCCGTAAATTTCGGATTGCTCATGGTGAATGCAATATATTTCTCAATGGTGTTGGGAATGACTGTTATCGTTTCATTTTTGAATTTTCCAATTTCTTCCATGATCAAATGCTTGTCATAGCCTCGCAATTTGTGGAAAAAATACAGGAATGATAAAAGTATCTTTATCCTCCTGCTGATCTTTCCGAAGTCGGAATTGCAAGTTGCATTCATTGTGCGCAGCTCCGCGGTATTTGCCATTGATATGGTCATGATTTCTCACACGATCCGCTCCTAGATGCTCATGACAAATGTAGCAATCAACAGCGTTCTTGAAATTCTCTTCATCTTTATCACCATTTCCTTTGGCTGTTGTAAACCATGCACAATACGATCACGCTCATTCACCTTATGGTCTGAAAAGACTTTCACGACATTGTCTCCTCGATACACGACTGGTGTCCGTGTGTCGTACTGTCTGACAACCACGTAGGCGAAGCTGTTTGGACGATGATGCTGATACCTATCCCCTTCATGCTTTCGCGTGAAACATTCAAAGTCAGCATAAATCACAAAAGGTACTCGCTGTGGTTTGGCTACATTCCTAAACTTGATGATAGGTTCATTGGGGAATGATAAACGGTGCGCTCCATGTTTGTCACACACTTCACGATGCTTGTCTAAAAGATCTTGTCGTATAAACCCGTGAAGACAGTTGAAGCAATAAAAAGCTGCTCCATGATGCTTTGATCCATAAGACATAAGTCTGCTGAATTATTGATGAGGCAGTAATGCTTTTTCTTGTCATTGCTAATCAGAAGTAAGTTGATTTCTCTAGCGCTGATGCTTCGACTAAGTTGTATCGGAACTACATCTTGTTCATATCCAAACACGTTGATAAACATATTATTCTCCTTTTCAAATTTGGAATGTCCGTAATCGGCGTGGGAAATGGCATGCTCTCTACCTTTAATTCCTTCTCAGATGGCGTGTATTGATTCACACGACTTGGATTTTTGTCATAAGGGTGAAGGTAAGCCAACACTGACCATAAGAAACACTTGTTGTCTTTATTCTAAATGTTTGACACACCCTTCGTATCCTTCACGTTCTTACAGTATGTTATCCAGCACCCAGCCAGAGCCTTCTCGCTCATGTTCGTCAAACTTGGTAAACAATTCTTTATAGGCTTCTGGCAAGTCATTTTCAATATCTGCTGGATTTTATGCTGTATATGTAGAACTGCTGACAAATGCATCATCATTTGTTCTATCATGACACCTTCTGCATTTAGCGTCATGTTCGTGAAGCGCGCATGTACTACAATGTACCATTTCATTCCATGGTTTAAAGTCTCCAACAAATGTGTCTTAAAACGGTTCTCTTGCTCTCGCATTTCAAGCAGTAAATCCGTTTCATTCTCAGACTCAAACCGTTTTTCCTGCGCGTTTTCACCGAGACTAAACCTTCTGCCTCTCCCCACTTGTCCCGTCTTTTGTCTCTTTGCAGCTGAGGCAAGTTCTTCATGAGGCACATTTTCCATCTTAGGTGGTGTGCATGTATGTGCCTCAAAGACATCCATAGATCTAAATATCACATTGCATCCATGACAGAGGACTGAACTGGGTATCTAAATGCCAGCTTGTTCCATCTTTCGTCTCTTTGCTTCGTTCTCGTGCTCTTCACGAGCACGTTTCACTGCAGTTTTCATCTCAGCTTGACTGCATGTATGTGCTTTAAACAATTCCATAGATGGAAATGTCACATTGCAATCATGGTAGGAGACTGGTGTGTCTGAACTAGCAGCCATTGTTGTTGTCGCATCAATTGTTTGAACTGATATGGGCGAAATGTGTTCTCGCTCATCTATTTATACCACTCAGAGCTCTGGATATCCCGCCAAACTGTTCATTTCTAAGTTTCTAAATTCGTGGGGAGATGTCTAAAAATAGATGTAAAATTTCCAAGTTACTAAATTCGTAGGGAGATGTCTAAAAATAGATGTTGTAAAATTTTATTGTGCAAACAACATGTTGTTGTCATGGTTGCTAAACAACCACTTGTTGAACAACAACTTGTTGAACAACTTGTTGAGCAATACCATGACGTAATATGCTCCAAAAATAATTCGAACATGACTTTAAATGGGCTGTTCATTCGAACAGGTCTTTGAATGTGCTTGCCATTCGAACATTTGTTTGAATGGCGTGCTCTTCCCACAAGAAAATTTGGGATGAAACACCTTATAGCCAGATAGGCAAAAACTAGAAAAAAGCTAGGTAAAACAATAAAATTTTGATTTAAGTCGGTTAAACATGACGAAAGTTCAGTACTTTTTTTAAAAAAATGACTAAAACAAATTATGCTTACAGCCACATATGCAAATAGCTTATGACCACTTTATGTCAAAACTACACATAAAACTAGATCCAACGGTAAAATTTTCATTCAAATTGATTAACCATGACGGAAATTATCTAACTTTTTACTTTTTGAAAGCTAAAATTTTAAGGTGAAACAATTATGCATACAGCCACCTGTGCAAATAGCTTATGACTGCTTTATGTCAAAACTAGATATAAAACTGAATCACACGGTAAAATTTTCATTCAAATCGGTCAACTATAACAAAGGCTATCTAACTTTATCACTTTTTGTAAAAGTTAAAATGTCGAGACGTCAAAACTATGCATACAGCCACCTGCGCAAATAGTCTGTGACACTTTATTGTAAAACTAGATATAAAACTGAATCCAACGGTAAAATTTTTATGCAAATCGGCCAACTATAGCGAAAGTTATTCCACTTTTTCACTTTTTTAAGTTAAAAAGGCGACATGCCAAAATTATGCATACAGCCACCTGCACAAATAGCCTGTGACTACTTTATGTCAATACTGGATCAAACGGTAAATTTTCATTCAAATCGATCAACTATAACGAAAAGTTACTAAAAATAGATGTTGTAAAATTTCCCCAGTCTAAAAATAGATATGAGGATACGATGATTGACTGGTGATAGAAAGATGGATGGGGCTCCATTGCATTCATTGATTTCATTGTCTTTTCATTGGTCACGTGATTAATAACGTCACGATGATTGATTGACGTAGAACCTCCATTTCTACACTACTACTATTTAATTGACAGCTTTAATTGATGGGCCGGGCTTAATTGATCACGTGACTGACAGCTTAAATTGATGGGCGAAGTTTAATTGATCTCGTGATTGATGACGTCACGATGATTGATTGATACAGAACGCCCGTTTCCACACTACTCACAACAACTTCCTCCTTTATGATTTGTCGCACTAATCTCTCAATGTGCACAATATGCAGATAAAGCCAATGCAGCCCTCAATGAACAAACAAAAACTTTAGAATATATCTGAATATATTTGAACATGATTTTTGTAAATTTATTGGAATAAAGTTCCACTTCTCAATTTTGTACGGAAAATATTCAGTAAAGGCATTTGAGCTTTTGCCGCATTTTTGTCGCTCTTATATCCGATGGGTATGACGCGTAAGCTATCGCCGCTGCAAACGTTCACAATGCCGTAAAATTTGGCTCTTTCTGTTGGATAAATGCTCTACAGCCTTACATTAGTAGTGAAGAAATGTGTGTTTTACGTCACCCTGTGACGTTATAATGACGTCATAGGTGGCGTAGAGCTCTAATAGGCCTTTCTACGCCACTTTGTGACGTCATCAGTCACGTGACCAATGAAAAGCCGATGAAATCAATGAAGGAAATGAAGCCCCGCCCATTTTCTGTCTATCACCTATCAATCATCGTGACGTCATAAATAACATGACCAATGAAAAGCCAGTGAAATCAATGGATGCAATGAAGCCCCACCTACTTTCTATCCATCACCAATGAAACATCGTGACGTTAGACCAACCTCATATCTATTTTTTAACTGTTGAAATTTTACAACATCCATTTTAGTAACTTTAAAAAAGAGTAGACAACTTTCGTTATGTTTAACCGATTTCAATGAAAATTTCACCGTTTGATCCAGTTTTATATCTAGTATTGACATAAAGTGGTCATAGACTATTGGCATATGTGGCTGTAAGCATAAGTTTTACGTCCTAAAATTTTAACTTTTAAAAAGTAAATAAGGCAGATAACTTTCGTTATGTTTTACCTTTTTGAATGAAAATTTTACTGTTTGATTCAGATTTATATCTAGTTTTGACCTAATGTGGTCGCAGGCTATTTACCTATGTGGCTGTAAGCATAATTTTTTCTTCCCAAAATTTCATCTTTTGAAAAGTAAAAAAGTAGATAATTTGCGCTATGTTTGACCGATTTGAATCAAAATTTTACCGTTTGATCAAGTTTTATGTCTAGCGTTTACATAAAGTGATCGCCGGCTTTTTGCGTATGTGGCTATAAGTATAATTTTTCATCTCAAAATTTTAGCCTTTAACAAGTTAAAAAAGTAGAGTTTTCTTCATGTTTATCGTATCGTCGTATAGTGTATAGAATAGGTAGCATGGCAAAATGCCGAGTCTATTTTATGCATAATATATTTTCAGAAACTTAATTTGCTAAGGTTGGCCTAGAACCCTCATTTATCCACTACTATGGCATAATATATAACTTGGTGTGGGAAAATGTCATGGGTTAATTAGGAGATTAAACCTGTATCTGGGACAGTAAGGAAAATAGGCCTGGAAATGGGTCAGTAAAGGGAAGAAGGCTGGACATGGAAAAATAAGAGTTGGCTTGTTTATCGGACAACAAGTGAAGTTAGTCTGATTATGGGTTAGGTAAGATCAAGCCTGGATATTGCACAGCAGAGAAATAAAGCTTGGATATGAAACGGTAAGATGAGTAAGACAATAAGTCAACTTAGCCCAGGTAGGGGTTACTAAGGGGAATATGGATGGATATGGGTTATTATTGGAAGTAAGCCTCCACGTGAAAAAATTACGTTAGCCAAGCAAGTCATGGGTAAAAAATGAAGTAAACCTGGTCATTGATTATTAATACACTAAGCCTGGATATGGGATAATCAGAGGAGTAAGCCTGGATATGAGTTAGTATTGGGATTAAGCCTCGATGTTGGTTAGTAAACGAAATAAGCCTTTATATTGGTTAGTGGGGGGTGGAAGATCTGGATATGAAAAGGGAAATGGAGTAAGAGCCACATGTCATATCTCAAATTCATTCAATTAACCGATCTCTATTTTTTGCAAGCTAAAATCCTCAACATCTCTTATTTTTCAAGTGTAGTGTATTTGTCGACGATTGTGTGCAATTTCGTGTCAGTAGACCATGGTCATAAAATTTTAATCTGATGGAACATGCTACAGTTGCACGAGACCTTGGACAAGAAAACACTTGTGATTACATCTCCTGGGATCCTATTCATAAGGCGCCACTGAATTAGGGAAGGGAGGGAGGGAGGGAGGGAGGGAGGGAGGGAGGGAGGGAGGGAGGGAGGGAGGGAGGGAGGGAGGGAGGGAGGGAGGGAGGGAGGGAGGGAGGGAGGGAGGGAGGGAGGGAGGGAGGGAGGGAGCGAGAGGGAGCGAGGGAGGGAGGGAGGGAGGGATGGAGAGAGGCAGACATGCAGGAAGGCAGTAAGAGAGGGAGGGAGGGAGTCAGAGAGAGAAGCAGGGAGGGAGGGAGACGTTTTGTGTATAAAAAAGGAGACAGAAAGGGGAGAGAAAGAGAGAAATAGAGTGAGCGAGAGAGAGAAAGAGACCTACTCCGCCCAACCTACTCCCTCCTCGATGTCTTTAGGTATTTTCATTCGACTTGACCTTATGACAAGGATTTTCACCTTTACATCATTTATCCTTTACTATATAGTACACATGCATTGGAAATCCCCAGGCTATGTATTCAGTTAAACAGTGATTCATTATAGTAATTATGCACATATGTCATTCAGTATGTTATTCCGACGCAAAATTAGTTTCCAAAACACTACTCCTTCGAGCGCCTATACCATCTTTCTGTTTCTTTCTTTCTCTCTCTTTCTCTCTCTCTCTCTCTCTCTCTCTCTCTCTCTCTCTCTCTCTCTCTCTCTCTCTCTCTCTCTTTCTTTCTTTCTTTCTTCCTCTTTCTCTCTTTCCCATTTTACTTTTAGCTTCAAGATGATGTTTATTACGTGGCAAGTTTTTGCCCTAAACATTTTGCCTGCTTCTAGCTCCTTTTGTGTCACGAATATATATTGCGCATTTTGTTTTGCGTAACGAAATACACAGTACAGAGAAGTCTCAGATGGTATAAACATAATTTGGTTATCTAGGCCGGGATTGTTGGTATTTGTGTTATAATAGCAATAGACCCATTGGACCGGTGTATTTGGTGTTGTATTTGAGAGACAAAAAGAGTTTACTTCTGCTCTGTTTGCCTACCTAATACAGGAACGCTTTGCGGTTCGTTCATAGGGGTTCGACACTGGACCGAATTCCATACGAAGCAAACTCTCTATTCTAAATATGGCATTCACTTTAGTGGATGATTTCAGGCCAATGATAAAAAACGGTATAAAATAAATAAACAGCTTTGTAAATAAAACAACTTTACAATAACATAAAACATGTATTTTTACGTCAAGCAATGTATTTAAGTATTATTTGGGATCCACATCGAGGATTCTTCAAGTTCTATAGTTAATAACAATATCAATATGATGAATCAATTGTATCAACTCAATTCCCTTTTATCAGATTTACGGTAGTAACCAGAAGCTGGGGTGAGGGGTTTAAATTCAGTCTTGGTTGAGTTTCGTTTTAATTGTTTAAGCTACACCCACGCAGAAGATTATTGCATTTGTCCGCCCCACCCATCTCTACTAGATCAATTAAATAATTCAAAATCAAATAAATTAATGATTATTGTGTCATTCACCACTTTAAAAGACTGCATGATTGGAGTTTAATTTGCTGTTTGAATAGACGTCGAAAAAATGTTGTTAATTTTTGGTCGTTCGCCTGTGTTTGTTTACTAGTCATATGTACTGCAAAGATATTGTTGTTTTTTTTTTTGTACACACGCATGGCAGTCGTGAACTAAAACGTATATGAGTCTGATTAAAGAGGATACTTAAGTAAAACGTGTCACATAGTAAAGGGCTGATGTAAGGGGGGGCGAAATAAATCTTGACATGTGTAAGTAAGGTGAGTCAGATTGAGTATGGGTCAGTAACGGACAAATGCTCGATATGGAATGATAAAGGGAGTCAACTTGAATATGGATTTGTAAGGGAAGCAAGCCTTGATATAAGTTAGTAAGGGGAGCACGACTGGAAACGAAACAGTAAGGGATGCGAATATGGATATAGAATAGTAAGGGGAGTACACATGGGTATAGGACTGTCAAAGACATATGTCAGAATATGGGTTAATTAGGGAATAAAACCCGTATTTGGGAAAGTAAGGAAAATTAGCCTGCAAGTGGGTCAGAAAAGGGAGTAAGCCTGGATCTAGAATAATAAGAGTTTCGGACAATAAGTGAAGTTAGGCTGGTTATGGGTTAGATAAGATCAAACCTGGATATTGGAAAGCAGAGAAAATAAGCTTGGATACGAAGTGGTAAGATGAGTAAAATATTAAGTCAACTTAGCCCAGGTATGGGTTACTAAGAGGAAAAAGTCTGGATGTGAAACAATTATGTTAGCCACCCAGGACTAAGTAAATGAAGTAAGCTTGGCTATTGGTTATTGATGTATTGAGCCTGGATATAGGATAATAAGGGGAGTAAGCCTGGATATGGGTTAGTACTGGGATTAAACCTCGATGTTGGTTAGTAAGTGACTGATCCTTTATATGAGTTAGTTGGGGTGGTAGATCTGGATTTGAAAGTAAGTGGGGTAGGAGCCACATGTCATATCTCAATTTGATTGATTTGATTTAATTTGATTCCAAATTAAAATCCTCAGCATCTCTATATTTTAATGTGTTATATATCTGTCTACGAGCGTGTGCAATTGCGTGTCAGTAGACTATGGTCAAAAAGTGTTAATCTGATGGAACATGCTACAGTTGCATGAGACCTTGGGCAAGAAAACACATGTGATTACATCTTCTGGGATCGTGTTCATAAAGCACTACTAATTTGAAACACTACTACCGCTGATAACGTATCATCTGGTAGGGCCACTGACTCTAGTTGTGTTTATGAATTGATGCCTCTGTCAATTACTTAGTGTAAATAAATGCTTTCGCACTTCGAGACTTGCGTGTCCTCTCCCGATTTTAACGCATCTGTTGATGCGATGATGATGATGATGATGATGATGATGATGATGATGATGATGATGATGATGATGATGATGATGATGATGATGATGATGATGATGATGATGATGATGATGATGATGATGATGATGATGATGATGATGATGATCTCTCTACGGGGAATGCAGTTAACTGTGCAGTTAACTTTAATGAATGCGGCTACTGACCTAATATTGTCGTATACATCTTCCTAATTTCCTAATTTAGTATGGCACAAAATATTCGCCAAGCACTAAGCAGACCATTGAGATTATCTAGGCATGTTTGTTTTGTTTTTCTAAGTAATTTCTCAGAAAGCTAAAAATAAACGTCGTTGACTGTGTAATGATGCTAGGTCTGATTTATTTACAAGATTGTAAGCAAGTTCTAGGAAGGAAACAGAGGCAGTGAAAGGAATGGGAAAATGAGAAAGATGGTGTGTGCATGAGGGAGGGAGGGAGGGAGGGAGGGAGGGAGGGAGGGAGGCAGGGAGGGAGGGAGGGAGGGAGGCAGGGAGGGAGGCAGGGAGCAATGGAGGCAGGGAGGCAGGGAGGCAGGCAGGAAGGGAGGGAGGCAGGGAGGCAGGGAGGGAGGCAGGGAGGGAGGCAGGGAGGCAGGGAGGGAGGCAGGAAGGGGAGAAGGTTTGTTTTTAAAAAGCCGAGACAGAGTGGGTGAGAGAAAGAGAGAGAGAGAGTGAGAGAGAGAGAGAAAGAGAGAGAGAGAGAGAGAGAGAGAGAGAGAGAGAGAGAGAGAGACCTGCCTCGTCCCACCTACCCTGTCCTCGATGTCACCAGGTATTTTCATTCGACTTGGCCTTATGGCAGGAATTGTAATGTTTACCTCATTTATCATTGACGATATAGCACACATGCATTAGAAGCTCCCAGTCTTAGTATCTATGTCAAAAAGTGATTCAATATCATAGTAATTATGCAAATATGTCATTCGATGCAGAACTCATATTGGCATTGCGACGCAAATTTAGAGCTTCCAAAATACGCTTTCGGGCGCCTATACTGAGTCTCTGTTTCTCTCTGTCTCTGTCTATCTATCTCTCTCTTTCCCGTTTTACTTTTATCTTTAAGACGATGTTTATTAGGTGATAAGTTTTTGCTCTAAATGTTTTACATACTTCTAACTCCTGGCGTGTCACGAATATTTATTGCGCTTTTTGTTTTGCATAACGAAATACACAGTACAGAGAAGTGTCTGTTTTCGACAAAGATGGAATGACCACTATTTGGCTGTGTATGTCTGGATTGTGCTATAATAGCAATAAGCCAATAGGGCCGGTGTATTTGGTATTGTATTTGAGAGACAAAAAGAGTTTACTTCTGCTCTGTTTGCCTACCTTATGCAGGCATGATTATGACTTGTGAACGGCCAATGAACTCACCGCTATTTGATTCGTTCGTAGGCCTTCCACGCCGGACCGAATCCAATACAAAGCACCTCGGTCCACGACCAATACATACACACACAGACACACAACATATATATATATATATATATATATATATATATATATATATATATATATATATATATATATATATATATCTATATTCAAAAGAAACGTATGTGGGATATGAGTCACCCTGGTGACCCTATTTTCGGGTTTTCACTGTACTTTTAGCAGGGTTGTTTATACAAAGTTCTGTTCCAAATATGGCATTCACTTTAGTGAATGACTTCGGGCCAATGATAAAAAGTCTCCCAGCTGCATAAAATAAATAAGGTGGCGAGCGGAGGTGAGTGCCTTTGGTATCACGTGTCAGAAACGCACAGAATTTGGGGAGAGGAGGGAGAAGGGGTAGGGTGCGCTTGATATCATGTATCAAACGCGAGTGTATAAAGGCAGAGGTGGAGGGGGAGGAAGCGCACTTGGTATCATGTGTCGAAATGCGTGTCCAAAGCGTCAGAAGAAAGGGGAAAGAGAACGGATTGGGGTCGCAACTGGTATCATGTGTCATCATGTGTGTCCAAATAGACAAAAAATAGATAGTGGTGATCAGGGGGTTGCACTTGTTACATTTGCCAGCTTGGTTGTTCAGCATTCGGTAAGAAAATGGAAAGGTTAAGGAGGGCGCAGATTGTATCAAGTGTCACTATGCGTGTCCACAAAACGCAAAGAAAGGGAATAGGGGAGGGGGAGCACTTAGTGTCATTTGTCAACCTGAAAATCTTAAAAGAACTGTGAGAAAGGATTATTGTTCAAAAAATAATAATTATACTAATAAAGCAGGGTGTATATAATATCACATTACATAGTCAAATGTGAGTCGTTAAGGCATGACGCATAAAAGCTTTATGTGCCAAGAGTCTCGTTTACAACTACCGCAAACGGCGAAAAACACGATAAAAAAGGTTCATTCCCTGGATTTTGAGATCATATTTAATATTGGGAGACGATAATGTCCTGCAACATTCATTAGGCAGTAAACTAATCACTAAACTAAATGAAAAATTAGTGCAACATGTGAAAGCTTGATATACAAAAACTTCATGACCTTCCCGACCGGCTGAACTCTCCATTAAACCCAGGTGTTCACATAAGAGAGGTGAATTTTAAACTGAAAGTTAGAAAATTTGAACAAGACATTGTTCATAGGTTAGATGTTGTTCATGAAGTAGAGGTGGTCACCAACCGAGGTTTTACTGTATTTATTAAAGTAAAATAAACATCACTAAATCGAACGTTTTCGTCTACAGTGCCTGAAATGTCAGTTTCTTAAGTTGATTTCTTAATGGTAAATTTCGCGAAATTACACCATTTTACTTCAACACAAGCGTATAAAAATAGACCGAAACTACATGCACCAGTAAATTTCTAAGAACCACAAACCAGTTTTTTGAACAGTTTTTATGTATTTTTCTGTTTTCTTTTCTGTACATAATCAAGGTTTCATTACAATTTAAGCAGATATCCTCCCCTCCCCCCATCCCTGGAGGCAGTCGGAGACTTCCATTCATTGTATTTCGGCAAATTATCCTTCACGGCCGACAATTTTGAACTCTCTCTCTCTCTCTCTCTCTCTCTCTCTCCCTCTCTCTCTCTCTCTCTCTCTCTCTCTCTCTCTCTCTCTCTCTCTCTCTCTCTCTCTCTCTCTCTCTCTCTCTCTCTCTCTCTCTCTCTCTCTCTCTCTCTTGAGTGACAACGAAAAAGTTGCAGACCAGGTCTTTTTCATAACATTTGAGTGTAATCCTAACCAAGTTCGCCATTTTGCTGATGAGACGCTCACAACCAGTTTAATGAACAGCTTGATCATTACTTGCCGTCACTTAATTTCTATTTTTAAGCAAAATGTTAGTTTTTTTTAAATTATTTTTTGCAAACAACGTTGATAACAACGGTGACCACTCCTTCCCTGTAATGCGTGTATGATGTCAGTGACATGAGTCTCTATCACAACGCCATTTCGTTCGAATCTACATGCTAATCTACGAATTTTATCCCTCACACATGGGCTTGCCCTCGACTGTGATCATCACAGACAGGCGCCCCTGTACTTTAATAACTGTTCCTCCAGCCCACCCCCCAATGCACCTGTGGTATCTCGTAAGGGATCTTGTTTCAAAGTCAATCTCCTAAGGCATCGTTCTCTTCAGAGCCAATATCCCCAGGCACCTTGTTTCTCCCGAGGCATCTGTCTCTTCAGAACCAGCATCCTCAGGTACCTCGTTTCTCCCATTGCATCTGTCCCTTCAGAGCCAACATCCTCAGGCACCTTGTTTTTTCCCGAGGCATCTGTCTCTTCAGAAACAGTATCCTCAGGCACCTTGTTTTTTTTTCCTAGGCATCATTCCCTTCAGACACTCGTTATGCCGGTGTACACATGTAGGAGCTTGTGTACCAGGCGGGGCGGATGTGAGTACTCAACTTACACGAGAACAACCATTGGGACTCGAAATCTAAGGGAAAAAAGAACACATACTACTGTTCCCCGATCCAGCCGAGTTGACGTTTCAAGCCGTTGTAACAATGGTTGACAGCACTCTCCAGACAGAATGCCATCATGTATCCATCAGATAACGCATCCGACAGCTCTTTCTTCGGATTGCTACCCATCACATCAATTCCTTAAGCGATCTCTCATTTTTACGTCACCGCATTCCTCAAAATTCTATATCTGGGATTTCTTGCCAGAGACCATCAAAGACAGATAATAAAAAGCGTTTTTATTTCGGTAACAGACCTCTAACGGATACGTTATTTACGTCTGAGAACAATTTCATGATCTGACTCAGCTGCCTTGAGGGCTTCGATTACGGACAAGTAACTCGGTCATTTTAAGAGATACGTCACGTTTACACATCCCACTTTTCCTTATAATTAATGACTTTGTATGCACAGTGAACGTAATGGCTTGGACTCGAATTCATGAAATATTTAAGTCAAGTAAAAGATCAAGTTAAAACCTGTAAAAGTTTACTGAGTAAATTCAAGTGGGTTCAATCTATACTTGCAGTAAAAAATGCAGCTGCCGAATTTTAAGAATAATTTTCAAAATAATGATGTGAGGACAAATACAAAGTGTCAGCAACAATGCACAAGAAAAGTTTTTAATTCCCAAAGAAAATACCCGTCCGGTACACAGTTATAAACACTATTCTTTTTCTCTGGTGTTGTTATGCAACATGAATAACTATTGAAGTCATAACCGAAGATATTACTGTAAAAGCTGCTTGGAGTGAACTTTAGGGTAGCGCGAACGACAATTTCGCCAAGTAGGACATACAAATTGCATTTTTTTAAATTACGCCGTTTTGCATGAAATGGCGGCAAAAAAGTTTTAGAAAAGTCCTTGGAATATGGGCAAAAGGTTGAGAAATATTGGTTGGTTTATGATCCGCGGCAAGGATCAAAATTAGGAGAGTCTTGCACAAGTTTCAGAGGTGGGTCACTCATTAGAAAGACAGCACAGCCCCGATATAATTGCATCGCTGGATCGAGACAATGTGTGCTTTTAACCGCTGAGTTGTACAGAACTCCTACTAGATTCACTGCCGAGGATGTTAGTGTATGTTACGAAGTGTTGAGCTGAATATAAGGCCCGTGGGCACGTGTGAAAACAAGTCTGCTTAATTCAACGCATGGCTTGCCCACAGAAATCCTTTATCTCCCAGATTTAAGCTTGATCAGTGCAAAAAAAAATACTTCTAAAAGAGTAGACATTTGAGGGACGTAAAGAAACTTCCTCACTTGCAGGCTGAAAATCACATTTCTATTGATCACAAGCAAGCTAATGTAGTTTTCTCGACAAAGTCTGGGTGACTCGTGGTATCGCTCTTACGTAGAAAACATCAGATATTTTTTTTCCTGTCCAAGTACACACTGCGGGCTTGCCTAAGTTGTGAAAAGTAAAACATCAGGGACCAGTACCCGGCGCGTGAAGTCAAGGCCGCCTGAGCCACTGTAATGTACCGGAAAACGACGGTGCAGCCACCGGAAAATGCCGACCTTGACCCGTTTTTTTCTTTGTGTAGAGGCGCCTTTGATTTAGTATCTACAAGGGGTTCCGGACCATACCCCTAAGACAATACCCCCGGATGATACCCCCCGACAATACCCCTCCCAAGACCATACCCAACCGCCGTGCCAATACCCCCCGCCCTGCCAGAATATTCAACGTTACAACAAGATGAAAAGAAAGAGAAAAGCGATATGTTTTATTTACAGCGGCAAGTTTTATTTCTCTCCAACACTATGTTTTATCTTTAAATCGATATATCGAGTCTACTTCTCATCCACAGTCAGGGTTAGCACAAACTGTAACAACTGCGTTGGGCAGCAGAATTAATTGCAATAAACGCGTTATTTTGCATTTATGAACCTTTTAACTAGATCATAGAGGTACAATATCTTTTATCAATGGATCATATAGATGAGTTGAAAGCGTTGTGGAACTGCAATTATACCCATTTCAACTAGATCATAGCGAAATGGCTTAGTTTTTTTAACTACAGATCACAGAACTGTATTAGTTTGTTGTTCGTCAATGAAAATCTTTAAAATGAAAAATGCAAAAAATGATGGGGGAATGGTACTGGTACGGGGGGTATGATCCTAGGGGTTATAATCTGGGGGGTATTGTCGGGGGGTATCATCCGGGGGTATCTTCTGGGGGGTATTGTCCTTGACCCATCTACAACATCCAATCATAACACGGATATTCAACATCGTAATATTTTAAACAAGAATTCTGAAGCAAATAATCAACCAGGTATTATTTTTGGTAAGTTATTCTGGAATAAATTACGATAATTCAATTTTGTCGCATAAATTAAAAAATGCTTTATATAACTTATATCACGGTGTGAAAATAAGTTGAACAATGCAAATTCTTACTCTATAGCAAAAAGGAATTAAAAATACTCTAAAACTGAATTCAATTGTACTGTTAATCAAAATGTTGGTCGTTATGTGTAGGACAACCAATTCTCAATTTTAATTTTTTTCTCTTTCTAATGCAGTAAAATAAGTTAACACTGTATTATTTAAAACAAGCATTCTGAAGTATATAAGAAGCCAGATATTTTTGGGTAGGCTATTCTGAAAAAGACACCGTATTATTTTAAACAATACTAGTGTTAATTTGTTTATTTTCAGCTATTTTTAAGCCATTCTGCTCATTAATGCTTTCATTTAACTTGAAAATAACAACAACAAAATCCGGAAAAGGCAGTGTGAAATTTCATTGTTCCCTTGCACTGCAATTTTTGAGGATGAACTGAATTTTCGAAGCCGTGATAATAAACAAATACTAACAAAGAAGTGCTTCTGTCACCTTCAATAAATTGTGTGATTTGAATTTTCAGGAAAAGATGAAACGAGTCTACATTTAACTCCTTGGAGAATTACTTAAAACAACAGCTCACCTCCACCTCCTATACAACAAAGACAACAGAACCATTCAAATTGAAACGAAATTTAAAAAGAAAAACTTTAGAAAACTAAACAGGCCCGACAGTGTCAGCAAGGCCGACCTATTGAAACATTAACAAGAACGACAAAAAATAAATAAATGAATAAATAAATAAATAACAGACCGGTCCTTGTAGATGGACATGGAAGAATAACCTGCGACATTAAACATTCTTTATGATAACAATTGCCTGATGCTTCTCGCCCTTTGCATTTTTAAGCCAGCCTCACTTGGACTTGAAATTCATAACTCAAAGCAAAATGGAAATACTTATGGATGACATAACCATCCGCTAAAAAGGGGGGGGGGGTTAAGGCTTTTGACGAAGTAATTAAGGCAAATTTTTATGAAATAGAAATATAAGCACTTCATCTTCTGTAAAGTCAATTGTTATATACGCCATGTTGGAATGGGATACCCAAGGCCAGACTGTAACAACAAAGAGGTGAATCAAGATTGATAGTGTTGTGCTTAATTGTTCAGAAAATTGGTCTTGATCAGTTTACGCTAAACTCTGGTGTTGAAACTTGGCAGTGTGGCGCATGCGTCATGCATCCAAGCAGAGCACAAAGCCTATTCGCGACCAAAGCTTGCCGATGATTCCCGAGGATTTCCGATGATTCTCGAGAAATCTCGAAAATTACGCAGCAACAAATCTACACGATTAGCAACAGATTTATGTGACGAACGCTTCCTTAACCTCAAGAAGTTTTGGTCCCATCCTTTTTTTACAGATAAAATGGATTTGGGAGTATTTGTTAATGAAACACACGCGGACTTGTCATAATTTATCCATTTCTCGTTTCCTGTTTAAGTTCATTTTATTTCTAGGCGTTTGTTCAGCGTTTTCGATTAATTATACGTCTGACTACTTGACACTGTTTTTACACTAACTATATTGGCAGAAAAAGAGAGTGGCAAACTCACAGGATGTTACGGGCCATGGGCTCCAAAATAGAACCACTGTTTTTACTTCCGTGCTTTTTTGTGTTTTTTATTCGTCTTTTATTGAGGCAGGATATTATTACTGGGTTTTGTTTGTTTGTTTTGTTTATTTTTTATCTCTTATTTTTATTATTTTGTTATCGTATAGCGCACTTAAGGTAAACATGTGCATATCGATCGCGTGTATTAAATATATTTAACTTTATAAAGAAACACTAAACTGAATATATTTCAGTGTAAACAGATTAAATTACAATAGGCTTTACAGCAGATTTTTAGAACTTGAACAGAAGTGCGCCCAATAAAACCAAAGGGCATTACAAATGAATGACACACAAAAGGGCACGTCTAGAATATCTCTGAATTGCTGCCTTTGCAAGCTCTGGTTTATCAACTGACACAACGCGAGCCATTTTTGTTCTCATTCTCAGTTATCCTCTTTTTTCTTTTCACTTTTTCTGTTTTACAAAACAGTAAAGTATCAGTTGCAACTTTGTCAGAAGTCGACATTTAAAACGCCGAGCAACTTTGCATAAGAATCTCGTTTATTTCGTAACATTTCATTTTGAATGCAATCTGCGTCATAACCAGAAGCAACGGATTTTTAAATCACGCAGAAGTTATTTCAACCAAAAGCACTAGTTATAATTTGCAGCTGATTTATTATGGTTTTTATGATTACTTTTTAAACACACAGACAAAAATATGAGCATGATATTTCCACTTCTCAGTAACCAATAAATGTGTTTATAAGGTCTTATAAGCATATCACAGTCACACACATAACCTTTCTTCTCATATAATAAGAATAAGCTACTATTTAAAATAAGAATATTTCAAGCAAATAGCAAACCCTGTTTTTTTCAGAGCAATTAGTTATTGGCAATTAGTAATTGGCGCTATAGTAAATCGTATAAACGTAAAACCGTGAGTGAAAGTGATGTGTAAAATTTTTCTACTTTATTTAGTGGTCTTATATACATGGAATATACGATTTTCAATTTTCGGTAGTATATAACCGGGGAATATAAGACTTAACAACTTGATAATGTCCGGTCGTATATACATGGAATATACAACTCTAAACATTCGTATGTGCACGGAATATACGACTTTCAATGTTCAGTCGTATAAACACGGAATCTATGACTTTCACTGTTCAGTCGTATATACACGGAATATATGACTTTTCAAATCGCGGTAGCATAAACATAGAGCATAAAACTTTCCAGCTAGCGGTCGTTTACACACAGGCAAGATACGACTTTTCGGTTGCGGTTGTACATGCACAAAATGCAAGTTTTTTCATCCTGCGGTAGTAAGGACGCAATATCATGTGAAATTCGCTCAGGACTGAAGTATTGATTTTTTTACGTGTAGTATAATGACAGGTCTCAACCATCCAACTATCCCAGTGGTGTGGTTGATAGAGCGTTGTACTTCAAATCGTTTGGTCTTGGGTTCGAGTCCCACCACGATCGTTAAAATTTTGCCATTTTGACTGGGAAAGCTATGTTCAAAACTCAACAAACCCGTAGAAAACTATTTAAAAATGATTTTTGTTTATAATTTAGGCGCCACATGCTTTGTAGTTTTGGTATTTTTTAACTTTCAGGCATATCAACAGCATTTTTACGATTAAATGACCATTTAAAACGTGTATTTTGGCGGTTCTGTGAAAGCCAAAGAAATTATAAACTATTTTAAATTCCATTTTAGGATTTTTAATTGCGTTTCTTGTATTTCATATGCCGGGGACAACTGAAATTGGTATTGGAACATAGTATCCGGCATTTATTTTAGAAATTAAAACCGTTTTAAAGTGGAAATGTTAAGTTAAAACAATTGGTGATAATTCGTGATAGCTGGGATTCATGACCAGCTGAGGTTCTAATTTTTTTCTTAATTTCTCGTTTAATTTACAAAATTACTTTTTAATGGTATGAACAGAGTTATTAAATTTAATATTATTTGTCTTTTTCAGCTCCGGGAGGTTTGAATAACGTCCCAAAACCTCTAAAAATCAAATGTATATTTAATGTTTGCATTTGAAAATGGCGGTTGTTTACATGCTGCTTTGGCAGATGCGTAGGAATTTATTCACAAAAATAGGAAAAAATGGCTAATGTTCAGTTTGTATATAGCTATTGGTGAAATATCAGAAAGTTGGTATTAAAATCATTGTTAAAGTTTTATATATTTTAAAGTAGTGTTTAGTGGCAAAAGTACTGGTAACGAAGTGAACTAATTCGAGTCGCGTAGGGTTACGACTGTGTTGCTAGCGTTGTTTGGCCCAAACAAGTATAAATGGGGGTGAGCACAGAACGTAAAAAAATCCAGAACGTATTAGGCGCTTACTTATGCAACATCAAGATCATTGCAGTGTAAAATTATTTACTATAGTGTTTGTGCAATAATTTTTATAAATTAGACTTAACGTCATTTTACATACCACAAACACGATAAACCGTATAGTATATAATATTGCACATATCAATGTGCCAATAAAATTTAAAAAATTGATTTCTTCTTATTTTTAAAGGTTATGTCTTACAATCTTAAGTGTGTACTCACTTACTGAAATTAAAAAATTGATGTTATAAACTTGAAAAGTTGTACATTCCGTGTATATACGACAGTAATTTGAAAAGTCGCATATCCCATGTATGTTCTACTGAACATTGAAAATTGTATATTCCGCGTATATACTACCGACCATTGAAAGTCGTATATTCCGTGTATAAACGACGGTAATTTGAAAAGTTGTATATTCCATGCATATACGACCGAATATTGAAATGTCGTATATTCCGTGTATATACACAATGCTGTAAGCAATTCTTACACGTCACTTTCACTCAAGGTATTACGTTTAGACAATTCATCATAACACAACAGCAACTAGTTGCGCTAAAAATATTTCTTATTTGCTTGACATATTCTTATTTTAAGTAATAGCTTGTTTAAGATACAGTATCCCTTAATTTTAGCTTTGTTTATTTTATATATATATTTATTTATTTATTCATTGCAAGAAACAAAATGTAAAACACATCAAACTCTTATGAACAGACTGCCCCCACCCTGCCACCCCTCTCTGCATGTTCCAGTCGCCCTCTGATTGCACTTGCGCCTTTCTCAAATGTGACATTCTGAATTTCTTGGAAAATCAGACACCGCATTCTTTATGGGTACCACGTAAATATGTTGGGAGAAACAAGAACTTTTTTATCTAATCGCCTGTTAAGATTGCCAAACTCGATTGTGACAAAACCTACGCATCTTTTTCGGTCTGTTTGTAGTTGATGTAGAGAAAATCAATTAAAACTGATAAGTTTTTTATGTGCCCCCACCTCAGTCTTAGAATCAGGAATAATTCTCACCCCTCCCCACTTCCCCTGGTCGGACAACGTTTTCAAAACAGAGAAATGGCCTCTCCGCGTCTCAATACACACGACAAAAGAGAAATAATCCACCGACTGGGTGTAAATTTACAAATATAAAAATGGAGGCCGGTAAGAGAGGAAAAAGTAATGATATCAATCTCGACGAAAATAAATAAAATTATTACAAAATTAAGCCTAAATAATTCCGTGAAAAAAAGATCGCCATCCGGTGGATAGAAAACAAAACGTTTTTCACCAAGCATATAATCAACAGCCTACAAAAAAGCTCTTGACGATGTCAAGATACCTCATTATAGAATAGCGTCTACAACGCATCAGTCGCTTGACTGCCACAGATTCATAGATATAATAACTATATATATAAATCTCTGTGCATAATGAATGAACAGAACTGTCAGAAGCCTACACATTCTACAACTGGTATGATTAATGGGCACCACAGAGATTGAATATGCTCAAATATCAAATGCGCATGCGCAGTTTAATTACCGGATTCTCGGTAAATTAGAATTGTAGTAGATTTATGCTGAATTTAATTTCTACCAGTGATCTTTTTTCTGCATGACAATTTCAAGCAAAAATAAAATAAGGCTTCTGCAACATACTAAAACACTGCCAGTGATACCAGTACCCCGTGCAAACAGAACGGAACCCTGTACAAAGCACCCCCTCCAACCCTTCAAAATTATGCAACATTTTGACCAAACCATTTAACATCTAGCACTACTTAAAGATCTCGATGGCACGACGAAAGCGCCACTTTCTTTAAACAATGCATGAGCTAAAATATTCAACTATACCTTTACACTGAAACATAAGTTATATTATATATCGACGGAAAATATCACCAAAAAATCAGCTCTGGCTCGTCACGAGAAAATATTCAACGTTAAACGATGCGATTTCTCAGAAGTGATAAGCGTTCAGACACACGTGCTTAATGCATAGACATTTAATATATAAAACTTGGAGCTTGTGCTGTGTTGATAATAAAACTGACTGTTTCCAAAACAACAGCATTATACCACACCATAAAATAACGTATTCAGGCAGGATTAATTTATTCAGTACACTTGATTTTTTACATCAAGCTTAATGTTATATATTAACAAAATAAAAGTTAAAAATAATAACAAAAGCTTGTAACTTACGGTTAATGGCGATGTGCTGTCATAAAATCACATGCAAAATAATACCCCTTTTAATACTTCCTTAATCCCGTTTGGTGTGATCGTCTTTCATTCCTGTACGTACATGAAGCAGAAAAAATTTTATAACTACGTTCGCACACACCTACATTTCCTTTTTTCTTTCTTTTTCTTTTTTTCATTCTTCTAGCCACTTCATAAGATCTCAGCTATCTCATTACTTTACAAATAGCTGCAATAGTCAAGTGTCATTTCAAAATGGCACAATATTATCTCAGTTTACACAGAAGATAACTAAAGATAGATTTATGCTGACATGCCTATACAATATATAGAAAACCTCTCTTACAGTATCAATATGCTTAACATGTAATTTTTATACGTATATATTTATATATCGTTTTTATATAAGTTCTATGTCTGAATTTCTACGTTTGCGAAACAGAGAAGTGTCCTCACCGTGTCTAAATACACAAGACAAAAGAAAAATAATCCACCGACTGGGTGTAAATTAACAAATAGAAAAATAGGGCCGGTAAGAGAAAAAAAGTAACGATATCAATTTCGACGAAAATAAATAAAATTATTACAAAATTACTCAAAAATAATTCCGTGAAAAAAGATCGCCAGCCGGTAGATAGGAAGCAAAACGTTTTTCACCATACATAGAGACAACGGCCCACAAAAAAGCCCTTGACGATATAAAGATACCTCACCATAGAACAGCGTCTACAACGCATCAGTCGCTTGACTGTCACAGACTCATAGATATAATAATTATATATATAAATCTCTGTGTATGATGAATGAACAGAACTGTCAGGAGCCTGCTAATTCTACAACTGGTATGATTAATGGGCACCACAGAGGTTGAATATGATCAAATATCAAGTGCACATGCGCAGTTTAATTACCGGATTCTCGGTAAATTATAAAGAATTGTAGTAGATTTATGCTGATTTTAATTTCTACCAGTGACTTTTTTCTGCATGACAATTTCAAGCAAAAATAAAATAAGGCTTCTGCAACATACTAAAACACTGCCAGTGATACCAGTACCCCGTGAAAACAGAACAGACCCCTGTACAAAGTGACCCCCACCCTTCAAAATTATGCAACATTTTGACCAAACCATTTAACATCTAGCACTACTTAAAGATCTCTATGGCACGAAGAAAGCGCCACTTTCTTTAAACAATGCATGAGCTAAAATATTCAACTATTGATTTAGACTCAAACATAAGTTATATTATATATCGACGGAAAATATCACCAAAAATCAGCTCGTCACGAGAAAATATTCAACGTTAAACGATGCGATTTCTCAGAAGTGATAAATGTTCAAACCCATGTGCTTAATGCATAGATATTTGATATATAAAACTTGGAGCTTGTGCTGTGTTGATAATAAAACTGACTGTTTCCAAAACAACAGCATTATGCCACACCATTTGTGCTGTGTTGATAATAAAACCGACTGTTTCCAAAACAACAGCATTATACCACACCATAGAATAACTTATTAAAACAGAATTCATTTATTCAATACACTTGATTTTTTACATCAAGCTTAATGTTATATATTAACAAAATAAAAGTTAAAAATAATAACAAAAGCTTGTAACTTACGGTTAATGGAGACGCGCCTTCAAAAATATCACATGCAAAATAATACCCTTTTTATACTTCCTTAAACCCGTTTGGTTTCATCGTCTCGTACCTGTACGTACATGAAGCAGAAACCAGCTTATTATAACTACGTTCGCACACATCGACATTTCCTTTTCTCTTTTTTGCTTTTTTCTTTCTTCTAGCCACTTCATAAGACGTCAGCTATCTCATTACTTTGCAAATAGCTGCGTTAGTCATGCGGTATTTCAAAATGGCACGATATTGTCTCAGACGATAATTAAAGATAGATTTATGTTGACATGCCGCTTCAATATATAGAAACCCCCCTTACAGCATCAATATTCTTAACATGTAATTTTTATACGTATATATTTAAATATCGCTTTTATATAAGTTTTATGCCTGAATTTCTACGATTTGGCTACGTTTGCTGAACCAGTGACTACAATTTACACTGTTCATGTGTTGAAAAGCCTTGGGAAATATAGATTTAGATTTTGTGTGTATTTAAATAGGCGCGTTTAACATGGTTGAACGCTAATACTGATTACAGCACGGAGGTACACAGTCATATAGACTTTTTCTTCAACAACACTCTTTTACTCTTCACTTTGTCTACTGCTTTAAACTATGTCTCTGTTCCGATATCATGCATATAAAGTGCTTACACTGGTCCATTATGAAATGTTCTGTACCTTTCGTGTATGATGCTCTCGTGCGAGACCTGCCCCCAATCGCACGACTTACACGGTAACTAGTTTTTCTCTCCACGTTGGTTTCCCGGGTTTCATGTCTAAAGCTTTGCCTTTCCACATTGAGATCCCGGGCTTCATCGCTACAGCTTTTCCATGTTCAGTTTCAGGCTTCAGCATTGAAGAATTGCCTTTCCATGTTCAGTTCCAGGCTTCATGAGTCAAGCTATGAATTTCCATGTTGAGTTCAAGAATTCAACATTCAAGCTATGCCTTTCCATGTTCAGTTCTAACCTTCAATATTCAAGCTTTGCTTTCAGTTCCAGGCGTCAACACTCAAAGTTTGCCTTTCCATGTTCAGTTCCAGGTCTCAACACACAAGCTTTGCCTTTTCATGTTCAATTCCAGGCTTTATGGCTCAAGCTTTGCCTTTCCATGTTCAATTCCAAGCTTCATGACTCAAGCTTTGCCTTTCCATGTTCAATTCCAAGCTTCATGACTCAAGCTTTACCTGTCCATGTTCAGTTCCAGGCTTTATGACTCAAGCTTTGCCTTTCCCTTTCAGTTCCAAGCTTCATGACTCAAGCTTTGCCTTTCCATGTTCAGTTCCAGGCTTCATGACTCAAGCTTTGAATTTCCATGTTGAGTTTCACGCTTCTCCGTTCAAGCTGTGCCTTTCCATGCCCAGTTCCAGGTTTCCACACGCAAGCTTTGCCTGTCCATGTTCAGTTCCAGGCTTTATGACTCAAGCTTTGCCTTTCCCTTTCAGTTCCAAGCTTCATGACTCAAGCTTTGCCTTTCCATGTTCAGGTCCAAGCTTCATGACTCAAGCTTTGCCTTTCCGTGGTGAGTTCCAGGCTTCATGCTTCAAGCTTTGCCTTTTCGTGTTCAGTTTTAGGCTTCATGACTCGGCATTTTGCACACCATTGTATTTGACGTTATTTTTTTCAATGTTGAATTCATTAAACATTTATTGACAAATGGAAACAAAATGGCAAGCAGAAAAACGTTTGCACATGGAAGAATTACGACTAGTTCAATTAACCGTGTTTAACCGTATTGCAGAAATGTCGTGTTTAACCGTATTGTAGAAAAAGTCCTCGGTTTGAAATGGCCTTTCAAGTAAATACAAGTACATAGCGGCCGAATAATTGCAGCCCTTATAGATCAGAACTGTAAAAATAATTTCACTAGTTTTTCATAAATAATGCCACACATCTGCGATACTGATATTCACTGTACAGGAACCCAAGAATGAGGTTTGGGGGATCTTGCGTGCAAAAAAACCTCAAGTCAAGACAGTAACATAACATTTGGTATTTTGATATGAACTCAGCAACGTAATTTTCAGCCAGTTTTGAATGATTTTAAAAATGAATCATCTGAAGCGAAGAGAAAATGCAACATTTCAGTCTCGAGATATTCTAAAAAAACACACACATTTCAAGAATATGGATTAAACACTAAAAGATATCATTTTCGTGAAAATCAACAGTTGCAATCGCATTGAGTTTCTGCTTCAATTTTCAGCTAAAATAATTCAGTGTTGAAATTGTGCTTTATATACAAATCGGTATTTTTCGTAAAAATCAGCAGTGGCAATCGCATTGAATTTCTGCTTCAATTTTCAGCTAAAACAATTCAGTGTTCAACAATTTCAAATTGTCCAATCCCTTTGCCAAAACATAAAAACATAGCATCAGAGATGCAACCCCCCCCCCTCCCAGCCCGTGCCAACAAGTCGCAACAAATTAAGTTCAGAGGGCCATAAGGTCAACATTTGCAACATCTCCAATATACATTCTTTCACTGTGTAAAGTTTCATAGCTTTACATCAAAGCGTTCATGTCGAAGTGATGCATACAAAGTCGCCTCTATGCCCTTATGTTCGACACTTTTTGGCCGATCAAACTGAAACCTTAACGTTGCACACCTTTAACATATATTCTTTTACTGTATAAGGTTCAATAGCTTTGTATTAAAGCGTTCATGTTGAAGTGATGCGTACAAAGTCGCCTGTATGACAGTGCAAAACACGAAAAAAAACACGAAAAAGTTCAGAGGGTCGTAATTTCAATATTTGGCCGATCAAACTGAAACCTTGACGTTGCACATCTTTTGTCAACATGTCGCACGAAAGATGGTGTGTAAAATAAAAACGGGAAGCAACGAAACCCAATTTTGGCTTTGTGTTGTGTTTTGCAAACACAGTTGCCAAAAGTAAAAGTATATGAGTAAACAAAAAGCGAACACAGCGCAAGATAAAAAACATAGGCATCGGAGATGCAGAGCCCTCAGTGAATAGCAGTTACATCACTTTGGGAGAGTTACCTTTTTGAGATATCGCCGGGACAAAAGCAAGAGTTAGGTGTGACGAAATGGCGAGACGAATATGTGATAAAATAAACCTCAAATTGCACAACTACAGTTTTATTTGCTTTTTGTCTTTGAGGCTTAATGACGCACCAATTTCTTGCTCGCAAGTATGTCGTTGATTTTAAAGACGTTTATGCAACATTTTTAGCAAACATTTTTAACGGGTTAATCAAATGTAATATTGCACAATTTATACAGAGGAGTAGTTTAAGTGTGTGCCGCGAAACAATGAATCATGCTGAATTTGATTAAATTCATGAAATACTTCATTGCTGAATTGGCCATTATAAATGACGATGCGTGTAGAAATTCTAACTGTCCATACTAACCGAGCAAACAGACGTCGACTGTTACACGTCTGAAAGAAGTATAAAAGTCGATCTATACCTCTAAGTCGATCTAAGTCCATGCCTGTTTGCTGGGAATGTGCTATACCTTTGTAGTATCATATAATAGAAAAGTAACAAATATTTTGTATGTTTCATCGTATTAAGCGGACACATTTGTGTATAAATACATATATGTATATGTGGCTTTGAGCATAGCTTTTAACAACATTCGATGCGAAGAATGACACCAGTTGCAAAGTCAAAGTAAAATGCCTTCCTGACACATGTAAACATTTCCTTGGTATGGATATGTGGTTATAAAGACCCCTCTTTTTATCAAAAGATATTGCGATGTTTCGCTTTTGCATGTTCAAAATCAGCGATATTTCGGCTTTTGGGAAAAATGGCGATCCTTCGGTTTTTCGACAAATTTTTGCGACCTTTTGGCTCCTGTAAAGTCAAGTTGTTTAATATTTCCTTTCTAAAAATGTCATGGTTCAGACGCTTTGAAACTTAGAAAGTACAAAGTTGCATTTTTGCCCTCTAAAGATGCAATTTTACGCTTATAAATAGATAATTTCTTTTGTGATTTTTGCGTTTTTAAGAGCAAACATTTTGCTATCTTTTCGCTATTCAAAGTAAAAAAGTGCGATATTTTTGTTTTAAGGCTTAATAATTTCTTTGCACTTGTACTCGGCCGGATTTGCTTTAATTTTTCTCCAGCCGCTCAACCAACCGGTCATAGACTGAGCACCCCTAGCTATGCCTTACTAACACGAGAAATGGAAATGGTTGACTGACTGCGGATATAGATTAAATATTTACAAATTACAAATCATTTAATAGCCCAGAAATATAGCGTTATAATTTTCAATTGCCAAAACAATTGCCTGGGGAGGTTTGAAGAACCAATGTGAGAAATAGGCTTTCTTTAGATAAGCTTTGTTCTAGTCTTCTCTCTGCTTGCAAAGCCAATTATTTATTTATGTTCGATCTAAGGTGTAATTCGTTAGAATGCAGAATCAACTGAACAAAAATTATGTCAAAACAAAAGTAAGCGTAGAAATAACCCAACAAGACCAAATTCCAGTACTTATATCCGCCATTAGCTCTAACTTATATTTGTCTCATAAAATAAGTTCAATACTAAAAGGCGTTTGAAACCTTGCTTCTTCAAATTCTCCAGTCATAAACTTTGTACTGACATGATATGATGAAAAGTGTCTTTTCTTAGGAAATGCGGGGCAAAAGCGTTGAGTTAAAGTCATTTTAATAATCCATTTCTTTATATAATCAGTCGCAAGAGTTTTTGCAGCTTGTGGATAGTGAAAAAACATGTATTATCATATATATCGAAATTTAGCTTATTTTCCTCGTCTCTACTTGGATTTGACTGTGACAATGCACATTTGATCAATGATTGCATATTGGTATCGGCATATCTTCTTTATGGTCGTTGCATGGTGTCTATAAGAAAGATCCGTTAATTTGCCATTTATGTAAGTTATATCCACCGTTTAAAATCTTGCGTAATGACTTACATTGGAAGGATAAGATATACATATTTTTTGCATCTTTCACACTGTCCTTGAATTATTAAATAAATAACTTAACTCCAATCGTTCATTTGATTTACCAATGGCATTTTCATTTATCTCTAAAATATATCATAATATACTCTACTTTGGGTAACATTTACGTCGATCTTTTATCCCATTGGACCTACCCTGTTTAATTCCTTGTACTAGATCTTGATAATGTTTAGACATCTAATGAAGGTTTTAAGACAATCTGTCACTCCGATATACCTTAGGAAACAGTTGTTTACATTGTATTTAGCAAAAAATGTTCATAATACATCAACCCTTGCTCGTTTACAAAATGATTTATCTCTATTATATCTTGAAGAATATAGCAAGTAAAACTTGCTTCGATTTAGCTCCTGTATATCATAGTTACACATTAGTAGAAGTCTCAGCTCCTCGTACTTATCTAGTTGTCAATGATAATATAAGGGTTTTCGCACCAGAATCTTACAATCCATACGAACATCAGCAATTTTTAATTTTTCCATTAGCCTGAGATTGATTGGCTTTTGATGCCGCATTACACTTTACCTATCAATGCATTGTGTTGAATCTTACTTTTACTATTTTTCCAGAAGAACTAGTTTGTTTCCCTTTGGGCTAAGTCAATGTTATTTACAACTGATGTGCACATAGAAAAACTATAAATGTAATTAAATGTACCACTGTTTTGTTATTAAGATTCTACCAGTTATTGGGAATGCTATAATGTATTAAATTTCATTTCTGTATTTTAAATTTTCTAACAAACGTTGACCTAATTTTTTGGCCAATGATTCTGCCAACTTCGGGGCCAAATATCGATAGCCAAGTGCTTTACTGTGACCAAGGATATGGTAGTATAGAAATTTATCCATGACATTACCTGAAAAAGGTAAGATTAAAAAAATTTTAAATTTAAAATGCGTCGTGCGACCTGGGCCACACCCAGGTCGCACAATATCAAGGGGTTTTGATTCTTGTATTTACACGCATTGTAAACACCTCCTTGACTAGTGGGATATTTTCGGACACACTGAAACATGCACTCGTCAAGTCTCAATTAAGAGAAGCTAACATTGGACCACCAGATATTCAAAAACTAACGAATATACAATACATTTCATAAATCGTGGAAAAGACAGTTATAACTCAATTAAATAGTCATATGTCAAAGCATGATCTACACAAACATTTGCAGTCTGCATATTGAAAGGAGCATAGCAACGAGACTGCATTAGCCAGAATACAGAACGACATCCTTCAAGATCTTGATCAGAAACGAGGAGTGATTGTGGTACTATTAAACCTCTGAGCCGCGTTTGATACGCTTGATTTTAACATTTTATTCACACGCCTTCACGACGAAATAGGAGTACACGATACCGCTCTCCGATGGTTTTCTAGCTATCATTGAGGCCGTTCCCGGAGCGTGGTTATTAGTGTGCATAGCTCCAATCCGGTCACATGGCTATTTAGAGCAACCTAAGGCTCCCTGATGGGGGAAGAAGAGTATAGAATATAAACCAAACCTGTGGGAAAAATAATTCGACTACACGGTCTGAAATTTCTTATATACGCAGACAACACTCAACTGAAAATTTCATTTGCTTTGAACATTGATGATGACTTCCGCTTGGCTTTACACAAAATTGAACTTTGTACAAAAAATAAAAGGATGGATGACTCTCAATTTGTTAAAACTGAACAACACTAAAACTAGGCCATCAAGAACAGCGAGAAATATATGCGTTGTTTTTGACGATGCAATGTCAATGAAACAACTTTTTAGTTTTGTATGCAGCTCTTGCATACACCAGTTAAGATGCATTTCATCTGCACGGCGATTACTTACGACGGACGCCTGTGAGGCATTGATCCATGCCTTCATTACCTCCCGATTACACTATGCCAATGCGACACTTTATGGCTTGCCAAATAAAGAAATTGATAGGTTCTGCTGGCATTGTTTCTGGAACCCAAAAATGCGAGAGCATAACTCTGATCCTAATATCACGACACTGGCTTCCCAGACGTCAGCATATAATATTCAAAATATTAACACTTACGTTTAAAGCCATCCATAGAGCTGCACCGGAATACCTACAGGGCCTAATACGGCTTTAAACTCCACCAAGGACCCTTCGATCAATGAACAATACGAATATTTTAGTAATACCTCGAGTAAAAACGAAAAAAAGTGGTGAACGCTCTTTTTTCGTGACCGCTCCGAAAAAAACCAGAATAAACTACCATAAATAATTAGAAGTGAAATAAACTAGTCAAAACATATCTCTTTAGATAAGCTTTTTCGCAATATTTATAGCTAATATAGTCATTAACGTTTCAATGATATTTACCCATGAATTTTATTATAGTTTGATTGTAAGGTGTCATAGAATATCTTATATCTGAGGGAAATTTTGACACATCTTTGGTAGTGAACTATTTCCATTTTTAGCGATTTGTTTCCAAGGCAAAGGGCCATGTGATCATTGTTATAAAGTTATGCTTAATAGCACTGTAACTTTTTTTTTAAAAAAATACGACACACAGTGTGTAAGGTGGATGCTGAATCATTGATTGATTTTGGTTAATTAACGTATTACTTATCACAATGTTTTATGCATGCTTCTATGTTTATAAAATTAGTCTTACTCATTACATTTCTTCTTCGATTTGTTTAAAGATACGATTAATTCCTAAAAGCAGGAACCTCACTTTTAAATAGATAAGAACAATCACACATTTGCGAAATTGGTTTATTTATCGCGCCGAGAAAAGTATCAAGCTCATTAACTTAGCACCACTGTGTCATTAATAGCCTTGTAAATTCACATCAAACGAGCGCAAACAACCAGACTGTGGCCTCTTTCTAGACGCGGGTTATTGCGTCGTTTTGGCACATTATTTATTACTAATTTTGGAATAGATACATCATGAAGGCTAAATTAGCACCTGTGAAATGGTATTATCCTAGCTTTCTACCATTTTCTTGGTATATAACCCTTACGTCACGACATTAAGTCGGGCTTGAGAGTTGATATTCTATCAACAAACAGCTAATGTCAAAAATTATCAAAATTATACGAAATCTTTTATCAACTTGGATAAAATAAAACTTGGAAGACATTACTATTAGAGCTCTTGCATTTCGTTCACTCTTTTATAATCCTAAGTAGAGAAACATTATGATAAAATACAACACAACGCGGAGTGAAGTATTAATTATCTTTTACTAGACTAATTAATGAACTTACGATTATTCACAAAATCTGGGTACATTGGTTGCCCTGATCAGAATAAATGTAACGGATTAATTTCACTGAGACATGAAGTAAAAAATACAGTTTGAACTTTCGTGGAAAAATTGAACGTTACAGCAATGCCGAGAGAATGCAAAACTTGATATAAAACTGAATCACGTGGTATAATTTTCATTCAAATCGTTCAACCATAGCGGAAGTTATCTCACTTTTTCACTTTTTTAAAAGTTAAAATGGCGGCATGTCAAAATTATGTATACAACCACCTGTGAAAATAGCCTGTGACTATTAAATGTCAAAACTAGATATAAAACTGAATCAAAGGGTAAAATTTTCATTCAAATCGGTCAACCATAACGGAAGTTATCTCACTTTTTCACTTTTTTAAAACTTAAAATGGCGGCATGTCAAAATTATGCATACAACCACCTGCCCAAATAGCCCGAGACTACACAATATCAAAATTTGATATTAAACTGAATCAAAAGGTAAAATTTTCATTCAAATCGGCCAACAATAACGGAAGTTACATCACTTTTTGACATTTTTAAAAGTTAAAATGGGGGCACGTTAAAATTATGCATACTATCACCTGTGAAAATAGCCTGTGACTACTTAATGTCAAAACTAGATATAAAACTGAATCAAAGGGTAAAATTTTTATTCAAATCGGTCAACTATAACGGAAGTTATCTCACTTTTTCACTTTTTTTTAAGTTGAAATGGCCGCATGTCAAAATTATGCATACAAGCACCTGTGCAAATAGCCTGTGACTACATAATGTCAAAACTAGATATAAAACTAAATCAAAGGGTGAAATTTTCATTCAAATCGGTCAACAATAGCGGAAGTTATCTAACTTTTTCACTTTTTTTAAGTTGAAATATCGGCATGTCAAAATTATGCATACAACCACCTGTGCAAATAGCCTCATACTACTTAATGTCAAAACTAGATATAAAACTGAATAAAACGGTAAAATTTTCATTCGCATCGGTCACCTATAGTGGAAGTTATCTTACTTTTTCACTTTTTTAAATGTTAAAATGGCGGCATGTCAAAATTATGCATATAATTACTTGTGAAAATAGCCTGTGACTACTTAATGTCAAAACTTGATATAAAACTGAATCACGTGGTACAATTTTCATTCAAATCGGTCAACTATAGCGGAAGTTATCTCACTTTTTCACTAAGGGGGGTGGGTGGGTATCGGCAGATAGTATGTCCTGGTGGGGGTGAGTTCCTCACTCTATCACCATGGTTACGCCGCCTATCATGGCGTCATCATAATGGGTTTCACACATAGTATGTCCTAGGCTTAGCCCATCTGACGCCTAGGGTGGGGAGGGGGGTTCTGCACTTTATCACCATGGTTACGCAGCCTATGACGTCATTATGACGTCACTTCCTGCAGTAGAACCCCCCTTTCTATACTACTCATGGTGGTGTAGAACAAAGATACGATAAAACTCGCAGACGGCACTTTTGGTATCGTGAGTACTTTATGTATGTACAGAAATGCGATATATGAAAAGGGATACCTTATGGCCGTTGCACGACTCATTTAATCCAGTGGATGAACCCCCTGAAAAACCCAGTGATTGCTCTGTGAGTATGTAGCGGATCCGAGCTCATAGATTGAAAACTTCATTCCAGTTTTCGGTAACCGACCCATTCTGCAGTAATCTAGACACAGAATAGTTGCTTTGAGGCGTGTTGATAAAAGTAAGAAGTCCACCAGTTCAGGCAGTTCTTAAGATAATATGTCTTTGGAGATGGAACACGGTTACATATAAATGATTTGTTTGTATTTTCAGAAATACTCAGTCACGATGGTTTTTCTGAATCTTCTTGTATTTTCGCCTGTGTTATACTCCAAATCCGGAACTTTTTTGGTGTATGAGAACTCTGTATATGCTTCATACAATTCTTACGTAATCTTTTCTGTTGCTTTGAGCTCCTAGTCAGCGTCACTGGCAGGATAGACATAAAGAGATAGATACTTTTCAACGTGAAATATACAATGTAATGCAGACCCACCTCATCCTGCTTCAATTTGACGAACTAAAGCGTGAATTACCGAATATAGACAAACAACCTGTGGAACAGTTACAACATATCCTTTCTAGATTTATCGAAGAGGGCGGAGGGAGTTAAATACCATCATGCTGGCAAAGAAACTCTTGAAACAGTTGGGAAATAGCGTGGTATTAACTGGCATCATATAGGCAGATTCTGATCGTTGTCCTGTTGTTGGTATTTCGAAAGCGTTTCTTTTATGAAAAGCCCCTTCGCTTGAACAACATCTTGAAACTTCAATAATGGTTCATATTAGAAAAGCGATGCAGGTGAATCTTGAGTGAACTGAGGAAATCTGATGATATTGTTTTCGTATCGGATAACTTGAATAGTCAGCTTGTTATGTGAAGTTTTTAGTTTAAAAAAGCCTATTGTTTTTACTTGTTAGTTAAGCAGCTTGCGCGCTTTGTACATAAATAAGAGTTTCAATTCAATTGAAGAACTGTATTCTCTTGTCTTTTGGACTATTGTTTTGGAAACAGCAATTTTGCATTGATAAACGTGTATGTTTGATATTTTGTATTGGTCGCAATGGTATGCTTAGTGTTGCACTTGAACAAGTCAGTTTTGACCTTAATCAGTTGAAATTTATTTAGTCTACAATTTATTCGCGGTTAAATTGTGAGACATTTGATATGACAATGTAAGCTTACACAGTTTATTTGATTGTATAGTGTACTTATGTGAAATTATCTTTGTAAACCGTTGAAAGGTATTTGGAGTGATTTCTGTTGTGTATTTTTGTTGACATTGTGAGCATGTGTTCATTTTCTTGGTATATAACCCTACACCATGGCATAAACTCGGGTTTTGGAATTTTTATTCCATCAGCAAACAGCTAGTATCAAAATTATATTATCAAAACCTGTTGCAAACATGGATTAAATAAAACTTTCCCATAAAGACACGACCCTTTCGTACCAGTTTGTCTTCAGATGGATATGTTTGATCTACTCTGCCTAATTTCCAAAGATTACGACGTAACTAATCCTCGTTAACAATAACAATCTCACCAATGGATAAGTTTTTGAACGACTTGAGCTTGGAGTAATCCGAGATATTCATGATGTCGCCGAGACCAGAAAAAGTTCATCAGATACCGCACTACATGGTATATAAATCATTTCTGAGAAATTAAGAAGGCGGGGGCAGCAAAACCCGTGATTTGAGAGATAAAAAATAATTTGGCGTAAGTGGCTCGAGAACAGAAGAATCGTTCAGAGTCAAAGTGGACAATGGACGAGAATTCAAAATCAAGCTGCTTCAGACAAAAACGTCCTTAGACATTACTACAGAATGGTCGTCTAATTGACAACCATTCTTTAGTAGAATTAGATTCAAGATATTCCGTATCAGACGTTCCCATATGCCACCAATATGGGACGCACTTGGAAGATTAGTTTTAAATTCCAAGTAACGGTTGTTGTCCTGAGGGAATCTGTCGATTTCCTTCTTGTTTGAACTAACGAGATTTGCCATCTTCTTTGCTCCAATGAAATTTGTGTCATGGTCAGATCTCAGAACTGCTATAGGACCTGTAATAGCTAGAAAACGCCTTAGTACATTGATGAAAGTACTAGTAGAAAGATCAACAGTCGTTTCTAAATGGACAGCTCTAAATGCGAGGCACGTAAAGATTACACCCCAGCGTTTCATTTCTTTTCGACCCTATTTGATTAAAAAGGGACCAAAACAGTCGACACCAGAAATGTCGAAAGGAGCCATCACATGAACACGATCTGCTGGAAGATCCGATATCTTTTGGGTCTACAGGGCACCGCGAGATCGCTTACAAGTGACACAGCGGGAAATAACCCGATATACTTTAGCAATACCGCAAACCATTCAATAACCAGCCGCTAGCACTACACTGACAGTGGCTAAGCGACCTTGATGATAAATTTTGCATTGATAATATTCAATCACCAAACCTGTGACGTGTTCTGACTTTGGTAGTAAAACAGGATGAATTTCGTCAAAGGGCATTCCTTAGTACGTTAAACGACCACCTACACAAATCAGACAATGACTGTCTAGAAAACAGTCCAAACGATATAGGCCACTAACTCGTTTCATGTCTCGCTTTCTACGAGTAGATTCCTCTGTGCTGGGTTCACTACAGTGATCGTTGACTACTGAAAGAATTTCACTTTCCCTACTAAAGGACTTTCATTGAACATAGCGAATGAATTCTCTTTCAGCCTCATGAAGATGATCCCCTACGGAAACACTTTCAGCCAATGGTCAATTTACCGAACGAGATCTAGTTACAGTAACTGGACCAGGAATTAGAGATTTAAGGAAATGCTTATATTTCGATATCTGCTTAAAATAAAGTTCTTTCGACAACAGACGGGATAGCCTAGTAGAAAGCAAAGTAGCAATCAATTCGAATCGGGGAATTGTGATGGATTCAATTGGTGCTACTCGACTCTTACCCATCAAAAATGACACGTGTACCTTGCCTTCAGCGTTGACCAGTGTTTAAGCTAATGAACTAGTCGATGTACTTCAACTGTGGTTATATCCCCAAAGCCATTTGGCTTAAGACATTTAGGAGTACATGTCACTGACAAATGCTGATATCCGAACACCACCTAGTCCACTCACAAGACACCGAATTGGGTACTTCCTCGTCTCAAGAGTAATTGTTCCAACAAAGTTCCTGTAGGATTAACTTACCACGTAGAAGAAAAGAGGCAACAAAACCGATGGGATCATATGTCGAGCTAACTGCAGAAAGAATACCACGCCTGGTAACCGGCTTGCTATTCAAAACTATCCGGAAGTTAAGACTGTCCTACTGGATACATCACTCGATTCAAAGCATTCCTTCTATATGAAGGTCCTCAAAATTTAGGTTGATATTCTGAGCCGAAAGGGCTGTATCGAAGTCAGGAATACTTTGTAAAACATCTTTGTCATTAGAGAAAACTTGTGCAAATTCACATCACCTTCACGACACAAGGCTTTGGTACGAGCAATGAGATCTATCACGCATTCTGAACTAGAAACAGATTTTAAGCCTTCGCCGACGTAAAAATCTGTCTCGGTGAAATCTTTCACATTAGTACCTTAAGTTGATCCGAACTCCGAAGCCAAATAGCTAAAGGCAAAAGTCGAACATGAGAGAGAAGAAACAGCACTAAATAGATATACAGTCATCCTATAGACTAGTAACTTCTGAGTGATGTCCCCATTTGGTCACCGCAAGAAATGCCCAAAATTCCGGCGATGCTGTGCTACAAGAAAATTGTAGAACATATTCTCGGCATCGCACACGAATGCCACTGATTCGGATCTAAAACGCAACAGTACTCCTATAAGCGAGTTCGTAAGATCAGGTCCTTGAAGAAGTTTATCCTCCAAACAGATGACTGCAGTCAAAGACTACCCGAATCTTCTTTTTCGTCTTGGGATATATTGAAAAGTGTGAAATATACCAGATATCTTTCGAACACTTCTTCAGCATAGCCATGACCAACAGTTTTTTTCATGAAAGCTGAATACTCAGACTTGTAAAATGAATCTTTTCTGAACTTGGATTTTAAAGATCTAGTCTGAGCCTCGGATGAAGACCGATTGCCCCTGATTTGCAGAGTCTTTAAAAGGAAGAGGCATGGTGTAATGTCCAGACTCATCGACTTAGATATTGTTGGTTATTGTATTTAAGAACTGTTGATCCTCTTTGGAGATCTTTTTGGAGGAACTAAACTCAGATTCGTTGAAGTCAGATTGAAAAAGCTTCAAACAATCAACCGGATTAACGAGGTCTCTAATACTAGTCCAAAAAGACATGCATGTAGATATCTGTCGACTAGCCTTGACATAGTTGAAACCGACTACACTCCAACCAAGTTCTGTTCTTTGAGTATAAGGACCATTACCCACAGGAGGAATGACTTCGAGAGTATACAGCTACTTAGGTCAATTGTAGCCAATAAGATGCGCGATTGGAATCTGTTGTAAGGAATGCAGCGAATCCTTAAGCTTAGACAAATGTTGAGATTGACCAATTGTTTCTCTAGTAGGTATGGGTGCTCTGTTGGCAGGCAAAACATTCCTAGATTAAACAGGAGGCAGCTTGCAAAACCTAACTTGCAGAACACTTTTGAATTTCGATCTGAGAATTTGCATCAAGCATCGTAGACAGAATCAAGTTAGTTAACTGGAACACCTTGTACACCAAGATCATTACAAACATCCGACAAGACAGAGGATTGATCCGATTGTGAATCCAGCATACATTAAACTGGTATTTCTCTTGAAGGATTACTACCATTCTACAAGAGCACTGGTAGTATCATTTATTTAGATTAACAGTAGTTCTGTCGGAAGTACTACAAACACTTGGAGAATGTACTTTGACTGATTCTTCAAGCTTGGGTTTCGCTGCGATCTGAATTGCATGGCAAAAGGTATGATGTTTGCGCCCACACACGCCACAAACAGCATCACACTTGCAGTACTTGGCAAGATGAACACCTTGAAGACATTGAAGACACAAGCCCTGTCTTTTCACAAATTCTTCCTTTGAAGAATAGTCTTTCACTTCGTAAGGTGATTCAAGTCCTGACAGAATGAGCAATGCCTTATGACTTTCACGTCTACAGCAAAAAGGCAGTTTTAGCGTGTGACTTCAACTTAGGTTGCGTATTCGCGTTACCTTTTGATTTATCCTTCGCTATCCACCGAAGTAACAGGATCGTTTGCAATGTCCTAATCTCTAGCAAGAAAGAAAACAAAAAGGAGATGAAGCAAGAATTTGCTTGCCTATAGTCTGCTACCTTTCTAGTCCAACGACGAACAAGCTAATAAGGAAAGTTTTGCAGTATATTTCTATTCTCGGCTTCATCATCCAAAATTTTCAAGCTCTGAAGCAACGCCATGCCTTCTGACTAACTTCTGACAGCCGGGTAATTTCGGGCTCTTTCAATTTTCGTATATAACTACAAATGTCTCTTTACAATAAAGTAAATGTTCCTAAACGTTTAGAGTATACATTTTACTGTGCCAATATATATCGCGATTATTATTGCCATCTCCTCCTACTCTCGCTGATGTGGAGATATGTTGTGAAAGAGGGTGTGAAATTTTGGCTTGGGCATTGATCAAAGAATCACTGCCTTATTGAAAGTTTTGGAATGGATATACTAATAAAAAGTTATGTTAAGTTAGAAAATTTCTTGATTCTGGGGGAGAGTAAAGGTAACTTTCTGTTCTCCACCACAAAAATTCAATGTACCTAAATTAACTACCTTCTAGCTCACCCTAAATCATTAATCGTCGATTGCACAACCAAATTTTAGAATAATTAGATTTTAATTTATTTATTTCTACTATTTTTATTGCGGCTTATTTCAGACACCTGTATTTCTATATCACATCTTTGGTAGTACTATGAGAATATTTGAGGAATTTCCATTTATTGTACTAATTTTGTTAGATACTTGGTTTTAAGATCATGTGACTGAAACCGTAACAACCATAGGATTTTAGAAGATTTTAGAAAGAAGAACATGGACATGTCTTAGATGTAAGGTATGTATGAGTAGGTGGCATCTTCTTTGCGTGCGCGTATATGACATGTATAGTTACCACCCGAAAGTTACCGTAGTTAAGGTTTTTGGCAATTTTCTTTGTGTACGGCTGCTGATGTTCTTTTACGTGGTGATTGTGATTTAGCGTACTGAGACTACAGTGTAGGTTGTTAGGTTTTAATCTATATAGATATTTGCCTTCTTAATATCGTTTGGCGAAGAATTAAGAAGGGACTTTCCTCAGTCAGTACCGCGGGTGGTGTGGTCGATAAGATGGTTCAACATTTCATAGTGGTTTGGTAAGATAAGGAAAGGATAAACCCGGGTGGTTAAGCAGTACTTTTTAAACAGATTAGCTTCAGTCCTTTGAAACAAAAACATTAAGCAAAACAAGCCACACTTATTTTTGGCCTGATCGTGCCAAAGTTCTAACTTTCTTGTATGTGCGTCAAATATTCGAGCGGTTACTATGCTAATGTTAAAATGTAGATTTCGTAATATTTTAGGCCAAGACATTGTTCACATGCATAGTTAAGACAAATGAATAACAGCTTTTACTGTAAGGAATGATTTCTATACAAGATTCCCCAAAGCAAAGACTCTTTGAGTAGTCACGAAACCATTAGCCACTAATGGATGAATGTAACAATATAATTGACAATGAAGTGCAATTAGTATTTGAGTTTCATGGAAAGCACAACACGGTGTCATGATGAGTCAGTATTAATAAAGATTCTCTTACTGCCAAAAAACATCGTATGCACATGGCAAAGTGATGCTCACCTCATCAATTATCGGTGTTTTGCAATGGTTATTAATGATGTGATTTTAACTAAAGACTACTATCAAAGATTCATTCCATTTCGTTTCAACACACTTATTCATATTATGGCTTTTATCCTACATTTGAACTCTGAATTGCAAAACATTAAAAAAAATTTGTGAACCCGAGCACATCAACTTCTGTCCTCTGTACGAAACCTGTAGAGCATAACATTTGAAGAATAATTGTTGCATGTAGGCAGTTTTATTTGAAATATTCACTTCCTGGTTATAGGCAGTTTATACCTTATTAAATCATCGAGGTACGAAGGAAATCATTTAATACATCAAGCGCCCTCGAAAAACCGATGGCTTTTATTTTGTTAAAGACTCCCTTTCAACGTAATCGTTTTGCATAAAGTCTTTTTATACTCTTCACCTGATGCTTTATGTCTTGCATACACTTTTGTGATCTATTCACTACATTCCAAAAATGTCACAATGTCAATGATTTCGCAAATTTTAAATTGGGTCTTGGGCGTCTGCTTCTTTGACTTGGATAATGTTGAATAGTCAAAATATATATTTATGCACTCAAATAAAGATAGCAAAGGTTCCTTCTATAATGGATAGATCGTCACTTGAATTACTCATTCTGCTATCATACTGAGCCATATTTCAACAATAAGGTTGAAAATATTTTGTCAAGATTGATTGAGATTATTTATAAAGGATTTTGCAACCTTCTCGCAATGTTGGAAACGTATCTGTACTTCCAAAACATTCGAAGCGTCTCAGATATGATGTTCATTCATGTTGAACCATATAAAGCGTTTCACTAACCACATTAGTTGTCGTTTTTTTTCTGGCTTTTTACCTAGGTATTCAATTCTAGTTATGATTTATTTTTTAACGAGATCATAATAAAATAACTAAATAACATACATTTAGTTCTGACTTCATTCTCAAAATGGAACTGCAATAAGAAGTAGAAAATCTGCATTATAATACGTTGTATTATCTGATTCGAAGCAATTATTTTGTTGTTTGTTTTTCGAATCAAACTTCTGTTTTTATAAATATGTTGTATATTTTGAGTTATGCGTAAATATGCGTAACTTTTGTCAATGCGTAATATAAGGAGGGTACAAAAATCTATTTGAGTACAAATCTATTCTGACACTACTAGGAAAAATTCTCAGAATAGAATAGATCTAACAATGTTTGCAGGCGAATAAACTGTAATTTTGAGCTGAACAATAAAGTTTTTATTTTTTCCAAAATATCTGTTCTGGCTATAGACATATCTATTCAGGCTAGGCTATAATAGGCGAATTTTCAAGTAGTTGTCTAGAACATTCAAAATAAAGTCGCAAATTTTATTATAAAAAATTAATCATTTTTGTAACATATGAGCACAAGTTTCAAGCTTTTAAGAGTATTTTGTGGCCATGTTTCAAAATCCGTCATTGGGTGCATAATGAAATTACTTCATGAGCTATCATTGACATCAGTATTGGATGCAAATTAAATTTTTGGTTGTTTAAAGGAAATACTTTTTATTTTTGAAATCAGTGTTTGTGCTTTACAATCAACACATTTTTGTCTTTGTGGCTTTAATTGATACAATATACAATATTTCAACAAAATTGTGCCCGTATCGTGGGGATGTTGAAAGTGTATTCTTGCAGTATTATCCACTATATTACACATTTTTCCTTTTTCCCAAAATTTATATTGCTATACATATGTTTCATATATTGCTATGATATATGTTTACCATGTCACATCATGGTATAAATTGCATTATATTATGATGATTTAGGTAAACAAACACTTGGTTATGGTTGAAACGTTTGTTTAGTACAAAAAACGATTTAACACTTTTGGGGAGCCTGTGAAAAAACATTTAATAACTCCGAGAGATGTTTATCTGAACACATAAATCAACAAATTGCTTTTTATGGGTAAGATAGAACAAAAGTGTTTAGAGAATTAACAAAGATAAGCAACATGCAGGAGAAATTAGGCCTAATAAAATAGACAAAGTATATACATAACTCTATACCTCTATGGGTGGGGCAAAGTTTGCTTGTGTGGTTGCGCCCATGTGACCGGATATATACTTATATATCCACGCACATACATCATTACAGGATTAAATCAAAAGCTATTTAATATTGCCAATTATAATTTGACTCTCGAACAAATATAAAACAGCATATAAACAATAAGAATTTAAACTAACTGCAAAATCTAAAAAAATACAAGAAAACTGTCAACAAAAGTGTTTGTTCTCGGATGAGAAATTAATTAAAATACCGCTGGCATAATTATAGATCGTTCTACATGTGAATATAAAAATATATACTTATAGTTAAAGATACCGAGCGGAATTTTTATTCATGTATATTTTGAGTGCTGTTAGCCTCAGTATTTTGTAAGCTTGTATTGGTCTTAACGTCAATGAAACCATGGAAAGTCGTGGCACAATTAAAAGCAACGCCGTTTCTACGTTGAAATCATAATATTTCTTAGAATTTATTATAAGTTTTTATTTTAATTTTCAGAGGCAGCTTACTGAATATGTACAACACTTAGGGACAATCGAGACTGATGTATATCTGTTTTCTTCTTTGCGTTTTTTTTTTTCGTTTATGATTTATTCCACTACCATTTAAGCAAGTTAATGCAATATACAACATTTATTTACAGTATATTGATTCCCAAACCATTTGATATTTGGAGCTTTATGGCAAATATAGAAGTCAAAAATTATTAAGACCCCGTGCATATTACTGTTTTATGGAAAATTTATATAGCCCTGTATTAGACAACATACATTTGTTGTTTTATACATAGTATTATTGGTAGATAAAGCACAACTCAACAATCAGCAAATTCACTGATGTGTTCATTCAAATACAAATACATAATACTAATGCATTTTCAAAACAATTGCATTATGTTTTAACGTAGTTTAAGTGTTAGCAAAGACGCGATGTCAGACAATCTCTTCTCTAATTTCTCAGAATCACATCTATCATATCGTATAAACATTACAAGGATGCCAGATTTCATTCATACATGTTTTCGATGACAAATGTTTGACAAATTCAGTCAATATCTTGGTATGTTTCAGGATTGCTTGAGCTCATTGTCTGCTGCTGAGATTCGGGTACTGGTTTTAAGTAGTCTGGATCTTCAATGTACTGGTAAGCAGAGTTCTCAGCATTTCCACTGCCACTCATAGCAGAAAGAATTGACTCGTATTGGGTGACAATTTCTTTTTCCCTCTGTCCTGTAAGCATAGAAATAAAACTAGTTATAATAACAGAGATGCTAAAACCAGCACCTTTGTATAATTGTCTTTTCATCTATTCCCCCCTAGCTCTATGAACTGCGAAAACATTTAATTAATTCGAAGTGTTAACTGAAAGCATTGTTATCCAGCAAATCTTATGTGTTTGTCTGTGAAAAACAAACTTATATTGGCAGATCAAGCGCCAATACTTTCCAAACCAGTGTTTTAACGAATTCTGAAAATAGCTTCCTCTTTAGGAAGAGAATTCTCAACGTTGTTGTGGCAGGGAATGTATATTTGCATCTGTGAATGTAATACCTTTGGACTTTGTTATTTTTGATATCTTTCGTAATAAATATGTAACATAAATATTTGATTTAAACAATATCTCTTCCGGTGCTTTCATAATATAAACAAGTCATTATCATTATATTTCATATTTTGAAAGTGGTACAAGTAAATAAAGTAACAAATTAACATCATTGAATGCCACCGTATGATACAATTCAAGCAATATATGATGGCTATCCCATTAATAGTAAGATTATTAGCTAGAATACAAAATGATTCCTTATCGTTTCAAACCGTGACCATGTGCTTCTAGTTCAAGCATTACACCTGATTTCAATTTAGGGTTTCAAAAACGATTTTTTCTATTTTTGCATGTGTAATATTCGCATTAAGGTTTTTATATGGTGAAGTTCCCAAAGAAGCTGGCATTGCTTTATGTTTCGCCCATGAACATGATATGCATTTGCAAGAACAAGGATACTGATATATATATATAGATAGACGTTATTAGTTTTAAATTATAAATAATATCAAAGAACAACCTAGTTTGCGGTACTTCACTAGACTTATGATGCCAATCACCAAAGTAGCAATCACAAGAAGTAGCAGAACTATCCCGCCAGTGATAATATAAAGAATTTCATTCCTGTTCAGACCTGAAATATATCCAGTCACATATTCTGTTTATCATGAGTGAGCTTTCAGATAAATGCAATGCTTAATACCAAAAATTAATTCCAAAGAAAGTGTTTATATTTTGTGTAAGTTATTTGTTGGAGGGAACACTTAAACTAATACAAAGCATAAAATATAAATTATACAGGAGCGATTATCATTAAATCAAGTCCATGGGGACCACGTAGTATTAACAATAAAGAGGATTTTATGACAATATTTAAAACGATAATTCTTAACTAAAAAGAAGAATATTTCATAGGCTAGCATACTTTTAAGCTATAACAAATGATACAAACAAATGTGTGTTTGCGTATCTCCCTCGGTATTTTTCCTTGACCACAAAGTATGCTGCAGACAGCGTGTTATATATTAGTAGATTTGGCTTTGAAGATTTGATTTGAAGAGATTGTTTTGTTTTAATGCATCACTGTAGAAAAACAAACCATTAAGTATTCTTTCAATGATTGTCGAAATATTAAAGAAAAAACCGTTTTCAATTTATATGTCATGTAAATGTCATATAAAAGACATTTTTGTGAGAATTTTTTACCTCCACAGATGTATATGTATTACATGAAGGTTTCTTTGATATAATTTTGATAATTACTGCAAGGATATAAAATTATCCGCTTACAAAAAATCTCAGCGCAGCTGGGTTAGCGTAATGTGTACATTTAATTATTTATAACAGCCGATGACAAAATTTTGGATATTAGGTGTCCATAACTTCTGATAATTAATAAACATATGAGCAGAAGTTTTAGCTTGCATTCTCCAGGGACAGTCTTGTCTCTAATTCAGTCAAGCAATTTAAAAGCATACAAGAAAAGCCAACGACACGAATAATTGAAAGTGTTCTATAATCGGTTTAAGTGCGACTTGGCTCATTAATAGTATTTAGCAGAAATGTCTTCTCGGTAGTTTCGTTTGATTCGATATCACATAATGTACGTTTCAAAATAGCGTATTTCGCCACCTGTGTTTCTAATTAACATTTAAAGTTTTGCCATTTATATGTTAACTGTTAATTTAGTTTAGCAATCGAAAATAACAAAACTATTTTGCCTGAACAATACCAGCACAAATACTAGTGATCATTTTCTAAGTGAGTGAAATGATTGCAGACTCTATTGTACAGCAAAGGACTTTTTATATAGCATTTTATAGATACTCTTATCATGTCCTCTATACTTTGTTCAAGTAGTGGGGTGCTGAAATTGAAGTCCAGGGATGGGAAGATTTGTTTTTTATGATTTCCTTCATTGGTGTGCGAGGAAATTAATCAACGTCAGCAAAGTTATCATTTGAAATCATTAAGGTATATTATAATGCACATTTCTTCAAGGATAACATTACCCGCAACAGTATGATATATTGTCAAATTATGATGAAATAGGGCAATAATCCTGTAATATAGGTATGACCTCCACATTATTCCAGTATACATAACAATGTTTAATAACTATTATAGCATTTACATATTGAGACATTTTTATTTGTCACAAGCCATAACAAACATTTCTAATGATGCTAAAAATACGAAAGGGAAATAAGAAAAAAAGTAGGCCTTAAAATCGATGCAAGTGCCAATGGAAATGCAAATGCCAAAAAATAAAAGAGGTAAAGGAAACATAAGCGCTAAAAGTATAAAAGTTGCTTATCAGATGAAGCATCAGTACAAATATGGATTAAATCACTGGTGATATGTTTTACCAAACGGCTAACAAGTATCAACACTCAATCTAAACTTTATTTATGTAAAATTTGTTCAAATATTTAACATCAAAAATTTTCTATTGATATGCAATAAGTTCAAACAGAAAACACAACTGACTTAAAAAGTACCATAAATGAAGATGAATTAGATCATGTAAACTGTATTGCTATTTTTATCACATTCTATTGCAGTTCAATAGGCCAACGTGGTAAATAAAGAAAACTTGCCATTTTCTTTTGAGTTGCTTTCACTATCTGCCTGCTGTCCTTCATTATTTTTCACAGTGCTTGATGCTTCAGGAAGCACGGTTGTACTTTGATTTTGAAACTCAATTAAGGGACTCGACTGCTCCACCGTGATCGTGAAAGGCATAATAGTGGTTGTTGCATTGAATTCTGTATCTGTGCGAAAATACCAATTTTTATCATGTGTCCCACATTAAGAAATGTAATGAAATGTTTTAATAACTATTATAGCATTTACATATTTAGACATTTTCATTTGTCACAAGTCATAACAAACATTTCTAATGATGCTAAAAATACGAAAGGGAAATAAACAAAAAGTAGGCCTTAAAACCGAATGCAAGTGCAAATTGAAATGTAAATGCCAAAAAAACAGCTGAAGAAAAAATGCATGTATGTTATTTTTGATACAGTCTTATGTGAAAACGCAGGTTTATTCTTTAGATATGCTTAAAAAAAACTATTTGTAAACAGGAGTAAGCTACTCAAACCCCATTTTATTGGTTTTCTTACCGCGTTCACAAAAGACACCCGTGTATCGTTGCGGACAATAGCATTCAAAACCATTCACCTTGTCTTTACACTTGCCATCGTTTTGACAAGGACTGGAGGCACATTCATTTATTGCTAAATTATAAAACAAAGTTGTACAGAACGAAAATTGCTTCATAGTGCGATAAAATGAAACAAAAATCAGGCAGATTAAATCTGTCAGATAACGCTCACAGGTGGTAGAAACTCCTACGTTTTATGACAGGATTTCCTTCATAGTAAATCACAAGTTGAATAAAATCCGTTTACTGAAGAATATGCTTTTTTGTTATAAAAGGCAGAAATAAATTTGGCTAATTGGTTATGACATTGTTATTTCATGTAGATTTCAATATTCAGTTTGTATTCTTTATATGAGTTCTGCATTTCTAGCGGTGATATTTTACAGAATTACATTCCTATGCTGCACATCTGACTAATCGTAACAAAGCTATGTGAGAAGATACATGGCAGTTCTAGTTTTATGGCCGATTCTTTAGAAGCGAAGTTGATAACTAAAAAGTTGATAAGGAAATTTATTTCTGGCATCTTTAAACAAAGGAATATAAATATCAGTCAAAAACATATCAATGACGAAAGGTGAAGCTTCGAACATTTCCTAAAAGAAATTTACACCTTTGGTAACAAAGCTTTAAAAATAATTACGGAACTGCGTTGCATATTGTAATAAGAGTTATCGTTTGATATAGACTAATAAATTCATATGTGCAGAAACTACGCATTTGCCTTTTAGTTTATTCAACAGAGGCTTTGGCGACATCTTGCGGGTTATGTTGCTAAGCAATCCCATGTTTTAACAGTAATATCTGCTTTTATCAGCTGTCGTTTGTTAAACATACTATAAGACCATATTCAGGAATAAATTTCTAATCGCCTGGTCCTATAGTGTCAAAGGGATTCTGCATTATAAAACAATGAACAATAATTATAGAAAAACAAAGACTTCAACAACTTCTTCAGCATAACTAGAATATTTGACAAACTTACGAACGTCACAGTGGCGTCCTTCATTACCATGTGCACAGATACATCGATATGTATCGTCAGGCACAGGCTCACATGTCGATCCAGCAGCACATAGGTTATCCTCGCATGTATTAAATCGAATGGCTGAAATCGGTACATGTACACAATATCTATCTCATTTTTTATTTATCGAGCTATGATAATTACCTATGTATCTTAGATGTTGTCAAAATAGTATGAGTCAAAGTAACAGTCATAACAGTCATATTGAAGCAGGATATATTAAATATTTAACAAATAGCGGATAAAAAATTGTTATTGTTGAGGCATTTGTCAATTTTATGTGTACCAGCTGCTTTTTAGAAAGATTAAAGTACTACCAGCACAGAGAACATCTGTAGAGCACGAACACAAATTTGATGTTTTACAACAATGATGAGTAAAACAACTAAATAAGAATCGAACGTACTTTTTTTACAAACAAAGGGAAATTCATTGCCACAATGCATATCATACCACACATCATCCCATTCCAAAAAGGCTGAGCATGCGTAGTCTGGACGAGTTGGTCTGTTGTATGCCCAATTTATGTAAGTCACTTCACTGCCGTCGTACCAACGCCATGACTGTCGACATTCCATGCAAGTTATTGGAAAGCTGTACAAGCAATCACATTCTAAATCACCTTGAACGTATCCAATCCAGAAGCGAGACCTTAACGAAATAAGATAAAAATGTATGCACACAATTGTTAAGACATTTTTGCTTCTCATCTAAATAGAAAGTAGAAAGTTGTACAGCTGTTTAAAAATTTTAAATATATATTTTTGTTTGCATATCATCTCTGTAAATACCAACACCATATGCATGTATGTATAATTTTTATAGATTTAATTATCATTTGCATACATGATAACTGTATTTTCCTAAAGATCATCAATATCGACTGAAATATAGTCACCATTCTATGTACCATCACTATTTTCGTAGCAAAGGAAAGGCACGAGAACAATCACTTTGAATTATTCCTTAACACTGTATTCTAAACAATACAATAGTTATAAAATAGTGGCAAAACATTCCTGGGCAAAATGTGTCCATGGGTTTTACAATGACAATTTCCTTGAAAAAACATCAGTGACCTCTATACATGGATTTAATGTTTTTATACTATCTTAATGATTTTTGTAGAACTGCAGAGAAAAGACTTTATGAAATGCTAATTTGACATTAGAAACCTGCTAACATAGAATTTAGCATTTGCAAGAGCCATTTATTCTCATTAAGACAAAGGCATCCAAAACAGGGCACATTATAATGGAAATTCTTTTCTAGATTGCTTACATAAAAAGATAAAGCGAAGCGCACAATAAAATAATCTAACAAAACCTTCGTTCGAAAATAGACTGGAACAAGCAGTAAACATCCTGTTTTACTTGACTTGTATTTTTTCATCTTTCGTTTTAGCAAGTTTAAGCCCTTGCCAATTTAAACAATGCTTTACCCATACCAGTCAGTAAAGAGGTGGAGAGGATCTAAATGGTCATCTATGCAAGTTGATGTTTTGACCCAGAGAAAAAAGTGCTATGTTTTTGATTGAAGAGCAGAAGATACAGAAGCTATAACGTTCGTTTCTGTCGATCTATACAACTTTCCATAAAAATTTACATGAGTAAATAAATACATCTAAGACATTTTCTGTTAAGGTTCATGAAAGTATAACAGAAATGGCATATTCAAATACCATCTACGCGTACAATACAAAACCGTACTAAAGGGGATTACTATGTAAATTGTTCTGTCAAAGCAGGACTGTAAACATTCCGGCTTTTCGGTTTTGAACTGATAGACACATAACATAAAGTAACACCTCCACAATAAAAACTGGACAATTTAAAGTAATTAACAAAAAAATTTTCCTTTGTAAAAAAATCTCCGAACAGAAACGTGATCACTAAGTCTTCAATTCCAGTTTGGAATATGCACCATTCAGCTTTAACAACTGTTGATTCGTATTTTCTATTTAGAATCCTGCTTTAGTCTGGCTTTTAGTTTCTTACTGGTAAAGGCTTGTCATGGCTAATCTTAGGAACGAATTTTCCCCTTCACTTAATACAGTTACTAAAGTTGAATCAAGCTCTTCACAACGCTCGCAACTTCCTTTCCATGTCCGTTCTTCCTTTGAGAAAAAGTAAAGGTGATGATCATACTCCCGCCATTCCACTGTGCAAAAAGACGAACATGCTATTTTCAAAATGCTACAACCAATAATTATGATATAAAACAAAACTACACGCGGTGATGTGATACAAAATACTCAGAACGAGTATTCTATGGAGTCAGATTACACGACGAAAAAGGCGGATTGTAATCTGACAATGTAACTCCAACTATTATTTTATCGCACACGAATGTGGTTATACGTTTATCACTTATTAAGTATTTTTTTCGACAATTTTTTGTATTCTTAATAAAATGTAGAATCTCTAAACAGGTGATTGTTGAATTATTACAATAGGGTATCGTTTTCCTATAATGCTTTTAAACGGCACAATGGTACTAGTAATACAGGACAATAGTGAAACCATTGTTCCGTCACCTCAATGTGATACGGCGAAGTCAGTTCGAAATTTGCTCCACACCCCTGTAGCAAATACATTAATTGTGTGATGATTACCTTAAATAGTAATGAAATAGTTTACATTATTAAATTACTGCGTATTTACCTTTATATACTGTTTGTCAAAGTACTACCTCTAGCATGACAACTTACTTTTCCTACAAACATAATGATTCTCCATGCTCTCGTTACACGGAACGCCGAATGAACTACCTCTTTTATCGATGACAACGCAATTATCAATCCAAGCAATCGGGTTTGCTGCATTTGTGGCAGACCTAATAGAAAAACAGAGTTTAAAGTTAAATACCTCAAGCCAATCATTGTGAAACTAATAAGCTCTGCAGTTTTTTTTGTTTTTTTTTTGGCTAATGTCTTTGTTAAATGAATCGAAAATTGTTCCGTCAATGAAAATAAATAAATGAAAATATTTGCCTGACCTATGATCGAATAAGGCACAGTTTGAAAATCCTTTTTGTGCCTGTTTTTTAATCTTTATGTTCTTTTTTCAACCATGATTACAGAATAAGTTCTATGTATCGTTCTGCAGATACTCATCAAACAATTTAGAGATACAAACCTTTCAATTGAAATTTCGATACTTCGAAATGAGTAAATTTATAATGAGATCATTGTAAGAATGTAGATATTCCATAATATATTATTGTAAAAAAGTTTCAGTACCTAAGTAGTTTTATTCCTATACGATATTGGTAAAGTTAAAACCAATTGTGGAAAATATTCTTCAACATGTTGTACAGTTTAATATAAAAGAAAACTTGACGAGGTTGTGATAGAACACACAGGACGAGTATTGTTTTATGTGAGATTATACGCATATATATATATATATATATATATATATATATATATATATATATATATATATATATATATATATATATATAAAATATATATATATTTTACTTTTAAAGAAGCAAACAATATAAGGTATCCAAAAATATCACAAACTAGTTAGATCCGTAGATACTGAATTGGGAAAAAGATCATACAAAACAGCTTAGGCAGTATGCACCTGACAAAAAATGGCAGTATGCACCTGACACCAGTGTAGAAAGTATCGGAGAAGAGAGTGGTCTCGTTTTATAGACAGACTGCCGGAAACTAATTACGATGGTGATGGTTAGATTTAATTTAAAAGTCTCATAGACGCCCAATTCAAACGTCCGGTTGGGGATGACTTCAAACGTCCAATGCTCGTCCAAAATGAATGGCTAGTAGACGTTCCACTCGTCCTTTTTACAAAGTTATTATCGCTCAATGGAAATAACAGTAATAAGAGGAGAGATTTACAGATTCGTTATTAGATTCGATTGTAGTTTTTTCTGGTGCAAAAAATAGCATAAAGGTGGTATTTGGGTACATTAATGGTTTTATTAACCATCATTATCTATTATTGTTTATTGTTTTTTAATTATTGTAATACATACATTGCATGGTTTTTGGTTGAAATATCAGCTATCAGTTATGGCAAGTACTGAGTCCAACAACTACAGATTGACCAGCAATGTCGTGCATAGAACGTTTAATTACGCAACATTGTTTGACCGTTTACGAGAGTACAAGAAAGCTATAGTGACAATAGTACATAAAAAAAGAAAAGATCCTAACTATAACAGAACTTATCGAATTTATCTTATGTTTACATCATAAGTTATACTCTAAGATCCGAACAAAAAGATTATTTAAAATATTACCAAATATCATAAATAAAGATCAATTTGAATTAATAAAAGGCCTGCACATAAAAAGCCACATGCGATTTGTACAAGATTTACTAGATATAACCGATTTCAATAATATACCAGACATGCTACTTCAATTAGAATTTGAGAAAGCATTCTATACAATCAAATGGTATTTCATATGGAAAACATTAGAAAAATTAATTTTTGCCCTCAATATTTAAAATATGGCTCAAACCTACGCAGATATCAAAACAGGTGTTATGAACAACGGGTATAATACTAGGTGGTTTAAACCAAGCAGAGAGCTTCGGCAAAACGGTCCCTTGAGTGGAAGTTAGTTTATTGTCGTATCTGAGATACCAGCATAGTTTATAAGGAATAATGATTGGATAGAAGGTTAAGTACTTGAAAATATATTGATAAACTTAAACAATTCGCTGATGATTGTTCGGTATTCTGTAAAAGCTGAGACTCCGCAAGTGAACTCTTCGAAGTAGCTAAAGATTTTAGGAATTTTGGCGATCTTAATGAAAATAAAACATTGATATTTTGTCTTGGACCCTGGAGAACGAGAAAAGAGAACCCTGGAAACCTCTATCAGCAGGAGACGTGCGTAAAGACTCTTGGAATAGCGGTGATTAGAAATCTAGACCAACAAAACCTTATAAATTACAGCAAAAAATTACAGAAATAGCAAACACTTTTAATCTCTGGAACATAAGAAATTAAGTCTAATGGGGAAAATTCTAACAGTTAAATCGCAAGCTATATCAAATCTAGTATATTCACTTTCCAGCATAGAAACAGTAGCAAAATACAAAGATGTTATACAAAAAATGTTGAAGAGATTCATTTGGAGCTCTGACTGTAATCGCGTCCGGCATAGTACCTTATTTGCTGCATATTTTGAGGGAGAATTAAAGGTTGCAGACGTAAACAATGACCTTAAGATTACCTTTGATAGGAAGAATATTCGAAAATAGCTCATAGAGCACATGTTCATTTCAGTACATAGGGAGGATTGTTATTTCTATCAAAATGTGATTATGATACAACATATATGCCCGATAAAAATATTGTTTTTATGCAAGACTTAAGAACTAAACATAATAACTGGTTATAAGTTTATGGATTCCAAAACAAATATGATATAGAATGCAACTTTCTTCAATACAGAAGCCTTATAATTGCGCTGAATAAACAATGAAACAAAGCTAAAAAATACCTCATTTGGGTTTCAAATTCGTCAAGACATATATGACGAAACAACGACTTTTTAGAACAATGGCAGGACATAAGTTCGATCTAATCAAAGCAAAATAAACAGACTATTGCAGTCTGGCAATGCAAGGAAATATGTTGGCACCAACCGCAATGACAAAATGGTTATCAAAAGGTATAACAAATAATGTGCATTTTTGGGAAAATGTGGTAATGGCAAGAGAAGCGACCCAGAGAAACAATTGGTCTATGCCACGTGAAGAACTACAGTCATAAAGACACAATAGTGCATGCATTGTATGAATGTAATGATACGGAAGTATTCTTGGAGTGTACGTTGCAATGTTTAGATACAAGAAGAACGTTCAAACGTGAAATGAACCTGGAAAAATTGTTATTTGAAGTTAAGCATAAGCATGGAATGCAATCCTTTTGCTTATAAAAGGGTATATGGTAACAAGCAGAATAAACAAACAAAACTTGACCTTTGGCACTTTCCATAAAAACCTATTCCAGAAGAAAATTTCTAACGTGAAATCGCAGCATAAAAGGGAGAAATAGAGTATTCTAAACATTATGGAATTTAACTTTGACCTCCTCACGTAGCAGTTTTTACTATAAGCGAAAGCACACGTGCACGTGCCCTACCAAAAACAAGTGTGTCAAAAAATGGAATACTGTACTCGATAAACAGTAATTGATAACAAGGATAGACGTAGACTTGACAAAAATGTTTATACCGCCAACAATAAGCTAAAAATGCCTAGACAATATTAACACTCGGAATTATTTTTAATTCGGAACACCCTAGTTTCTGTGCAAGCACCAACAACTTTACGTTCATTTCAAAGTTTGTGCATGCCCAGAAATGCTCATATTTTAAAATTATTATACCGGAAGTAATCGTTAGTTGTGATCAATGTTGATTTAGTTTAGTTTACTATAGCATAAACATTGTGTATACACTAACCTTTTTCTCTTGTGATGTGTCCTAGTTATATAATACGAGTAGTTGTTGGATACCATATGTACTGTGCATGCACAAACAGTTGTATATTAGTTTGAGAGTTTGTTCATGTACAAGAATCTGGTGTTCAGAAGTAAAAAATAACAGGATGTTCAGGATGTTAAAAAACAGGGTGTTCATTGAAATAGGGGGGAATGATGCGCAAATGTAGGGCAGGAATAAAAGGAATGAATGAAGGGCCGGTTCCTTTTCTTGCATATAGCTAAGCCGTTTTATACAAATGCAAATAAAAGCAAATAAACTATAAAGAAAACCTTACTTCGCCTTTCATGTGACGTTGGTAGAACATAGCTTTAACCCCAAGGCAACCTCTAGGCAATCTCAATGCAAAGTTACTTTTTGGTTGAGGAGACGGTGAAATAAGGTCGTGGGAACTTGGGGATATATAGAGACTGCAGTTTAGCACACATTTAATTGATTTAAACTGCAATAAGCATTAAATAACACTAACCAGGTTTTCATATTCTTGCTGCGATTTAAATTCACTTCAAGAAAGTACTGAAACGCATTGTAATTTTTGCTTGCATAAATACCGTCTTTGGGTAACATGTCCCTTAAATGTTGATTGGAGAACTTTTTCGAATCTGCATTTTTTATTTGGGACGCAGCACATGCTTCCACCTGTTTGGGAATGTATATGCTATGTAAGGACAAAATCCCTTCCTATGTTACAAAAATATGCTAACGCAATGATCATGGCTATGAATTTACTCAATTTCGAGAAGAAGACTGCCCAGAAATCTTTTTTCGCCGTCGTCTACCGCTGATGCGAGCTCTGAATCAAGGACGTCTGTGCAGTGTTGAACAGCCGCGTCAAAAGTGGCTTTATTCTCACTTCTCCAGTATCGAAACCAATGGTTAATGCGCCATTCTACTGTGAAAATATTATGTCAATTAACTAAGATGTTTACAATTCAATCTAATATTGAAATTTACACACCGAACGAAAATGACGATTTGAAACCATTGTTTAACAACCACAAACGTGAAAAGCTTCAATGTAAAGGTTTATACATAACTTTGTTTAAGCATTGGTTACACGATGGTATTACGAATATCATTTCAATTTGTTTTTGTTAGATAAATGTAATAATCTGTTTTGTTTTAATTGCGCGTACATATCTTTCCGTGCAGAAGACTTTAATACTTTGGTGTTACTTAAACGCCCCCAGCACATTTATTTTCTATCTACGTATTATTCTATCATTGTGTACTATAAGTTTCAACGTAGATGTTATCCTAGATAATCAAGCATTTTTAAATGATAATGAAAGATGTTAAGCATGGCTAAAAACACTTTGTAGGGTTACGGAAAAGGCAAGAATAGAGTTACCAAAATGTCTTATATTCAGCACTTGAAGATGATAACAACGAACCTGTTTCAGAGATGCAAGTAGCCATGAGACTCCCACACAAGTATATAATCCAAATCATAATGTTCATTTTGGACATGCACAATGCTTTAAAGTACTACTCTGCAAATAATAATTAAAGGATGCACCTAGTTTTAACGTAAACAATAGAAAATATTCGTTTTGCATTTTTTATAAACAGTTGCAAAGAAATTCAAAGGTTTTCAGATCATAAGCTGATTACCTGTCCCTTTATCCCTCATCATTTTTGGTATTTTTTGTTCTTTTTGTGTTTAGCGTTCTCGTATGCGTTCACATCTCAGACTTCATAAAACTCTTTAAGTAAATAAATTGTTACTAATTGTCATATCCCAGCTGCACACAAAATATGACGACTCGACTAGATTCGTGTTAAAATTCTAGTATTGACATTTCGAGCAATATACCTCTAATGTCCTAGGTATCTTTGTCAAATCATGAAAGAATATATCCCAACAAGACAGCTGCGGTCTATAAATGAAAAGATTCTTTGCGTCCCAAAATTTTATAAGAAATGATTAGTTCCTTTAGTGTTTCGGCAGCAAAGCTCTGAAACATTCTACCGAGGACATGGCGATTTACAAGAACTTTCGCCTTCACTGCAGCTTTCAAGAAAATGAGAGATCATGCCTTAGAGGGCTTGAGCTTCTTATGATTTGAAAATATACACTTGTCAAGTAAGATCAGATCAAAACATTTATTGCGATTTCTTCCACTGTATTGCAATGTCCAGCCAACTCTGCCGAAAAATAATCGGCCAGATTACAATTATTGCATGTTACAGTATTCTTCCAGCTTTTCTGAAATGTAGTTGGCTTGATTTGCCATTATTTTGTTTGAGCATACGCACGGGACCTTCAAAAGAGAACAACCTAAATGTGATTTTAGTCCAAGGCAATTGACTTAAAAATCAAGTTGCGTTTGTTCCGCTTCATATTACAATATCCTGCCCAGTAAGTTTAAGGGCAGTGGGCTGGAATTGCGACCCGTTATTATTTGGATAGGCATGGGCAAATAACATCCGGTCATCTTGGCCGTATTTGATGCATGACTAGTGATGGTTAAGATAAACGGTAGCAAGATACACTCTTTAAACTAAAAATGTTTACAATGAGCCATCACTCGAGCATATTACAATGACATCTTCTTTACACATTGCATTATCTTGTCGCTTTTAGTAGAAAGGCAACCAACTGGAATTGATCATGCCATTGTCTTTAACAAAGTCGCACCGACATGCCATGTATACTGTCAGCTTTTGTTTCCTTTTCTGAATGATTGATAATCACACATGGATAATTTCTTTATTGCAATATATGTTTATCGATGCTTTTGATTATTAATTGACAAACAAATATTTAATATTACCCTTAAAATCTCACGTTATTTGTAATGAATTATACATTGCTTATGTGTTTTCCGTAATTTTGTTTGTAATTGTGTTCCTGAATATGCTTGCATGGATAACAGCACCTTAATTCTTCCCACTTCACTATATTTTACATCATAATGCAATGAGAAAAAACTTGCTTACTTTTCTGCAAGAAATATTCAAAAAATAAAACAACATAGCAACAAGTTCTGACTGCGTGGTCAATCTTCTGTGATGCTTAGCACCCTCTTGGAATCTAAAGAAAAGTAATCAAAAATTTTAAATCCATTAATTTACTTACTTGCACTAGGATTTCCAAGGTAAATCAACCCAAATTCCTCTGGTATTTTATCTGCAGATATGTTCAATGATATATCTCGGTTCCAGTGCTTGTTTTCTTTTGATTATTGCCTGAAATATTACCGCATTGTTTGAAATATTATCATATTTGTTTTGTTGACTAAATATAGCTTCTTTCACAATACCAGACGGGATATTAAATAAATATATTGATATCTTTACCTAATATCTTAATCAATGATGATTAAGAAGATAAATATTAAACTAACATCTAAAAATTCAAAAATTCGAATGTAATATACATATAATACTTCCAAACGCAACTACTTTGCTTACAGCATGGACTCATTATATATTCCCTACCCATTTAATCTGTTGACAAACATCGTGTAATGCTATTGCTCGACTCAGATAGCACATAACGTGCAAAAGTTGTTCACGATATCTGTATCATCCAACGGATCCCCTAATAAAAAACAATTTGAAACCCATTACAGAAACATACACTTTATCTCGAAGAACTATTCTTTACAGTTTCCTTCCAGGTCTTAATACATTTAGTACTTTAGTCAAGTCGTTTCTATAATTGCTACATTGAGCTTTATCTTCAAACAACACTCAGGCTTAAATTCATAAGTTGTTTCCAGACTTATTCCTACCCGCTCAAAGTTTTCAACATCGTCATCAAAACTTTCCATATGCAGTGTCATCTGAATATGCAAGCAAATTGCATCATAGCTGTACTCACAGGAACGTTCTTTAATCTATGATTTGGAAATTTTACCATTGAACCCTCTTACATTTTACTTACAGTAGTGTTCCGTAATAATACATAGATCTATTTAAAAATATTCATGGAATATGTACTGAAATACATATACTGAATTTATTCAAGTTTGTACTAACGGCTTATGTTCGAGACAAGTAAGCTCGATTAATCCTTGAACACCTACATCCTAATATTCCACAAATAAAGATCCCACCATCAAGAAAAAGACTCAAAGCTAAAACAACCTCCTCCTTTATGATTTATTGCACCAATCTCTAAATGCGCATAATATGCAGATAAAGCCAATGCAACCCCTCAATGAACAAATAAAAACTTCAGAATATAACATATCTTTAAGCATATTTGAACATAATTCTTTAAATTTATTAGAATATTTTTGAATATTTTAGAATAAAGCATTCAGAAATGTTTAGGTGTTTCTAAATAATTAGCTGAATTGTAATGGAAAATTACTGTAGTTCCATTTCTCAATTTTGTACTCAAAATATCCAGTCAAGGTATTTGAGCTTTTACCGCGTTTTTGTTGCTCTTATATCCGAAAAGTATGACGTGTCAGTTATCGTCGCTGCATGTCGTAAAATTTGTCTCGTTGTGTTGCCTGAAATTCTTGATCTTGGATAATCGTGGGATAATAATAAAGTCGGATTGTGCAAATATATTACCTGCAAAAAATCGTTTAAATATGAACATATTTGTCGCTTTTTTAGTGGGATGATCAGGAAAAAATGTGAATATGCAAATACAACGTAGAAAGATGTAGCAAAAAGCTACTGATAATAAGGTAACTCCTTCTGCACAAAGGGACAATTCTGTACGAGAACAAAAGAAATTTTGAACAAAGGGTAGACGTAGACAATCAGTGTCACTAGAACAGTTCTTTCACCGTGATAGTGATTGCTTTGTGTATAATCTTATCATTGATCTCTTTCGATCATTTTCGATCATAGTTGTTTGCAAATACAACAATTCTTTAATGTAACAAAGCGACCCTCTTTTTCTCCTGCAATTCTTGTAGGGTAAAAAATACAGTACAGTGTGGATATAATGTCGTACGCTACGGGGCTTTAATATGGCGTGCTTTCCAGACTTGTAATGAGCTGAGATGTGTAATATATCTACCGTGCATCACATTCTAAGTATGCCATATAGAGTTTTTATTTGAATATATTCACAAGATCAAATTTCAGCTATATTTCTTCCAATTATTGTTGGTTAAAGACTTTTTCCTTTCACTACTTTTAATCGTCAAATGCTTTATCGTCATTATATGCTTGGGGTACTCAATGTTTTTACGCTATTTTTGCGATAAATTTTCATTCAGTTTACAAAAGAATACAACAATTGCCAATGAATGATAAACCTAGATTCATCTGCTTGCCACCGAATCACTGGCAATCATAAAAAATGACCGATCAAATAGCGCACAGTTTGTTCTTAAAAACTGTAGCATAAATTAATACTCCGATTCGTGAAGCCTGAAATCTGTCTAAATCCGTAGAGAAGCACCGGGGAAACTGTTTTTCTTTTTTTATACAATGGCCCTTTTACTGTTCTGCAAAAATTCACCCTGGTATTCATCACTATTTACGCCCTAAATGCCATTATGACATAATTGAATATTTTAGCATTTGCAAATTTTGTATCTTGTTGATCCATATGCTAATGTTTTAAAGCTTTTTAGAGGACACTTAAGTAACAAGGATTTCCTTGAAATGAATTGATATGAGTGCCCCTCCCCTTCATCAGGTAGCCTAGCAGAAATAACAATCCTCTGGTTCCACCGATATCTATTGGAATCGAAAATATTTGAAGAATACTCTTTTAAAGAAACATAAAGCAAAAAGCAAACAAAAAGCTTTGCAAACACTTAATAAATTAGTTTATTAAAACATCCTTCTTTTAACTGTATCGAAATATAGGCATTTGAAATGTTGTGAAGAGAACAGCCTGCTTATTCTTTGTCAAGAAAAAAAGGAAAAATAAAATAACAACAGGTTTCTGACTGCATGTCAATCTTATGTGATACCAAGCATTTTTTTATAATCTAAGGAAAACGTAATGGAAAATTAACAATAATCAATTTACAATTTACTTACGTGCACGAATGTTTCCAAGATAAATCCATCAACATATTATGATATATCTCGTTTCTGGTGTCTGTTTTCTTTTGCTTATAGTCTATAATATTACTTAATTTTTTTAAGTATTATCACAATAATTTCCTTCCATACAATGGTTTGTTCCACACTATTATAGCAATAAAGGAACCACTAACTGTATCTATTAACCTCTTCATCTCCTCAGTTTGTTTCACACTATTATAGCCATAAAGGAACCACTAACTGAATCTGTTAACCTCTTCATCTCTTCAGTTTTTTTCACACTATTATAGCCATAAAGGAACCGCTAACTGAATCTGTTAACCTTGTCATCTCTTCAGTTTGTTCCACACTATTATAGCCATAAAGGAACCACTAACTGAATCTATTGACCTCTTCACCTCCTCAGCAAATGTTGACTAGTTGCAGAAAATAAATAGTTGACTTAATCTAGCTGATGTTTTACCCAACTCTTTAAAAGATTTTAAACAAAACATCGCTAAATATCAATCTAATATCCACAGCGATTTCTTTAAAAACAATACAGTATGTTAAAGAAAACATATTATCAGGTCTATAAAAGAAGAATTGACAGAAGTGTGACTATGATCTTCATCAAATGTAACATACATAAGACACTATAAAAACACATTCACTTTGTTGAAATCATGGACTTAATAAATACGAATTCCTCACTTGTTTAATCTGTTGACAAACATCTTGTCGTACTATCTGTCACTTCAGATAACATACAAGGCTCAAAGTTTGTCTACGAAATCTGTATCATGCATCAGGCAGCGGCTCCGTTTATAAACAGTAATGTGAGATCCATTACAGCAAAGAAACTTTATCTCGAGCGAACATTCTTTACAGTTTTCTACAAGTTTTGGGACCATCAACAGAGTTATTTAATCTTCTATAGCTACAGTTCGTTGTAAAAGTTAGGAATATATAGGGGAACCATGCCTTATACATAGCACTTAGGGAGACCATTTGGTAAAAAATAATATATGTTTTTTATCTTGTTATCATGTGGCAACACACAAATTTAATTTTAAAACAAAACATATTATATTAACTATGCTAAAGAATCATTTGTTTTCTTGTTTACTGTGTAGTTTCATAACGTTTAAGCACGCTAAGAATTAGGGAGACCTACTCTTGGTCTCCTTAAATTTTGGATCGCCCTAATACAGTTATTTTAGAAAAATGTTCCCTGTATTATATATGTATATATGAGGCTGCTTTTGGCATTATCGAGACCAGGTATATATATATATATATATATATATATATATATATATATATATATATATATATATATATATATATATATATATATATATATATATATATATATATATATATATATATATATATATATATAAGGATATTTTAGGCATTAAGCATATATATATATATATATTATATATTGCATTAGCGGAACTACATTTTTTTAATTTTGTTGCGAATATATTTGAAATTTTGGGCAATTTTGATACAAAGTCGATATTTAACATATAAAATCACGCATATGATAAAAATAAATAATCTTTGGATATCGATAATGCTTATTTTATATAATATATAATATATACAAGAGAAAAATAATAAAACTAAAAAATCTATCAAAATAAAAAGTAACAAAATACTGGAGTGCAAATGATATTCCGATATTAATTCTGTACAACAACAGCAAAATTTTATGTTTTCAACAAATATATTACATGTCAAGTCAAAATCGGCTTTTGGCTTTTGGCCCCGATAACTTCGCGGTCCCGATAATGCCTATTTTAAGGGACATTCGGTCTCGATAACGCCTAAATAAAAGATATATATATATATATATATATATATATATATATATATATATATATATATATATATATATATATATATATATATATATATATATAATCAATACTAATATTTCCATACATTCTCAGTTTAAAGCAAAAATTAAAGGATGGATGTCACATCGTCTCTTGAGAATAGAATCAAAAGCAGTGTTATAAAGCACTGAACCTCTCATTTTGATGATGAATTCTATGCAGAGAAGCTATACCTTAATTTCCGGCAGAAGGAGTGTTTTTAGACGTTTATGTTTTTTTTTCAAATTGTGCTGATTGATTCAAACCGATTTACTTTAAAAAAAAAACTTAAGATATGCAGCCAAAAGTCAAACATTAGATTTGAAATTATGTGCTCTCCGTGCTGTTTACATGCTATTAGTATACCTTATGTTAAGAAAATTGTTTATCAACAAGTAATAATTACAGCAGTCTATGTGCATAAGTGGACATGAACTTATTTATGGAAGAAAATAATCCGATTGGTTAACGCGCTTTATCCTCCGAAGAGCTAGCCTTTTTTTGATGTCTGTCATTGCTTTTTCTTGCTGTTGGTGCCAAATGATCAAATTTTTATTATTATTTTGTTTTGCTTGGGATTCTGTGATTTGTTGAATAATTTAGGATAGTTTTACCATGTAAGTCACTTCACTTATTTTCATCGTTGACTTGTGAACATTATGTTGGTTTTGTTAATGCTGATTAAAATTCGTTAATCCTGTTTGAAATCGGCTTTCATTTCATTAGCTAGCTCTCGGGCTCTTCGTGACCTGTTAGTGGCGAAGCTTTCTTTATGTGTGTTGTTTATTTGTTAATGACTTGTTCAGGGACATTTTTCGTGCGATCACTCACACCATTTTTAGCCTGACTAGTCCTTTTGAACAAGATCTAGTCTTGGGCTTATTCTTCAGGCGTTAGTGGTGCTCCAATTTTTCTGCGATCACTCACACTTTGAGCCTGACAATTGCGTGTGTGCTGCTTATTTGTTTCTGACTTGTTCAGGGACATTCTTTGTTTTTAGTTTTTGTTTAGTCCTGTTTCTCACCCTTCCTTTATAATTGACCCGGATCACAATTTTTAATAGTTGTTCATAACTTATTGGTTTTTTATTCTGACATCATGCACCCTTTTACCTAGACATTATTTTAGCACGTTATGATATAGGGCTCAGCCCAAACATGGCCTCTTGCTTGTTTTTTTTTTTTTTTTTTTTTGTTTGTTTGTTGTTTTTTTTTTTTTTGCGGCGTTTATTTTGCTGATTTCAGAATGCCTCCTAAAACAATCTCGAATACTTGCAACCAGCAGACATGCCGCGATTGTTTCTGATGTCAAAATACAGCTGAGATCCGTCTTCGCTCAATCGGTGCAAGACCCTATGTCGAAAGCCACAGAGCCGTCTCCAGACATAAACAGGGGCCTTTGGAGGAATCACAATCAAGTGGAGGAATTATTCGAGGTGGGTTCTGTTCCAGAGTTATTCCAGCTTTCGGGAGATGGAAACATGAGAGAACCTTGGATTACTCCATACCCGCATTACCATGAATTACTTCCGGTTGACAAAAATATAGACGAAACTCGGTTTTAAAGTCGATAAATATCTTGTTTAATCCTACGTTGTTTGTAGAAATAGCTAAATTAAGATAAGTAAAGTTATATAAACCACATGTTAGTAGATCTTTCTTGCCTTGGTTGTGTCTACTTTTCAAGTTAGGCAAGTCGGCGGTGTCCATTGCGTGTTAACACAGTGTCTGTGAACTATCTTAAGCAGTGCCTGCTTTCAGTGCTTTATAATGGGATCGCGCAAATCCCACAAATGCCGCAAATGTCACACAAGCAAGAAGTCCTTGAGTCGGGAAAAAACAAATCAGAACGTTCAAAACACAAACGGGGTCGTGCTTCAAATTCACCGCAGGGAAATTCAACTTATAATGATTTCCACAAAAACACTCCTTCGCGTTCACACAGGGAACATTCCCCCTCGATTCTATCGAGACGAAGGTAAATGCGGTGTTCTCATAATGACGAGCCAGGTTTAAGTAAAGATCGACATTCATCGCACTCTAAATCCATTCGCGTGCACATAGCATTTCAGACCGTTCTGATCCTGACTCAAAGTCCTATAAACCCTCAAAGCCTGCAGATTACGACATCACTCGACCGTACGGAGAGGGTTCTTGTACTTCGAGCAAGGAGAGAGAACTATTTGACTTGCGAGATTTGGTAAAAAAAAACATCGACCAAGTTTGCACTACTGCTTTTTCTTTTCCTGCTACAGAGATAAATAGTGTCAGGGGGGGACAAGCTTAGGATTACATTGACGGGGACAAACATCACATACCTAAAACCTCTGAGCGGCAAACCGAGTCGAAAAATGATTCCTTAGACTTTGAACAGTTACTTTATGAAGGTCTAGCTATGGATCCCAAAGGACCTCCTGTCGGAGATACATCATTGAAACTCATTGAAGAATGGTACACAAAAGATGTAGACACTGACTTTATTAAGTGTTTGAGAGACAAATACTGTAAAACACAGAACATCTATCTCCCAAAATATGAATACGGAAATCTTCCGAAGAATACACGAAACATTGAGAAAACGTGATTTCATTTTGAAAGCTATCCAGCACAACATGCTCTCTGCGCAGCACTAGTAAAACAGGGTCTTTTTTCATCGTTTGGCCCCTCCGCTGCTCTACAGCATGACGAGGAGTTCCGAAAGCTGAAGGAAACCTCTCCATCCCACAGGTGGGACAGCATAAATCAGGAGCTTTATCTTCTCTCCGCATCCAAATGCCTTTCTCGCCAGACTTTTCGTGGATCCTAAAAAACCGATATTTTTCGCAACCCAACCCCAGTCGAATAGTGCCGCCCGTATAAAACCTTTGGATCCTGCTACCAGCCACCTGCCAGTATCGGCACTGTTGTTTCAAATGCCAGGAACACCAGCCACTGCCGTCAGCAATAAACAAGTTGCCACCATTGAACCAAAACGAAAACAACTTGGTGACGCCTATAAATGTGCAAAAACTGTCACTTTTGTTTAAAAATTAGGCACGATATGGCTTTTTAATTACTGGGCTTACACGCGGTTTTAGTTTACGTTACGCCGGCTCCAGGCAATCTTACCAAATTCTTAACAGTGAACAACAAAGTATATCTTGTGATGAAAAAAATTATCCATGAATTTTTTTAGGCCGAGTGGCAGGGCCATTTTCTGTTCCACCTTTAGAAGTTTTCCATGTTTTTCGGCTGGGAGTGGTTCCTAAGAAGAGACAGCAATTATACATGATTTAAGTTTACCTCGTATTCAGTCTGTTAATTATTTTATCCTTGATGCTTATGCTACTGTGACCTATGAATCATTTGATGATGTCGTTTTACTTGGACCTGGAGCTTTAATTGCAAAATGTGTTATTCAATCTGCTTTTAGACATTCCGGTTCTTCCGACCCAATACCATTTACTCGGATTCTTCCCTAAGAGATATTATTTTATGATAAAGTGTTTTCTTTTGGCTGTTGTTCAACTTGTGCCATATTCGAGTCTTTCAGTTCTTCTTTACGTTGGATTATTAAAAATTTTTACTCTTTTCCCCATGTCAGTCATATTTTTGATGACTTCTGGGTGCAGGTCATTGTGATGATGCTATGCGTGGTCTATCTTCAATTTTGCGTTTATTTCGTGTGATAAACTTCAACGTAAAACCGTCTAAAACTGAGTATATTTGTTCATGGCATTGAGATCGATACAGTGAGAATGACAGTTGTCATTCCACAGGCTAAGATTGACAAGGCGTTATATCTGATATCCGATTTCATCAACAAATCACGTGCGAAGATAAGCGACCTTCAAAAAGTGTTAGGCTTGCTGCAGTTTTGCTGCCTGGGCGAGCTTTTCTGCGCACACTATGGGATATCATATGTTATTTACACGCTGTTCACAAGATGCAGCCAAGGCTTCGTGCTCGTTTGACAGGTCCTAGAAAACAGGATTTAGCAGCCTGGAATATGTTTTAGCATACTTTATCTGTCCCAGTTTGCTGATAACACAGAAATTGGTGGCCTCCGACACATTACACTTATTTACAGATACGGCCCTATCTGTGGGATTCGTAGGGGGGGGGGTTATGGGTACACGTTGGTTGTGTTTCTGATAGAATTGTTTTAAGGGTGGACGAGGCCAAAAAAGTTGCTCCGTGGCTGGACAAGCAACCGATGATTCTTGCACCAGAGTTACATCCCTCCGCCCTACTGCGGCCTCTCTGTCGTTCAATAGTATATTTCCGTCAAGTCGATCTGTCTACAGACGGGCTTTCGCACATTTACGTTCTTTTTGTCGCACGGTTAATTTACCTTCTCTTCCTGTTAGCGTTAATACATTGTTGTTATGCATCGCTCATTGCTATTTAGACAGCAGTGGCTACGCCACTGTGGCTACGGCACTGTGGCTACGCGCTTATCAGCTATTTTGTTTTTACATCAATGTTGTAGGTTATGTGATATTACTAGTGACTCATGTGTTAGGCCCGCTTTGTTAGGTTTGCGTAAATATAAACCATCTTATGACTGCTGCGAGCCACTCACTGTTTGACAATTTGTAAGCTGTGTGATAAATTGACACAAGTATTAAATGACAACTTCAGGAAGGATTTTTTTAAATCAATGTTCTTTCTTTCGTTTCAGGCCTTTCTGCGTGTTGGCGAGTTCACTGTGAGCTCCAGTAATGTTACTAATATTTTACATTTATCACAAGCTAGCTACCATTTCAACTACTCGGATAAACCACATGAGTTCGTTATTGTATTTAAAAAAGCTCAAGCATGCCTCGGGCCAAGAATTTTTTATCTATCACCTGTATCTATTTTTCTTATTACCCTGTCCATGCCTTATATTCCTATGTTCAAATACGGGGATGTAATTCCGGACCTTTGTTAGTATTTCAAGGTCATTAACCGGTCTCGGCAGCTGTTTTAACTCTATCCTCAAACAGACGGTTTATTTAGGCACTTCTACTAGTGTTTCAGCTCATTCAATTCGTATACCGTATTGTATATCTGTGCATTGCCTTTACAACAATTATTCAGTTACAACTTAGGGAAATGGGTAGGTGGCAACGCTGTTTTCGAGTGGCAACGCTGTTTTCGAGTTCGTTGTTTTGTGTTAGTAAAATATACTTTGAATTTGATTTCCTAGCCATAAAATCCACAGCATAACCATATACCCACGAAGCCCTTGCTGTGGAAGTTAAAAAAACGGACCAACTTCAAGCAGATAGAACAGTTTTAAGAACAAATCGGAACAAATAACTCAAATTCGAAAAAAGAATCAAATTATAAAAATAGACCAAATTCGAAAAATTAGACAAAATTTGCGAAAATAGACAAAATTCGGAATGAAAGGATCAAAGTCTTTCTCTTATGTTAATCACTAATGGGTTTTCTAAGGTCATATATTTTGCATACCATGCAAGGATTGGTCCACTTGGTTGTACATGTGGTACCATGCGTTTCAGTAAAAAGATTCAAAGAAAAAGGTATTTTGATTGGGTATTCATTGTTTGCCACAACAAGTAGAGTTTTTTGGTATCTGTACTCCTTGTTCAACAAAAAAACGCGCCCCAAATTAGAAAAAGTGTGTACATTTTATATTTCGTGATTCTATCAGCATATAAATCACAGGGAACTGGTAAATGGCTTTTTCTTCTTAAATTTTACCTTCCTTCCCTTGGTTGAAAGGGGCTACTTGTACAACTTGTCCCTGAGCCTTTCGGTGTCGGTTTAAAAGTCGCATGGGTGCGCATGATAACCGTTTTATATATGAAAGTACCCTCTGTCACAAACGCCATGCTCCTAATTTGGAGACGAAGAACCGTGTGAGGGTTAAAGTGGTTTGGAAATACACTCAACATCTTTGCTGTATTGTTTGCTTAATAAAGTTTACAGGCATTTGAAGATAAAAATGTTATTGAGAGCTCCTAATATTTGTTCTGTCAAGTCTGTACTCCCATCTAATCTCAAAAACGTGACACTTGTTAATATTTATATAAACACAAAGAGTCTATTATTTACAAAGTAAAATATAAGCAGAATATTTCTTGATGGCGGTCCTCATATGCATATTACTATTATTGTTATTATTATTATTATTATTATTATTATTATTATTATTATTATTATTATTATTATTATTATTATTATTATTATTATTATTATTATTATTATTATTATTATTATTATTATTATTATTATTATTATTATTATTATTATTATTATTATCAATGTAAAATAAGTGGAATATCTCATAATGGGGGTACTCACATGCATTTCTTTAATTATTGTTATTATTTTTATTATTACTATTATTATCCTATTATCATTAATACTACTGTTTGTACTAATAGTAGTACCAGTAATAATACTGATATTAATATTATTATTACTGCCATTACTTCCACCGCCACTTAAACTCATATCAAGGACCTTATATATTGAACATTTTATAGACTTCCTTCCTCCTACATAATACTATACATAAAGTAATTATAATAACTTAAAATGCTTGTATCCTTAAAGCACATTGCATAAATCTCAAATTCTCAATGTTTCTAATTAGAGTGTTAGTAAAAAAAAAGGGTCAATGGGCGGTGTTACAAATATCTCCAGATTAGGAGGGGATAAGGGTCGACTTGGTAACATATCTGCTAGCATGCGTTTCCAAAAGAGAAATTGCGGGAAAATGGGGGTATTTTGTGGGACCAGTGCTGGTCGCTGAAGAGTGCTAATTTCATTGAAAAAGCACAATTTTTTGTCATGATTTGACATAATAAGTGGAGTTGAGTTTTCGGAAGTGTGCTCAACGCATTCAACAAATAAATGATCCCCAAAATTTCGAAAAAAATGTATATTTTTATACGCTGTTATTTCAGTAATGTAACAATGCAAGATTTGGTGAAGCGATACTTCTTCTGAAATTTTATATTGTTTGGTCACAAGTGGTTTAGTTTTCATGCTGTTTTAAGGAGGGGGGAATCAATGGGCGATAATTTGAAATTCCGTGATATTTGATCTAACTCATTGCATGAGTTTACATGAGGCAATAGGAGCAAAGCTCAGTCTCCTTCTTAGCGCCCCTTGTCGGATTCGAACCCTCCCCTCCCAATGCTTTTAGCTGAGCTAACCGTAGCCCTTTCAAACTTGGTATCCCCCTTTTTGGGGGTCGTTTTAAACAAAAGTCATGGTCACGTATGATAATCAATTTATACATGAGTTCTCCCTGTAATACCCCGAGCCCCCCCCCCCCAGTCCCACTCCACCCCTAACCCCCGCTCCGTCCATGCTGCTTCAGCGTGATCTCGCATTGAGAGTTCAAGATATTTGTTGTCCTCAAGTCTGTCTCACACTTCATATTAGCTGTATCAATTACAAGGAGTCTCTTGCGTTCAAGACAAAGTGCACACAAAACATTAAATAAATTCCCGAGGAGGATACTCTCATATAATGCATAGAAAGGGGTGTGCGGGGCGAAAGATCCCCATCTCCTTCACTCAAAAATACACATTTTTTTTCTTTCTTATTTTTTAGCTTTTAGCTTTAAATTAAGAATTATGCGAATTTTCAGGTTTCCTGCATGACGAATCTGCGCTGTTTCACACTATTTAAGTATGAAGCACTGTGTGATCTTTTTTAGTTTTAACATAATAAAATATATAGATCCTTTGGCTTGCTGTCCAAATGCGCTATCTGTGCAAATCGCCCTTTTTTCCGCTTACTGTACACACCACCGACGTCAGGTTTCAGACTGGGTAGTACCTTCCCTTTCGCAACAGCGTGGTTTCTAACCGTGAGCGGACGTTTCATTAAAACAGAGAAGCATGAAACTAAATAAATCAGAATCCAAAGAGCATTACTATTACTCTATTATAGTCCAGTACGTGGGATCACATTATCGCCACCATATTGAGAATTCGTTGTTTGAAATGGATAAAACAGACGATTTATTTGCAAATATGTGCCCTTAAAGAATAATGACACAAACATGTCTTAAAATAAATAATTAGCAGATGCGTAAACTGGCAGTTTATGAGAATTTTGCATTTATATGCATAACGGAAGGAATAATGCAAGAAATATCCTGTTGTTTATTCAGCTCAAAACCTGTTCATACCTGTTGCTTTATCCAGTTAGCACACGGATTCAAACCAGTTCATACGCATTGTTTTATCCAGTAAGAGCGCGTTGAAAGCCTGTCATGTCTATTGTTTTATTTAGTTCGCACGGGTTCAAGCCAGTTCACACGTATTGTTTAGTCCGGTTAGAGCGCGTTCAAACTCGTTTATACCTTTTATTATATCCAGTTAGCACGTTTTGAAACCCATTAATATCACTGGATTTCGGCTAATTTTCAAGATGGCAGCGAAACTGTGATTGGGCTTATTAAAGATATTAAATGTGCAGTTTCAATACACTGATTAGCAAAGAAAACGCTCATATGTTGTATGCTACTTTTTAATTTTTGGTTAGGATATTATTTATCAAGGAACGTGTGCGTGTTGTAAATAGTGTGTCTTTTATCAATAAGAACGCACCAAAATGCTCAGATAACTCTGTGAATTAATGTATTGTATCAACAGAAGTAGATTTTATACACTTATTGAATTCACAAATTGAATGACTATACAAAATTGAATAATTCCATTAAATAAAAGTTAATTAATTGAACGGGAAGAGTGACTTGTGGCTGATGCGTGTTCATGACTTTCTAAAACTACCTACTCCAAACACGATGTGCCAATTTAAAAAAAATTATCTCACCATTTACTCAAACATGGGTACAGTGAAACCTTCACCTTCTTCTTAACACGCAGTGTCAATTACAAAAATTCAGTTGAGTAGACGCGCAGAAGGAATACATGAATACAGAAGGCAAACCAGAGAAACACCTAAGGTAGTAATAACTCTTACCTTTGAAATTGATATTATAGTCCAAATTATTTAAAAATATGGACAAAAAATGAATCCATTCTATCAGTAATAACCGCCTTGTTGTAAACCGGAAAAGGTTCTTTTCATAATGCGCTCTGGAATATATGGAGCACTCGCTCACAAAACATTGTTATTTTTATTTATTTAGGTAAATTAAATTTTTCATTTCACAACTGCTTAAATATCTATAATACAAAAAATCTCAATTATGTATTTTTACATATATGTATTTAACAAGAATGGAAATATTAACATTTGACGTATTTTAAACAATTTCAGAGAGAAACTAATTTTTTAAATTTTTTAATTTACTGGCCTCAGAACTAAAAGTATTCGAAGAATTTTTGGATAAAACAAGCATGGAATGGAACTTTTACATTGCAGAGCTTCTTCTGTGGTTTCTTTTATTTTGGATCTTACGATGTGACCAAAATGTGACCTTTTTAGACTTGTCGAATATCTAAATATGGTCTCAGTTTTGTGAAGACAAATGTGGGACCTTTTCGGGAGTTTCTAAATGTCTTGATATTGTCTAAACCACGTTGAGACCATATTGGGACCTTTTCAGACCATATATTACGTCTTTTACCTGCTGGAAACCTCTCCTTTTCGCGCAAGAAATTTCCAATCCTTCACATTCCTTCCCATCTATAAATCCACGTGTACTGCGGTTGGCCTCAAAGTAATCCCTTTCCTCCATGTTTTTGGACACGCATGGCAGCATGGCAGTATGGCAGTATAAGTCACCCTCTTCATTTGAGCATTTAGCTGATTGATTCAATATTACTTGGACTATTATTACCATTTATATAATGTTTCAACGGACGTTATTTTAACTACGGTTTAACCCAAAACAGAAAGTTTTGGAGAAACTGGCAAAGTTTATGTTGTCACTATTAAAAACAGGACATGTAAATTCGAAATATAAATACAACACAAAAACACAACACAATATATGACATTTAAATACGACACATAAATATGACACATAAATACGACACAAGATATTGCATGACACACTTTAGAGAAGTATTAGCTGCCCTTTCTCTAAACGCTTCTATTCGATTGCAAACACGTTAATTGTCCATGCTTTGTTTCTGATTGATTAAAATGAAATGACGTTCAACTTATATGACGTTTTGAATCAGCCCTTAAAATAGACAACTTATACCTTCTTAAGCGTTTTGGATCAGCGCTGATACCTAAAAATCTCTAAATATGGCCTTGGATGTTCTGATTTTTATTTGCACTCGTTTATGTAAATTCAGTTTGAATAGAATAAAATTCAAGTGTGGTGACCCTCTAAATAGATATTAAAGTTATTGAATTATTGTGCATACATTATTTATCATAGTAAACATGAGGCTCTTAAGAGCGCGATATAAATTGTTATCACGTTCGGCGCTTCAAGACCTAATCATCAGTTACCCAATACAAGACTTTAACCTAAGTGCTAATTCAGAAGCACGGCATTCTCTTTGATTGTGTTCATTTAGTTGAAGTATAAAAAATACTAGCTGGAGTGTTTGAAGGAAATCCCCCATATTGTTTTGTGAATTATTTGTTGAAATAGGTTCAAATGTCAAACTTGTCCTTCAGCTTGTTTGAGCGGTATATAATGTGGAACTTGGTATAGGTGAGCAGCAAACGAAAACCAAACGCAGACCGACCTGATCTTTCGCCATGTGGAAAGTAAAAAGATCGCTCATTTCTTCGTGCAAAAAGCAAAAAAGATTGTCTATTTCTCAGCAGAAAAGCCAAAAGATCCCACATTTGCTGAGACCAACAGCGAAATGATAGCAGTTTTTTTAAGTTAGACGGTTTATGATCAGTAGGAGAGGCAAAGTGCAAAGTATCAAAGCGAAAACAGTATACAATTGTGATATGGCTAGGAGTGTGATGGCTTTGGAATTCTTGACGATTGGCAAACATTCTAAATATGTCGGATATTAACAAAACCACACATTTTTCTAGCAAAATAAATGTTTAGTTCACTACCAATAAGAAAAGAGCTTTTTATCTGCAAATGCAACAGCGCCAACTGTTAACAAAAACATAAGCATTCCATTTTTTGCCAAAGGCGAAAAAATCACTGTGCTTGAAATAAAAACAAAAGAACTCCCTAAATTTTTAAAAGCAAGAGTGATAGCTCTGATTTTGTTTAGAAGGGTAGCCATGTGTTTAAGAAGTGACCAGTTATTGGAATACTAATGTGCTATTGATTACAGGAAAACAATAGAAAAAATAAAACGGTACTAGTGTAATTGGCTGAAAGAGCCAAGAGATTTTTGTTTTGAATTGAAAACAAAATAAATATTAGCCATTAATGCAAAGGAATATATCAGTATAAAACAAGCATGGTCTTTGAAGACGTTCAAGAATTTCAAACGGCGGACTACGTGGTGTTTGCCCTGGTAATTGTGGCTTCATTTCTTATTGGAGTATACTACGCTACATGCAAGAGAAGCAACACCACTGGACAATATCTTATAGCCGAGCGACAATTGGGTGTTATTCCTGTTGGAATCTCTATAATGATATCATATATTTCCGCTATAAGTATCCTAGGAAACTCGGCGGAGACATATTACTATGGCATCAACTTCTGTTTCTCCGTCGTCGGTTACGTGGCAGCAGCGGTAGTCGTGTCCGTTCTATTCGTGCCTCTGCATTACCCACTACAGTTCACAAGTGTCGACCAGGTTTGTTTGACTTTTCTGAGTGCATCAGTGTAAGATTTTCTCAAGATCATATCCATTGCAATTGAAAAGAGGGAAATTTTAATTGTTGACCAGGTTTATCTTAAGTTTCCTAGTCATTGTGTCTATTTACGATTCTTTCCAATTAATTCGATAGTAATTGGTGGTCGTCTAATAATCTTAAAATACCCTATTCAGCTCGCTGCTGTTAACCCGCTTTGTTTTCACACCCAATTACGATTCGCTCAACGTCACTGTTTCCCCCACTACATACAAGAGTAACCGGTCTAAAATATAAGCTGGTAGTATTTATATTCCTGTGCTTTTTAATATCACCAGTGTACTTACTTTACAGTACTTTTATCTACGCTACCGGTCACGCAGTGTGGTGTACGCTGGCCTCGTCTTACAGGTCGTGACGTTCCTTATCATGAATTCCGTGGTGTTGTACGGGCCTGCAACCATGATGGAATCAAGTATGAATAATTCGTATATGTCATTAATTAAATACTTATGAATATTCATGATTTCACTCGTCAAACGAGAATGCACGATTCAGGCCATGGGTCTCTACGGGCCTGCAGCCATGATTGAGTCAAGCATGAATAATTCGTATATGCTAGTAATTAAATACTTATGAATATTCAGGATCTGTCTTGTCCAATAAGAAGGCAGAATTCAAGCATTGGCTGGCCAGTATGATGGAATCAAATGTGTTTGAGCCATTGAATATATACACATTTTGATATTCATGTCCTGTCCTGACCAATAAAAAGGCAGGATTCATGCTGACCTAGCATCACATATTTTGTCATATTGTTTCTCTATACGCATGCACAAAGCAAAGACATCAAATAGGAAAACTACATCAGAATGGGATACAAGAAGTATGAGTGTTGATAATGTACAAAGAACTCGGGAGTGGTTCCTCCCGTATATCTTGTTGATCGTGTTATCCTAAGGCACAGAGTTTCAAAAAGACTTTACTTTTCTAAGGTTCTATTCAGAACACATGTCGTGACGTCACACGTTCCTTGGAAACCGTTATGATGAAACAGTCACGTATAAAGACTTACTAAAATTCACGTACGATGTCATGTGGATATAATATATCAAATTCCTATCCCGCTCTTTATCTAACAGAAAGCAGCTTCCATTACGGCATGATATTCATGTAACCTTTACATATTAACATGAGATTATTTATATAAACAATCGCCTTAGTTCTATAAATGAATGTACTAATATTGGGTCAAACATTCAAACTATTTCCTTTTGTAAATAATACGTTCAGCTAATTTTAGTTAGCAATGAAAGTATTAAAATGAAGAAACTTATGGGCTCATATTGTCTTATTAAAATTTTATTTCATTTACTTGCTCATTTCTCGATTCCTTAGTATTTTTCTAAGTAGTTCATTGGCATTCAAGCTGATTATTTTAATTGGAGGTCGTAGAAAGTATAAACTGCGCATATTTTTTCAGTGGCTGGCTGGCCGGTGTGGAGTACAATGCTGGGACTTGGGGCCCTTTCAACTGCTTACACTACAATAGTAAGATTCTATTTCCTCTCAAAGTTTATTTCTTTTCATTTTATGATATCTGTTACATTAATACTCATTTATTTCTTATTTGCATAGTATATTGCTATACAGAGATCGTCAGATCGGCAAAACGAAAGAAGTAATCAAAATGGAGACAAGTCTGGAATTTTACAAACTCATATAATCCATTATACATATTGGATAAGAATAAAAAATAAGTAATATATTTTTGTTTCATTGTATTATTTATAACCTGTTGAATTGATTTATTTGGCTTAATTCTACTTAGAATTGTGTCTTATTGAGAGAAATATAAGCCAATATACAGAAAAGTATGAAACAGTATGAGCAGAACTTCCTGCATGTATCTTTATTCAAGTCAAGCATTAGAATAGTGAAAGACCATGCTCGTACAAATGTAACATTTTTCTTTTTCTTGAAATGTATCTCCCTAATTCACAGAATTGCTAAAAGTTGACTTATGACATCTGCATGAAAGTTTCTAAATTATCAAAAAGAAATAGGTGTTACTGGCTACAGTTCAACCTTTCCTTAGTAAAAGTTATTTAGTTATATAGTTATTTAAATCTAAAATTGTAGAAAAATCTCTGAATTAAATTTACTGTTTTAGTAAAAGAGAACTATTTACAAAATTAAAAGTTAAAGTTAAAAATTAATATAGAAGTTTTGTCAAGTGCACTTTCAGTTTTCCATTTTAACATTGTAACACTCGTTTGAATGACATTGTTAACAAAGTTAATAACAACCCACAAATGGCCTATGAATTGCACATTATCTCAACCGTGTTTCTTGTACACGCCATCACAGAGAGCTCAGTCTCCCACCGAATTTGGTCATTAAACGACATCCTCCAGAGAAACAACCTGTAGTTTTTGTGTTATTATGTTAATAAGATATTAGGGGTGAAACATCCAGACGTCGGTCAGTTTGAAATTAGGTTAAGGTTAAAATAAAGGCAACATGCACCTGCCACTCTGATACGTCATCTTTATACCAATTATCATTGAGAGTAACAATCGCAATACTGAGAAACATCTTAGAGAACAAACAGGATATTTAGGTTTTCATTTAGCTATCTCAGAAACAATTTTGTGCATTGGTGTTACAATAGGACTCGATAATGGATCTGGTCTGCTGTGTATAAAATTGGGGCGCTAGATTCAAGGACCTTTTATATGTACCTGTATCCAATATACAGTACCATCATGTTATAACGTTATAGGCTGATCCCCCACCTCCAATCTCAGAGTGGTTCTATTGTCAGAGAGGCTTCAGAGCAATAATAAGCTAACACGCGTATCCCTCACCGTATGCTGTAGGGAGACTTCCGAGCAGTCATATGCTAGCTCATGTATATTTCACATTGTGTTGTAGGGAGGCTTCAGGGCGGTCATATGGGCTGACGTATTTCAAACAATAGTGATATTTGGAGGAGTGTTAGCTATTGTCATTCTAGTAAGTACTTCTTTTTTATTAAGTTTATGACTTAATATTAATTTTACTACATCTAGTTTAATATTATTTAAATGCTATACCAAATATAATAATTCTATAACAATACATTATTAAAAAAACAATTTAGATACTCTATATTGTATACTTTTATGAAAAAATCGTTTGATTTTTACAATAACTGCATACTTTTAATATACCGTTTTCATCAGGGCACAATTGAAGTAGGAAGTGTTTCTGAAGTGTGGGAAATCTATGAGAAGCACGGTCGATTGCAATTCAAGTAAGTGCATATATATATATATATATATATATATATATATATATATATATATATATATATATATATATATATATATATATATATATATATATATATATAATACATATATTACATATATATATATATATTATATATATGCGTGTGTGTGTGTCTGCGTGTGTGTAATTAATTTGTTATATCTAACTGTAATATATATTCATTGGCGGGATTTTTTACAGGTTTATGTTTTATTAAATATATTTGATATATTTATATTTTATATGATATGTAATACACTTATGCTTCATTAGATTTGGTTTACCGATACTTCATTTTATATGAGATACGTAATTTTTATTGACTATACTTAGAACTTATTTTATATTAACTTTGGTTTACTTCATTGACTGATTGCAGTTTAAATCCGTCCCCAGTTGAAAGATCTACAGTATGGGGATTTAGTATTGGATTTTTCTTTGGTTTTACCGTTAATTTTGGAACAATGCAGATTGGAGTACAGCGCTACTGTGCTGTACCAACCCTGAGTGATGCTAAAAAGTGAGTTGCACATATTTCATAAGTTGTAGCAGCAGGTTATACCTTAGCTACTTTACAAGTATCAGCAGACAAATTATGCCTTACCTTCTTTTTAAGTATCATAAGACAAGTTATACCTTACCTAGTTTATAAGTATCAGTAGGCAAATGTTAAATAACATAGGGTTTTCTTATCTGTATAGCTGTGTTCTTAGTTATTGTTGCATTCTTTAGAAGATCTCTTCCTGGGGTTTTTAAGTTGCATAGCTCAGTTATTGATATTGATCAGCCGCTGTCTTTTGAAAATGGGTATATAGATCAATTCTATTTTATTAATGTATTCTTATCAAGGGCTATGCTGGTCACTATACCCGGAAATATAGCGATCCAGATCACGATCTACGCTGTGGGCATCACTTCCTTTGCTTACTTCACAAAACTTGGCTGTGATCCGTTAAAGGGAGGATTCATTAGTAACAAAAACCAAGTAAATAATCCATTTATCATAATTTATTTCAATTAAATTCAGCTAATTTCCTTGTTGTAATTTACTTTGTTAATTCATAATTTGACACAGTTATCTGTGTTATGCACAGTAGAGTTGTTTCCAATCAATGTACGTATATAATTATCTATTAAATTCATAAAACTTTTAGTTTAGAATTCAAAGATGTAAGGTCTATACGCTAAATGATTACATGTAACTTTTACTTATGACAGATCAAAAGTTGGAGTATAACGAGACGTTACATGTGCATGTCGAGATTATAATAATGATGAGTTCAATATGAGTTTCGGCACATATGTGTGCATTGTAAACGTATTTGAATAGAATTATCTAAAATTTTATTCTTGGTATTCTAATCTACACTGCATTCTGGAATAAAATTATGTTACTGGACATTTCTGCTCCCCTATTCAACAACAATTCCACATTTCTTGCGTGTTAATGTTCTTGATAGCTCCCTTTAGTATAAGTATTACTACTTTTTTGATAAAAAACCTTAAAATGCTATTAAAATAAATATACTTCAATACCAAAGTTTCTCTTTCTCTCATATACAGACACTTTTTAATCATTAAATCCATATTTTTTATTTTTGTGTTTATTTATTTTAATACTTTAATACTTTGATGATTCATGCTATTGTTGCAGCTCAAACATTTATATACAGCTTGCTTGCCTGTTTCAGGTCGTGCCTTTTTACGTACTTAATGTACTCAAATACCCAACAGTACCAGGCCTTTTTGTAGCAGCTGTGGTTTGCGGTTGTTTAAGGCATGTTTATCATTATAAAAGTTAATTTTAATAGATCTATTGACTGAATGTTGTGGGGTCATTAACTAAATTAAATGTATGAATTATATACAGTATTGGGACACAATTTTTGTGAAGATTAAGAAAGCTCATTTAATTGTTTCTTGTCTTTGCAGCATTTCAAATTTGACTTTGTCCACAAACAAACTCTAAACTATATTATTACGTGCTATTTTACATGTTTTAGTATTTCAGTAACCTGTGAGTTTTTGGTACATGTCATGTTTCTCTTATATCAACTTTTGAAGCATATATACATATCATGCTTACTAGGCAGTAATCTTCTGAGCGTAAGCACATGTTATGTTACCTACCCAGCCTTTTTCCAATCTTATATGCTTGTCATGCAACTTCTGCATTATGTCAAGGTTAACACGTGATATGCTACTTTTCAGCAACCAGTCAAGTCTTTCTTCATTTCATGCCACTAGTTTCAGCAAACTATCAGTTGCTTGAACACGCCACGTAAACTTTATGCAATCCTGTCCTGTGTTTACAATGTCTCGTTAGCATTTCAGCAACCTGTCTAACGTTTTCCAGATCTCAGTGCTTTCATTGCCTCGGTACATTACTTAGCAGCTTCTCAACCTTTTCGAGAAGCTTTACAAGTGTTTATATTGTCTCTTTCATCTATCAGTAACTTGTCAAGCTTCTACAGCAGCATCGCCGCGCTTGTGTGGGAGGATGTGCTGAAGTATAAGCTAGTGAAACTCAGTGAGGAACGTAAAGCCCTGGTTACCAAAATCCTAAGTAAGACTTTTTAAAGCACCATGTTTCAATTTGGTGCTAATTACATGCTAATTCTGTGTTTTGCGAGGAACACACCACAACCTTGGCACACATTCTAATAATAAAACTCTCCGTAGTATTTCTTATGATGCCACTGCTCATCAATGTCGTCACGATTGATATACTGGCAGTACTGTGCTAGTAAACAGTTTGCCATTGGTATTTCAATGCGAATCCAGAGAAAACGAGGAGAACTGTACTAATTGTGAAGCCTGACGTGGTGTGCGCAGTGCTACAGTCGATAAAAGAGGAAGCCATTTTTATTCAGCGCTCGTAAAGGGTCGTTTCTTTGGTACTTAAAGTCTGTTTGGTTTAAAACGGAGTTATTTAGCACAAGTTGATGGTTCGTTTAAAAAACTGGGTTTAAAATGCACGGTAATCAATTTATACGTGAGTGAACCCCTCCTCCACCCTAACCTTTCCTTCCGGACACGACATAGAACCCTTCCTTTGCTTTTGGACTTCTAGTTAGATACAGTTAAGGCTAAAATTAATAATGATAAAAATTCAGTTATCTCGCCCAAGGTTGCATTTTTCCCCCAAATAAAGAAGATAACAGTGTAAAATTTCCAAACAAGCAGAAACCAGAGAAAATTGGAATTTTTTTGGTGCAAGTAGATTTTTACTGTGAATCATTGTAGACATTTGTTTCAGCTTTTATCGCAGGAATTCTTTCTGTTGCCGGTGGATTTGTAGTTGCATCCGTAGGCGGAACACTCATTCAGGTAAAAATGATAAAATAGGAGGAACATTTATTCATGTAATAACATGTTTTAATAAGTACTTTGTCATGTAGCACCAGGGCAGCCAATATCTATAAAGGTAACCAACAACGAGTGCGCTATCACCCGTGGGGCTGCGACAGCTTCGTCAACTGTCAGAGTGCTGCTTCGTCAAATGGTCTGGAGATCTGAAGGCGCTAACCAGCCGGACAACAAAATTCTCCACTGAAGAATAACCGAAGCTGATTTCCAGGACGTGGCAAATCCTATAATTACCACATCAACATCTGGATACTAGCAAAAGCTGGCTGCTAGCAAATGCTGGCTGACAACCTAAAAAGACTAGGGACTTTTGAAGAGAGAGATGACAAGTCCTGAAAAATGGACATGGTGAGGCCAGCAACCCTCCATACAGTGACTTCCACAAGCTGCAACTAGAAATAGAGGCGCATATTCCAAAGCCCTCCCGAAGAGGGTGATGAGTTGGCTTTAAGGCGGACAGCATCCTGACGACCAAAGAGGATCATGCGCAGGGGGCTAAGAGTTTTACCAAACTTCACTATAGGGTCCTACAGAAGATCTACCAGTATGCAGTTACCGCTATGTTGGGCGGCGGGGGAAAGCAAGGCAACAAAACTGCAAGACTCATCAGATAAAGACCCAAAGTGTTGGGATACAACTAAGAAGTAGCAAGCAGTAAAAAGTGGGAAGCGCAACAGATTAGAGAAAACGGAAGGAGCAGACTGCGCCACAACGACCTGATGGGAACTGTTGCGCAAGGCCGCCATTATTTAGTTTCTACTGGGAGACAAAAGTGGTCCGAAGCAGGTCCACGAGAGAGAAGAGCACTTATATAGAATACCTAGCCAGGATCGTGGATAAAATGGTAGGCGATTGCACTTAGAACCCTGAAAGAACCACTACAACTAGGATTTATTTTAAGAGTTGTCTACGACGGCGTGTACCAACTCAAACAAACTTGAAAAGATGGAACCACAGCCAATCCATGAGTGTCCCTGAGTAAGAAGAGATTAGGGCACATTCTATCTAAGAGTAACCAAGCGCTAACACAATGACGATTCAGGTGGAGGCACGAATATGCAGTGGAAGCTATCACAAACTTCCTAAGACTAGGGATAAATAGGCGAAAACAACACTATGGCAACAGTATAACATTCATTCAAAACAGACAAGGAAAAGAAAACATCCAAAAAGGGAAATGTTGGAGTTTTGGCATAGGCAGATTACTGACAAATGAGGCTTGATCTCAAGTGGCAACTGTAGTTTGCACGTGAAATCTGCCTTATAAGTCTGAGACCAGAACTTGTAGCATGGTCAAAGAAAAGTAGATATCATGGTAGCAATAACTGTGCCATGGAAGGAGCGAGTCGAGGTGGAGAACGAAAGACAAAAGAGCCAATTACGAAAATCTCAGGAAAGAGTGTGAAGAAGCCGGTAAGAAAGCATATTGTCAATCTAATGAAGTGAGCTGTCGAGGTTTAGTTTGCGGATCTGTCGGAGACATGTGTAGGATGTTGAAATTACAGGAAAAGACCGGAGAGCTCTCAAGGCAACATGCGAGGAATCGGAGAAAAACGCATCCAACTCGCTATGGTTAAAGCTGGAAGAAGTAAGCTGTATCTCATACAGATTAGACAATGTACACGAATATGAAAGCTACAAAATAACACTAAAACAGCCAACACTAAACCTGCGACAACTTGATCAACTGTCGTAGCGCCGCATCGTCAATTCATCTGGTAATATAAAGGCGTGAAACCAGCCAATTCTCCAGCGATGATTTTCAGGGCGTACCAAATCCTGTAATTAGAAACAAAGTCATATCCCTAGAGAGTGTCACTAAATATACAAAGTTCTCCATATATAAATGAGAATTAAGTGGTATTTGGAGCTACCAGATCCCTAATGATACATTCTGTGTGAAAAGACGATTACTAAGTGGTACTTTTCAACAGTCACATCCTTTTTTTAAAAAAAAATGGATGTCCGGAAGACTCATTTGTGCTAATTTGGAATTCCGTGGTGGTGAGTTGTTGTGCAGTCGTTTAGCTGAGGCAATTTGAGCGAAAACTTATCCTCGGCTTTCCACCCCTGGCTGGTCTCGAACCAGGGACTTTAGGACTTTATGATTGTAAGACCAACTCTCTACCGACTGAGCTGCGTTTTTGTATAAATGATCACTATGTGATATTTTCAGACAGTCGAATCACTACATAAGTGATTTTTTTACATAATTGAGTTCTTCTTTGTATAAATGAGTATTAAATTTTCGTCAGTTATATCCCTTACGAGTATTGCTTATTATATGATGCTCTTTTATAAAAATGAGTTCGTTTTGAATAATTGGGTATTAAATGGCATTTTCGTAGAGTCAAATCACTAGCAACTACTGCTAGTAATGTGAAGTTCTTTTATGTACTAAGTTTATTTTGTATAAATTAGTACTGAGTAATATTTTCTGTCAGTCATAGCTCTAACGAGCTTATGTGAGGTTCTTTCATATATTTTGTTTATATGTTACATGTAAATGAACGCTAAACGGTATTTGCAGATAGCCGTATCCCTAACGAGCATCACACAAGCTCCTTTCGTAGTGTTAGTCCTCTGTGGAGCTCTGTCCCGCCGACCAAACTACAAAGTATTTCTATCATTGCAATCTTATGAATACTATGAATTCTTAGTTTTGTATTAAGTTAAGTATAGTGTTTTGAATTTCATTTAGAGATATAGACTTTGTGTTACAGCAAATAAGAAAAATTCAGTCAAGTGCAAGGTCATTGTAGAAGAGATGACTCCGTTGTTAACTTTTATGCCCACAGTGCGTCGATAGCATTCTTTACCATTGCTTTTTTATGTGTGTTTTACGGCATTCGCCACGAATGCTTGTTATTAATCAGTACCAGCGCATTCCTGCCATGACTGTATGTTTATTTTTTCTCTTTCAATGTGTTTGTCTTGGAATCTTCTTAGTATTCACCATGGCTGCCCGCTTTTTTATTGCTGGAGCCCTGTTAACATTTGCCATAAATGCCTGTGTTTTCTTGTTGGAGCCTTCCTAGTATTTGCCATAAATGCCTGTTGTTTTCTTTTATTCAGTGTGTTCTTATTGGAGGCTTGGTAGCGTTTGCGATCACTGCATGGCTTATTATTGGACAACAGGTGTCTAACGTTAGTGAGCCAATCAAACCCACAGTTACACACAACTGTACATCCAATGATGCAACTGATCTGTTACATAACAGTACTACGACAGATTCCTTTGTTACTGAACCATTTTCTGGAGAATCGTGAGTACAAGAGCATAGTTTTTTAAGCTGTCTAACCCATCAAATTTTTTATCAGCGCCTGCTATTAATTTTATTTCAAATTCAGAAAAAATAATAGTTGTTGCTATCGATATTTTTGAAATTTTAACGATATGAAATTATTGGGTTCAATTCATTCATCAAAATTTATCCATTAAACTTCACAAATTAACATTTATTCGTAAAATCCCTAATAAGCAGTATTTTACATTGCATGATGTGCGGTGATGACAAAAAAACAAACAAACAAAACAAATATATGTGAACATAAATACATTGATTTGCATATAGCTGATTTACGTATTATCAACTTATTGCCGTTTGCATAGATCTCTCTCTCTCTCTCTCTCTCTCTCTCTCTCTCTCTCTCTCTCTCTCTCTTTCTTTCTTTCTTTCTCTGTCCCCGTCTCTCTCTTTCTCTTTTTCTCTCTTTCTCTCTGTCTCTGTTCCTCTCTCTCTCTCTTTCTCGTTCTCTCTCTCTTTCTCTCTTTCTCTCTTTCTCTCTTTCTCTCTCTTTCTCGTTCTCTCTCTCTCGCTCTCTCTTTCTCTCTTTCTCTCTTTCTCTCTTTCTCTCTCTGCTTCTGTCCCTCTTCCTCTCTCTCTCTTTTGCTCTCTGTCTCTTTCTTTCTTTCTTTCTTTGTCTCTTTCCCTATCTTTCTTTCTCTCTTTCTCTCTCTCGCTCTCTTTCTCTTTCTTTCTCTTTCTTTTCTGTCTCTCTCCCTCTCGTTCTCTCTCTTTCTCTTTCTCGCTCTCTGTTTTTCTCTCTCTCATTCTCGTTCTCTCTCTCTAAAATGTGTCGACCTCTTACACAGCAGTGTGAAAAGCAGCACTATTATAACAACACAAACATATATATAAATAGTTCTGTGCAGACATACTTATCCTTTTGGTTTCGAGAGTATGACGATCCACTTTTCATATATAGACCATGCTATATGTGGTACTCGCAATTTTGAATACTTGTGTAGGGACTCTCATTTAAACTTTCATTTATTCAGACAGGTGGCCTACTTGTATAAGTACTTCTGTACCCCTTGATAATACTGATTTCATTTATTTAGAGAGGACGAGCCGCTTTTGATATACAGGATCTCGTACGTGTGGTACTTACCATTCGGAATACTGGCAGGAATGATTACCACTTTTACTTTGTGTCTTATTTCACGTAAGGATATACATATATATATATATATATATATATATATATATATATATATATATATATATATATATATATATATATATATATATATATATATATATATATTGCGAATGTCTTTTATAAAACCTTTAAGTTCAGATACTTCTATGAATAAACAGTAAGGATCCAGTCTCATGTTAAAACACTGTTTCCGCCAGTGTTGAGAGCCGCTGTCATAACTGTTCGGAATGAAATTACTCTGAATGCTGCTTAAACTTATAATACAAAGAACAGCTTAAAATACGCAGAACATCTTCAGTGTCACTCACTCTGGCAAATGATATATTTCAATGATTAATTTTTTGCGTCAAAATTAACCATTTATTTAAAGGTAAGTTTAAATTCTTTGGTTCTGAATTGAATACAGCACAGCAGTTTAAGGTTGTAAAACTATGTTTTATCTTTATAATAACAACATTGTTAGTTTTTTGTTTGAATTTAATTTCAAATTATTTTTATACTGTCATATTACCCAGAGACGGAAAATAGTTTTTCCAATTTAACAACTTTTTTGTGGATTCTACTTTGTATTTAGTTATTTTAGTTTTTTTTTAATTTTCGTTTGTTTCTGGGATCATGAAAAAGTTGGCTTTTGAGTAGATCCACTCAAACCATGTTTATTACTTTTTGCTTACTTTTTGTCTTTTACATAGCAGTATGTAATAATAACATCTTTTTAACATTCTAGTTTCCATTAAAATATTTTCCTGGCAATTTAGTGTAAGTTCTCACTACGGAGTAATGACTCAGTAATTCAATTTCTAAATACTACTGTAAATAATTACTTCATTTCACATATGTCAATCAATAATGTTTACAGTATTTAGAGAGGATGATGTCGATGACGTCAAACCGGAGGTGTTGTTTACATTCGTTCGCTGGTTCCTGAAAAGAAAGAAGAGAAATCTGTATGAATTTGAATCATCCCAAAATAGTGAAAAGACAATAGAAAAGATGTAGAAAGAAGCTGTTCAAGACATATATATAGTGTTGACAGTTCTGCATGCTATGATTGATTAATTTAAAGCTGGCTAGAGTGTTGATCTGGTAATTTCAAGGTCAAGAACTCCGAATCGGGGTGGTAAACATGGAATTGGTGTTCCTTCATATGGCCTCAGCAACGCAAAAGCAGCGAGTCATTTATTTCTGAATTCAAAATAAATACCCACTAAATCTTTCCATTTATTATTTAAAAATTCATACTATATCATACACAAGATCAAAATCTTCGACTTGGATTTTGTAATATTTTTATTTTCCCAATATATTTTATCCATTTTTAACAATCTCAGCTTAATAGCTGTAATTTCTTCAGTGCGGTGATCACTGTAGTGTGGTGATTACTGAAGTGATGTGATTACTATAGTGCGGTGATGACTGCAGTGCTGTGATTGCTGTGGTGCGGAAATTACTGTATTGCGGTGATTATTGTAGTACTGTGATTGCTATAATGCGGTGATTGATGTAGCGCTGTAACTATTGTAGTATTGTGATTGCTGTAATGCGGCGATTGCTCTAGTGTGGTGATTCCTGGTGTGCAATGATTGCTGTGAGGCGATGGCTACTATAATGCGCTGGTTACTGTAATGAGGTAATTACTGTGGTGCGGTAGTTACAATAATTCGGTTAATACTGTGCTGTGGTGAATACTGTAATGCAGTGGTTACTGTAATGTGGTGATTATTATGGTACATTAAACACTGTTGTACTGTGATTACTGTGCTGAACTGGTTACTGAAATGCAGTGGATACTGTGGTGTGGTGATTACTGTAGTACTATGATTACATCAGCACGATGATGTCCAGCCCTAAAATAAACATTAATGTGCCTTTGAAAAAACCTTGTTTCATGTATACCTACTTGAGAATTGACCAATCAGATTACATAATTTACTCAAAGCATGTGATATATTACACCGCATCCTATATTAAAAATTAGTGACTTCACCGATTCACTGAAGCATAACCAGTCTAAAATAAGTAAAGAAAAGAACAGAGTTAACTGTCTCGCTCAGCGTAGAAGTGAGCCCAAACCACACTTAGTGTAAAACGAGTAAGTCAAAGAACGTCACTCTCAGTTTAACGTGCAAAACCTGAATGTGGTCTATATTTCTAGCTGCTTTGTTATTTCCTTCAGTCAGTCTAGGAGTTTCCGTGGCATGCGACCATGGCTGTCCGCCATCTTGTTCAATCCAGTTGGTTGTTTTTCTTCCACAGAATACTATTCACGTCCAGTCTCGGATGTTGTCCGACCAGTAAAGCCTTTCTTCCTCGTCTTTCTCTGATGTTGTCCGAACACTGAATTCTTGCTTGTCTTTGCTTGAATGTTGTCCGGCCACTAAAGCCTTTGCCTTGCTCGTCATCCTGTAATGTTGACCCACCACCGAAGTTTTGCCTTCCTCGTCAGTTTCGATTGTTGTCCGAACACCAAAGCTTTGCCTTCCTCGTCAAATTCAATTGTTGTCCGACCACTGTCCGAAGCCTTGCCTTGTTTTCGATTGTTGTACGACCACTGTCTAAAGCCTTGTCTTGTTTCCATTGTTGCAAGATCACTGTCCAAAGCCTTGTCTTGTTGCAATTGTTGTCCGACCACCGTCCGAAGCCTGGCCTTCTTTCGATTACTGTCCGATCACTGTCCGAAGCCTTACCTTGTTTTGATTGTTGTCCGACCACCGGCCGAAGCTTTACCTTGTTTCGATTGTTGTCCGACCATCTTTTGAAGCTTTACCTTGTTCCGATTGTTGTACGACCACTGTCTGAAGCCTTGCCTTGTTTCGATTGTTGTACGACCACTGTCCGAAGCCTTACCTTGTTTCGATTGTTGTCCGACCACCGTCCGAAGCTTTACCTTGTTTTGATTGTTGTACGACCACTGTCTGTCTAAAGCCTTCTTTTGTTTCGAGTGTTGTCCGACCACTGTCTGAAGCCTTGCTTTCTTTCGATTGTTGAGCGACCACCATCCAAAGCCTTGCCTTGTTTCGATTGTTGTACGACCATGTCCAAAGCCTTGTTTTGTTTCGAGTGTTGTCCGATCACTGTCCAAAGCCTTGTTTTGTTCTGATTGTTGCCCTTGTATAGGAAACGTTCTTTAAAATATACTATTATTTTACATTTTCACCAAAAGGTGAGCATGGATTTTACCTGCGTTGCCTCCCTTTGGAAAAAGCTGGACCTGCCTTTGGAGAGGAGGATTGGAAAAATGAGATCTTCCCCACCCCTCTGCTAAAATGTCTTCAAAATAGTTTGTTTGTAATCCACAATCACCCCTATTTCATTAACAATCCAACCCTTCTCCCGCCCCTCCGTAACTCTGCTAATCCTTCGCAACCACTCCCTCATTTTACTAACACACCAACGGTGCCCCCCCCCTCCCTGCGCTTCCACCCTTATATCATTAACACACCAACGGTGCCTCTCCCACTCTCCACTTCCACCCCTATTTCACTAAAACATATATCCTGCTTCTCCCGCCGCTCCCTCCGCAACCACCCCCTATTTCACTAACACACCAACTATGCCCCCCCCCCTTTCGCAAAAAAACCCATGTTACTAACACAGCAACGCTGCCGCCCACGCTCCTTCCTCAACCACCCCTATTCTACTAACACACCTACCCTACCCCACCGCCCCCTCTGACATCACCACCTATTTTTTCTAACACACCTATGAAACCACAGCCATGGCTCCCCCCTCAACCACCTCCTATTTTCTGTAACTAGCTACAGGCTGAACATTTCCATATGTGAATTTGTAAACATTTGGAGACGCATTGTTATACGTTTAAAATGTTGTAATTATTTCTATTTGTGAGTTGACAGGTAGTGATACATTTCTTTCTTTTTTTTTTTGCGAGTGTAGATTGTAATTAAATATGCCAGACGTAGAACGAACCCCACCCATTAATTTTATCAAAGATAAAAGAGTGGCGGACAGAGAAGTGGGGGAGGGGGAGTTTCAAAAACAAAATTAGATCGGTAACTTTCATGCCTTTTACAAAGAAAGTTTGACTTGTATACTAGCGGCAACCCCCAACCCCTTGAACAAAAAACCTGTGTCTGCCAATGCACAATACGTAATAACCTCATAATATCAAACTTTTTACAATTTAACACGGCAATGTAAAAGAAATAAAAAGCATAGATGATATTTAATTAAATAACAGAAGAGGAACAAATTAATACAGGGCTAGAAGGGGGATGAGGTTCGGACGCAAAAGTACATTGATAAACTTCGTGCAATACACACAGAAGGTTTGACTGGTATGCTCGCCTCAACCCCCCCCCCCCCCATCCATTCGACCAAACCGATACCCCCGTGAACAAAACCCTCTGTCTGCCACTTCAGAACATGTAATGATCTCATATTGTAAAATCTATACGTGCTTCTTTGAGGCAAACTGTTTACAATTTATAACGGTAATGTGAAAGAAATAAAAAAAACATAGGTGATTTATTTATATTACAAGGAAGAGGTAGAAATTAAATGAATGTTTCTAAGAACACACAGCCACGAAAACATCTAGTAAACAGCTGAATAAAGAGGCCACTTGGTAGCACCAAGTGTGTCCAAAAACGTTAAGAAAGGGAGAGGTAATTTTGAGGCCAAACGAGGTCTGCGCTGAGTGACAATATTTTTTTAAAAGGGGGTGTAAGTTTTATTCTGTTCTCGAACTTTTTCCCAAAAAACTGCATACAGTACGTGGTAAAAAAGGGTATTATTTGGCTCTCAGCATTCCGAAATGAGAGGTTGTTTTCAAGTTATGGATACACATGTAACCAGTCTTAAAGCGAATGCCCCCGCTCCGCTCATGTCATTTCATTAGCTGGGAAATATCAACTGGGAATAAACATGAAGCCTGCATTTTACAAGTCAAACAAACAAGAATTAGTGAGTGAATTGATGTGTATTCGTTAACGCTGTACAAAGACAACAGCAGTATTTTACTGGTAGATAGGCTTGGTACATATGCGCAAACTGTACTACCCTCTGCCAGAAATCAAAAATGTCATTCTTTCCACTGAGGATAGTGTGCACTTGACGGAATCATAAAAACGCAACTATTACCCCTATTTCCCCAAGACCCGACTTTATTCTAAAGTCGAGGAAACGTCGATTTTTTGACGCCATTCCGACGTTGCAAAAACGACCAAAAAGTGATGAACATTTGATATCACTCCCAGGAACTGGAAGTCATTTTGAAAAAGTGGAAAAAAAAACCTACTTCTTATATGAAAATTTTAGAACTTTGATGGCGCGTCGGTGTTTCTCTTCCTAAATTGCAAAATTTACATGGAAAATGCTTTCGTATGTATTTCACAACAGCAGTTGAATGATTAATTATTAATTATTTATATAACTATTTTTGTAAGACGTATCTAAGACTAGTCGTTTCACGGTGGTGAACCCAACGTCAGTTTCAGGTCGGAACCCGACGTCATTTTAACGTTGAAAACCCGACGTTCCATTTCATATAAAGCCAAAACCGGACCAAAACGTAGGTCCGACGTTGGAAACGTGAGGTCACGACGCCGACCATCTGGCGTCTTAATGTTTGCTGGGAATGATTTCGGCTCACTTCGGCTCACTTCCTCTCGTGTGGTTGTATTATTGTACTTACGGGTGGTGTAGATGTGGGTACCAGTATAGAAGTATTTATGTACTTAGCAAGCTCAACTGTACTTAATGTGCTGCACCAGAAAACATTTTTGTTGCAATTTTAGTTGATTGAAAATTTGACATAGGCCTAATGAACTCAATGTTTAGTTTACTTATTTTATTATATTTATTTATTTTATTTTACTCTGTTATTGATCTATCTTCACATATCGTCCATCGATTACCGCTTATATCTTTAAATGTATCAGATAAGCGCATGACCCAAAAACTAAACTTGCACAAAATGTAGCAATTACACTTTCGGGTTGTTTTCTTTGGGCGCTTTGTTTTAATTGAAAAAGTTCGTTTGTATTGTGCATAAAGAAGTGATAAGTAGAAAAAAGTAATATTCGGTTTTCTTAGAATACAAACCTTCTGATTTATGCATGCTTTATAATTTGAATAGACTGATGTACATCAAGTAATTGACCTGCATTCATAAAGCACAATATCATCGGTAACCCTACTACCTAAAGCAATCTCAGTGGACATCAGTAGCGTCTTATGAATACTATTCCCAAAAGATGTAATAACTGTTTTTGGCAAACGTTTCAGATAAGCGCATGACCCAAAAACTAAACTTGCACAAAATACAGCATGCACTTTCTGGTTGTTTTCTCTGGGCGCTTCGTTTTAATTGAAAAAGTTTGTTTGTATTGTGCATAAAGAAATGATAAGTAGAAAAAGTAATATTCGGTTTTCTTAGAATACAAACCTTCTGATTTATGCATGCTTTATAATTCGAATAGACTGATGTACATCAAGTAATTGACCTGCATTCATAAAGCACAATATTATCGGTAACCCTACTACCTAATGCAATTTCAGTGGATATCAGTAGCGTCTTATGAATACTATTCCCAAAAAATGTAATAACTGTTTTTTGCAAACGTTTCGTCGAACACATTAACAAAATTGTAACATATTCCAATGATTTTGCTCTTATGTGCAAGGACCTACTGACAAGCACACTACAGTTTTAAAAGCTGAACTATGGATGATCTTAATTGACAAATAAAAGTGGATATCGGTTAATTGCATAAACCTGGGATATGATATGTGGTTTGATTATTGGATCGTGTCGTTCTTATGGTAGTATTGTTCTTTTCTACTCTCCCATATCTCCTTACTAACTCACAGCCAGTTATTCCCTTTACTGTACAATATTCAGGCTTACCGCCGTTGCTAACCCGCACCCTGATCTTCTACCATTACTAATCCGTCTCCAGGCTTACTCTCATTACTAGCCCATGTACCGACTTGCTCGCTTTACCAACATACATCCAGGCACTCCCCTTGCTCATGCAATATTCAGGCATACCCTTTACTAGTCCATATACAGGCTTGCTCTTATTGCTAAGCAACGCCCAGACTTGCCCCCCCCCTCTTACTAACCCACATCAACAGGCTTATTCCTCTTTATAACCCATAGTTGACCCCATCCAGGCTTACTCTGCTTATTCACCCATATTTCAGGCATCCCGACCTTACTAAGCAACATCCAGGCTTATTCCCCTTGTTATCCCATATGATGCCTCACGCCACTTCCTAACAAATATACAGGCTTACTCCCTCTAGTAACCCATAGTTCAGCATATCCCAGCTTCCTCACCTTAATAAGCAAAATCCAGTCTTACATTTCTTACTCACCTTCATCCGGGCTTATTTTCCGTATTATCCCACATCAAGACTTGCTGCTTGCTGTTCCATATTCGTGATTGATACCCTTGCTATCACATAGCCAGCATTCAATTACTAAGCAACATCGAGGCTTATTGTCCTTACTAACTCACATCCAGCCTTACTCCCCTTACTCACATCCAGGTTTACTCTCCTTGCTCACATCCAGGCTTACATTCCATACTCACATCCAGCCTTACTCCCCTCACTTACACCCAGGCTTACATTCCTTACTTACTCACATCCATGCTTACTCTTCTTGCTAATTCACATCCAGCCTCATTCTCCTCAATCAGCCAAATCAAGGCTTACGCTCCTCAATCACCCCATCAAGGCTAACTCTCCTTACTCATTCACATCCAGGCTTACTCTCCTTGCTAATTCACATCCAGCCTTACTCTCCTCAATCAGCGAAATCAAGGCTTACTCTCCTCAATCACCCCATCAAGGCTAACTCTCCTTACTCATTCACATCCAGGCTTACTCTCCTTGCTAATTCACATCCAGCCTTACTCTCCTCAATCAGCCAAATCCAGGCTTACTTTCCTTATTGTCCATATTAAGGCTTGCTCCTCATCCTATCCCATATCAAGGCTTACTCCCTTGCTCTCATATCCAGGATTGCTCTCATTGCCATAATGTGGTGAAAAAGATGTTTAATTCGCAATATTCAAACAAAACAGAGGACATCGTGTGAGACAGATTGCAGGACATTTCCAGCTGCTTAACTTTTAAAAAAAGGAAGAAAGAGGAAAAGAAATTGAAGTTGACTTTTAACTCCGAAAGATAACAACATGGTATTTGAGGAGGTCAAAGGTTTTCAGATCTCTGACTATGTAGTCTTTGTCTTTGTCGTGGTGGCGTCATTCCTCATTGGCGTTTATTACGCCACCTGCAGGAAAAACAACACAACTGGAGAATACTTAATGGCTAGGCGAGAGATGAGGATTATACCAACCGGAATATCTATCATAGTTTCGTACATTTCTGCTATTAGCTTTCTGGGATATTCCGCGGAATCGTATTATTACAACGTCACTGTCTGCTTCGCGCTGCTCGGTTATGTCATTGCAGCGTTGGTTGTTGCGGGGTTGTTTGTGCCACTGTTTTATCCACTGAAGCTGACTAGTGTAGACCAGGTGAGTCATAATAGGGATAGATCATAAAGCTGGATGACATACAGTTTATTAAAGAAGGGCCTACTAGCAGAGGTCTACTAAGACTTGCTAACGAACCGAGAAACGATGTTTACTTTGGTGTTTCACAACTGTCTCAATCCAATAAAAAGCACAGTAACCTCTTGATCTGTCACTATTATAACACAAACACGCAATACTATGTTTTAGATAGTCAAACAGTCAAATAAACTTTATGTAACACACAAATAGATTTACAGTGTAGATTGCTATCTGAGAGCGATAGTATTTCTGTTTTCGCTGTTTTGCTATCTAAGACATATACTATGAGATTGTGTTATAGCAGCGATATTGAGAGGCGTTCCGCACAGACCGTATCTAATCCAAAACAGCCCGCCAGTAGATGAAGAACAAGACTTCTGGTATCCTCTTCCCATTCCTGCCACCCCCCTGGTGACTGACCCACCGATCCCCAACCCTCCGCTGGTGACTGGCCGACCGACTCCCCCGTCATTGATGACGCCACTGATAACGTCATTTGTCAAACTGAGCATAACTTCAAAACTAATGTATATCCCAAATGTAGAAGTAAAATGTGGATGGCATCATGCAGTGCTGTTAAATTTCAGAGACATTTATGTAAAAAGCTGATCGGCTTTCGTAAAGAAAAAGTACTTCTTACTTGTCGCGTTTGCTTCGATGTCTTTAACAATGTTGAGCAGTAAGCAGATCATACATATGATGGTACATATAATCATGCAGCACCAATGCAAAAACAAAATACGTATAAAAATTAGCTGATGAGTGAGAATAACCTCCTGCAAAGAAACAAAAGAAGAAACAAACTAAAACACAAACGGAGAAGGATGCAATGCAAGTGGGTAAAGGTAGAAGAACATGCCTTATTGGACATTCCCATCAAGGAGTGTTTGAACCTGAAAATGAGTCCGACTTGCTACTGAAAATGCGGCAGCAAGATAATCGCATCACAGGACATCTGAAATACAGATTAGACAATGGAAGAAAATGGTACACTGTCGTTTTACCTCGTTTCAAGACAATAACAACAAATGAAGAAGGAGTGTTGGTAGAAAATATGGATATTAACACTCACCTGAGCACCCATACTTTTAGAGCATTTAGTAAAGTGGATATTGATAACGATTTGCATTCAAGGATTTGTTCTGCAAGTTTGATGAACATGAACATCAAGGTTCCGGATGGTTGCAAGATAAGATTCTTCAGACTGAAGCTCGTACATCTACACTAGAACCCTTGTAAGCCTCCAGCTAGATTGAGTTGCAAAAGAAGATAAAGAATACTAAGGGTGTTATCAATATCAAAACACAGACAACAAGTGCATTCTATGGTGTATATTAGCTCATCTACATTTAATAGATGACCATGTAAATTAACAACACTAGTATTAACCGTGTAAACATGAGAGTTATGTGGAAGAGATAACAGTTCCAACACCAGTTCATCAAATTCCTGAATTTGAGAAAAAGAAGAAGAAGAAAAAAAGAAGAAGAAAAAGAAAAAGAAGAAGAAGAAGAAAAAAAAAAAAGAAGAAGAAGAAGAAGAAAAAGAAGAAGAAAAAGTAGAAGAAACATTGCCTCAATGTTTTTGGTTGGGAAAATCACGTTGTGGAACCCATCCACATTAGTCGCATGAGTCAACAAGAGAGTGACCCTGAAATCAACTCACTGCTCGTCAGTGGCAATGGGAGGAGAAATTGCTGCCTGATGAAGAGCTTTAATGGACTCATGAAGTATCGCACAAAACATCATGGCGAAACATTTACTACTTCGATCGCTTGCATGGGTTTATGCGACAAGACCTTTTGGAAAAACATCATCAAGTTTGTGGGAAGCATGGATCACATCTATTGTCATTTCCAGAAGACACAATCATTCGATTCAAGGGCATTGCAAAACAACAAAAGGCACCTTTTGTACTTTGTGCTGACTTTGAATGGTGTAAAGAGTATCAGGACGGCGATCTTTACCAAAATCACAAGGCTAATATTTTTTCTAGGTTCACGTCAGCGAAAATATGAGAAGCATGATCCAGTGCTTTACCGTGGAGACAATGCTGTCCACAAATTTTTAAAGCATATCTTGGAAGAACGTTATCACATTTTTAATCGATTGAGCAACCCAAAACCCATTGAAATGACTGTTGAGGATAATAAACTCTTTGCTCAAGCTACTCATTGCTACATTTTCAATGCGTTTGAGTTTGAGACGAAGCCACTGCAACAGATAAAGCAACTGATTTGACTGTCCGCTTACAGCTACTGTGTAAAAGCGAAAATGGAGCTTAATGCAAAGCCTAAAGCAGAACTTATGGAACCCCGAGTCAAGCAAACACATAAACCTAAAGTAGAGCGAGGACCTGAGCTTAATGCTGTTCCCACTAATAACAACATCAAATGATGGTTAACGTGAATATATCTCGGATCATGCTTCTGGGAGGTTATATCCTAACAAGAAGGGAGTTGTGTTATCTTTCAAAAATGGCATATGCTGATGAAGCAACTTGCTTCAGCAGATTGACTGCTGCGACATTCAGCAAACATTTAATCATTTGTCATCATGAACTCAAACGTGCAAACACCTCAGAGTCACTTGGGTGAACTGACGATCTGTTATTGTGGAACTTTCATTATCCTATCTCCTGAAGATCGAGTTGCGGTGAAGGATTATTTTCATCTACAAGTGTCTGAAGATCTTGGTATTAAAGTCATTGAACGTGGTGGTGGCACGCTGTATAGAATTTCAACAGTATGACGAGCTTACCTCAAGCTACGATTTTATCACGTTCAGTGCAGAACATTGGAGTCAAGTTTATGATGCTTGGCAAGAACTTCAAACTTAGTTTTGAACCAAATGGGCATGTACAATTGATGCGTAGTTGAAAAAGTATTGTATTGTCTTAACATGTGGACTATGATAAAGACTTTAAAAGGCTAAAATGTATTGACACTGTCAAACCATGTCAGTGTTAAAGTGATTGGATTGGATTAACGTTTTGTCAGTTTTTATAGCATTTACAAACGAACGGGGTGATAACATTTATGGTACTTATATCAATTTAAGCTGTTGTGAGTGGACTAATGTGCTACATGTACTAGCATAATATGCATTTGAATTTTTTTGTTCTCAATAATTAATTGCAATTTTTTTTGTTCTCAATAAATCCAACTTTATTAAATTTTCTTCATCAAACAATACTTAGTTATAATACATAACAAAACATAATATATGATATATAGTTTACAGGTGAGTTGACACCTCACCAGGGACCCTCCATTTAAACGAAAAGGGATTTATGGGTGCATTAGCACCTCGCCAGGGTCCACTAGCGACACATTGAAATAATATGATATTATGGTGCCATTAGTACGGCAGTGTAGCATTAACCATTTACAAATATACATTTACAAAATCTCCATCAATTCTTGTTAATATATCTATGTCAAACATGCTAAGATCTCGAGCTCCTTGCAATATATAATACACACAATAAAAACTACAAGCATTGGAAATGAGCTGCTGCAATGGTATTGAATTATACACACATTCATTATTTAAAAACTTATTTAAAAACCTATGGTGCAAGTGCAAGTGTTATTAACCATTTACAAATATACATTTAGATAAATATATCACTAAAACTTAAGTACAATTTTTTTTTAAATCTATATAAATTTAATAGAACAACGGTTTATAATTTCTATAGACAACGTCTTTTACTACAAAATCTTCATCAATTCTTGTTAATATATCTATGTCAAACATGCTAAGATCTCGAGCTCTGTGCAATATATAATACACACAATAAAAACTACAAGCATTGGAAATGAGCTGCTGCAATGGTATTGAATTATACACATATTCATTATTTAAAAACTTATTTAAAAACCTATGGTGCAAGTCCACAAGAGTAAAAGTATTCCAAAACTTTGTCAAGGTACACAGCAACCCAATGTTCGCCAGGTTCATCATGGTTGCCTGTACTGATGACAGAGGCCCCTTGCTGTAATACTGGCAGTTGATCATCCGTATGCATGAACCAACGGCTTCGACGCGTATACAAATAGCAAATATGTAAACCATTAATTCCTACTTGAACTATATCACCACCCTCAACATTTACAAGAAAGCCTGGTATACACTTTCCATTAATGCTATTTTCATAGTATGAGAATTCATCGATTCAGCGGTATCCTTATAGATAAGACGCAAGGAGCTCTCAGAATTCAGGCTTTCTTTTGAATCATGAATGATGTGAGAATTGATGCTATTCTAACCATGGGTATTGTTATTACGTGAAATTAATCGATCATTTAGAAATATTTCAATATTGGCCCATAAACCATTAAACAAATCATGTATGGATGTTTTGCCACCACACATTTTCCTATCACGCTTTAAAATGCTACATACGACATGAAGTCTACTATTCTTTAAATCTAAATATTCTTCTGTACTAGCAGGAATATAAAATTCTGTTGGAGCACCATCTCCAATGGCAGCAGTTTATGTTGGTGATATATGAAACCATTTCAATGGAGAAAGACTACAAGAATGATCATGTATGATTGACTTTTTTCTATTTCTGAAACATATCTTCTGATGTTATTCCTTTCACTTTCTTTCTGTTTTGTGTACTTCGTTTATCAATAGCACCAGCAACTTCTTGAGCTACACGACCGGTCACGTCTTTAACTGCATTTTGTGCAGCCCGTGTAAGATGTGGTGCAACAATTTTAGCTCCTGCCCTAATGAGTGGAATAGCTTTTCTAGCCAATGCTCCTAAGAACGAATCGATACCAAACACCATATTGTATATTTTACCTTTAAATCCTGGCCATTTTCCACCCACTAGATGAAGGAAATGGTTGCGGTATGCAGATGGATCGTGTATATATGCTTTCATAGTACTTGAAGTTTACAGATCACTTTTCCAGTGTGAAATACAACATTGTAACCTGTGTTATCCTTAATATTCATTTCTATCATGTCAAATTTTGATGTGTTAACAGGTACATAATGAGAATCTTCATACGTTTTTATAATATCACCATCAAAACCTTCAACGGGAACAGAATGTGGTAAAGAAACATAATATTCTCCAATTACTTGTGGCTCCCAAACAGTGCAGTACACATGAAATGTATAAAATCCATGTTTTACATTTGCTTGATGTTCAGCAGGACCAGATTGTTTATACCATTTATCTGGAATAAATTCTAAAATCTCAGCTAATCCCGCAGAAAAGACAATTTCAAAATTATTTCTCAAAATAAGAGAAACTCTTCGTCTAATTTTATAATACATTAACCGAATTAATTTTTTAGTAATAGATCTTCGAAAATGTTGCATTTATTGGTATGGATCTACAGTAACCATATGCAGTAAAACGCATCTAACGATGAGCGATAATCACGAGTATGGTCTATTTCTTGATTCATTGTCGTCCATGTATGTGGGTATTGAAATTGAGCTAAGGCTGCTTCATATTTTTCCTCAAATATAATGTACGAGGTAACCGAATTTGATAATTAAAGGTCTTATTAGTAGGATAATAGTTCATGCTAGCATTGCGTGGCGAAATAATGTAAAAACTTGTTCACTCCATGATGGCTAAATCGTATATGTGCATGGATGGACTGGATTTGTATATACATTACTTCATGCATGGCACACGTCATTCACACTGCTGCATGTTCTACATTGCTGTCTACGACTTCTCCTCGACAACAAGCACTTACACGCCTTATATTTACAGGAATATGATTTTTATTTTTATTTTCTTTACAACAACACCACAAGTCTTAAAACCATGTTAAAACTTTCCCCATGCTTCTGGAACCTATTTGTGGTTTACCTCTTTTGGAATATGGAATATTTGCGTCTACAATTTCCTGAATAAACTGCTTCCAGCCTCGGAGTGGTTCTTATTGTTCTTTTCTTCTTGTAGCAACCAATGCTTCTTTCAGTAAATCAACAATGCTGGAATTTTTAATTACATTTTCAGTTTTCAAATTCATTCTTATCTCTCCATCTCGTAATATTTTTTAAGCTCTCCAAGAAGTTGTGTTACTTTTACATGATATATAGGTTGAAAATGGTTTAGAAATGTTAACTCTCAGACTTTCCCGCAGCAAATGCAGCAGACTGTTGTTGTGATTCAATTGTTCGTAAATGACGATCCGTTGCAATTTTATTTCTTTTTTAAAGGTTTATTCACTTAAGCTTTAATACCATCATTTGATTGCTGACATGATAATAATTTTCTACATTCTAATTCAGGAATAAGGACTGTTTCCAATGCATGCTTCATCTTTAAAAACATTTGAGCTAACAATGGAAGCACAATTCCTGCAATTGTTCTAATAAATCCACCTTTCCGATTAATCAACTTTATTGTACGCTTGAGTGAAACTCCCTTCTCAGCCAGTTGTCAAATGATTTGTTATTCAATCTTTAACTTTTTATACATTTGTGGCATTAATGGTAAGTTCTTATGCAATATATTCAAGCATGTTTAAAAAAACTAGCCAATTCAACTTTTGTGACTTGCTTCATAAAGCATTTATATCATTTAGCATTGCTACCTTCTTCATGCGCTATTTTATCCACACAAACGTAATGTGTATCACTGAGTAGAATTCCTGTGCAAATATGTAACTTATCTTCTGTCTTTGGTTTCCATTCAATAAGTAATTAACCATGAGGTTTGCTTGTAGCATCTTAATATGCTTCAATTAAGAACTGAGATTTTCCTGGGTCTATGTCCAGAGCCAAAGTACTGATCTGTTGACTATCTCTTGGATTTTAAAGAGAATAATGTAATATGTACTTGAACTAATCTTTCGCATTTCCTTTCCTTGGTGAAGCAGATGGTGCACAATGAAAATAATGCTTAATAAAAGATAACGATAAAATATATTCTGTTTTGGATTGAAACGCTTTTCTATATCCTCCGTAATGCAATGTCCTGACTTTCATTACTTTGTACAAGGGCTGATCCGCAGCATAGAGCCATAAAGTATTTTTTAGAAAATGGTTAAATTACTTTTTGTTCAATGAGTGCTTTTACAAAAGACGTTTTTCCAACCTGTTGGTACAGAAACCAAGCAAGTTGCAGATGCTTCACAGCGCTTGAATATCAGATTCCTTTAGCCAACTTTAACCAACTATTAAATTTTTTGGCCAGACTAACCACTTTCACGTCTCGTCTTTTCGTGTCTTCAAAACTTTTTCAATTTTGCAAACGAATTGAACCTCTTATGTAACAGCTTGTAATTCTCCTTTATAGAAATGACCATCAATATCTTCGTTTAACAAATCTTTGACACTATAAAAGTATAATGCTTGCTTCTTGCAACGATGTGTGACACTGAACACTTCTTGTGTCCATTTCATATGGTAATCATTTTGAAATACATATTATAAGTGCATAATGTGAACATGTTGACCAATGTTAAACTTAAAGGGTTTTATTTTTTCATTGACTTCAATTTCAATTTATCAATATACATATGTTTCCACGCATTGGATTCAATCTTTCTGGTAATGTCTATCGGTGATATTGCATTTGGTAAGGATCCATGAGACTTGTGATTATAATTGTAGACTACGTCTTGTAAAATATCTGTATCTCGATACGTTTGCAAATGTAGAAAATAGCAATATAGCATTCCTTTGAGAAAACGTATGACTCTTTCAGCAAAGTTGAGTTTAGTTTCAGTCTTGATAGTATATGCATACTATGAACGCCTTCTTTCTTTAGAAATTGCTTTACCCTTCTCTTCTTATATTCTGTTCCATTATCTGACCGCAGTGTTCTAGGACTTTTTGTTGTTTCTTGAAAAATCTTTTGAAAGGCTTGACTGACACTAGCATGAGTTTTGTTTGGAAAAGGTTGCACCCACAAGTGTTTGGAAAAGACATCTATGACAATTAGTAGAAAGCGATTACCTTCGTTATATTCTGCAATGTTGGCTACATCTGCCAAGTCCACATACCACGGGTTATGATTTGTGGTAGTTTGTATTTCACTGGTTGAAGTAAACTGGAAGCATCTTGATATTGCAACCAATTTTTCACTTAACAATATATCACAGGGAGTTTGTTTTGTTTAAGTATTTTGCATAATGTACTAGGTCCTACGAATGCACCAGTGGTTCCAGGTTTAAATTGAATATTGGTTAAGTAACCTCTCTATGCTGAGATATTAACTCAAAATGAAACCAATCACTCACATAATAAAACCTTTATGTAAATATGAACAACTTAACAAACTTCAGAGAAAAGATTGTGCTATGCATTACAATTCATACAGATAAACATTAATGCTCTTCAAACATTTTGCAAATGTCTAGATTCACTTCAATTCGTCCATTATTGAGAGCTCTGATATATCCGTTGATAGTGAAACATAATCGTCATAATGTAAAATAATTCTAGCAGTCAAAGCCAGCATGAGATCAGCTAGATAAATCATATCGGAGTTGATAAATCCTGAATCAATGTTATAGGTATTGGATGAAACGATTTCCAACAGCTTTTCGGTCAGATGCGATATAAGAAGGCTTTGAAAACACAAAGTCAAAATATTTCACTTTGAAGGCATCATTCAATGTCTCTATGCGTCTGCGAGGAAGGAGCTGAGATGATGACCTGTGTCACCTCTCTGCTTCTTGAAACATTATGGCAGTATCACTTGAATTTATCAAAGCATGTTCATATATTTCCTCTTTTAAAAATGTCTACTATGTTCTCTATTATTCCTTCCTTTGTTAACTTTAAAACAACTGACATAAGATTAAACACTAGAAAGAAAAAATGTTTTATATCTTACCTTAATACTGATAACTTGATGTTCTTTTAGTAGCTTCTTTGCATAAAATTCTTGAACATATTAACGTTCAGTTTTAGATAAAGTCCTGCTGAACACTATTGTAAAAATGGTTGAAATCGCTGTAGTATTTTTGAAGTTATGCGTTATTGAAGTTATCATATCTGTCTTAGATACTATATAGCCTTGAAATTGCTGAAGTCCTGAAAAGAAAAATGATCAGAATTGTCTGAAATGTAAAACTGCCAAAATCTACTCTAGGGGTGGAGGGGGTCGGTCGGTCAGTCACCAGATGGAGGTCGTTCGGTCAGCCACCAGGTGGAGATTCTTCGGTCAGTCATCAGGGGGAGGGAATCGGTCAATCAGCCACTAGGTGGAGGTCATTCGGTCAGTGACCAGATTTAGGTCGTTCGGTCTCCCACCAGGTAGAAGTCATTCGGTAGGTCATAAGGTGGATGGGTCGGTCGATCAGCCACTAGGTGGAGGTCGGTCGGTCTGTCACCAGGAGGAAGGGGGGAGGGAAGAGGGATTAGGGTGACTGGCCAGAAGTCTCGTTCCCTATCTACTTCCGCCGCATGATCTACCCCTGTAATAGTACTCTTTAACTATTATTAGCTATCATTATTTTAATATTTCCAGCGCAGATGGATATGGTTTCAGAGTTTTCACATAATTTTTTCAGCAACATGTATCTAATACCGAAGATTTTTCTTTGACAAAACCGCTTTCTGTGACTGATAGAAAACCAGTTTTGTTATTAAATGAAAATTACTTTCTGTCATTGTCAAAGCTTTGTCAAAAGGTTTGCCAGGCAATCTCTTCCATCAGTCCCATTTTGTCTGTAATTGCGTTACGAAATATAACGAAATACGCAGATAAGCGGATACCTGTTTATACCGGTCTTCCATTATCGTGCTGAATTTGTGTGCCGTATACTTAATAGCTAAAAATTTAAAGCATCTTACAGAAGTGCTTAAAATATCTTAATTATAATTGATGGGGAGTGTACAAAATTGTCAAATAAAATATAACAGGCATGTCATTTTCCCACACTTTGACGTAACGCTACGCTCAAAACGAAAACCTTATAGCCACGTGACCACACAACAGGGACATTGTAAACAAGTAGAAGAGACACATACATTACCATAGACAATTAGAACATAAACCCATGAAATAAAAAATGTTAACGTCAGCCTCCATGTCCGTACTTCTGACAATGGACTCCCATGCTCCTACTTTTGACAGTCGCCTCCCATGCTCGTACTATTGACACTCGCCTAACATCCTCGTACTGTTGACACTCGTTCCCCTTACTCGTACTATTGACAGTCCCCTCCCAGTCTCATTGTGTTGACACTCTCCTCCCATGCTCGAAATGCAGACTCCGAGAGCGTTTTTTTTTATAAAGTCATTCGTGGTTTTATTAGTTTTAGTATTCTTGACAATAATATTAGTGTAACAACGTATTTCTAACATATTCATAGTAATTTTTAATATAGTTGACTTTTTTCGCTTCACAATATTAAAATACTAAATGTTGAAATCGGTTAACTAGGCAAAGAATGATCAAATTATATTTCATTTTGAACTGTATTTTAATTTTTTCTCCTTAAAGAAAGAAAATATTAGTTTAATGTGTGGAAGAGCTGATGTTACTTTATACTAAGGTAAAACAACTATTTTCGGTGTTTCAGTATTTTTATCTACGCTACAAGTCACGGTCCGTCGTCTATGCGGGAATGGTTTGCCAAGTACTCAGCTTTATTTTCATAAACAGCGTAGTTTTGATAGGACCGGCAATCATGATGGAATCTGGTCTGTGAAAAAAGTTAATCTTATCACACCCTCACAAATACAATAAAAAGTACTTCACATTTGCATAATAATTAAGAATAGTAGCTAAGAATAGCAGCAAAGCACAGCACCAAAAAAGTAACTAAGATAATTCCCGAGAGCAGTAACTAAGAGTAGTAACTAATAACCGTAGATAAAATTATTTACTGAGATTTTGACTAAAATCAATAACTAAAAGTGGTACCTAAGAGAAGTAACGAAGAATAGCTCTTAGTTCCTACTCTGAGCAACTAAGAGTAGTAATTAAGTAGAACAACTAACAGTAGTAACTCAGAGTATTAGCTAAGAATAGGAGCGACGAGAGGTAATCTAAGAGCAGTAACTAAGAGTAGTAACTAAAAATAGTAACTAAGAACAGCCTGGGCCATAGTGTTAGTGCTTGGTGGCTGTTAACTATACATTTCTTTATTTATTTGGCGTTATCATTGTTTGTTGCAGTTGCTGACTGCCTGATCTATGTAGCAAAATACCAGGGCTCGGTCTGATGTCAACTTTCTTGCCATAGTTTGTTGTCATTTTTTGTAAAAGCAGCTGACCGGCAAGCATAGAACACAGAATTAGGACAAAGCCTGCTGTCAATCATTTACTTATTTATTTATTTGATGTTGTCATTGTTTGTTACAGTGGCTGCTTGGCCTTCCTGGGTCACAGTTTTAGGACTCGGCCTGGTCTCAACTATCTACACCACCATAGTGAGAGAAGCTTTTTTGCCACTTTGAAATGTTACTCTCAGAAAATTAATAGCAATTTAGTACGAAATTCTCGCAAGCAAAGTATCAAATGATGTCAATATTAGATACATTCCAAAGGCAGAAACAAATTTACTTACTCGTTCTTTCATTTTATATCTATTACAACACACTTTGTTCAATAAGCAACATCAGCGAATACAATATTTTATGCAGACGGGGAGAGGGATGGCTAAAACTGATTCTTTGTTTTGACTCTCAAATTATGGGAACAACTTAATATGTTAAAGAACATTTCTTAACAGACAGGTTTGCAGATGCGCTGTCTAGCGACTTTCACATTCAGCACCACACCCATCCCACCCGGGGGAACCCCATTCTCGTCCTCGTTACCCGAAGTGTCGCCAAAGGACCATACTTCATCCGTCGCATCCACCACAATCGAATTTCTCAACCTAACCGACTCTCGTGAACCCTTCCCTTATTCCACACCCATCTCAATGACTCGTTCCGCGGACACGCCCCAACTATATGATCTCCACTTTCACCCCGAACCTACACCAACTCTGACGCTCACCCTCCCAGCTGCACGACCCCACCTGTGACTCCCACCTTAACAGCCACAACTATCCTAGACAATTACACTCAATCTGTAACGCGAAGCTTCAACCCACATCCCTAAAAAACACCTTCTGTAATACAACACCCAAACGCTAAATAGTGCACACATCTCATTATTGACATTTATACTATATCGTGATTGGAGATTTATGTTTTCTACATTACAGGGAGGCTTTGCAGCAGTCATCTGGTCAGATGTCTTTCAAGCAGTGGTCATGATTGGCGGTTTATTAGTCATAGTCATTCTCGTATGGCAATTTTTTATTCCTTTATTTAATAATTTATTTAAAGAATCCCTCTTTATATAGTTTATATATAATATGTTTCAATTTCATAAACTAATCCAGTGTAGGGGGCTAGTTCATCAATTGCGAAATTTAAAATTAACCCCTGTTGCGTCTTTCCTTTAAAAAGTGCCTACTTGGTTTAAATTACTGTGCTCTGACACTACTGTTGGATTATTACTTTTTTAGTATTGATATTCCATAGTCACATCTAATTTAATTATAGAATTGTCAATGGTCCATCAGTAAATGTTACCCATATATACCTTAATTGCAATTTTATTTATTTATTGTTATAATAATCGAAATACTTTAAGAAAAGCATATTTCCAAATAGGTTATGGTACATGCGAAACAATGTGCATACTTTTAGAAACATCAGCTCTATTTACTCAGTCGGAATACAGTCTCTAGGGAAAATATCCGAAAGTGTAAACTCACTTATTGAAATTTAACTTTGCAAAATTACATCATAAATAATATATCCATTTTTATTTTCAATGGTATCAATTGGTTTTGTTTATATTTTACATCCAATTAGGGTACGATTGAAGTTGGAGGTGTTTCTGAGGTGTGGAAAATTTACGCTGAACAAGATCGATTGCAAGTGAAGTAAGTCAAAAATTTGTCATTTCTCTGTATCTAAGTTTTAAAAATTGCAACTGAAGTTCATCACTGTTTGCCGTTAGTCTATGATTAATTTTTCATAATTGTAATGGTCTCAACACAATATGATCATAGCCGTATTACACTTTGGTCATAGTCTAATGAATTATAGTTTAGTATCACTGAATCAATCTTGTCGCTTAGCTGAAAATTCAGTTGCTTATGTATGACATTTTATAATACGCTACGATAGAGAGACCATAGTTTCATACTAACCTGAGGATAATCTGATCATAGTGTAATCCCAATCCGAGCATAGTCTGATTATAGTCTTATCCTTATCTGACCATAATATGATATTAATTCGAGTGGAGTCTGGTCATGGTCTGGACATAGTCTGATCGTAGTCTGGTTATAGTTATAGTGTCACCATAATCATATCATAGTCTTATTTTAGCCATGTCATAGTCTGATCGTAGTCATAGTTCCGTTATAGTCTGCTCATAGTCTTATCATAATTTCACTGTAGTCTAATCATAGTGTTATCACAGTCTGGCCATAGTCTAATTATAGAATGATGGAATGATCTTAGTCAGTCACACTCAATATGTTTTGCCACTGTCAAAATTCCCAGTCCTTGCGATTTGCATTAATCACACCTTAGAAGCAACTGTCTCCGAAAGTATTTGACACAGGGATACATTTGCGTAATATTTTACATCGGTTATTCACAAATTCATTTCGCTTTCATGTACATATACGACATTTACACCTTGTAGTCCAACGAAATAAGAACTGAGAGGAAAACATATGTCATAATGTTTAATGTAAAAAATGTTTAATTTCTTAAATTCATGAATGGTTTAAGAACTATTTAACTAACTTTTTGTAGATCTATATATACTTTCTTTAGGGGACATTATTGTTTTTAATCCATAAAGCAAATTTGTTATAGTGTGAATCCATCACCCACAGAGAGATCCACAGTGTGGGGATTCAGCATAGGCTTTGGCTTTCTTTCCACCATCGCATTTGGAATGCTACAGATCGGTGTGCAGCGCTACTGTGCAGTACCAAGCATGAGTGCGGCAAAGAAGTGAGTTGTCACACTGGGTATAGCATAAGTGAGACAAAAAAGTGAGTAGTCTGTCACTGTCAGTGATAGATTACTTCCGGCAAAGAGGTGAGTTATCACACTGGGTATAACATAAGTGAGGTAAAAGAGTGAGTTGTCTGTCACTGTCAGTGACAGATTACTTCCGGCAAACAGGTGAGTTACCATTACGTTCAGTGAAATATGAGTGCGACAAAGAAGTAGCCTCTCACACTCAATGTAATATGGGCATGGCAAAGAAGTGAACTGTCGCACCTGGTAAATACAATGCAGCAAATAGACGAGTTATCATCACTTTCAGTGATTAACGTTGCTAACAGTCTCCGATTTTCTATGGAAATAAAAACGCATCAGTTTGAAGTCAAAAGGCCTTTTAGTCAACACAATTTATTTTCAAGCAATTTCTTTCTACTTTCAGAACTTCAAAAATAAGAACCAGTTCTGACGGCATTCTGTATATCACATACTTTAATGTTATGCTATGGTTAGCTGTTCTTAATTCATAGAATATATTTTAATTTTAATTTGAAGAGCAATTTTGGTGACTGTTCCTGGTAACATAGCCATGCAGTCCCTCGTCTACGCCAGCGGCATTACGGCTTTTGCCTATTTCACTAAGCTAGGGTGTGATCCTCTGGAAGGCGGCTTCATCAGTAACATTAACCAGGTAGAAATGCCCAGTGCCACGTTCATTTTCAAACATAACCACACCTATATCAGCACATGAATAGATTTCAAATTTATATCGAAGATGTAATTTAATTTCCTGTTTATCAATGGCTTCATTGTCAATCATCGTTATTTTGTGTTTAATTGTCCTATTGGTGTTTGCAGTATATATATATATATATATATATATATATATATATATATATATATATATATATATATGTGTGTGTGTGTGTGTGTGTGTGTGTGTGTGTGTGTGTGTGTGTGTGTGTGTGTGTGTGTGTGTGTGTGTGTGTGTGTGTGTGTGTGTGTGTGTGTGTGTGTGTGTGTGTGTGTGTGTGTGTGTGTGTGTGTGTGTGTGTGTGTGTGTGTGTGTGTGTGTGTGTGTGTGTATATATATTCACAGCAATCGTGGCAGTCATCACCTGATATGTGCTAAATGCAAAAATAAAAATATTTTAAGGAATTTATATAATAAATATTTTAGTTTTATCCTCCAATAAAAATATCTGCCGCATCACTAATAAGTGAAACTCCACATGTGATTTCTGGTGTACTGTGGCTTAGACAGAACCATTCTATGCACTGTGTTTAGATAATACCGTTCTATGTACTGAATGTGCTTCAGTACCATGCTGTTCCAGGCATCTTTTTCTCCGCTGTCATTTGCAGTTGTCTGAGGTACGTGCACAAGAATTATCTGACCACATTTTTGCCAAATTTTCAACGATGTTACCTTACTACATTTTTGTCTAATTCTACGCAGTATTACCTTGCAACACCTTCACCTGATTTGATTTCACGCGTAAAAACAAAAAGCTTTAAAATCTTACTAATTCGCAAGCAATTTGTTTGAAACTTAAGGATAAATTACAGCACTCTTTCCTTTAAATAAATTGCCTGATGAATGCCTAATTAAAGTTAAGTTTCGTCAAAGGTTTGTACCGTATTAGAAAGAACCCTGAGAAGATCTTACTTATTCCCTATTCAATTTCTTTTTCAATAACGCAAAAATCTGGCGCTGTAAAACCACATCATCCTCAGTAAAAGGAAAACACTACTCCCTGCGCCCGGAAACCGAATACTGGAGTCATCTATTGACCAATTTCTAGTGTTTACTGCTGATTCTTTTTTATATAACTAATTAGAGATAGTGTGCAAATGTTTTATTTTAGCAACCTGTCAAGCTCATACAGCAGTATTTCAGCATTGGTTTATGAAGATGTCCTAAAAGACAAATTTGTTAAAATGACTGAAAAAAGGAAAGCGTTGGTGACCAAAATCTTGTGTAAGTATTCTGACACTTCAACTACGTTAGTTTTTATTAACTTAGCTGAAACGTATACTTTTTAAAACTTTAAAACTCGCTTGAACATTTGTTCAAAATCCCAGGTTGATCTGTTCCTTAGACCTTTATAGGGCTGTCGCTGGAAATGTTTGTTTGTATAATTTAAATTAATAAAATAAACGGCTTCAAACATATTTCGCAGGATTAAGAAAAATGTTACTAGCTTCTTACTGCACTTACCTAATTGTAGGCCTCCTCGTTCATGGTTCAAAGTAAGCCTGAGTCTAGACTAATTTTGAGCTTAAGTTTTTCTTATTGAATCAGCAAATATTATAATTCGGTCAAATTTTAATTAACCAAACCTTGTCTAATGCACACTTGTCTAATGAACCACACAAGAATACAATGAGTCATTCACAGATCAACGCAATGACCATTGAAAACACTGGCTGAATGAACCATACATACATTAACGTAATGATCTATACACACACTAACGTAATACGTAATGTACACAATAACGTAATGACCTTGCATATACTGACGTAATGATCTATGCACAGAGTTAAGTAATGATCTATGTACACAAAAAAGTAATAAGTAATGCACACACCAACGTATTAACCTTACACACACTGCCGTAATGAGCTATACATACAATAACGTAATGATCTAGGCACACATTAATATAATACGCCATGTACACATTTACGTATTGGGCCTTGTGCACAATGACGTAATGACCATTTACATATTAATCTAATGAACAAAGTATACACTAGCTTAATAAGCTTTACACACTCCTGCAATGAACCTGTTACACACAAAAAACTATTGCTCTATTAAAACTCTATTAAAAGGACCCGTTTATACATAAAAATGCTGCTTATAATTGAGCAGATTGCAATAACTTATATTTTATGCTATTCACTACATTTGCACTACTTTATGCTATACATTGCAGCTTTTATTGCGGGAATACTTTCCATTGCTTGCAGCTTTATTGTGGCAAATGTGGGCGGAACACTTATTAAGGTAAGATCTGTTTCACAAATTATATCCCTGAGAGATATATGGGTGAACAATTCTGTAACAATGGCATTTAAACTGCTGTGTGTTTATTATTTATGTGCTGATATGTTATACTTCCCCAGGGTAATAGGCTAGTAGATAAGTATGTACACTTATTAAGGTTAGCTTTATTTCACGAATCATCATAAAGCCAACTCTGCAACAATGGCGCTTCAACTGCTGTGTTTATTATTTATGTGATTTATGTTACACATTCCCAGGGATATAGGCTAAATACATAAGTATATAAGTATCACTTGAGTAAATTATAACACACAGTGTTTGTGAAGAACGGCATCATACCTATAAGCTGCATTGCTCGCACTTGAGCACTCAACAACGCAGTAAAGCTTATAAGTGACGGAATGGTTGACTGTGAGGTAGTAAACACTCCGTAATAATTCATCCCACAATAAGTATATGAAAAAGTCATTATTACTGCATCGTCAAGTATGCCTAAAGTGCTCCGATGAGCGAACTGTAAAGTACATAAGAAAGTATACTCCCACATAGACCTCATGTAAAACTACAGCATTACCGTAAATACGAGCGTAAACCGTAGCAGATAACACATAATGAAGTATCTCTTGCAAAGTATACCAGACTGTACCTCGTAAAGAAAACCGGTTAGTATCTTGTGAAGTATATCATAAATAATACCGGAATTAATACAAAAAACGATACTATAGAAAATAGTAATTCCCAAATGCAAAGTCTTTGACAAGGTGACATTATAACATGGTGCGCTGTTGGTTAGAGAATATGGTATGCTATGTAATTGGACCACCATTATATAGTGGTATTCTATGTTATGCTAATACCAGTACACGTCACTTTCAGGTGGCGATCTCTTTGACGAGCAACGCCTTGGCACCGTTTGCTGTCCTCATCATTTGTGGAGCGCTTTCCCGTCGGCCTAACTATAAGGTAAGGCGGTGTGGTAAGATCTGTTAGACAGAACGTTTGTCTGGTAAATCTCAAACATTCAGGGTTACAATATGGTCTTCAGCAGTAAGAAGAAGTGATTGTGCTTCAGCTGCTAAGTGCATACAGTGGGTATATCAATGATGTCAGTGTTCAAGAATTTAGATTAATTATATAAATATAGATATTGGCTTCATCTAGCCTCTATTCAGGTTTAAGAAGATTGATTTAAACTATATTCCGTTGAACTTTGTGAACTGAGAGAGATAAGTACAAGATAATGAAAGAACATCTCTTACCGGTGTTTCTTCATGACTCAATATTCCCTAAAATATGTTATTATGCACACTTAATGATAGCCGCGCTTTAGTGTAAAGAAACTATAGGCAACAGCAGAAGCTGTGAAATTGCAAACGAAATTAACTTGAAAATCAAGGGAGAATTCATACGAAGCTATAATGTGACGCTTTAGGTGGAACCAGTTTTTTGTCACTCTTGCAATTATGACACCAACGCTGCACACCTTAAATAGGTTACGATGTTTAACAATCTAATACAATTAATTTTTGTATAGTTAAATTTATTTATGGTAGTGTAATACTTTTGAATTCCTGCTCAAATGTTAATCTGCAGTGCTTTTTTTCGACTCTCGATGTTTCATTGTTCTCAGGGAGTGCTTCTTTAGGCTATCAGTGTTTTGCTGTTTTCAGGAGTGCTTCTTTCTGCTATAAGTTTTTTACTGTTTTAGGGAGTTTTCTTGCTAACAGTCTTCCTGTTTGTGAAGTAAGATTACAGTCACCAGCTGCCATGAGTTCATTTTCTTAAACAAAATTTCGGAAAAGTGCAGTGTGACGACTGTAAATGTTTTTAATGTGTTTGTTTAAAAACATGTTTTCTAGTTATTGTTGAATATTAATATTGGTTTCAGGAAGTGTTTCTTGGAGCTGTCAATGTTCCATATCTCTGGAGAAATGCTAGTGAGGTCTAACAATGTGCCACTGTTCTCCGAGAGTGTTTTTGGGTTATCAATGTTCCACTTTTCTCAGAGAATACCTCTGTAGTTATCCGTGATCTATTGTCCTCACACAGTGTTACTTGGGCCTATAAGCTTACCACTACAGAGAGTGTCTTCTTTGAGTTATCAGTGTTCTACTGTTTTCAGGGAGTTCTTCTTGGGGCATTACTGTCATTCACACTCACTGCCTGGTGTAACATTGGAGCTCAAATATCTAACATCGTTCCATCATTAAAACCGACAGTGTCATATAACTGTTCTTCCGCTGATGATTCAATAAGTGACGACTGGCTCTACAATAACACAAGTACACAAGTACAACCCACGACTGAAATACTTCTTATTGATTCAGTATCGTAAGTAATCACATGAAAACTAAAGTATAAAAACATGAAACACTGAGGTTAAATTCTGTTGCAAATGGTTGAATTATGTTTTAAAGTTGGTCTGCAAACTGGGAGGCGTACATGCATGTGTACATACATGTGTAATCGATAATAACGATAACAAACACATAACATATGAAAATATATACATATAAACATATACATATATGCATATAAGAATATGTACAAATAAAGGCACAAAAGAAAATTTAAGGGCACTTCAACGGCAATGTTCGTAAAGCGAAAAAGTAACTTCATATGTACAAAGGCTGTTGTAAGACTGGTATCTGCTACCATTAAAAATAATTTCTTTGGACCTTGTACTTTGTACTTAAAATGATTTCATTTTCTTAGGAATGAAGATGAACCGCTGATGATCTATAGACTTTCCTATGTGTGGTACTTACCATTTGGAATCTTTGCGGGAGTGATCACCACTTTTCTGCTCTCTCTCATTCCATGTGAGCATATATTACTATACCTCAGTCAATTCGTCTATTCGTATGTCCTTCTATCCATGCCTTTATATCCCTTTACACCTCTCTAAATATCCATTCCCCTCTTTATATTTCCCATATCCATAACTCCCTTTCTAATTATCCCTCTGTCTATTTATTAATCTTTTACCTCCCCCTTGATTTATTATTCTGTCCGTCTGCTCTCTTATCTCCTTTTGTCCCCTTATATCTCTCCATCTGCATTTTCCCTTTTTACCTACAATCGAGTACCCTTTTTATCTTCAAACCTATCGAATATCTATTTGTCTATTTAATTATATTGTCATATTTCACAATTTCGAATAACAGTATCGTCATAATTCTAAAGATTAATGTTGCTTACAGATTTTAGAGAGAGCGATGAGAATGATGTCACACCGGAAGTGTTGTTTCCCTTTGTCCGTTACCTTCTGAAAAAGCAAAATCCGAATGTCTTTAAAACTGTGCAAGATGAAGAGTTTAAACTAAGACACGTGAGCAACAAAAACACTGAAAACAATTTCATTAAAACATAATCTTTTGTAAAAACATTGAAAATAACAGACGTTACTTCTTGAGATTCGCATTACAAGTTAAAACTTAAACCAAAAATGGAAAAATCGTGTTTTGAATATAAAATTTTCCATTATTTTGAGCATTAAAAGAGGTCAGCCTCTACTACTAAACGAAATAAGAAAATTATATTAAAATTTGATGGTTGATAACGGCCACGATCAACATTTATAAGATTGTGAAAAAACCTCTGTTTTTTTTTGGGTTAAAACTTAAATGCAACGTTTTTAAAGCTAATATCAACCATTAGCAACATTTAATACCTAAATGTGATTTATCGTTAGTTTTGTGTTTCGCTGTTTCCGGAAGGGTATGGGGTGTCTTTTCTTTTGTACTTTACTCCCGATTACGCGGAAGGGAGTTTTTAATATGTAAAATATGTTGTGTTAATTAGATTGTTTAGAATAGCGTGAGCCACCATGGAAGTAAATACAGATGCAGGATATGATGTAATACACATAATGTAATATAATGTCCTATATATTTCTCTAATGACTGTGTAAATAGCGAGCAACCATGGAAGGAAAATACAGATAGTGGATATTGGATTGAATGTAGTAAATATTTCATTCTAATCAAATTCTTACAGGAGGCTATGAGCGATGAAAATATGGAAACAGAAACAATCAGGTTTTGTGTTAAGGCACCAGTAGCACAAAAAGAAAATTAAGACTGGCCTCAGTGTTTTTATATATCGGCATAGGTTGTGTATCTAAGATATAAAAGTCATGCTCATTGTATCTTTTTCTGGCAAATAACGGGGAATTAAAAATTTGTTCTTGACATAGGTTGCATATCTAAGATACAAAATTTGCATAACTAAGATATACAAAGTTGTGTTCATTTTTTAGCTTTGTTTGTGCGGATTTTCTTATTTCGTTGAATAATACTCTTTTGATAGAAAAGAGAATGTTTAAGAATAAAACACTACAATTTCTTCCTATATTATTTGTATTAGGATTACATGAAGTTGTTTATGTGAATTACCACTTTACCACTATTTTTTTCATTTAAATGATTCTATAATAAAACTTCAAAGCAAATGGTACTGACACACCAATACTGAATTACTATATTTATTACAATGGACGTCAATATTTATACTCCCAAATACTTATTCTTACTTATATGTATACCAAAATAACATTTTTAATAATTCTAAAATTGACTTCAGCTGTAGGCCTTGACACAAACCAGAAAAGCAAGTTCTTATACATTATGTAATTTGTTGCATGACATGAATGGACACAGTCCTTTCTTTAGTATGAAACAAGTCTGGACAAGGTCCTTTCCTTAGTATTATAGAAGTCTGAACAGAAGCAGTCCTTTCTTTAGTTTTAAACAAGTCTCAACAAAGTCCTTTCCTTAGTATTGCACAAGTCTGAACGGACAGTCCTTTCTTTAGTGTTACACAAACCTTAACGCTGACAACTAGAAATATAACGCACATCACTAACAACAGTACAGGTAAATGACTTTGTTTCGCTGTTATCAAACAGTTGACCTCTGATATCAGAAGATCCAAGCGGGATGGTTCAGGTAAGCAATCACCTCCCCCTCCCATCCGTCCCAACCCTCTTAATACGAAACACTTCATATTTTCACCCAAGAAAATAAGTGGTAAGCCACCCCTAACCTTTTCCTTGACCAAAACCTATTCCACCTCTGCCAGATCAAAATGTTATGCATAAACACAAAACACATATAGTTAAAAACATAGTTTCCCTCTGTTCATGACTACTATATTCATGGAATCCCCACTTGGTCGGACAGTAAAAAAAGTTTTATACACAACTCACCAAACTGCCTTAGAGGTTGGCTATTAGATAACAAAGGGTTTATTTCCTATTTGACATTTATATAATAAAGAGTGATCACAGCTGATGGTAATCATAATATTAGTTGGCGGTGTTACGTTTTCATTCCTCCTTTCAGTTGGTCCTAAATCTTTACTGCCTATTACTTTGCTAGCATCTAAAAACAAGAAAGGAATTTTATCATTTCGTATGGCAAGCAGATGCTTTACAGATAAATAACGTATTTCAGCCAATATTTTGATAATTAAAATTGTTTTTCCTTGCATAGAGATTACTGTGAAAGAATACATTGCTAAAATTTTATTCATTTAACATAAAATGTGATGACAATTCTCTAAATAGGTTTTTCTCAGATAAATTTCGAAAATTCAGTAGTTTTTGTTGCTGAAACAATTATTATTCAAAAATTATGCCTCGGTTAACCTCTTGCTGGGTAGTTTAATAACCGCATTTACTACATTGATTGCCTTCTGGAGGATAAAATAAGTCTGGTAAAACTACAAATGTGATGTTGTAGACAAGGAAAAGATTTGACTTATTTAATATAATGCACTGAGGGTTGGTTTCCTACCAAAGATGCATAATGTTTCACAGATCAACAACTTTGAATTTTTTATCTGACTCAAATCACATCACCAGATGTTTTTGTGTCAAGAAAAATATTTAATTTCTTTGCATTACTTCACGTTAATTATAATATCTTTGTTTCAACATAATATACAGCTAGTATGCTCAGAAATATCTGCCACTAAACACCTCAGAACATAAAAACCCCTACTTGAATTCATTTCATCATTTTCTTAAAGAAAATTACTAGTATTGATCCCTAAATTTAAAAGTCATGAATACAAGAAATTATGTTTAAACCTAAAATCGTATGCCACTGTGACTTGAGAAAAACGCAAAAACTGACAGATTTGTAGTGTACCAAATCAGTGATTTAATCAAAAGGTGAAATTATTTTTAAAAGAATGACACATTATAGCCCGCAAAAATTGAGTAATGCATTCCCGTAAAAAGAAACGGAAAGAAACCGTCAGCGTGCTCTAACCGCGTGAAAAAGTCACAAAGCCAATTCACAGAAAAACAATGGGCATGACTCCGAAATACTTTGACGATCGCTTTGCGACGTAAAACGTTTTCCTTTGCATTTCGCAAGTTGCTATGCGGCACTCGTGTCGCAGGACAATACCGTGAAAATTTTTTCGAGCAAAATTTCGAGATCTTGGCTTTGTTCCGCTATCTATGAATCGATTCTGCTTGTTTGCGTTATAATGGGGATAGATCCTGGTGCAGTCATGCTTTGTATGGGATTCAAGCAGTTGTGGAAGGTCAATGAACTCATTGCTGTGCGGGTCGTTCACATGCCTTCCACGCGTGCTTGAATCCCATACATAGCACTCCGCTCCACGATCTACCCCTATATTGAATACTGTCATGACACCAATAAGGCAGTCAAAAATATCGTCTAAAACGTCAGTGCGACATGATTTGGGGCTTAGAAACATTTTGGAAAAGTTGAAACAGCACAAAAGCTTCGCTTCTGGTCAAGTTTTGTGCCGTTTTAAATCGACTGAATGATATTGAATGAGAGACATCATAACGGTTTGACAAAACCGTCGATCTATCAACATTATTTCTGTGTGTACCGTTTCTTGGATCCATAGATATCTGTAATTTCATATGTCTGAGTGAATAGAGGACCATGGCTTCAGTGCAGTTCAGTGCAGTATTTAATGATCAAACAGTGTATTAGTGAAAATTAATCTAAGAACAAAGGATTTCATCATGAATAGTGGTTGAATTTGGGTGTGTTTGTTGTGAGTGTGTGTGTGTGTGTGTGTGTATGTATGTATGTATGTATGTATGTATGTATGTATGTATGTATGTATGTATGTATGTATGTGTGTGCGTGTGTCTGGGGGGGGTGGTGTGTGTGTGTGTTTGTGTGTGTGTGTGTGTGTAATTAATATTATACATGTTGTACCTCTTAATCTGCTTTGATATTTAATGTAAGAGAGAAGATTACCATATAACTGCTTGAAGAATAAAGAACTTTGCAACAGAGAGACAAAGCTACAAGAGCCACAGCACCCTCAGCCACAAATACGCCCATTGTGATACAGTTAAGCACCATCTAAAACAAGACGATAATTAGTCGATGGATCTGTAGCAAAACTCGTACGTCGTCATAAAATGTTTGATATAGTAAAGATGAATCCAAACCATAAGGAAAACCATCTGAATGATTAAACATCTGATTGACTAATCAGCTGATTTAATTATCACCTGGTTAATTGAAAATATGATTTGACTGATTATTAGGTTGACTGCTCACATTGATTGAACAACTGATTGACTGATCTTCTTTTTGACCGATCTCCGAATGACTGATCATCTGATTGATTTATCAGCTGTTGGACTGACAACCAAGCTAATTTAATTATTATCTGATTGATTGAAAATTAGATTTGACTTTTAAATTAGGCTGAACGATCACATTGACTGATCATTTGTTTGAATGACCATCGGTTTGACTTGTTATCTCATTCACTGATCATCTAACTGACTAATTGTCTGATTAATTTGTCATTTACTTATGATCTTTCTCAATTTGATTGACTAATCATATACTTGGATTATAATCTGACTGATTAATGAGCTGATTAAATGATCAGCTGTTTGACTAATAATCTAATTCACTGATCGTCTGATTAATTCATCATCTGATTGACTGATCGTCTGATTGGCTTATCATCTGACCATCTGATTGATTAACCATTTGAGTGACTGATCGTCTTGAACGCAAACACGCTTAATATTGTACAGTCAAGGATCATCTACACATGTATACAATCTTGAAATTCACACGTCGGAAGACAACTATCTAAATATCCTTTGGAAAGTTTATGATTGTTTTAAAGGTAATCGTTACATTTCATGACTGTCACATTTATACATCATAAAGAATGTGCACCATGCCTAGCACCTAACTCCGTTTCATATAGAATAATATATAATTATTATTTTAAATCCTGGCTTTGTAAGACTATAAAGTGCTTAGATAATTTTTTGCTAAATTTTCACTCACATTATTTTTTTAAGTTTGTTGTATTCGCTGTTTCCTTATTGTCTTTTCCAATTCTTGTTACAAATGATAGAGCTTCATTGATTTCAACTTACTATATTTTCAAACTCTGTATTATTCATGGCACCTCTGAAATCCACATCCTTGTTCTCAGAAATTACATCATGGTTAGAAAAGCCGTCCTGTTCGCTCTCAGAAACGATATTATATTCGTGCATAGAATACCCATCCTGGGCGTCGAATACTATAGTGAAATAGGCCGCTGTCAAACAGTAGAGGCTCGTAGCCATGGAGATAATACACATAACCATAGTTGTTACAATCTACAAACAAAAGAACAGAAAAACAGACACATAATGCATAAGTCAATCAATAAAAATGCATGATAAATCTGCTAGTTTTTATCTCTTCTGTGCATTTCTGTTGCTGTTACGTTAGACTTGTGTTTAGAAGTATGTAGTTAAAACTGTCTAACCAAGCAGCAAAAAGCTTGCTGTCAGCGTGGTATAATGTATGAAGTCATCTATGTAAAATAAAACTAGCATGCATGAAAATTGACTCGTCCTGTCACATCGCGGCCCGTTCCTTACAGGAGCCCTCCCCCTAATTAAATGACCACTCCCTTCCGCCACACAACTCATCCAGATGCCTCTTCTTCACTGGACACCCACCCCTCCCAGATGAATCAACTAGACGCCCTCTTCCTCTCCAGCCGCTCCAACCCCAGACGCCTCTTCCCTTGGCGCCGCTCCCTCAGACACCCTCTCCTTCTTCAGACGCTCACTCAAATACACCCTATCTATATCCAGATGCCCACATAAAGACGCCTTCTCCTTCCCACAAACGCTCACTCTAGGACACATCGTCCTTCCCCAGACTGTTACCCCCAGGTGTTCTCTTCTTCCCCAGATGTCCTTTCAAGGACCGTACTCTCCTTCCCCAGACGCCATCTCCTTCCTCAGGTGCCAATGCCCGATGTCCTTTCATCCTCCAGACGCTCACACAACGGCTCACAACTCTCCTTAACAAATTCCCACCAACAGTAGACACCCTCTTCTTCCCAAGTCGCTCATTCCCAGACTCCCTTCCTTCCTCAGACGCTCACCCCAAAGATCCCTCCTTCCTCAGATGATCACCCCAATTCCAGACACCCTGCCCTTCTCCAGACGCTGAATGCCGGATGCCCTCTCCTTCTCCAGATGCTCATCCCTAGCGGTACTCTTCTTCACTAGATGCCCTCTCCTTCCCCAGACACCTCTCCTTCCCCAGATGCCCTGCTTCAGACGTCCTCCTCATCCCAAATGGCTCTCTCTACTACTCTAGAAGCCCATTCCAACGTTAGCTTCCTCAGACGCCTCTATCCTCATACGCCCTCTCCTTTCCCGTGTGGTATCGCTCACACGCTCTCTGATTCCCTGGATGTCCACCAGCTGAAGTTCTCTTTCCTCAGATACCCATCCCAGACGCCCTCTCCTTCCTCAGATGCCCGCCCCAGAAGCCCTGTCCGTTCCCAGATGCCCATCCAGAGACGCCCTGTCTCCCAGATGCCTCTCATGCCAGAGGCTCTCACCAGCAGATGCCCACAACAGGCGTCCTCTCCTTCCCCAGATGTCCAACACTAGCTCTTCTCTCTTTTCCTAGATGTCCACACTCAGACGCCTTCTCCTTCCCAAATGCCTCTGTTTCAGCTGCAATCTTCTTCCCCAGATGCCCACCCCAGACGCCCTCTTATTTCCCAGATGACCACCCTCAGATGCCCTCCCCTCCCCGGGCACTAATCCCAGACGTCCTCTCCTTCCTCAGATGCCCTTCCCAAGACACATCCTTACCCAGATGCACAAGTTCAGACGTCTTGTTCTTCCCCAGAAGCTCATCCCATGGCGCCCGCTGCTTAAGCAGACTGCCACCCTCAAACGCCCCTCAATCACTAGATGTCCACCTCCTCTCTAAGATGCCCCCAGATGCCCACCCCAAGACGTCCTCAATTTCTAAAGATGCTCTACCTATGACGCCTTTCCTCCAGACGTAATCTCTTCATCTATCCAGATGCCCGCCCCAGGCATCCCCCCTTTCAGCAGATGCTCACCCCGAGCCGTATTCTCCTTCCCCAGATGTCTAACTCTAGATTCTCACTCCTCGCATAGACCATCACGCCCAGACGTTCTCTCCTTCTCCATGTACCCATCGAGATCCCACAGACAAACTCCTTCTCCATATTACCATACCCAGGCACCCTCTACTTGCCCAGATGTTTCTCTCCCAGACGCCCTTACCTTTACAAAAAGTTTATCCCAGCGCCCTCTCCCTCAGACACATCTCTCCCTAGGCGTCCCCGCCTTCCTGCACCCCCTAGACTCTTTTCTCTTTCCTAGATGTCCACCCTCTGTCGCCCTTTCCTTCCTCAGACGCTCACCTCCAGACGTCCTGTCCTTCCACAGATGCTCCACCAGACCACCTCTGCTATCCCAAACCCTTCCAAGCTCTCTCCGTCTCCTCCAGCTGCCCACCCCGAGTTATACTCTTCTTCCCCAGATGCCTCTCCCCTAAACGCACTCTTCTTCTCTAGATTCCAACCACCAGAGGCTTTATCCTTACCTATATGATCACCCCAGACGCCCTCTCTTTCCCCATATTCCAACCCTCATATGCCCTCTCTTTTGCCAGATAAAGCCCCCAGATGCCCTCTCCTTCCCCAGACTCCTACCCCCAGATGCCCTCTCCTTCCCCGGATAAAGCCCTCAGACGCCCTCTTCTTCTCGAAATATCCACCACCAGACGCCCTCTCCTTACCAGACGCTCACTCCTAGACTTCTAAAACTTCTCCAGGCCCTCACTACCAGACGTCCTCTCCTTCTTCAGATGCACACCCCAGACGAGCCCTACTTCCAAGATTCTCACCCCAGAATTCTTCAAATTCTCCAGGCACTCACCCCAGACGCCCTCTCCTTCCCCAGATGCTTATTCCCAGACACCCTCTAATTATATTCAGATGTCTTCTCCCAGACACCCTCTCCTTCCGCAGACACTCAAACCCGACACTGTCTGATTCCCAAGATCCCCATCCGTACTCTCCTTCCCCATACGCCCTCTCCTTCTCAAGACGCCCTCTTCTTCCTAGATTCATGTCCCGGATGCCCTGTCCTTCCTCAGATGAATTTCCCTAGACACTCTCTTCTTCCCCAGATGCCCACTCCCCAGACATCCTCTTCTTCCTGAGATACCCAACCTCAGATGCCCTCTCCTTCCACAGACGCTCACCCCAGATACCCTCTGCTTCTCCAGATGCCCATCGTCAGACATCCTCAACATTTGCAGACACTCATCCCCTGACGCCCTCTCTTTCCCCAGGCACTCACCCCAAGCACCCTCTCCTTCCCAGATGCTCACCCCCAAAAGTCCGCTCCTTTCCAGATGCCCATCCCCCAGACGTCCTCAACTTCCTCAAATGCTGACTGACCCCCAGAAGAGCTCTCTTTTTACTTGTATCAGAAGGAACAGGTATAAACCTCATTTTATGAGTCAATTTTCCCAGTAAAGTAAAGAATAAAGAATTATTTTTCCACTAAGTGATACAGAGGCAGATTCTCATGTTTTTGGTCACCGGAGAGAGGATGGACGTGACGCTTTCTTCAACTTTAAAAACTCACCCAAAGTAGCGAGTTAACGGGTCAGTTTCTAAAAAGTTCAACAATCTAAATTCTTCTCGATTTCTTATTTTTGTGCTACCCCCTGGATCCGCATTTGATCTCTTTAGAGGGGGAGTAATCCCCCCGCAAGCACTTTCGCCTTTTGTACGCTACACAAAGTAGCTTTATTTTCCTTTCTAGCCTCTGTATTTACCTTTATTGTTTGGCTAATAAAATGGTATCGTGATTGCAAGAACGGCTTCCATTTGAAAACAAATAACGTCATAAAATAAAAACGAGTAATCAAAGACAAATCATACAATATCTTGAGTTTTGTTTTTGCATTGCAATTTACTTTAATTTTGTTAACCATTTAAAATTAATAATTTTTTATAAATATTTTTTATTTTATAAGTATATTTGAAACTGATTTAATACGTTCTTAAGTCGGTAATATTGAAAAAGGTTTGCAATACTGGAACCGGATTCGCTTGAATTAAGACTTTAATAGAGTGGCCTTCAATTTCAATTGAGTGTATGTTAGAAAATCTTTGGACGTGCCTTAAAATTTTGTTGGTATGAATTGAAATATATAACTAACCGACCATTTTGTCCTTTTGTAGACAGATACCATCCCGAAACAACCGGTGATAATCCACTGTAACGAAAACATGAATTGTCAAGACGGAACTTAAGTCTTTTGAATGAAGTACAGTAAATGTAAGATGTAAGTACAGTTATTGGAGTTATTTGTATAAGCAAAGAGAACAAAATAAAAATTTAGACGTTTAAAAGTGATGATTTCTAAAGAATAACCTTAACCAAAACAACTGGAAAATATTTCAAGACTGTACAGCACTTCCATGGCAATGACACTTATCGTCACGGCAGAGCTATGAATCAACGAGAGAGAGAGAGTCTGTATGTGTGCGAGCCAGGGAGATAGAAAGAGGGGAGTTCAAAGAGTGAGAGAGAGGGGGAGACAGAGACAGATTGAAGGAGGGAGAGAGACAGACAGAGACAGAGAGAGTGAGAGAGAGGAGGAGACAGAGAGAGAGAAAAAAAGAGAGAGAATATAACAGAGTCAGAGCTAACAATTATTAAAATAAACAAAGACAAAAAAATGAAGATACAGACTTAATGGTTAATTCTTTTGTTTACATGTGACAGTTTCTAAAGCACAACTGCAACCAATAGCTCTTGGAAGACTTCTTAAAGATTATATAGCATTTTCATCAAATGAAGGAACGTACTATAACTGGAGACAATAATCCAAATCCTAGCTTGTTTGCGTGTCTGTGATCTAAGATCAAGAGTGATGACGTCACGACCATATACAGCATGGCCAGAAGATGACTGGCTACCGCTAAGACGGCGGCAGGTGCTCTCTTGTATCGAGTGTATATTGTTGAACCTTGAGCAACAAGCAAAATACGAAATATGATAAAGGCATCTGAATATACATAACTGATCAAGGTACACACAGCATTAGCTGAGCAAAGAGTTAAAGCTTAGCAGTGGTCTTTTTATCTGGTAAAGCTCTTTTATATATGCTTGCTGTCATAATATCGTGTTTGTAAGTCTGATTCCTGTATGTTTGTTCAATTACGGTTTTTACTGTAACGTATTTTCACATTTAGATATATACTCTACTCTAACCCATCTCATTAACACCAAACAAAACTGCGAAATTACCGATCGCAATATTATCACAATAGTACTCTATTATATAGGCGTTGCTTTTTTCGGTCATTTATTTAACCACCAGCCCTGTTATTCACAAAAGTTAATTGGGTAGTTAGCTGTACCTCCAGAAGCGAAATTCATTTCGTCTTGTTGTACCGCGCAAATACATTTCAGATGGACTTATTTTGTTAAACAGGAAACATTTATTAATTTACTTTCTGACATATCAGTTTGCTAACGGAGCAGTTAACCGAATCAGTTATCTGCATGGTTAACTGCCATAAAAGATGGCGCCTTGTGGAAGTAACACAACTCACAATCGGTATAAGGAAGATTCACAAACTGTATAACAATCGAATGTGACTTCATAGGAGTACAATTGGCAACCAGCTTCCTGTCATTGTCACTTTTGAGCGGAAGCAGAGGGCCGTCTTGTTTACCAACAGTTGATGACATAGTTGACATGGTGATGACTGTGACGTCCTAAACAAAAAACATAGTAACATAAGAGACAAGATCATCCCAGAAAGTGTATAAATCGAGTGAAATTCCACGACTGTGTAAAGTGGAAACAAACCTTCCTTATTAGTAAGTTCGCTACAGTTACTACCACAAAACATAAGAAAGTTTTTATTTGGTTATGAAAAGGTTATAACGTTTCCCAAACCAAAAACTAACCTTCAGCTTGTTACACAGTTGCTTTGAGACTGTGATAACTTTTTGAGGTTTGCTTGACTACTAACAACTAGAACCTGTATGAGTGCAATAGTACAAATGCCACGAACACCACATAATACCCGCTAAACAAAAGCACGTTTTTATTTGGTTGTAAAAAAGTTATAACGTTTTCTAAGCCAAAAACTAATCTTTCTTGATTATAAAAACGTTACATTCTCAAACCAAAAACGTTTTTCGGTATTTCAAATACACCCTTTAGAAAATGTTTTCTGCAACATAAAAAGGTTTAAAAAACGTTCTTAAAACGTTAATACAACCAAAATTGTTTTGCGGGTACAGGGTGTTATCCTTCCGCTTGTCCCACAGTTGCCTTTGGCTGTCTGGGGTGATAACGTCTTAACGGTTGCTTGACTATTAATATCTAGAACCTCTATGAGTGCAACAGTTCAGATGCCACGAACACTGCATAACACTTGAAGCTCTGTATGGGAAACTAAACACTCTGGGTTCAGGATTGCACAATAACAACAAAATGCCTTACCTTATTCTATACGAAATTACTGTTTTATATGCCACAACAATATCAGTAAATCATCTTGTTTTCTTTACGCAACACCGCCTGCTAAATCTGCTAAATAATAAATAATATAGGCAATTATCCAAAAGACATAATTTTTCAAGAGATAGAATACGATTTGTGCCTATTGGAAAATCAGAACCGTAAACTAGATATCCCTTCAATAAGAACTGTTTTATGGTGTCTTATTCTGTCATCATCTTTGGTTCCAATCATTCGGTGTTTATGATTTATCTAGAATTTTCTACAAATATGTTGCTGTCACAGCACACTTTACAGCCCCTTCATAGCCGTGAATTCAGTCTAAGCCCCTCCGTCCTCCCCCGCTAAAAAGTGAATAGGGCTCAGCTTGGGTGTGACTGAATGCTGCAAAGATCAATAGTGGTAATGTGTAGACGTCTGCCTGATTAATCAGTATGCTTTGTGTACTTTGCTGTGACTTCTTTCCAATTAATTCAGCATTCTCAGAACAATCAAAGAAAGTGTCCGCAATGTATACGCCTGCAAAAAAGTGGCTATGACGTCATAGTGTTCCGTCCGTCCCAGTGTTTACGGTTGTCCGTATGCTTACGCTCGCTCAAGTATTTACGTCCGTCCCGATCTTTACCTTGTTTATGTCCGTCCAGGTGTTTACGTCCGTCCCAGCGTTAACATTTGTCCCGATGTTTACGTCCGTCCAGGTGTTTACGTCCGTCCCAGTGTTAACATTTGTCCCGATGTTTACGTCCGTCCAGGTGTTTACGACATAACAGTATGGCATCACCTGCGTGTCTCATGACAGCTTACATAGCTCAGTACACGACAGCTTTCGCAAAAGAAAGCTTACGCTGTCTTAACGTTATTACAGAACGAAAAATTTTATGTCATTTTTGTATGCATCTATTGCGCAGTGTATACCATAATAGAATATACAAAAAGTAAGGGCCAAAATTTCCATAACTCTCGACCGAAAATAAATTAATTATCTCGAGCAAAAATAAATGAATAGCTACTGACCAAGGTATGCAAGCAAACCCGAGGAAAGGTATGCAAGAGACCTTGAAAGTCAACTAAATGTGGTAAATTAGTTCTTTTCAATATTCAGGTACAAGTACACTAAGTTTTTATAATTTAACGCTTGCAAACATAGGTTTTCTACAATATGTTCAGCTATATTACAAATTCCAAAACGCATTATTATTTTATTATTTCGTAATATATAGACATAAAATAAGCATCTAATTATGTATTGCTTTGCTTTTTCTTACGAAACCGCTGATGTATTTCTCTCTTTCCATTACCAGATGCAGCCAATAAGCTACTTGTATTGAATATGTTTTGACACAATCGTAAATCGGTGCTAACAATAAAGGATGTGGTAATCAGTTTGAAATAATTCATTATATGTTTTGCAAGAAATAAAAAGTTATTAATACACGTCAATGTTATTACATCATATTTTTCATTATTTTTTTTAGTTGATTAAAAAATATAACCTATTGCCCAAACTATATATATTTCAGTATTTCATGATATATATGATTATACGTATGCACCGTTTCACTGCTTGTCAGCTCATGAAAAGCAGTAAAAGCATGTCACGTCACAATATCTATATATATCCTCTTCGCTTTGCATCATGTAATCCCGCATAAGACGCGACCTTGCTGAGGACAGCAGTAATAGTAAACCACTAACATGCCTGAATGGTATGAAAATTGAGGCTTTTTGCAGTTTAGTGTCAGGCAGTTGGGTAAGTTGTGTATTTTTAGAGTTTAAATTGACGTGGAATGACCTACTTTCCACCAAGTAGAAAACATGACACTTGTTGTATCCTCACCTTGAGCTCAGTGTGTACCGGAGTAGCTTTGCTGGGATGAATGGATGGATGGATGCATGGATTGATGTATGGATGGATGGATGGATGGATGGATGGATGGATGGATGGATGGATGGATGGATGGATGGATGGATGGATGGATGGATGGATGGATGGATGGATGGATGGATGGATGGACTGAAAACTTCTGACATAATTTTTAAAGGGACATTGAAATGAAAAATTGTCGCACATCACTTATTAAACACTTAAAATAACTTTTTGCTGTCATCTTATTCTATTTGCAAAGTTAAAATTAGGGAACTAAATGAAAACTGTCATCAAATTTGATAATATAATGGCATGTTTTCAGCCTAATTTCATTGCATTACCTGAATGGTTTACATATTTTCCCACATATGAAACTTTCAATTAAAGATTTAGTGGTGAGGTTTACTCTCTAATTTTTTTCTAAAATTCTAATAGAGTCAGGACACAACACCAGCACCAAATAAATACTCCAGGCCAGCACATGTCACGACTGAGCTCCAGCCTATGGTGTAGATGAATCCGGAGGGGGCACTTCTAGCATATGTGTTACCATGCGTATCCAATAAATGCGGGAAGGGGTAATTTTGGACACAGACGCGGTACGCGCAGAGTGTCAAATTTTAAATGACGGGATAATTCTCACTCATAATAAGTCATGACAGAAACACAGTAGGGATAAAAACAATAATAATAGCCGGACAAAGCCGTGTCTTTGCTTACTTATTCACATCTACATTAGGGTCTAGGTCACTGTATCCATATAAATATAAACACAACGGAAACAGATTTATCCTTTGTTTTCGTAACACAAGTGCTGTTAAGGAAAATCACAGCGTCACATGTGCCTGGAATCACGTGATTTGATTTTTGAATTCCAACAACTTGTTTATCCCTTTTTAAATCTGTAGTCATCAACATCTGCTGACCTATTTATGACGTGTTTAAGTTTAGAATGCCCACACGCGTTCTTGATGTTGAATTGAACATTGAAGCATCACACGCCAAAAGGCAAAAGAAAAAATATATACAAATATATTATTTTATATACTTTTTTTATTCATGTTACTTAAAATAGTTACTTAATTAGGCATTTTTCATGAAGAGTTATGACCATTAAATACATGAACGCAAAAAGAGAAATAGTTAAACAGTTGGTACAGAAAGAAGTTATCATTGGCTGGAAACAATTATCTGTTTATTCTAGCCTCAACAGATATAAAATGCTGTAAATATATTTGCCAACGGAACACACTTTGCGTAGAAAGTGGTAGGTTATTAATTGAGGTATATACAACAGCAGTAACTCCTACTAACCAAATAGCTGTTACGTCATGGATACTCATGTCATGATACTAGTGACGTTATCGCTAATTGTAGCAACGGAAGCGCAGATAAATGCGGGAATATTCTTCGACTTCGGACCGACAGAAGGAGATCAAAGAGTTCCAAATGAAGATGACGCATTTGCGGATCCAGTCACTATTCCAAGCTTTCCATTCTTTGGCAGCAGTTACACTTCATTATTTGTAAGTACTATGGTTTCTAAAAAAATTAATGTTTTCTTTCGCAAGTGCATATGGCTTATGAAATTATTGTTTTCAATTCAGTTTTTCAATATTTATGAAATACATGGTACTAAAACTGGTAATAGCACTGAAGGCGTACAACATAAGTATTTTAAAAGCATAATATTCATTTGATACCTTATGTAGTTATAGAAATATTAGATATTTATGTAATATAACACGAATAACACAACATAAAGAGTAACACGAGGGTAATGTTTTGGAGCTACCAAATGAGTTCTTGTATAAATGTACAAATGTCTCCTCTCATAACAATATTCTTGTCTTATTATTGATATCCAATTTCATTTCGTGTGCAAAAATAACCGATATATTTCTTTACTTTATTTACTTTGAAAATTTAATTTGAAAGTTTCATAATCAAATAATATAAAAATGTTGCTAACTTAATAAACACGAAATTTTTTTGAAATTTTCTTGTTCTGTTTTAATCAGGCTTTGTATCCATATTTTTTGTGTATGCCTACCACGTTTTACATGTAACAGTGTTATGTTACACAGGTAAATACGAATGGGCTGTTGTCCTTCAATGCTGGAATCAGAACTTACGTTCCAAATCCCTTCCCTATCGCCAGCCAGCCAGTCGTAGCAGTCTTCTGGGCGGACGTGGATACAAGGAACGGTGGCGAGATATATTACCGGTACACTATACTTACTCAATATATACTTAATATATGTTACAAGTATATCGCTGTTTATAGCACTGAATATCACAATACTTTGTAAGTTTTGTGGATATACACCAAAAACCAAGCAGGGATAAAAACAATAATAATAGCCGAACAGGGCCGTGTCTTTGCTTACTTATTCACATCTACATAAACATTACAAGAGATAAATTGAAAACACAGATCTGTAAGCATATGAATGTAATTACAATATGCAAAATTATGGCATGCCTCTTAGAGACCGCAATGGTGGTAAGATATACTAGGTATATATAATGTGTATGTTAAAAGCATCGTGGCCAAGTATACTGCTGCATACTACATGAAATAAAAGCACATTATGCACATTCGTTGTGATATTAACTGCAGCTATGCTTAAATTTTACTGAATATATACTGGGAGCACACTACAAAACAAACGTTTATTTACCACATCAAGATAAAACAAATTCAACAAACTACGAAGACACTAAAATGTCCATAAATGGGTTATATGATTGTGTATATCCGTTCCGTTACTGACATGTGTTTATGTTTGTGTATGCGCGTTCGGTTAGTGTCAGATGCTTATACTTGCGTATGTGCGTTCTTTTACTGACACGTGTTTATTTTTGTTTATGCGCGTTCTGCTACTGACACAGGTTTATAATTTGTATATGCTTTCTGTTACTGACACGCACTTAACATTTTATACATGGAATTTTCATAATTTTACATTTTATTTCGCACTGTCATCTTTTTTATTCAGTCGTCAAATACAAGAACACACCACACAGTGTACTTTCACGTGTACTTTAGGCAAGTATCCGATACTGCTACGTTGAATGCTATTCGTGACGCAGTACTAACTACCTACGCTGATCGTGGATTCGCTGATTTTCAAGTGACGTGGGCCTTCATTGCAACCTATAATGATGTGGCAGCCTACGGAGGAGGGGCTCAGGTAAAAGCTACTGTCATACATTAAACATATTATGTAATAAGTTATCTCACAGTTTCGTTTCCGGGAGCAGAGAAAAAACAGGTTATCAGCCTTCGAAGCAAAACATGAACGGAAGTTAATGGGTAAAAGCATCAAAACCGTTTTGCATTTAATAAACAGATTGCCTTGAGCTATAAGTGTTTTTGAATAATGCATAATGAATACATTGATACCCAGATATATACATTCATATTTAAAGAGACTGCATTAGAATTTTTCACCATAAAAGTTTATGTTATATTTCATAGAGAAATACATTCCAAGTGGTGTTGGCTACAGATGGTACTTTTTCTTTTTGTATTTATAACTATGGCGAGCTTACATGGACTTTTGGTACCGATTCCAATGGCGTTCACGCTCAGGTAATACCTTTGGTACCGATTCTCATGACGTCACGCACACTCAAGTAATGCTTTGGTACCGATTCAATTGGCGTTCACACTCAGGCATTTTTTTTTCTTGTATCATTTATCGATGACCCAAATTATACTTACAACATCATAATCAACAAAATATACAGGAATATTAACAAAATATAGAACAAAATTCTAATTTCAACATCCGGGGAAGTCAGCTGGCAAAATCAACAAAATATCTTGTTTATCTACACTTCTTTATACACTTGCCAGAAATTTCCAAAAACTACGGTCTTAAAGCATGTATTATCTAATTTTTTTATTTCTGAATTTACTTTGCCTGCCACTTGCACAGGACCGTGGCAGTTGTTTAATGTTGGTTTTGTTTTTTATTACAAAGAGTGTCAAATTATCTAAGATGGTCTGAATTACTTTGGGGAATCCTAATTTAATTCGTCCTTTGATTGGTTGACACCAGAAATATCAAAAGACATATTTATTTCACTTCAAAATAGCATTTGTTATTTCATTATTGCCAGCGCACATACAAAATATAATAGGCTTTTTTGCGGTACATATAACTGGTAAATAACTACGACTTAATCACGGCTAGTCCATTATTTAAAAGGTACTCAGTGTTCCTTCACTATCGAAAACGTCACACAACGCACAACTAAAAGTGTGTCTTTGATGTCACTATAGTGGAATATCTAGAGCTCAAGAAGCATCTCAGCTTAGAACAGAATATATTGTACCAAAAGTCATGAAGTAAAAATAAAACCATACTCGTGTATGCATTGTCCCTTGCATCCTTCCTCAGCCTTGGGCAAAGTTTGCCTTGCAGGCTACAGGAAGGGAAGCAGTCCACCCATGCAGTTTTATCACTGCATCATAAATCAATTGCGCAAATTTACTATGTTGCACATGTGTCAAAATAACTATGGCACGCCGCTTGATGCCTTGTTGCTTATTTTCTTACAGGCTGCATCATCTTCAGCATTTTTATCAATATAAACTACACATAACCCCAACTTTATATGCCAGTTACATGTGACATGTCATAACTTCCTTGGCAGTTTCTAACGAAATGTTAACATCACAACTTTCGAAATCATTATATAAAGGACTTGCTGATTGGTAGCTGCAGTGAAGTCTGCAACTATTAATATGCTAAAAATGTGCCCTTACACAATTTTTCTGGTGAAACAAATGCTGTCACATGGTGCATATATTTGTTTGATCTATATATTTAATCTACTTTATATCTCATAGACACAAGTCTGTAGGCTAAACTCTTTTGCTTTACGCTTGCAAGTCTATAAATACACTTCATGGACTTTTAAAATTCAATTTTTAAAAATTAAATGCAGAAACATGTGAGGAAATGTTTGTCTATTTTTTCCTTAACGAAAAGGCAGTTAAAGCTTTGTCTCATAATTCACACAATGTTTGCAGAAAAAAACATAATTAATATCAACTATTATGACGTTTTCTTTGGTCAAAAGTCTAATAAGCAGCAAATCCACCCCAACCTGAAATCACTGGATATGATCTTTCTTCCACTTAATTATGTTTTCTAAAATAAAATATACTCTAGATATTGCCCAGCTTTAATTTCTCAATATATTTTATTTGTTTTTATCAGGTTGGATTTGACGCTGGAGACGATGTAAACTTTAGTAGTTTCAATGAGTCTAGAACATCCGCTATTACATCAATCAATACCCGCTCAAATGTAGGCGTCACTGGTCGTTATACGTTTCGTATAGACACACCAAGCATAGATGACCCAGGAAGTAAGAACCCATTTTTATCTGTTATTTTTCAAGGCCAAAAAATATTGACAAATGTAGGTGTACGAACAAAATAAACAGTTTTTTTGCAGCGAATATGACAGGGGAATTTTCATAGTGGTATTCACAACTCCTCCAGTATCAAAATATAACTCTAATCTGCGCGTACTTTGCTATAGCTTTGCTGTAACAACGTCACTGAGACAGAAAGCACAGAACTGTAAAAATATCTAATTTATGTCTTTCAGGCTCGTGCTACCAGTGATTCATGCCGTGGGAGGCTTTATTTTCAGGCTCGTGCTACCAGTGATTCATGCCGTGGGAGGCTTTATTTTTAGGTTGAGCCAACCAGCTCCTGTTGTTTTATCATTTTGTCTTTATTTTGCACTTCTTTAAGCAGTGCCTAACCTACAGGATCTGTGGAATGATAACAGCGCATGTTTTGGTTTTTATTTTACGTATCATAATGTACTATTAAACAAATATACTGTAAATAAATTGTATGTATAACAAGTTTAAACACTTCAGACAACTTTGGACGATTTCCCAAGGTGAACTTAAATCAGAGCTTCACTGAGCACCAAAAAATCTTGCTTAAACAGATTTTGAATGAAAACCAGTTAATACCACCATTTCCGAAGTATCTAGGTTTCTAACTGGCATAAAAGTGAAGTTTAAGTCAACTGGGGATTGAAATTCTAATGAAAACAATTTTGATGCTTCAGCAAATGAAAATAACTGCCTGGATCCAGACGTGAACTGTAACAACGGCACGTGTCTGGATGGTATCGATAGCTACACCTGTGTATGCAACGAGGGATTCACCGGACAAGTGTGCGATGGTAAATTCTACTCTAGCAAGTCAAACGTGGCATTCTACTGTAATATGTCACATGTGACATTCTACTCTAATACGTCACATGTGACATTCTAGTCTTATACGACAAATGTGACATTTTACTCTAATACGTACATGAAACAGTCTTCTGTGATTATTATATATATATATATATATATATATATATATATATATATATATATATATATATATATATATATATATATATATATATATATATATATATATATTTGTATATATATATATATGTTCTATAATGTGTCTAAAAAGGAGAAAAATAAGTGACACGGTCCAACCTAATATTTTCTTAGTAAACACAAAAGAGTACTCTGAACGCATTTCACATATTGCAACATGGAACCGTCAAAACATTTTGAGAAAAACAGACAAGACCATTTTAAGAATATGTCGCTCTTGGCTGCGATAGTTACACAAAGCATTAAAATGTCTTTAAAAATATAGCAGTGATATTGTGAGGTGCAAAACAAAATTGCATTTGATGTGTTTGAAAGAAAACCGTGAAATCCATTTCATCAAACAGTGTTAATATCTCCAGTGATTTATTTGTTGACAAGTTAATTTTTTAACTTTAGCTATCATTTTCTTTTTGCCTTAGACCTTTTCTTAATTAAATTTTTCATTTCAGATTTGAAGTTAAAGTTTACAATTCTAATATTCTTGTTTCAGTATGCATTGTGGGCTTTGTTGGATCTCTTTGTGACGGTAAGTTTATAAACTTTTACAATGTTTTTGCGATGAATTTCACGTTGCCTTAATACAAGCACAATAATAACTATACATTTTTATTGCCTTAGTTATTGGATTTTATTATGTTGATAGATCATGTTGATGAGTGCTTTGAATGGGAAGGCCTTTCACAAGTGCTTGAATCCCATATAAAGCACGACTTTACCGGGGTCTATCCACATTATAGCACAAACAAGCAAAAGCAATTCATAGATAGCGGAAAAAAGCAAAAAAAACCCGCGATTTTGCTCGAACATTTTTCATGGTATTGTCCTACGACATGAGTGTCTCACAGCAGCTTACGAAATGCAAAGGAGAACTTTTTACGTCACAAAGCCATCATCATAGCAACTCGGAGTAATGCCCTTTGTTTTTCTGTGAATTGGCTTTACGACTATTGTACGCGGTTAGAGCACGCTGACGGATTTCTTTTTGGTGCATTACTCAATTGGTTTGTGTTATAATAAGCAATTTTTTTAATTATCAAAGCCATCTATAGCTTGATAATTAATGTTATGGGGAATTTGGGTGCTTTGTATTTTATAATTACTAGTGGGCGCGTACAAAGAAAACAGTATTATTTGGACTGTTAGGTATTACCGGTAGATAGTTAAGTAAATGATAGCAAAACTGAAATGTTATTGGTGGGATCTCAGCAAGCCTTCCGAAAGTGTTATGATTGGTAACCGAAGTGTAAGTTCCTCAGAGTCTGTTACTAATTTAGTTGCTATTTTTTACAAGAATTTGACTATGACAAAGTTTGTCAACCAAAAGGTTTCACCATGTATGTATTACTTGAAAACCATCGGTAAAATACGCAAATATCTTACAAGAGATTCTACACAAGCATTAGTACAGTCTATGGTTATTTCACGATTAGACTACTGTAGTTCCTTTCTGGTAAAAATTTCAAAAGAAAATCTAAGAAAACTCAGTAAAATTCAAAAATATGCTGCAAAGCGTATATACAGACTTTACTTTTTATTTTTTATTTTATCAATTGCATTGGTTACCGATCGAGTACCGCATTAAGTTTAAATCCCTGGTTTTAGTGTTCAAATCATTAAAAGACAATGCACCATCGTACATTTCAGAGCTTATCAGTGTCAGGAAATGCAATCGCACTCTAAGGCCATCATCAAAACTTTTGTTAGATGAGCTGAAATTTCGAACTTGTTATGGCTCAAAAGCGTTTAAAAGTATAGGACCTTCCCCATGTAATCAGTTTCCAGAAAGTATAAAATGCCGGAATCATTATTGATTTTAGGAAGAAGCTTAAAACTCATTTTTTACCCAGGAATTAAATTGTTGATTATCTCAGTATTAGTTACTTTATTCAATTTTTTTAGGAATGTTTAATTCTAGTCACACTTTAGTAATGTTTTAAATCAATTTTGACTTTGATGTGGTCATTGTTATATATTGTAAAGCCCTTCGAACTAATATTGATGAACGGGCTGTATATATGTTTCTATATTAATAATATGGCAGTACTCACGGCCCTTCCAGTATCGAAAACGTCACGCTACGCAATAATGAAAGTGCGTATTTGACGCCGTCTTAACGACGTAACCAGAAAGCAGTGCAGAAAAGTACAAAAATATGTCATTTATCAGAGAATGCCTTTGTACCAAAAATCATGAAACAAAATGAAAACTACACTCGACTTGCGTTCAGACTGACCTGAAAACCTTCCCATGTTCTTGCTCATTCTCGTTTTGCCACCGACTTTTGTTTTGTTTTCTATCAATCCAAATGCCTATCAGAGAACTAGTTCACTGGGCTCTTAAATGTGCCCGAATCCAATATCAATCACACCAATCCTGTCTCTCAACATTATGGCATACAATCGTGCCTCAGACAGACAAAAGACAGAAGAGAACATAAATCTTTTCCCTTTTCTTCCTGTTTTACACGTCGCGAATGAAGTCTTGTGTGCAGTTAGAAAACGTAAAATTTAATTATCATTTCTGTATACATAAAATGTGCTTATCAATGTTTTATACATTTGTACGTAAAATTTACTTATTATTTGTTTACATGTAAAATTTATTTATTATTTCGTTACATGTAAAATTTACTTTTTATTTACTTATCATTTTTCTCACTTCCATTCCCTCCTATTGTATTAATGACCATTCCTTCATACGGTAGGACATACGGTAGCTCTCACTTTCATAATAATTTATAGTAAATATTCAGTGAAGTATCTGCGTCATTTTCCGTGCTTAATTGCTTAGTAAGTATTATCGTCAAACCTTGTGCTGTATTAGTGACTTCTACCAATATTTTAAGTAACTTAGGAAACATTCATGTCTGTTACTTGTATTAGTTATTAATGGATTGAGTTATCCCGTACTAAATGCAAAACTAACCGATTCAAGAACAGTTTCATTCCAAATTGTTTGTTTAAATTTTAATGAATTGTGTTTCATTTATACCATCATTACATCATTTATTGCAACCGTGTTTGTATCACTGTTTGTATGTTTTAGTCACTGTATCAGTTCAACACATTGTTGCAACCAACAGACGGTATATTATAAATATAAGCATTATATATTACATAGTGTTCCAGTGCGATCAGGGAGACATATGCATTCATGGAAGCTGTGAATCTAATGACCAAGGTCAATTCTGTGACTGCGATGTGGGATTCAGAGGAAGACGTTGCCGTGGTAATTAACCCATAGCTGGGGCTTTAGTGCAGGAATCGACACTGTAGGTTTGGTTGTTGTCCGTCCTCCCGTCTGTATATCCATGGCTGGCTGTTACCCGCACCCTGATAATCATGGTCTTGAAATATTTAGTATATAGATTACCTACAGTGTGTAGGTGTGCGATATTTCTATTTTGACAAAATGGTATTCACCTGGTAAGTAAACAATTACACTATACCACGTCGTACATTAGCACGTTATGGTTTCAATGATACTTGTTTCATATACTTGCATTTTAAGTTTTTACACACTCAAAACATATTTTGTGCGCTCGTTTCTGACATTTGTTTCCAGAAAGATGTTTTACGCTACAGTGTTGAACTGGCTATTTCCTGAGCAACACCGAGAACGAGAAACAAATGTCATTCAAACAATAATGTACTAATGTACAACGCGGTACTGTGTAATTTTATGCTCACTAGGTGAATACGAAATACTAGCATGGTTAATTCTATGTTGAGTAGTATGTCAACTATGCGCTTCCGTACAAATATAGTAATGTCGTATTCGTTTGTTTGTGAAAATGAAAACAACTGCTGTATGAGATATTATTTGCAGTGTTTCAGTGTGATCAAGATGGCCCTTGTGATCATGGACGCTGTGAACAGCACGAGAATGGGGATCAGTTTTGTAACTGTGAAAGAGGATTCACTGGACCCATTTGTAACGGTGAGTGCATTCATCGGGCACGCACAACTGGAACAGTAAGCGGATTCACCGGACACATCTATAACGGTAAGTGGATTTACTGGATCTGCTTGTAACAGTATGTTGACTCATCAAACACATCTGTTAATCTGAAAAAAGGATTTACTGGACAACTCTGTAACTGTAAGTGAATTCATCGGGTACACTTGTAACGCTAAATGGATTCATTGGGCACACCAGTAACAGCAAATGAATTCACCGGACACTCCTATAAGGGTGAGTGAATTCACTGGATCTTCCTCTAACGGTATATGTAAATTGTAACGGTAAGTTCATCGGACACATCTGTAGCTGTGAAAAAGGATTCATGGACCAATCTGTAATCTGGCAAGTGGATTCATGGGACACACCTGTGCAGTAAGTGTATTCATCAAAAACACCTGTAGCAGTAACAGGATTCACCGGACACACCTATAACGGTGAGTGGATTCACTGGATCTCCCTGTACCGGTAAGTGGACTTACCGGATCTGCAAGTAATGGTAAGTGGGTTCACTGTGCTTAATTGTATTGGAAAGAAGACCCACGTGCGCATCTTGGTCTGTAGACTGTGAGGATAAAGGGACCATGGACCTTACATGAATTTTGCAAGGGGTTGCTTTCCTGGGATGGGTGTGGGATGGATGAGTCCTGTGTTTATGTTTTTATGCTTCAAATTATCCAGTTCTATGGAGTTAAGTGTGTTGAATTCTTGTGGATCTATCGAGTGTTTCCCATTTGAAATAATTTTGATGACGCCTGAATGCGCAAGCACTCTAAACGGTGCAGATTCAAAAAGCAGATGCTCGCGCATATGTTGGAATCCTTACCTCTCGCCCCCGCCCCCCCCCCACCCCCACCAACATCACCACCAGCTTCTTCTCTACTGTGAATAGTCTAACGATCTATTTCAGTAGGAGTTTGATACGTTTTGCCATGTTCACGCACATGTTGGAACGCTCAACCCCTCCCCCCACACACACACTACCAAAACATACCCTACTCTGTGCAGATGTTGATAGTCTCGCAGTCAATCTGATTGGGCAGTTTGATTCGTTTTGTTACGGTAATAGAGTACCGACGTCAATTATAACTAGACTTATAGCTAAAGAAACGTGGCAGTAAGTACTCACACTAAGTGGAATAACATGGAAAGAATTTGTGGAGAGATTTGTCATTATATCGGATAAATACATGCGTATTAAATGCATCTGTGAAAGATATGTATATATATATATATATATATATATATATATATATATATATATATATATATATATATATATATATATATATATATATATATATATATATATATATATATATATATATATATATGTAATGACCAAAATAGCACCACATGTTGGAACTTTCGTATCTTTTCAGTATTTGACTGTGAGCAAGGCGAAATATGTGACCATGACCATGGCAACTGCTCCCGAGACGGCAACGACAATCAGTTCTGTGACTGTGACATCGGTTATGAGACTCCTTACTGTGACGGTAAACGTGAACCCAAATGTTTGTATCATCATGTAGTCATAATGGTCACCTGGTACACGTTCTTTAATCGTTTTTGAGACAAGTCGGCTTATTGCTAACGGTACAAAAGGTCATCTGGCCTTTGGCCTTGACCCTTACGGTGAAGATTTGTTATGCGGAGATCTCTCTGGTTTATGCATTCAAACTAGGAAATAAAAACGTACTTTGAAAAATATTATGAACTCACTTTGACCTTGATCTCTAGGTCAAGGTCATGAATATTTTCATTTTTACTGAAAAAGGTATGATCGTCTATAAATGTACCAAATATCAAGCTCCGCTGACTAAAACTCTAGGAGAAGTTTTCTGGAAACCGTTTTGTAGAAAAAGTAAATTTGACCCTAATTTGACCTTGATTGTGACCGCTGGGGTAAAAACCTTTACAGATTTCTTCGCCCTTTGTCTTAACATTTAGAAGGAGATTTCTGGAAACTATTGAAAAAGAAAAATAGAAAAAGGGGAAGAACCTTAAAGAAAACGAAGTTTGCAAATGGGAGTAAATGATTGTTGAACCGCCCAGCAAACAACCGACGTCTTTTTTGGTTGAAAAAAGGTTGTATTTTGGTCGCGACGACTTCACAACCATATTCTGGCCTATTACCCCAAAACCCGACTTTATTCCGACGTCGAGGCGACGTCGGTTTTCTGACGTCATTAAGACGTTGTAAAAACGACCAAAAAGCGATGAACATTATTATCGCCCCCCGGAATGGAAGTCATTTTGAAAAAGAGGAAGAAAAAACGTAATTTTTATATGAAAATTGTAGTATTTTGATGGCGCATCGGTATTTTTCTTCCCAGATTGTAAAAATGTACATGGGAAATGCTTTCGTATGTATTTCACAACAGCAGTTGAATAAATAATTATCTATTAATTATATAACTCTAGTCAGTTTCAGGTCGGAATCCGACGTCGATTCCAATTTCATATACAACCTAAAACCGACTTAATTCCGACGTCAGATTTAGGTCGAGACCCGACGTCATTCTGACGTTGAAAACCCGACGTCGGTTCCATTTCATATACAACCAAAACCGGCACGTCAGTCCGACGTCGGAAACGTCTGGTCACGACGTCGACCCGACGTCATTCTGACGTCTTAATGTTTGCTGGGTGCTTATATATATATTGGAGCTATGTGTGTAACAGTGTTACGTGCTGATTGTGTCTATTTAGAATATTTGTGTTGTAGTGTAAATATGAAAACAAAATAAAAATCTATTACAAAATTGTGTATTTGAAGAGTTTGTGTGTAGCGGAGGAGGTGTCTGTGTTCATGGGGACTGCGTCACTTCTGAGGGTGTCGAACGCTGTGAATGTCATCCTGGTTTCATCGGAGAATTATGTAATGGTAAGTTAATATTTATAAACTACATTATAAACTAGTTTGGCAAGATAATTAGAGATATTGCAACGAACTCTGCAGATGATGATTCTTAATGTATATTTTATATATTATTAAGAATAACAGGTATTGTATTATTATATGCAATATATTATTTCATATTGCCAAATTATATATATATATATATATATATATATATATATATATATATATATATATATATATATATATATATATATATATATATATATATATATATATATATATATATATATATATATATATATAACAATTTTGCATAGAATAAAACTAATAATTAAAGTAAACTAAAGTCTAATTCAAAGTTAATGCTGTTGCATATATACATTTCAGAGTTAATTCAAAGTTAATGCTGTTGCAATACACGTATTCCCTGCATTCTCTTAATGTTTTAAGGTATTTGCGTTATACAAAAAACATTGTGAGTGAACAGAAATATCATGTCTCTAATAACAAATAAGCCTAGAGATTAGAATCTGAAATTTTACGGCGGATTTAACGATATTAGAACGGGACAGAATTCGGCTAGATAGCGGAATTGGCCCAATTTCAGAAACGACTGAAGCAAAATTTGCTTTAATATACAACAAAGAAGCTCAAAGTCGTTGTCGTTGCTTAGGCCCAACATGTTTGACTTCACCGCGACGGAGTAGGTGAAGGTCATCGTGGAACCTCCCATATAACGTTATTAAGGTGCACATAATCATAAATGATTTCAAAATCGCTCTGCCTCCAACCGTTTACCAGGTATTACTCAACCACCGGTATCTGACTTTGACAGTGACCGTAAAAGTCGGCCCTTTCAGACCATAATCGCTTTACTTCTAATCTCCTTCTCGATAATAGTGAATTTCTGTTTTTTTATCATGACCGTAACCGAGAAGATCACGATCACCAAGATACCTCTTATCTAACGTTGCTAAGGTCCAAAGGATCGAAAATGAGCCTACAATCGCTCCATCTCTGACTGTTTTCGGGATACTAGTCAACTTCCGGTTTTTACCTCAACCGTGACCGAAATGGTCAAGGCCCACAAGACACCTCTTATGTAACGTTGTTTTGGCCCAAAGGGTCGAAAATGAACTCAAACTCGCTCTATCTCTAACAGTTTTCGAGAAAACAGTCAACTTTCGGTTTTTACCTTGACGGTAACCAAGAAGGTCAAGGTTGCCCAGACACCTACTATGTGACGTTGTTTTGGCCTATGGGGTGAAATACAAGCTCAAACCGTTTTCGAGATGTAATATATGTATCATTAACATGCACATTGTATTTCTTCAGTATTTGACTGTGAGCAAGGTGGAATATGTGACCATGGCAACTGTGCTAGAGACCACAATGATAACCAGCACTGTGATTGTGACGTTGGCTATGAAGATCGTACCTGTGACGGTAAATAATACACCCAAACTTTAGAAATGTAACGACCTGGGTGCTACCGGTTTTTTATATAATGGGAATTACATAAGGTAAGAATTTCTTGTGCTGGGGCCCCACCTGTGGAACTGGAGACATTACGTCTTAGTTCCGTGTGGCCTTAATCCCGGGTGTCTTAATTTAGGGATGGTCTTATCCGGGTGTTTTGGTGTGAATATGCATATGTAAACCGCGTTCGGCATTACTTTATAAATATTTTAAAAGTTACCTAGGCTGTGCGTGTCATGCCCATGACGCTAATTACTATAACTCTCTTTAAGAAGATTTATTTCTAACACATTTCACATGTATTTGAAAATTGCATCACAAAGCATGTCATTCCTATTTATGTCATAGCTACCTATGTCATTGCTATTCAAGTCTGTCCTGTTCATGTCATTCCTATCCATGTCATTCCTATTTATGTCATAGCTTACCGTGTCATTCCTATCCAAGATTTTCCCATCCATGTCATTCCTATACATAACATTCCTATATATGTCATTCCTATCCATTCCATTCCTATCTATGCCACACCTATCCATGCCTTTCCTTTCCATGTCATTCCTATTCAAGTCTTTCCTGTCCATGTCATTCCTATCCATGTCATTCCTATTTATGTCATAGCTTTTCGTGTCATTCCTATCAAAGATTTTCCTATCCATTTTATTCCTATCCATGTTATTCTTATCCATGTAATTCTTATCCATGCCATTCCTATATATGTCATTCCTAACCATGTCATTCCTATTTACTTCCTAGCTTTCCGTGTCATTCCTATCCAAGATTTTCCTATCCATTTTATTCTTATCCATGTTATTCTTATCCATGTCATTCCTATTTATGTCATCCTCTCCATGCCGTTCCTATATATGTCATTCCTAGCCATGGCATTCCCACCCATGTCATTCCTGTCTATGCCGTTCCTTTCCATGTCATTCCTATCCCTGCCATTCCTATCTATGCCATTCCTATCCATGTCATTTCTATCCATGCCATTCCTATCTATGCCATTCCTATCCATGCCGTTTCTATCCATGTCATTCCTATCCATGTCATTCCTGTCCATGCCGTTCCTTTCCATGTCATTCCTATTTATGTCATTCCTATCCATTCCGTTCATATCCATGTCATTCCTATCCATGCCGTTCCTATCTATGCCATTCCTATCCATGCCGTTCCTATCCATGCCATTCCTATCTATGCCATTCCTATCCAAGCCGTTCCTATCCATATCGTTTCTAGCCTTGTCATTCCTATCCATGTCATTCCTGCCCATGCCGTTCCTATCCATGTCATTCCTATCCATGTTATTCCTATAAATGCCATTCCTATCCACGTTATTTCTACCTACGTCATTCCTATGTCTTTCAGGTGTTTAGGTGTAACGGCGTTATGACAAAGAACAGAATTAAATGATTGTGAAATAATTTGTGTATTTGAAGAGTTTGTGTGTAGCGGAGGCGGAGTCTGTGTTCGTGGGGATTGCGTCACTAACGGAGGCGGGGAGCGCTGTGACTGTCACATTGGCTACACAGGCGAGCTCTGTGATGGTAAGTTCATGTTTACAAACAAATAAATAAATCAAAATTAAATAAATATATATAAATAATTGTGTATTTGCAAAGTCGAGCGGTGTGATGGAGAGTTTATAAATAAATAACTCTCTATAAGTAAAGATTTAAAGTTTCATAAATTACGCCTATGTATTTTAATTGAAGTGATGAAGGGATTTCGTTATCTTATAATTATTTCTGTGTTTCTATGTGTAATACATAAGCATTCCTTTCAATTCTTCTTTAAAAGCTTTTTAGGAAGTTTGTCGTGTAATGAAAAAGTTTGTCTCAGACAAATTATATTTTACTGTTTTAATTAAACGTAAAGGTATTTATTGACTTATGCATTGTTTTTTCTTTGCATTTGAAAATTTAAGCCAAAACATTTTTTAAAAGTTGCAAAGAAATTTGTCTTTTTTAGTTTTTAGATGTCAGGGCGGAGGAATCTGTGATAGAGGTTCCTGTACACAGGACCGAAATGGCTTGCAGTCATGTGCCTGTGACAGAGGGTACATTGGAGAGCTCTGCAACGGTACATTTTGCTCTCTAACGTTATATAAAACAACAGCGGGACTAATTTTATGATGCGTTAAATAAACATACAGGGACTATTGTTTATCCCGTACACTTTCTGTCCTACGTTTTCAGGGGAACTATTGATTTCCTGAATTAAACAGAAACAGCGGGACTATTTCCATTCTTTTTTTATATTGAAACAACATTACACTTTTGCCATCTTATCTTAAATAAAGACATCGAAACTCTTTTCATGCTGTGATAAATAGCACCAACTTAACTGTTTATCTTGACTCGGGGTTAAATAGAAAAAGTAATAGAAAAACTCTTCACAGAAACAAAGGTCTTTTGGCGTATGAATATATCAAGACAACGGACTATTTGACGTCAAATAAGTCTTTGATATAGAAGCACCATCGCAATTTGAATGAGAAACAGAATTATTGATATTTGAGCATGTGCTCGGTAAAAACTCTATTAATAGCCCTACTGTCGAAAAAATATTATATAAAATATTCCTTAAAAAATCTAATAAATTATCCAGTAAATTATCCTGTAAAATATTTCTTAAAATATCTCGTAAATATTCCTAAAATATCTCATAAAATATACGTTATTGTAAATACAATAAATATTATTTGATGTATCGTGAAAACTAATACAGTATGTCACGGTACACACAAATAGGTTTTTGTTCTATTTTGTTTGTAGTGAGACGTCAATTTTTTAATTGTGGTTCTCTCAACCCGTGCTACCCGACAGCAGTTTTCCTGGGACAGCTGAAGTACGCGCATAAGAAGAACAACATGTACGTGGGCTGTACAAGCAGGGGACGCTGTCACGAGAGGGCGTGTTCAAAGGGCTACGTATTCAGTGTTAGCAGGCAGAAATGTGTCAAGTAGCAGAGAGACTCATAGAGGGTAAACCCCATCAAAGTAGTTGAACTGAATAGCAGAGTCACTCAAACGCATCGCTAATTTTTGGTTAGACACGGTGGTACAAGTGAGGGGGAGGGAGTGTGTGTGGTGAGGAGGAGAGTTGTGGGTAATTTGAAGAGGATTGTGGGTAGTTGGGGACGGAAGTGTGGGTGGTGAGGTGGAGGAGGTGTAGGTGGTGGGGAACGAGGGATGTGTGGATGGCGAGGGTGAGCAGTGAGGGGTGTGTGTGGTGAAGGGAAGGGTGGGTGGTGAGGAGAGGGGTGTCGATTATCAATGTTTATATTTGTTCATTTTTATATTTTTAAGCCCTTACAATAACGAAAAAGAATGTAATATGTAAAGTGTACATTTGATGTTTAATGTAATGTGAATATTAATTAATTAAATATTAATGCAAATAAACCGGTTCATACTAGTGGGTTTTAGCTTTTGTTTTCATTAGCTCAAACTCCTATCATACTACTGGATTTTAGATGATGCTAACATGAACTTAAAAACCGTTCATATCAGTGGATTTCAACTGATGTTATCATGAGCTCCAAACATGTTCATACTAGTGGATTTTAACAGATTTCAAGATACCAGCGAAATTCGGACTGGCTTGTTCGTCCCTAACTACTCGAACCTTGAGATCAAAGTGGCCCCTTAATGTGACACACACCTATCATATCAAACAATCTGTTTATCTATCCCTGTATGATGTCATTTTATCGCCATTCTAAATTAAGACATGAATAAATAGATTAGATAAGGCACAGAGTCTGTACCCTCCAACATTTTGCGCAAAGTCCTTTTGCTATATATATCAACTCCAAGAAACACATTTTGCATTGATTTCAATTAATTAATAAATTGTGCAGCATCATGACTTGGATTAAGTCACTGGTTTGTGGAACGTGCCTAATAATGGTATCAGGTATTGTTCAAAATATTAAATATACTGTATACAAGTTTTACTTTTAAAAATAAAACAGGGTGAAATGATTTCTTGCACGTAAAAAATACATAAATTTCAAATGAGGAAGTGCTCTTACTAGGCTTTTTACGAAACTTACAATTAATCATTATTTTTTTAAATATAAACAGAAAAACGTAAAAGTATGGCAAAAATTAAATGTGGCATTTAGCACCATCAAAACAATAAATTCATTGAAACTTAAATCAGGTCTACCAAAATAAAGAATACGCTTTGCAACGAGAAAAAGTGTGGTTCATCTGAACAAAAATGTCCAATACAAAAGAAACGTAACCGCCATAGAGATTGGCCATCTGCCCCTGTATTCACAAAAGTTAACTGAGCACTTAGCTGTACACCCCAATTTAGCTAAACCAAGCAATTTTTACAAGAGTACATTTTAACTTAAGAGTAAAATTTAGTAGTTAACATTCAAACGTTCAGCTACAGGTGCAGTTAACAGAATTCGTTAACTGTACAGTTAAATTTTCTGAATACGGCCCCCAGACAATAAATCAAACCTCGATAGAGATTGGACTGCTAGACATCAAAGGCAGCGAGAAAATATATAACGTACTGATGTAAATAAGTTTAGCTTGTTTTTAGTTAAAAAGTAAAAACAAATGATTTATCAACCTCAGAAAATTTTCACAGAACAGTAAAGCATGAATTGTCCCACCTTATATTATGAGACTAGAACAGCTGTCAGTTAATCACACACTGTGCCGCAAGCTGATGTTAGCTGTAAATGACTGTCAAAATTACATACACAGTGTTGGCAATCAACACCGAGCCGGAGATAATTGAGCAGCCGCCGCCAGTGGTGGTGTTTGAAGAATATGCCGAGTTTACGCTTCCATGCGTCGCTTCTGGCCAGCCACAACCCGAGTGAGTGCTTTAAATTTTTTTTTTAAAAATGAATATCAATATTTGTTGGCATTACATTACATATCGATATTTTTTTTCATTACATTACATGTCAGTATTTGTTAAATTGCATTACATATCAATATTTATTGACATTAAATTACGTTTAAGGACTCCATTTGAGCAACACGCATTTAAAAATATCTTTCAATTAAATAATAATAAATATCTATGAGAACTTTGTTGGAAAAATTCAGTAATCAAAATCAATTGAGAAATATCAAACTGCGTTATTTACAGGTACACCTGGGAAATGGATGACTACCTGTTTGATCCTAGTGGAACAGATGGCAGGATAATTCAAGAAGAAGGAGTTGGTACTTTGATTTTTGTACGCCCTATAGAACGAGACGAAGGAGTTTACCAATGTTTTGCTGAAAATAACAACGGGAAAGTTTCCACCATAAAAGTGCGCGTGATAAAAAACAACGCTTAACTTTAGAAACAGAATATTCAAAGTTTCTGATAAATTTTGCTTATGATTCTGTATTCTAGACAGATTATAGCTTTCTTTGTTTTAAATACACAATTCCGAAATTCTGAAGAAAAAAAACTACTTTAGATCTGTGGAGCTGTTGATCAAAGAACTGAACTGATCGCATTTTTCTCTTTTGTATTTCCTAATTTTATTATTTGTACAAAATAGCGCCTCATCTTTACTTTTTGACAGTATATGACACAAAAATTCACACTTTTGAATGTTCATTCAAATTTGACGCTAGCTCAAGAGCAAAGCCTCCGTAAGCGTCACTTTGGCTCTTGCTCCCTGGCGTATTCAATGAGCCTTGTACGCTATTAGAGGACGAAAAATACCTATCATTTCTTTATAGAGAACTGTCACTCGGTGCGCCTTATAATATCCGCAATACGTGTATACCTTATGCAATCTAAAACATTTAACATCATAATATGCGAAAAGTTCTGTAATCTAAATAATATAATAACAATAATATCAGTATAATTTATTTCATCTAATATCCATGACATGCGAAATATGTACCTAATCTATATTGCCATCAAAATCCAATAGACTTTCTTTTAAGCTTTAATGCTTTTTGTAATGGAATAAAAGAAGTTTAGCGCCATTTGGAAAAACACATTACTACATCCGTCAAAAAAATCAAACACGGCCGAATTATTGTTGTATAGGAAAACTACGATCTTTTAGTTGAACTTCAACAAAATCAAAACATAATCGCGCACCAACGACCTCTGGGAATACGTGGCGGACACTGATAAAACATTTCAGTATTGATCAAGACACGTACTCAAGTCCGTGACAAGCTAGAAAATATATCAACCTGCATTGTGAAGGTAGGCACTCCTTTCCATCAAACATGCAACAATATCAGTTTTCAGTTTGAAGATAGGTTTAAGTAGCCACAAAATATAAAAATATATGACGGTGCAATGTAAAGACATGTACGCCTGGCCCGAAGAAAAAAAAATACATCAGTGTGAGTGTGAAAACACATATGCGTGACCCTAAAAATATTCGCACATAAAAATAAATAACGCAGTCCACAATGCGACTTTTCAGGCATTTATTTTCCAAAATCAAATACAAAATACAAAAAATATTCACAGATATTTTCTATGATTTAAAATAAACACATGTTATTAAAGTTTACATAATATTTTATCTATGTAAATTCAGACTTTTGTTTGTTTTTGATGTTGACATAACAACAGAATCAGAGGATCTAAACTTTTACTCACAAAAAATTCTAATGTCCAGAAAATTTTTAACGTTTAGATTGCAGCATGTTGGATTAAACGTATAAACAGCTGATGGAAAAAGGATTAAATTTAACAAAATAACACTTTACTAGAAACATATCCACATGCAGGATATACGTTTAACTGATTTTAAACTCATTACAGGGCTTATTATGTTTCGAAGCGCATCTTTACAAAGAAAATTGTGCCTTCATATAGTTGGGAAACCATGTAGATTTCACGAATTTTCCATTTTAAATAAATGTAAATTTTGGATACAAATATAAATAACAGTGAGTTTGTGTGCTTTGATATGCCAATCTTAACTGGTGTATCTGAACATACTGTACTCATAACGTACATATGTATGATAACCAAATTATAAATTACCTTTTACTTCAGACTCTGGGTCCATATTAGTGAACAATTTCACTTCCTCAGCGTAGATTTCACAATACCTTTTCCTTAAAAATTTTGACCTGATCATTATTGAACAATTGCTTTTTATCAGATTTTCAATGTAGTATAACAATATTTTCGTAGCACAGTGTCACAGTTAGGAACATAATGTTGTACAAATTCATAACCAATACTGCATCGTTTATCTTATATCATGAATATACGGAATATATTATTGTATGCTACTTTTATTCCAATATATAAGAGTTATTTGATTATTGACTAACGACTTTTGATTATAAACTACTGACTACGTGGTATTGGTTATTGATTATTGGTTATTGATCTATCTCAGGTAGAAAACCTGCTCTCTTTAGATCTTAAAATTCTGAACCCTAGCAAAGAAACTAAGTAGATATTAATGTATGCAAACAGTAGCGAATGATGTATGCAGACAGTGGAGAATGATGTATGCAGCTCAATTGGTTGTTTACCAATGATTTTGCGGACTGTACGCTTTTGTACAGATCGTGTAATTTCGGCCTATTAGATAAATTGAGAGGGAAGAGAGTTGCATACATACACAGATTGGTAGTTATATGAGCACGCCGATTGGTAGATTTAGAATGATCTTCTAAGGGGAGATAAAAATTACGCTTTGATATATGGCTAATTGTATCTTTGTACCCTGTTCAAATAATCACTTCACCACACTAATAACTGTGGACATCAGTACACAATATTCAATAATCACTGGAAACCTTTCATCAGATTTGTTACAAAGAAGTAATGACATAAGACTACACTAAAAACTGAACCTTTCTATTGTAAGAAAACAATGTCTTAAGTGTTGCGTCAAATTTTTTCAACATTTTACAAAAAGACCATTTGTAGTTTTAATGTTAATTTCTGCTGTTTAGTGTTCATATTATTTAGTATTCATATTATTTATTCATATTTCCACTGTCGTTTATGTCAAAGTTGTGAAAGAGAGAGAGAGAGGGGGTGAGGAAGAGAGAGAAAGAGGAGAAACAGAGGGAGGGGACAAAGTCGTTTTAATGTTTTCCGTTTTCAAGGTTATTAGTTTCCCCTAAGACGATCAAACATGCAAGACAACATTATTACTATTAACGACATCGATATGTTGCTATTAATAGCCGGCCACGATGATTGGCTAATAGTAGTCTCTTCCACTTGTGGCGTCACAGTCGGCTCTTCTGTACTCACTGTGCGATCTGTACTCACATCTTGAGCTATATCGTCCAATTCAAATTCAACAATAGGTGAAAAGTAGTTCTCTCCGCAGATAGAGAGGGCGCGGATGAATCCCGTTCCTGAGATTGCACGGACAAGAGCAATGGCCGCATCAGAGATGTAAGCTTGGCAATTACCGATCTTATTCTTCATACACTGAGCAATATCTTGGAGTTTCCTTTCAAAAAAAATAGTTCTGTTTAAATAAAACACTTATAAGCTCTGTAGTCATATTAGCATTGAGATACTAAAGTACCAATTTTTGAAACTACGCCATTATGTTGTACATAAACATGGAATACTTAGGGTCTGTTCGTAGCTATATCATGCCTTAAAGAGCCTCTGTTGCATTTCAATGGGTCAGTTTTAACGTTTTCTAGCCCGAGTGTCTTAGGAAAGCATTAAGAATCGCTTCTTTCTTAAATATTTTATGAACTAACTCAAATCATCGGACATGTTTATACAAGATCATCTCTCAATCAGTTCATTCATTCGTAAATGATGAAGTGCGGGCGCTAATATTATTAAGTTATTTTGTCGTAAAGGAACTGGATTAATGGCAAGCGTACGCTAGGCTTCAGACAACAGACAGCTATAAACAGGATCTCACTCACAATCACATTAGTTACCTTTGATTACTTACCCACACTTATAAGCATTCGTTCCCTGCTTTGTCATGTAATCCCGCGATAGTTTGTATATGAGCATTAATAGTCCTTACCCACATTTATAGACATAAGTGCCCTCCTGTGTGATGTAATCCCACGATAGTTTGTATATGAGTATTACGAGTCCTTACCCACACTTATAGGCATAAGTACCCTTCTGTGTCACGTAATCCCACCATAGTTTGTATATGAGTATTGCGAGTCCTTACCCACACTTAGAGGCATAAGTGCCCTCCTGGGTCATGTAATCCCATGATATTTGCTGTGATAACAATGACAATTCCATGTAGTTACACTTTGTGTGTTTCTCCGCATCCCTGCATTCTAAAAAATAAATTCTACATAGAATCAGCGATCTCACATATTTAGTCAGTGATATTACATATTTAAAGAATGATATCACATATTTAATCAGTGATACCACATATTTAATCAGACATATCATATATTTAGTAGGTGAGATTACATATAAAATCAGTGATATCACATATTTATTCTGCAAAACGAATTTAAAATATAATCCCAGTCACAGATTAACATAAAAATTATTTTTTAAGAACCAGAAATGAAAGTTCTTAGCCAGTACATTCAAGGATGCATACTTATGGGTATATGAAGATTTTGTGACGACATACCATCAGAGCATGTGCTGCGCGTCACTTGCTCTACATATGCTAAGTCTATGACATCAAGTGGCTGGGGATGGTCCACTACAGCTTGTCGGAATACACACGTGCTGGGGTGATGACATGAGGCGAGTACAGTGCGCCTGCACTCACTGATGGCATGGAAATCTATAGACCGCAGCTCCCTAAAACCCAGCAGTGTGCGCATGCGCGATTTTTTAATAAAAAAGTAAACAAAGTAGATAACAAAATAGTAAACTATAAAATAGGTCGCGGAATAGCGTGACTTAAGTAGCCTGGGATCGAACCTAGTTGCGATGGCCTAGAAGATTTGATTCGGACAGCATCCATCCCGAATAGTATTTAGATAGTAGACCATTCTCTTGCAGCACCATTTGGTGACGTGACGACTGGCATATTGATTGGCAAAGCAGTCATTTCGAGAAAGAAGGGGGAAGTAGTGTTACGAAATAGCCGTGATTTAAGTAGCAGAAGAGAGAATAAGTGTAACGGAATGGTCGTGATTTAATTAGCACACCGTTGACCTTCGTTACTGGCGCTCGGAGCTTTTACAGAAGGTTTAAAACGCTTGCCTCTACAAGGAAACTAAGCAATGTTGAGCGGAGTAAGTACGTGAATGCTCGCTTATTCTCGGTACCTCATAGATAACAGATTGCAACTGCGCTTCCTGGGAGATGGGTACACTGATTGGAGAAACAGTCATTCCGAGTTAAAAGAGGGTAGTAGCGTAACGGAATAGCCTTGACCTAAGTACTTAAGTACCCTCAATACTGGCTCTAGCTTTTAGTGGTGTACAGTATTAGCCTGCACAACTAGAGTCTCAGTAGGACAGGTTCCACCGTGAAGCAGCACAAGCAAAAATGCATGAAAAAGTTATAGGCAAAAATTAACAATTTTTTACAGCTTTCATCATGTGAAACATGTGAAACAGCACATTTTCAAAATAACAACTTCAATTTGTATATTTTTCACAGTCTAGTGTTTTAATATTCTCCGATTTACCCTTAAAGTAGTAGTTGACCGATTACACCACGACGTCAGTTTTTCCCCATTTTAAAAATAATGCCACGTTGCACATCTTCAATATATATATTTTCACCATCCAAGGTTCCAGGTTCCAGCAGACAATCACTTCTATGAGAAGTCGACGGACGAAACATCGTCTCACAGCTAAGTCCAAGCCCAAAATTCACCATTTTAAACAATTTCCGACTACGTCAATTTTTGGCTGATTTTGCCAATAACGTCACGCTGTACATCTTCAATATATATTTTTTCACCACCCAAGGTTTCGGGTTCCTATGACATACCCTTCTATGAGAAGCGCTCGGACAAAACTTACTACTTTTGGGGAACAGACAGACGGACGGAAGGACAGACGGACCAGCTTGTAACTATATCCTTCCGCTTCACGGGGGATAATGGCGTCAAGCATCGATATCATCGATCAATAGTCGGTTGGATAAACGCTTTCTTCACACAGTTTTACGATTTTAGCTGCTGATTTCTGAAACTGGAGATTCGTTTCTATATACATTTGTGTATAAAAATACTTTTAAATAAAATGAAACTGTGATAACCGGTCACTAATTACCACAGACGATATTTAAATTACTAACGGGTAAATAAACAAGAACAATACGATTTTGCAAACAGCGTTAAAACCACAAGCATGACATGGCAGACCTCACATGACACCGTCAATTTTACCTGCAATATTGCCTGCTTGGCTGGTGGAGTGACGTCAACAGGGCAAGTTTCTCTAGCAAGTCCGTGTCACTTGGAGTCACACTTGTGACAGCGAGCACAGAAAACAGTGGCGCATAACAGCCAAGCAAATGTGAGTAGTCGCAATTCCTATCTGTAACAACGGTATATAAAACACCAAAATTTATTTACCTATTTTCATAGTATTATTTATTCATATTTATTTATTTTGATAGCACCAGATTTCAAACGTTTCGGTTTACACTACGGAAACTCAATAATCTTTCATTCTTTTAGTCACGTGTTTTCCTGCCTTTCTGTGATTACCGCATTGAGCAAATATATATATAAGATATCCTAATGTATTTATCTGTTGTGATAGTATGATTCACCAGCTTTCGCCTTTCTAGATTTAAATTTTTGTAAAGTATTTATTCCGTTATCTTTTATGTTTCTTTTTCTGCCATTACGTCTCTGCTAGTCAATTTTCTAATGCTGTTCATAAAATACTATGTTGCAAATACGAAAAATATAAATATATAAAGAAAAAAGCTGAGGATTTTAAAATCAATTTGCTAGCAATATTAGAATGGAATTAAACTTCGTCTTTTTGCAAAATAAAAATATTGACAGGTTAACTTGCTACATCGGATGGTTTCTCCCCCTTCCCTCCCCCACTCACCATACCCACAGGATGCGCCTACCCCCCGCCCCTCCCTGACCAAAATCTGTACTCGCCACTGAATCCCAAAAATCAGCTAATTATTACCAGTTGAAGCAACTAGGACATTGGCGAGGTTTGACTGGTCGCTCTCCATCTCGATCTCACAGTGGAGTAGTTGGTTGAAGAAGGCGTAGCGATGGAGACGTGGTTGTAGCAGCGACAGGCGTTGTTCACAACATTGTATGCTATTCACGTAACAGCTTACCTCAGACTGCAAGGCCCTGAACGAAAACAGCATACCTCTTATTTAGGCATCATCGAGACCGAAACAGTCTCCCTATTATGCTATGTATAATGCATGGTCCCCCCAGTCATATATATATATATGACTGGGGGGATTTTCATGTGGTAATTTCAGTGGTAATTTCAGTAGGGTGGGCTGTCAATAAACTTTCCCGCAGCATGAGACGGTTTGCGAGTGCGAACATTGTGCAAGGTCGATTAGTATAGGTTTTGGGTGTTCGGATAAGCCCCCAAGTCATTGTCGCTTTATTTTTGATTCCTGATTTTTAGCAGCTACTTTTTTTATTTATAAATAAAACTACATATTTTTAGTAGTGTTGAAACCATATAAAATGTCAAGTAAACAATTTAAATGCCAGCATCATTACCCTGGTCAAAAATTCTGCATATTGACTCAAAAAAGTCATTATTTATCTATTAATTACAGAATATCAGCAGTGCAATGCCGGTAAAGGGGTTGTCTACTAAACACAACACGCCAGTGCCTGTGCTTTCCAATTGCAATTATAATAAATTTCTATTCAAATCAAACAGAAATATATTTGCACATTTTGCAAAATTTGGTCACTCTCAAAAACTGCTACGAATGTATTTATCACTTAATATCATACAATAATATATAAACTACTTAATGCTATACGTTAATATATTAATAACTTAATGTTATACGCTAATAAATTAACTGCTTAATACCATACATGCATAGACCTCCTGAAGTCACTGGCCTGCTCGATATGCTTTCAAGATATACTTCACAGTTATAAAAACTACTGGTGATGTCACGAAATCCTTCGTACTTGCAAACTGAGAAACAAAAAGGAAAAATATACATGGCTAAACGGAGAAAAATTATAAGAATTAGAAAAAAAATAGCCTTGCAGTCAACCCCTCTCTCACCCATCAATAACAATTCCGTGTAACTATTTGACCCTATAGTCCAGACTCAAAGTGATAACAGTTTGAGGTCGTTTCCCAAGGTCCAGTCACTGCAACCCCCCTCCCCCAAAGAAAAATTTAAAAAAAGTTTGTATAAATTACTTTATATACCGAACGGATTGTATGGTTTTTGCATATAGAAATAATATTATGTCATGCTAATGTTTGATTTTTTAATTTATTACAGCCGTTTCAGTATTAAAAGTAAAATTGTGGAACTGAACTGTGGGAGAATACTGTGTGTTGCTATAATGATATCAAGTACACACTTTCAGTAGTATATACAGCGTGACGTTTTCAATACTGGTAGAGTGGTGAGTATCGGATGCAAGTACCTTCCAGGCATGTCTTTCAGGCAAAATACATTTCCAAGATGGATGACGAGGTACTCATAGCCACCCCCCCCCCCCCCGCCCTCCCCCATCACCATGTCTGGTAATGGCAATTCCGGCGTGGGGCACTCACTTGCCCAACTGATTCCATGCATGTTTTTGGCTTTATGAAACGACCCCTAAACTGCGAGTGCAGAGTTTAAATAATACCCTCATTATTTAACCAAACTCGGAGTACAATTAAGAAAGAACCCCTCCTTTTGTGGTAAACGGGGAGTACTAAATGAACATTAATTATGACCCCTTTTCAATGAAATTACCACTCCACGTGGGTTGCGTCAGGCCTCAAAATTGCCCACTTTCTCCGTTTTTTTTCTTTACTTTTTGGACAGGAGTGGTAATACATGTGATATCAAGTTCATACACTGCTGTCCTTGTAGATGCGCAGTACTTACGCAATGGCTGTGGAGGTGTTCGTAAATCCTCTTCAGTACAGCTGCTGAAGTACTGATGGTATACTGGATGTGTGTACTGGAGGTGTGCTTGCACGGCTAGGTAATCACACTGGAGGCGGTTGTTTCTCTCACACTCATCTACCACTGATATGTTTCTGAATCAAAACATTACTCGCTTATTATAACGTAAACCGAAATTAGAAGCCCGCCCTTGAATAGTAATAGAAGCCCACCCCTGTCTAGTAACAGAAGTACCCTCTTGCCTAGTAATAGAAGCCCGCCCTTGCCTAGTAATAGAAGCCCGGCCTTACCTTGTAATAGAAGCCCGTTCTTGCCTAGTAATAGAGGCCCGCCCTTGCCTAATAATAGAAGCCCGCCCTTGCCTAGTAATAGAAGCCCGCCCTTGCTTAGTAATAGAAGCCCGCTCTTGCCTAGTAATAGAAGCCCGTTCTTGCCTAGTAATAGAAGCCCGACCTTGTCTAGTAATAGAAGCCCGTTCTTGCCTAGTAATAGAAGCCCGCAATTGCCTAGTAATAGAAGCCCGCAATTGCCTAGTAATAGAAGCCCGCCCTTGCCTAGTAATAGAAGCCCGCAATTGCCTAGTAATAGAAGCCCGCTCTTGCCTAGTAATAGAAGCCCGTTCTTGCCTAGTAATAGAAGCCCGCCCTTGCCTAGTAATAGAAGCCCGGCCTTACCTTGTAATAGAAGCCCGTTCTTGCCTAGTAATAGAGGCCCGCTCTTGCCTAATAATAGAAGCCCGACCTTGCCTAGTAATAGAAGCCCGCCCTTGCCTAGTAATAGAAGCCCGCTCTTGCCTAGTAATAGAAGCCCGCTCTTGCCTAGTAATAAAAGCCCGCCCTTGCCTAGTAATAGAAGCCCGCTCTTGCCTAGTAATAGAAGCCCGCAATTGCCTAGTAATAGAAGCCCGCAATTGCCTAGTAATAGAAGCCCGCCCTTGCCTAGTAATAGAAGCCCGCAATTGCCTAGTAATAGAAGCCCGCTCTTGCCTAGTAATAGAAGCCCGTTCTTGCCTAGTAATAGAAGCCCGCCCTTGCCTAGTAATAGAAGCCCGCAATTGCCTAGTAATAGAAGCCCGCAATTGCCTGGTAATAGAAGCCCGCAATTGCCTAGTAATAGAAGCCCGCAATTGCCTAGTAATAGAAGCCCGCAATTGCCTAGTAATAGAAGCCCGAAATTGCCTAGTAATAGAAGCCCGTTCTTGCCTAGTAATAGAAGCCCGCCCTTGCCTAGTAATAGAAGCCCGCCATTGCCTAGTAATAGAAGCCCGCAATTGCCTAGTAATAGAAGCCCGCAATTGCCTAGTAATAGAAGCCCGCAATTGCCTAGTAATAGAAGCCCGCTCTTGCCTAGTAACAGAAGCCCGCCCTTGCCTAGTAATAGAAGCCCGCAATTGCCTAGTAATAGAAGCCCGCTCTTGCCAAGTAATAGAAGCCCGATCTTGCCTAGCAATAGAAACCCGCAATTGTCTAGTAATAGAAGCCCGTTCTTGCCTAGTAATAGAAGCCCGCAATTGCCTAGTAATAGAAGCCCGCTCTTGCCTGGTAATAGAAGCCCGCCCTTGCCTAGTAACAGAAGCCCGTTCTTGCCTAGTAATAGAAACCCGCAATTGTCTAGTAATAGAAGCCCGTTCTTGCCTTATAATAGAAGCCCGCCCTCGCCTAGAAATAGAAGCCCGCGGTTACTAAGTAATAGAAGCCCGCCCTTGCCTAGCAATAGAAGCCCGCAATTGCCTAGTAATAGAAGCCCGTCCTTTTAAAGTTATATGTCAATTCTACATTCCCTAAACGCGCACGACGAATCACTAAGCACAAATACAGTTACAATTACAGTAACAAACTTACCCTGCAACAGACTATTTTCTTACAATACTTAAACATAAAACAGTGATGACTATTTAAATGTGTCTTAAATGGTTTAAGAAATTTATGCCCAGTTGGTATTGAATGTCCTTCATTAGGACTCGAGTTCATGGCACTGACACATTAGGTGACCACAAAAATTGTATATCAATGGCACACAAGGTACAACATGATCTATACTGGTGTGCTACACGATCTATACGGGTGTGCTATATGATCTATACGGGTGTGCTACACGATCTATACGGGTGTGCTATATGATCTATACTGGTGTGCTACACGATCTATACGGGTGTGCTACAGGATCTATACGGGTGTGCTATACGATCTATACGGGTCGGCTACACCATCTATACGGGTGTGCTACACGATCTATATGGGTGTGCTATATGATCTATAGTGCTGTGCTACACGATCTATACGGGTGTGTTATACGATCTATACGGGTGTGCTATATGATCTATACGGGTCGGCTACACCATCTATACGGAAGTGCTATACGATCCGTACGGGTGTGCTATACGATCTATAAGAGTGTGCTATACCATCTATACGGGTGTGCTATACGATCCGTACGGGTGTGCTATACGATCTATAAGAGTGTGCTATACCATCTATACGGGTCTGCTATACGATCCGTAAGGGTGTGCTATACGATCTATACGGGTGTGTTATACCATCTATACGGGTGTGCTATACGATCCGTATGGGTGTGCTATACGATCTATAAGAGTGTGCTATACCATCTATACGGGTGTGCTATGCGATCCGTACCGGTGTGCTATACGATCTATAAGAGTGTGCTATACGATCTATACGGGTGTGCTATACGATCTATATGGGTGTGCTATGCGATCTATACGGGTGTGCTATGCGATCTATACGGGTGTGCTATACGATCTATTCGAGTGTGCTATACGATCTATACGGGTGTGCTATACGATCTATACGGGTGTGTTATGCAATCTATACGGGTGGGCTATACCATCACTTCATCACTGTCACTATATGGCCATATCATTCCCATACCAAACTCGTTATCTAACATGAACAAGTGTAATGAAATAAATGAGTTTAAGCTTTCCATCATAACCGCACCAGATGATACAATATGACTCTTTTAAATACAGCATTGTTTCTTAATTAGGAAAAAATACTGACAGGAAGGCTAGAAAACACAAACACAGAAGTCATTCAAAGTATACGGCAGATCAAGACAGTGTTTGATTAATTAATTACTCGTAAGAAAGCACCTGATCAGCTGATGTACCTGTTCTGATCTAAGTGAGTAAGCTCTGATGTAAGGGGGTGGAACAGAAAAACAAAAGTCATAGAAAGAACATCGCAGGTCAAAAAATTACTCGTGAGAAAGCACCTACAGTCACTGTACTGGTTCTGATGTGATGATGTAAGGGGGTGGAACAGAAAAACAAAAGTCATAGAAAGTACATCGCAGGTCAAAAAATTACTCGTGAGAAAGCACCTACAGTCACTGTACTGGTTCTGTTGAGATGATGTAACGGGGTGGAACAGAAAAACAAAATCATAGACAGTATCTCGCAGGTAAAAAAAATACTGGTAAGAAAGCACCTGCAGTCACTGTACTGGTTCTGTTGTGACGATGTAAGGGGTGGAACAACTATTGACAAGTCACCAACACACGTTTCGTAATTATGACGCAGCATTCCTATCATCTCACACCCTGAAAATAAAAATATTTTGTTTCAATGTCTGATTAAGTTGAATGAAACACTATATTAAAAAGGTCACTAAATATGCAGAAGTCATGACACATATAATTTAATATAAATATAATAGATGACTTAATTTTGTTAAATCAATATAGAACAAAAGAAACCTAGTGTAAGTAAATATATTATAAACATACATTCATTTTTTATTCCTCTATACGTATTATCTTTGTAGAAGAATGGTGCGTTTTAGCCTGATAATGTCATGATAAACATATGTGCCCTTTTTATTTTATATTTTCCAAGACATGCTATTTTTCTTGCAAGAAATGTGCGTTAGTTTTTTTGGTTCTTTTTTTGTATTTTGTTTTTTTTTGTGTTTTTGTTTTTTAGATTGCCTTCAGAATGTTCTGTAGCGTTTACAGCATACAATTATTGCTCAAAATATACATCCGACACCAAAGGTTTACTACAGGGCCCGCAATGATCGCAGGTGGACCTTTGCTGTATCTAACTAATACATAGCCGATTCTATACCAGGATAAAAAAAATAGAATAAAAAAGCATGGGAACATACAGAGAGAGACATATACACACATATTGTCAAAGGATGCATACCTTTGCTGGGAGTGAACAGAGAGAGAGAAAGAGAGAGAGAGAGAGGGAGAGAGACAGAGAGAGAGAGAGAGAAAGAAGGGGAAAGAGATAGGGGATGGAGAGAGAGACACAGAGAGAGAAAGAACGAGTGAGAGAGAGAAAGGGGGAGAGAGAGACAGAGACAGAGAAAGAAAGAGATATAGGGGATGGAGAGAGAGACAGAGAGAAAGAAAGAGGGAGAGAGAGAAAGAAAGAGGGACGTACCTGGGTCACACAGACTGTCAAATGATGCGGCATGTCTATCCATTGTGTTGAGTATTTCCAGTAAACTCACTATGGCAGCGTTATTTCCAGCTAAAAAAAAATAAATAAAATATTTTAATAGTATTTATTTTCTTGACAATTGGGAGACGTGCAGGGGAGTATCTAGCCATGAAGCTGCAAAAAACTAATCAACTAAATTTTTGAAGGTATTTATTCTTGCCAAACTGAAAGAAACAAAGAATTTCTGCTATCTTTTATGCATTTATTAAAAATGTAGATAATTTGTTTTATTAGTAATTAAAAATAAACTCTATGAAACTATTTAACAGATAAAATCTTGAAACTTGCACATTAACTATTTCTAGAATTATTGACATTTAGCTCTTGTCTTTAAAATATATTTGTCAGCTTTCAATGTTTTTATCCCCGTTTCGTAGGCTATCATCATTCCTATGTTGCCAACCATTCAAGGTCTTATAGTTTCTGTCAATTAGTTTGACAATTTTATCCATTATTTTGAAAACAATTCATGGTCCATTGGTTACCTCCGGATCTTTGTGGACATCAATTTATGGTTCGGTTCGTTGATCACCGACGCTGCTATGTGACCAATAAATCCTTTTTTGTATAATGGGTGAGTGAGACCGACATTTTGTTGGTCAGTGACACATGTTTGTTGTGATAAGAATGATGTTTGTTGGTCAGTGAGACAGAGTTTTTGTTGGTCAGTGAGGCGTACATGTTTTAGTCAGTGAGATAGGTATTTGGTTGGTCAGTGACAAATTTTTGTTGTGATGCGAATGGGTTTTGTTGGTCAGTGATGGACCTTTTGTTAGTTGGTGAGAATGATTTTTGTGGTCAGTCAACGGACCTTTCCCTGGACTTTTATATTTACATTTATATTTATATTTATTTATATTACATTTATATTGCCGATACCGTTTGTAAGTAAAACAACGGAAATCTACTATCTTTATATTACTACTAAATTCAAATAACTATTTTTATAACTCTTTTCATGTGATTATCTTCTTTTTCCAAGTAACCATCTTTATCAAACAATCCTAGCTTCATTCAGTACATTCAACCCATAAAAAACTCGCCTGCAATATTCTTTATATTACGGTTGAACCAGACCAGACACGACTGATAACATCCAAAAATCTCATCCCAATCAACAGCTCGAATTGACATGCTGAAAGCCAAAAAAAAGAAAACATTTCCAATTTAAAGTAGAAGAATGGGTGGCCTTACAATTTTCTTGTGTTGTGAAATGCAAGTCAAAAGGTTAACATAAATAGAAATTTACTCGATGTACCCAAATTATAAATAATATTAATATATGGGTTTTAGTGTTTACTTTTCTCTGCACTCACCTACAGATATCTGGCCAGTTAGTATTCATCTGCAAAAATTGGGTAATCGCATTGACTTGACTACGAAGGTCAGCAATGCTCATAGACTGGCTGAAATTGTGCACATCTAAGTGGTCATCAAGAGCCCCAATAAAAGGATTGAAACACTGCAGCGTTGTTATCACACTACAACCTGAAAATATGAAAGTTTATATGGAGGTAACAAAAACGCAAATAGATAAGTTGCTATTTTTCGTCATATCGTGTATGAAGTGTTACATCAGATCGTATATGAAGTTTTATATTACATGGCACATGAAGGACTATCAGTTCATACACGAAATGTTATATCAGATCGTATATGAAGTGCTTTATCAGGTCGTACCTGAAATTCGTTATCAGATCGTATATGAAGTGTTATGTCAGAAAGTACAGGAAGCTCTGTATCGCGCCGTACATGAAGCTCTATAACAGATCGCATATGGATTTCTGTATCAGATCGTATGTTAAGCGTCATAGCATATTGTATATAAGGTGTTATATCAGATCATACATGAAATGTTATATCAAATCAGATTATGTAAAGTGTTGTTTCACATCGTGTATGAAGTGTTGCACCACATCGTATAGGAAATGCCACATCAGATCCTATATGAAGTGTTATATCAAACCGTATAGGAAATGTTATATCAGATCGTATATGAAGTGCTACGTCCGATTGCAATGGTGCATCATCGTATATGAAGTGTTATATCAGGTTGTATATGAAGTGCTATATCAGATCTTACATGACGTTCTATGTCAGATCGTATGTGATATGCCGTATATGAGGTGGTCTATCAGATCTCACATAAAAATTTGTATAAGATCGTACCTCAAGTTCTTTGTCAGATCGTATACGAAGTGTTACATGAGATCGTACATGGCGTTCTGTATCAAATCGTACATGAAGTTCTACATCAGATTGTATTTGAAGTTCTCTATCAGATCATATCTGAAGCATCATATCAGATGACTTATGAAGTGAAATATAAAGGGTTATATATGGTTATCAAACATCGTATGTGAAGTGTCATTTCACATCGTATATGAAGTGTTGCACCACATCGTGTATTTGAGGTTTAATATTAAATCGTATTTGAAATGAAATATCACATCACATATGAAGTGCTATATCAGATCGTACATGAAATGTTATATCAGATGGTATATGAAGTGTTTTATCACATCGTATATGAAGTGCTATCTCAGACCCTACATGAAATGTTATATTACATTGTATATGAAGAGCTGTATCAGATCTTACATGATGTGTTATGTCCCATCGTATGTGAAATGCTGCATCGTCGTGTACGAAGTGTTATATCAAATCGTATATGAAGTGCTTTATCAGATCTTGATATGAATTGCTAGGATCTTATAATATATACCGTATATGAAGTGTTACATCAGATCGCATATAAAGTTCCGTGTGAGATCGTACCTGAAGTTTTTTATCAGATCGTATCTGAAGTGTTACATCAGATCGTATATAAAGCCCTGTGTGAGATCGTACCTGAAGTTCTGTGTCAAATCGTACATGAAGTGCTGTATCAGACTGTATATGATAGAGACTTAAAATACACTTTTCCTTTGCCATAGTACATCGCAAAAACTGAAACTTTACGAAATGATTTATATGCAAAATTTCAATACAACACTAATGTTACACAACCTGAATCAGCTGCTGAATACGTGTTGTTACCAATTGTTACAGTACAGCCAAGGAAATCTAAGTACATCTGCACTATGTTTTGCAGGTGCACTTGTGATACTTCCGTTACCAATGGACATTGTGACGTCACTGTGGCGCAGTCAATGGCAGCGTCAGTAATTTGCCTGTCAATTTAATAAGATATAAAAGCCAAAAGGGGTTAGTACAAAATGTAGCATTACCTTGGTAATTATTGGTTAAACATGTAACATTATTTAACAACATATAACAAAAGTAATTTCATGGCTAACTGTTATGGTTAGAGCATTCGTCCAGTAATCCCGAGTTCGAATCTGGCAAACCGGGGATTGACTTTCGCACCGATTGATCTAATGCAATAGCTTAGAATCACCCATCACGAAATTTAAATTCTAAAAAAACTAAGAAAAACTCAAAAGCGGATAAATATGACTTCTTTGTCCTTGAACTTCATCATATTTTGACTCAGAATAGTAATTTTAATGTTCATAAAATTAGTATTATCAAACTCAGTATTAACGACTTTTATAGTAATAGACTTTAATTAAACATATTATATTTCGTGTGTTGAAATGTATATTTATATTGTGAAGCGCTTTGAGCAAGAAATTGATAAAGCGCTATACAAGAATTGAATATAATAATAATAATAATAATAATAATAATAATAATAATAATAAAAATCTTAATGTCACGCACCGACATAATGTTTCCATAGCGACGTCTTGATTGATGTTAAGTAGCTGTGGGCGCGCACATTCCTGGGCGTTACTAATGGTTGTATCTGCATCACTACATTGTGACGCATACTGTAAATCTGAAAGTCGTGTTAGAAAGCATTTAAGTTTCAAAATGGTTGCGTGGGGATGGGTGGGGGGTCGGGGGGGGGGGGGGTTCAGCTAAACTAGCATACTGAGATAATGGATCAAGGTGTTCTTTATATAAATCTTGTTAAAATAGTCTGCAAATTTGTTTCTATGTAAAAACAGACTTAGTTTAGCCATTAGCACCATTCTGTGCTTAAGATGTTTTCATATCGGGCCCAACATATCCGGAGTATGAGCCGGTGATAGACAGATAAACGGACAGACAGACGGACAACACCTGCAAATATAGCCCCCCCCCCCCAACCTCAGAGGATTAAAGTCCAGATTAGGGGCTGATAAACTTATCCAGAATTGACTGAAGTGTTTAAACATAGGTTAAACACAAGCATGTATGTTATTGATACTAACATCTATCACAGATTGCAGCGGTGAACTCTAGTGTTTGATGACGTAATTCTTCAGTCACGCCTGTGTATGTGTAGCATCGTTCACTGCGACGCTCCACGCAGTTGCCGTAGTCGCTACGTGCGGTCTGTATTGCACTGCGGAGTGAGACAGTGTGTGGTTTTATTAGATATCACTACGCAATAAAGGAGTAAACGTTTTTATGTCAGATAGATTAATTTTAAAGGTGTGCATGCTCAGACTTAAATGCTCTCATTTTTTATAGAAGAACTCTGTAAAAATATCTCTCTCTTAAACTTTGAAATTTTGAGTTGTTAATAGTCGTATGATGTAGGAAATTAAACTTGTGACATTCTTCAAACGCTTTTATAACTCTTTATTAACAGCAAAGCGATTTTCATATTCTGTGCCATTGACACCTATGTTTTACTTCCGGTAACCTGTTTTTCTGAGCCCGGAGACAACATCATGATATCGTTTATGCTGTAAAATAACTATTTTTATGGTAGAGTTTACTTTGTGTATGTCAGCGTTAAGTCATACCGTGAGTAAAATCTTCCTCGTGTAAATCATTACGCTGTGATATAACTAAATGTTTTGTTGTATGTTACTACGCAATCATTCAATAAAATAGTTCCTGGTATACCTTTGCGCAATGTTATTGAGATTACTCGCAGTACTGAGAGAACTGAGAGTACTGAAAGTACTGAGGATACTGAGAGTACTGAGAGTAGCTGGTTATCTTTTATACAACTGTGCAGATGGATCTTGGGAATATTTTCTTGTATATCAGCGCTCAGTCATACAATTAAATGGTTATCTTGTGTACAAAATTTGCAAACAGACGTTGCGACTACCTACTTGTGTATCACTCCGCAAAAAGTACCTTATCTTCCAGATATTTACAAACACTTTGCAAATACTTACGGACAGCTCGATAAAAAGTACGAGACATTTGTGAATATGCCGTTTGACGATCCGTCGATTGAAATCCCGTCCAAGTACGAGTCGCAGGCACTGATATCTTCCTGACTGCACAGCTCTGTATAAAAAAAACGGGTAGAGCTCAGTAGTAACGCGTGGTGGTAGCTCATGGTAGTAGCGCGTAATGGCAGCACGTCGTGATAGTGCGTGTCGGAAGCGTGTGGTGGTAGACCGTGGTGGCAGCGCGTGGTGGTAGCGCATGGTGGCAGCGCGTGGTGGTAGCGCGTGGTGGTAGAGCGTAGTGCTTGCGCGTGTCGACGGCGCGTGGTGGTAGCCCGTGGTGGTAGAGCGTGGTGATGGCGCGTGGTGGTAGCGCGTGGTGGTGACGCGTAGTGGCAGCACGTGGTGGTAGCGGGTAATGGTAGCGCGTAGTGGCAACGCACCAGTTTCAGAAGCAAGACGATCCGGGTCAAGCCCTACCAAAAACCCCATGACTTTTTGAAACGATCCCTAAACACGGAGTGCAAGCTTTGGAAAAATATCAGATGCGGAGTAAATACCTTTTTTAACCAAATGCGGAGTAAATGTCCGAAAGAAGTCCCGTTTTGCTGAGAAACGCGGAGTACTAAATGAAAACTATTCCCCTTTTTAAGAGAGCTGGCACTGCGCGCGGACCGCGTCCGGCTTCAAAATTACCTCCCCCTCCCCTTCTGCTTTTTTGTTTGTTGTTTTTTTTTGGGGGGGTGGGGACTCGAATGGTAAAACAAAGATTGGTAGCGAATAGACAGCCTTAACTCTAACAAATAAATTTTATACTTCAATATAACATTATAGTGGAAAATAACCGAGGAGGAAACTCTTATGCGCATCTGAAACTGCAAGAGTGAAATGAGAAAAAAATATTTACTTCAGAAAGTTATTACTCATAAAACGATTTAAGTAACTTGTCAAATCAAAATTGCTGTTAGGATAACATTTTAAGACAGCATTGTGGTAACTTATTGCTGCTTTTGTTACAATGCTCTCGACAGACATTTTGTCGACTTATTAATTCACACAGAATAAACTTAATGATTCAGGTAAACGAAAGTCTAAGTCAAAGTTAATACATTTGTACTAGTATATTCCATCGTTATTCATTTTTACTTTTTACCAATTTGAAGCTAGTATATACTTTTACTAATTGAGACACCATTCTATATTTAAATTTAACTCTATAAAACACAGTAAAAGTAAACTAAATAAAATAACTTTAATATATATTATCATACAGCAAGAAAAGACATTTTCAGCAAATCTACACATTCGCTAGTTTTTCACCTTTAAAATTATTCAGATTCGATGAAATTGTCAGACTAGTCATCTCTACCGACAGGATTACTTGTGTTGGATGATATTTAAATTTTAATTGCTTTCATGTGACTTCTTTACTCAAGAGGTGTTTTACTCACCTTTTTCTTGTTTTCTGAGAAAGGGATACATTGTTGAAATGCGAATTTCTAGTCTCAAATGAAAATCAATATTGGAAAGCGTTCGAAAATAGTTGCTATTGTCGTGAAGCTGGTATCTATAATGTGTGTTGTGAAAATGAACATATACAAACATGTAACTACATGTACATTTGTGCTTGGCTGTTTCCATGAGTGTAGCTTTTGGCTTAGTGATTAGCACGCTCGCTTATGAAGCGAAAGTTCCCAGTTCGAGCTCCGCTTGCGACTTAGATATTTTCACAACACTATCAATATTCACAAAGGCTTAAATTAAGTTTCTCTATTCACAAAGGCTTAAATTAAGTTTCTCTCTCTGTGTTATCGTCTTTCATAAAAATGATCACAGCAAATCTTAATACTATTGTTTCTCATTAAATTGCAATCATTACTCCCCTTCTAAGTATCATTATCCGCCGGGAAACGGATACAGCTTTCACTCTGTCCTCTGTCTGTCTGTACACTTTCAGTCTCACGCGCCTAGAGCATTTATTAGTGGATGGATTCGTTTGAAATTTTACCCAGGGGTGATTCGAACCCTTGTGCAGTGCGGTGATCAGGAATTTTTGAAATACAACAGAAAATGACAAAATGGTAAGTTGTTAAAAAATTACGTTCAAATTTTGCTCCAACTCCGGCGGTTTCATGCTTCATGCTTTGCCATTAGCCAAATTGCAGGATTACTTGTGTTGGGTGATATTTGAAATTTAATTGCTTTTATGTAACTCATTTCATCTAGCTGAGGTATTTTTTTAGTCATTTGATGAAAATGCAGCATTTATATGCTATCACACCGGAATTAAGTGTCTATTCGTTGAAGTCCTTGTCCTATCAATTTCTGTTAAATTAAACTATTAGTATGCGGAGCATCGAAAATTAACACTGATTTTATAAGCGTACCGTAATTCAATTACAATTTATATCACCCGGAGGTGAAGAGATTTTTGTGTTGCACTCACGGAAAAATAATTGCAATTATGGCTTATGGCAATTTGAATGATCCTCAGAAGGGGAGTAGTGATTGAAATTTATTTAGAAACAATAGTATTAAGATTTGCTGTGATCACTTTCATGAAAGACGATAACACAGAGAGAGAAACTTAATTTAAGCCTTTGTGAATATTGATAGCAACTATTTTCGAACGCTTTCCAATCCTGTTTTTCATTTGAGACTAGAAATTCGCATTTCAGCATTGCATTTTAAAGCCAGCTAAACAAAAATATGTGTAATTTTAAAATTTCCGACTGTCATATATTCCACTCCCCCCCCCCCCCCCCCCCCAAAGAAAAAACAAGAAAAAGGTGTTTAAAACACCTTTTGAGTAAAGAAGTCACATAAAAGCTATTAAATTTCAAATATCACCCAACACAAGTAATCCTGTCGGTAAAGATGACTGGTCATGGAATCTCAGCGAATCTGTATAATTTTAAAGGGGAAAAAAACCAGCGAATCTGTAGATTCTGAAAATTTTCAGCGAATCTACAGATTCGCTAAGTGAGTCAGCGAATCTACAGATTCGCTGACATATTCAGCGAATCTATAGACTCGCTGATTTCACAGATTCGCTGTAACATATAAAATGAATTATTCAAGTTTATATATACACCGGAACCCCAGGATATGAGACCACCCCTCAAATACAAGCACTTCTCTCCATAACCGAATGTCATCCATTCGTTTCTATTATAACATAACCCCGAAAATAAGACCACCCCTCAAACACGACCACCAAAGACCTTTTTTCAGCCTCCAAACGCACATTTAACCCAGCAAATTAGACCATTGTTAACTTCGCTATTGGGGTTAACTTGATTGGTGTGCAAACCAGACATATGCAAAAATGCCACTTGATATCAAATAGAGTAGGGTTGATATTAAAACGAAATATATATGTCAGTAAAAACTAAGTCCCCCGCAGGCGTGCAATAACACGATTTCAATACGACAAACACCCATTGAATAGGTCACTTGTGTTGAATTTTCAATATTTTGCCATTTCCCAATTCTTGCAAAAATCTAAAAATAACCCCTCATTGCATAGCTCCACTATATAGTCTTTGCATGTGCAAGAGAACAATTGAATCGGTTCAGTGGTTATGGAGATATGGCGCCGACAAAATAAGTGTCGACGGACGGACGGACGCTTCGCGGGAGACTAACAAAGAGACGTTTGATAGCATCTGCTGTATATGAATCGCCTTTTGATTACAGAGATCTGTTGGAAATAAGTACAATTGATCATACTAATTTCCACTTGCAAACTTCGTTTGCAAATGGGAATAAGTTTGTAGTTTTTCTCGAAATTTCTGCCCTTTTTTTTCCTTTTTTTTCTCTTTTTTTTCCGTCACGGAGGTTTCCAGAAAACTCCTACCCTTTTTGACGTAGGACGATGAAATTTGGCAGAGTTATAGAGGACGAGATGTCGTCAAATCCGCAAAATTTTTTGACCTTGATCTTGAAGGTCAAGGTCAAATTTGAGGTCAAAGTTTTTCTGACCTCAAAGTGGTTTCAAGAAAACTCCTCCTACAGGGTTTGTCGTAATAAGACGGCATGTAGCAGAGACATAGAGGGTAATGAGTTGTCATCAAATCAGTAAAAATTTTTGACCTTGCACCTCAGAGGTCAAGGTCAAATTTAGGTCAAAATATTTTTGGAAAAACCTATTAATCACGAAAAGTAGCCATAAAGGTGCAAAAATCCCAGTGTGAATGCATAAAACGTACTAAGTAAAGGGTAAACTTTCATCACTAACCTTGATCTTGAGGTTCAAGGTCAAAGGTCACGTGAATTCACGCGTCCTTAACGACAGGCGGACTTATCTTGAAAACGGTGAGAGATGGAGCGATTTTGAGCTCATTTTCGACCCTTTGGGCCTAAACAACGTTACATAAGAGGTACCTCGGTGACCTTGACCTTCTGGGTCACAGTCAAGGTCAAAAACCGGAAGTTGACTATTATCTCGTAAACAGTTAGAGATAGAGCGATTTTGAGCTCATTTTCGACCCTTTCCGCCTAAACAACGTTACATAAGAGGTACCTCGGTGACCTTGACCTCCTGGGTCACGGTCAAGGTCAAAAACCGGAAGTTGACTATTATCTCGAAAACGGTTAGAGATAAAGCGATTTTGAGCTCATTTTCGACCCTTTGGGCCTAAACAACGTTACATATGAGGTACCTCGGTGACCTTGACCTTCTGGGTCACAGTCAAGGTCAAAAACCGGCAATTGACTATTATCTCGAAAAAGGTTAGAGATAGAGCGATTTTGAGCTCATTTTCGACCCTTTGAACCTAAACAACGTTACATAAGAGGTACTTCGGTGACATTGACCTTCTGGGTCTCGGCCAAGGTCAAAAACCGAAAGTTGACTATTATCTCGTAAACAGTTAGAGATAGAGCGATTTTGAGCTCATTTTCGACCCGTTTGGCCTAAACAACGTTACATAAGAGGTACCTCGTTGACCTTGACCTTTTGGGTCACGGTCAAGGTCAAAAACCGGAAATTGACTATTATCTCGAAAACGGTTAGAGTTAGAGCGATTTTGAGCTCATTTTCGACCCTTTGGGCCTAAACAACGTTACATAAGAGGTACCACGATGACCTTGACCTTCTGGGTCACGGTCAAGGTCAAAAACCGGAAGTTGACTATTATCTCAAAAACGGTTAGAGACAGTGCGATTTTGAGCTCATTTTCGACCCTTTGAGCCTAAACAACGTTACGTAAGAGGTACCTCGATGACCTTGACCTTCTGGGTCACGGTCAAGGTCAAAAACCGGAAGTTGACTATTATCTCGTAAACAGTTAGAGATAGAGCGATTTTGAGCTCATTTTCGACCCTTTGGGCCTAAACAACGTTACATAAGAGGTACTCCGGTGACCTTGACCTTCTGGGTCACGGTCAAGGTCAAAAACCGGAAGTTGACTATTATCTCGTAAACGGTTAGAGATAAAGCGATTTTGAGCTCATTTTCGACCCTTTGGGCCTAAACAACGTTACATAAGAGGTACTCCGGTGACCTTGACCTTCTGGGTCACGGTCAAGGTCAAAAACCGGAAGTTGACTATTATCTCGTAAACGGTTAGAGATAAAGCGATTTTGAGCTCATTTTCGACCCTTTGGGCCTAAACAACGTTACGTAAGAGGTACCTCGATGACCTTGACCTTCTGGGTCACGGTCAAGGTCAAAAACCGGAAGTTGACTATTATCTCGTAAACGGTTAGAGATAAAGCGATTTTGAGCTCATTTTCGACCCTTTGGGCCTAAACAACGTTACGTAAGAGGTACCTCGATGACCTTGACCTTCTGGGTCACGGTCAAGGTCAAAAACCGGAAGTTGACTATTATCTCGTAAACAGTTAGAGATAGAGCGATTTTGAGCTCATTTTCGACCCTTTGGGCCTAAACAACGTTACATAAGAGGTACTCCGGTGACCTTGACCTTCTGGGTCACGGTCAAGGTCAAAAACAGGAAGTTGACTATTATCTCGTAAACGGTTAGAGATAAAGCGATTTTGAGCTCATTTTCGACCCTTTGGGCCTAAACAACGTTACATAAGAGGTAAATCGGTGACCTTTACCTTCTGGGTCACAGTCAAGGTCAAAAACCGGCAATTGACTATTATCTCGAAAACGGTTAGAGATAGAGCGATTTTGAGCTCATTTTCGACCCTTTGAACCTAAACAACGTTACATAAGAGGTACTTCGGTGACATTGACCTTCTGGGTCTCGGCCAAGGTCAAAAACCGGAAGTTGACTATGATCTCGTAAACAGTTAGAGATAGAGCGATTTTGAGCTCATTTTCGACCCGTTTGGCCTAAACAACGTTACATAAGAGGTACCTCGTTGACCTTGACCTTTTGGGTCACGGTCAAGGTCAAAAACCGGAAATTGACTATTATCTCGAAAACGGTTTGAGTTAGAGCGATTTTGAGCTCATTTTCGACCCTTTGGGCCTAAACAACGTTACATAAGAGGTACCTCGGTGACATTGACCTTCTGGGTCACGGTCAAAGTCAAAAACGGAAGTTCGCTATTATCTCGAAAACGGTTAGAGATAGAGCGATTTTAACCTCTTTTTCGACCATTTGGGCCTAAACAACGTTACATATGAGGTACCTCGATGACCTTGACCTTCTGGGTCACGGTCAAGGTCAAAAACCGGAAGTTGACTATTATATCGAAAACGGTAAGAGACAGATCCATTTTGAGCTCATTTTCGACCCTTTGGGCCTAAACAACGTTACATAAGAGGTACCTCGGTGACCTTTATTTTCTGGGTCACAGTCAAGGTCAAAAACCGGAAGTTGACTATTATCTCGAAAACGGTTAGAGATAGAGCGATTTTGAGCTCATTTTCGACCCTTTGGGCCTAAACAACGTTACATAAGAGGTACCTCGATGACCTTGACCCTTCTGGGTCACGGTCAAGGTCAAAAACCGGAAGTTGACTATTATCTCGAAAACGGTTAGAGACCAGAGCGATTTTGAGCTCATTTTCGACCCTTTGGGCCTAAACAACGTTACATAAGAGGTACCTCGGTGACCTTGACCTTCTGGGTCACGGTCAAGGTCAAAAACCGGAAGTTGACTATTATCTCGAAAGCGGTTAGAGATTTGTGCCACTTTAAGCTCATTTTCGACCCTTTGGGCCAAAAAGACGTTATATAAGACGGTACATCGGGTGATCTTGACCTCCTCCGTCATGGTCAAGGTCAAAAACTGTAAGTTGACCAGTATCTCAACAACGGTTAGAAAACTGAATTTGATTTATTTGT